>OZ026612.1:88786883-89986883 GCA_964020975.1 Hermodice carunculata | reverse complement strand
GCGGAATAATTTTGGAAATTCCTGCTAGGAAACATGATTTATATGGGGGGGGGGGGGGCAAAAACTTTACTGTCACGACAAAAATTAAACACAGGCTCCGAAACATGTTCTAAGTAGCTACTCGCTGAAGACTCTTTAATTTATTTGGGCTAATACAGGCTATGTCAAAATTCTAAAAAGAACAGTTGCAATAAGGGCAATAGTACTTCCATATGTATACAGGTTGGACAGTGACAGGTTAGCTTATGTAGAGTAAAGAGTTCTGACCGCGGAGTGGATTAATGACTTCAGGAAGTCGTTCTGGACAAAAAGACAGAAATAGAATACTAGTTCAGGAGTAAGCCAAATGATTAAAGTGTGTGTGACAACACACACTTTGCGGTTCTTTCTTTCTTTCTTTCTTTCTTTCTTTCTTTCTTTCTTTCTTTCTTTCTTTCTTTCTTTCTTTCTTTCTTTCTTTCTTTCTTTCTTTCTTTCCGTGGCATCCAAATTTGTCTGGAGTTTTCTCAGACACTATTATTCCCCAAACCAGCAAACTTGCCATGCTGACTGACCTACCAATGAAATTGTGCCGTTTGGTTTTGAATAGTCATGATGATTAAAATTATGCAAATGAGGGGCAATTAAAGTTTTAAAAGCTCTATATCTTCAAAAATATAATAGATAGACACAAAGTTCTAACTTACACCTATAGGTTTGAGACAACTGGCAAATCCAATAGCATACAAACAAAATTTGGGTAATTTTAATGTATGCTAAATTCACCAAATCTGTCCACAATCCACACATGCAGGCCTTCAACTGCTTGCTGACCTATTGCTTGACCTCCATGGGGCTAGGCAACCATTTTGCATTCATAATTAATTAGCTTTAACCTGTCTCATAGGCAGTCTTCTATCCATACATGCTAGGTGTATGGTGTGCAAGGTTTGGGTCTTGTAGCAAATGGTGGGGGGGGGGGGGACTCCCAACAGCTTTGTAATGAGGCTCTCAATAAAATACAGAGCATATCTGTCTGTTCATGCAAGAACAGATCTGCTCCATGCTGCCATATGTACCAGACAGGCTATGGATCCCACTAGTGCTGCACATAGTTTTCAGTGCATCATGACTCAAACTGGTATCCTCACTGGTTTGTTTTTGCCTGAGGCTCTGTAAGTGTTAGCTTATCAGTCCCAAGGTAACCAGCCAGCCTCTGGACTTCTAGACAGAACAAGCCTGAGAGTACCCTCTGTTAAAAATAGACTACTTGGCCAGACCCATCAAAGTATGGTTTTCCAGTATTCAATGATTGTTTGCACAACTTTGTGAATTTTGAAACAATGAGTGGATTTGTATCATCTCAGTGGACACTTTCATGTCTTTGTTTTCTTGTTACCATTAAGATGAAGCCTGTTCTTCATAGCCAATACTGAGACAGTATAGAGCTTGTCTTGGTTCACAGGCACCTGTACATGTAGCTTCTTGACAGCTTCTGTTAAACTTTGTTTCTGTAATAAAGGAAGAAAGACCGTTTTGTTTTGTATACACCTCCCCTTGAATTATAACGTGTATACACTGTACATGTATACGTGCATGTATGAGTAATGTACACGTACATGCACACATACTCATCCATACTGCCCAGAACGGCTGACCCTCTCAGGAGTGGGTACTTTTTTTAGTCCCAGGGATGACTTTTCTCTGGTCTCTAGGTTGCCCACTGTAGAGAGGTTTCACTGTATAAGTAAACACTGGAATTGTGAATTTCTTTCTCTTTCATTTCTTTCTTCTTCATGACCAAGTTGTTCTGGAGATTTTCTCAAGCACTTTTTTTTGTAAAACCACCAAACTTGCTATTAGGACTGACCTAACCAGTGAAATAGTGCATCTCATTTGGAACAGTCATGATGTTTAAAAGTATGCAAATCAGGGGCAATTAAGATTTTAAAAGCTCCATGTCTTCCAAACTATTGCAGATACTCAATATTTCAATGAGCATATATAGGTTTGTGACATCTGCCAGTATAATGGACAGTATATCAGTTGTAGAATTTCAAATTATTCTAATAAGGGACTTTGAAAGTTGAATTTATCTCCATAATAAAGATGTTTAAACTTATGCAAATTAGGGGCATTTGAAATTTTAAATCTTGAATATCTTCAAAAGTAAAATAGATGGAGATGTCATTGCAACTTCTACAACAGGGTTATTGACCATTGTGCATCTAATGAATTTAAAACAAAAGTTGTAGCAATTTGAATTATGCTAATTAGCAGCATTTTAGATTTTAAGTCTTGAATATCTAAAAAAACTATATCAGACAGAAATGTCATTTTAACTTCTACTAGGGGGTTATTGAACTCTGCGCAACTAATGAATTTTAAACAAAAGTTTTAGCAATTTAAATTATGCCAATTAGTATTATTCAAAATTTTCAATCTTGAATATCTTTAAAACTACAATAGATAGAGATGTCTTCCAACTTGTACTACAGGCTTATTGACCATTGTGCATCCAATGAATGTAAAACAAAAATGTGGGAATATAAATTATGCTTATTAGCAGCATTTAAAATTTTCAATCTTGAATATCTTTAAAACTATTATAGATAGAGATGCCATTTCAACTTCTGCTTAGGGGATATCAATCATTGCGCATATAATGAATCTAAAACAAAAGTTGTAGGAATTTAAATTAAGCTAATCAGTAGTATCCCAAATTTTTTATCTTGAATATCTTTAAAACTATAATAGATAAAAATGTTGTTCCATGTTGTACTAGGGGGTTGTTGACCATGCATTGCGCACCTAAGGAAGTAAAAATCAAAAGTAGCAACAAATTAGATTATGCTAAGTAGCACCATTGGAAATTTTAAATCTTGAATAACTTCAAAACTATAATAGATAGAGACGCCACTCCAACTTCTACTCCTATGGTATGGACTAGTACGCATCTGGAAGCTTTGAAGACACACACACTGATTTGCTACGCAGCAAATTATATTTTCTAGTTCTTATCTGAATTTATACTATACAAATTTAGTAATTAGGCCTATGTTTGGTTTGATAGGTTTTCTTTATCCATAGTGAAGCTCTGTATTTATAGGCAAAGCTTCACTTATTTAGCTAATTCATCATTTACCACGTTCACATTTATTCATTATTATGCGGGTTGTCTTTGCTGGATATTAAGCTTAGACAAGGAGCCGCTACCCAGACAGACATGTATGGGTATAGGCTCCGAACCATGTTCTGAGTAGTTATCCGCTGAAGACCCTTTATTATATTTGGGTTAATGCAGCCTGTGTGAAAATTCAACACAGGAATGTAGACAATATATACAATAGTACTTTCATATTTATATTGGTTGGATAGTGACAGGTTAGCTTATGGAGAGTATAGAGTTTGAACTACGGAATACGGTAATGACGACTACGAAGTGTTTCTAGAGGATAAGACTTAAGAAAAAAAATCTGAAAATTAGCGTGTCCAGAACCGTTATCATCATGATAAAAATTAAATAGGTGCCTAAAAATAATCTGTCTATGACCTTTTCCACTGCACTGAATAAAGATACAAGTAAGCGATTTTCACACAAACTGTATGCTCTGTTTTTTGGGGGGGGTGTTAGTCTTTTTTTTTTTTCAATGAATAGGCGTGACGCTTAACTTCTTCCACACGCCAGGAAATTGCGAACTGACTAGACTCATATCAAAATTTTAATACGGAACTTAAAGCAGCCTCCTTTAACATACAAGGGCAGTCACAGCTCTGCTGAAGATAGAAGGAATTTATGCATCTTCTTTGGATGCATCGTCACTGAACACATTATCTTCATACATAATTGAAGCATCCGGGCCTGCCAGACTTGGCCCCGACTGCGGTTCGTATATGTGGAAGTCTCCTGGGATTATTTTATCTCTGTTTCAGTTAAGGTTTCCCGTTGAATGGAGAAAGAAAAATGTGATACCTACACGCAAACGTGGCCTTAAAGACAGATATAAGAATTATTGACCATACCTGTACTTACTGTCACAAGAAAGTCGAGGGGGGGGGAGGGATAAACACGTCTTTTTGTTTATTCCAAGAATAGATTTTTTTGCGTATTTTAATCAGAATTAAGTTCAGGAGAATCTGCTATTAATCAACTTTTCCATTTTCAGCTCAGCTGATAACAGTCAGTCTGAGCTACAAGAATGGTCAGTGTGTGGCTGCGTCCGTCCTTTCGTTATGCTTTCACAGAACTCAGAACTCAGAACTCAGAACATATTTATTTGACAGTCAGTAAATACGAGACATACACAATACAGAGTTAAAACAAGAAAGATTGGTACCAAGAAAAATACTGCTCTCATGCGAAACAAAAATCAAGACTGTCAGGATGACCGCAACTAAGGATTGCAAATCCGCTAACGCTGGGGCCACCTGAGGTAATTCACTTAGATATGTACAGCACTTCAAGCTAACAAAATGTGTATGGAGATACACTCAATTGTAAAACAAACGTTCATTAATTATTACATATGTAGCAGTTTGGTATGGTACAGTGTTCTTGATAACTATTTATAAAAAAGGATTTTGCATATGTGGAGAAACCATGGTATGAATGTGTAAATATTTTATCTTTGATGCATGGGGGGGGGGGGTGTGTTTATTACTAAATTTGAAATATAATATCTAATGCAGTTTTTATTTTTTGATTTGGTGGGTATTGGGATCATGGCCCTTCCTCTTTGGCGAGTGTTGTAAGCATGAGTAACATGGGATTCCTGGAATATGTTCAGAAAATAGTCAGGCACCTCCTTCTTTTTATACCTGTAATAGAATTTGAGGGCTTTTAATTTAAGTATGTCATGCAATTTTTAAAATTCCTAAATGTTTGAAAAGTGGATCTGTATGAGCAAGGTAAGATGAATTACACACTATACGTATTACTCGTTTTTGCAATAAGAAGATGCGACCCTGGGAAAAACCCCATGCCAAGATAGAATAATTCAGGTGAGATAAAAATAGAGAATTGTACATTATAAGAAGAGTTCTAGTGGGCACATACTTGTGTATTCTTTTCATAATGCCGATCACTTTAGATAATTTATTTCCAATTTTGCTTAAATGAGGGGACCAATTTAAATTTTCTTGTACACGTAAACCAAGGAAATCAAAAACTTCTGTTCTGTCTATTGGGATACTATTAATTTTTAAATCTAGGTTGAAATTAATTTTTCTCTGTGGAAAGTGGAATAACATATATTTCGTTTTTGCAATATTTAAAGATAATTTATTTGATACCAACCAATTATAGATATTTTGAAGTTCCCAATTAAGTGAATTAGATATGTCACTGGTTTCACAAGTATGCGATGTGGTTGTAAATGAGCAAAGGGAATTGATTAATGTGGTGTCATCAGCATACAAAATTGATTTAAATTTATTTGATGCCATGTGTATGTCATTAGTATATATGATGAACAAGAGAGGCCCAAGGATTGATCCTTGGGGGACTCCCATAGTCACTGGCAACATATTTGAACAAACACCATCATAAGAGACATATTGTTGTCTGTTGGTAAGATAATCTTTGAACCAGTTGAGAGAAATGCCTGTAATTCCATAATGGTTGAGTTTATGTAAAAGTATGTCGTGATTTAAGGTGTCGAATGCCTTTGATAAGTCTAAATATATGGTTATAGGTAACGTTCCCTGGTCTAGAAATTGCATGATCCGGTCAATAAATTCAAGGGCAGCTGTTTCGGTAGAATGAGATTTCTTGAAACCATGTTGACTTGCATAAAATAGTGAATTAGAGACAAAGTATTCATATAACTGATTGTATACAACTCTTTCAATCACTTTAGAAAAAACAGGTAACAGGGAAATAGGTCGGTAATTTTCAAAAATATTTTCATTGTCCTTTTTATATAGCGGAATTACTTTGGCAATTTTTAGTTTTTTTGGAAAAATTCCTGTTGTAAAAGACTGATTTATGATGAGAGCCATAGGTTTAGACACTGCATTGATTAAGCCTTTTACAAGTGACATTGACAGGTCATCATGACCTGTACTTGTCTCAGGTTTAAATCTATCTATTATGTTACTGATCTCTTCAGCATCTACTGGGGAGAGGGAGAAAGTATTTTCTACTTGATTGCTCAGGTAAGATGTAAAGGAGGGTCCATTGGCAGTGTTTAATTTTTAGGCAAGTTTAGGACCCATTTTTGTGAAAAAAGTATTAAACCTGTTTGCAATTTCTTCTCTATTTGTTATTTCAGAATTTTCAACAAGGAAAAAGTTTGGAAATGCTCGTTTATTTTTGCTTCCGTTTAGAATGATTTTTATTGTGTCCCAAGTTTTTTTTGTATTTTGTTTGAATTTTTCAAATTGAGAATGATAATACTGCTGTTTTAGCTCTGTTGTGTTTCTATTTAATATCCTTTTATAAACATGAAGATTTTGTTTGAGAGTCGCAAAATTTGGATCATCGTGAGATGTACATTTCATAGTTCTGTATTAATTATCACGAAATTAAATAGATTGTAAGATTCCATATGTAATCCACGGGGATAGCTTGTGCTTGTGCTTGTACTTGTTATATTTAACAGTTTTTGTAGGAAGATGCTTTTTCATTGCAGTCTGTATAATTGTTTCTAAAGTACGATAATTTTCATTTGGATCACTTTGCAATATTGGGTTCATTCTATTTATGATATTGGTATTATTTATTTCATCATAAAAGGATTGTAAAGAAATAGGGTCGCTAGTCTGAATATTTACATATTTAGGTGGAGATTGTAATTTTGGTTCTATATTAAAACAGGTGAAGGATGGCAAATGATCAGATAAATCTGATAGAATAATACCAGATTTACATGATTTTTTCACATGAGAAAATTTGCAAAATATTTGATCAATTAAAGTAGCAGTTCTGTCTGTAATCCTAGTGGGTAACGTAATTTTTGGATTAAAAACCATTGCATAACATTATGTCTAAATACTCAGCATACTTTTGTCGGGTATTGATCTTCAACAAATTTAAATTGAAATCACCCAATATAATTTTGTCAGAAGCTTCATGAGCTAGTGCTTCAATAATTGGACTGAGGTCATTTATAAATAAATCAATATCATTGTTTCGATCACGTGATGGCCGATAAATATTACACAATGTAATTTTATGGCCATTATTTTTCGCAAATATATCAATAAATTGCCCTTCCCATATTGAATTAGGTGTGTAAAAATTACGAGTTGAATATCTGTATCTTTTATGTAGGTAAATAAGAAGACCACCATGAGAGCTGCATGTAGACTTTAGAGTAATCATTTCATAGTTTTGAAGATTAAACAAGGAAAGTGGTGACTCATTGTTAAGCCAGGTCTCCTGCAAGCAAATAGCACTAAATTCAAGGTCACTCTTTGCCAAATCTTCAATAAATAATTGTAATTTATCAAATTTAGCATTAAGACTTTGAATATTTAAAGTGAGGATGGAGAAGGTATTTTTTAGGGATTTAAGATAATCTTTGAGATCCTTTGGTTCTACATATGGTGAATCGGAAGCAACTGAAATTGTATTTTCTAGATCTTCTGCATCATTCAGTAGATCATTTAAACAATTTGTTGAAATTCCACCAAAATTTTGCAATAGTTCTTCGTCTAAATTACGAGCCATGGTATATCATGATGATTGAGAAAATGGCAAAGAAATACCATAGATACATGCAACACTGATTGAAAATCCAATTTCTGTACCAAAATGAACTTGACAAACATCGCCATGAATGGCGAGCACTGAGTGTAAGATCTGAAAAAAAGCATTTTCTGAGTAGGACAGGCAACAACAACAAAACAAAAAACAGAAAAGTTCAGGTGTAAAACAGTAAAGCACATGTTACAAAAAGTAATTCAAAAAGAAAAATGTCTGTCTCCCAAGGGGGTATAGATGACATGTAAAGTTTATATCCAAAAGAGATGCTTCAAAAGAAAAACCTGCTGCGTGACATATTATCACCACAGTTCTAATTCAAATGAAAAAGATCCGATTGGTCTTGTTTTAATAAGAAAGTCGGATCAGCGTCTGCTGTTTTCATCTATTCAACACAAGTCAAGACACAATGAGCACAGTAATATTTAGTCCATTACAGGCTAAGGATCCGCTAAGAGCGTCACATCCAAGTCCATCTCCAGATATGATTCCGCTATCTCTTCTTTTGTATATTTCGGATAGTAGGAATTTTGACCAGGAATGTCCAAATATATGTACGGCCACATCTTCAGGTACTTACTTTTAGCCTTTTTCTTGAGGTCAGCTGACAGGTTGCGTCGGTGGTTGAGTATATCCGTCTTTAGTTTGCGGGTAACGGTTGGTAGGTCTGGAGAAACTGAAACCTTGCCTTCATGACTCGCTAGGTGCTTGGTACCAGACAACCAGTTGCTCCGATGATGGAGGTCCGTAAAACATATGATAATCCCAGCATCTTTGTTTTTGCTTAATCTGTGACATGCAGCCATCATAGTTGTTTCTGCGTCATTTACTCGCAAATGTGTTTTGGTAAATTCAGTGCATTTTTTCCTTGTTTCCAGCTCATCTTCCATCTCTGGTCCTTTTAACCCCTGAATGATCAATGACCATTTTCGTTTATGAACATCATTGTCTAGTGCTTTGATGGTCATAGCTGTTGTAATGTCCTTCATTTTCTTGGATATTTCAGGTAGATAGTTTTTTTCGATCACTTCAATTTGGTCAGAGCAAGTCTGGATACCCTTTTCCAGCTCATTAAACTTTTCATTCAGTTGCTTTAGTTGGTCATTGGCTGTTTTCAACTCATCTTTGATGCCACTGATCTCTTCCCTCACTACTATACGTATAGCCTCCAAGAGATTGGGGTCAACATTTAGGGATTTTAGTCTGTTCCTGGCTGACATGGCTGATACCTTTCGCTGTTTGTTTTGTATATAAAACAAGAATGACCCCACTTGGGTGCACTGATTATTCACATAGAAGACATAGTCACCATTCAAATTCTATGAAAGACCTGGGCATGGATCACTGCACACACAGTCCAGGGGAAATATGTCCAGCCCCAATGGTCAGGGTGAAATAAACTGATTCTCAATATATATCAAAACGAAGGTTCTGTAGAGTTCAGAAAATTATACATACAGTGTCTCTATGTATTCATGCACACACTTGCAAAGTTGCACACTGCAAACTTTCCTAGAAACGGTAGTAATCATCAGAATAAGTGACCTCCAACACATATTGGCAGCATGCTGTAAGGGCTGCTCCACTGTCCACAGAACACGCAAACGTGGCTCTAAAGACAGCTATAAAATTATTGACCATTCCTTTACTCACTGTCACAGGAAATGTCTAGAAAAAAATTAATACGTCTTTTTTATTATTTCAAGGATAGATTTTATATTTTGGTATTTTAATCAGAATTAATATCAGGAAACTCTGCTATAAATCAACTTTTACATTTTTTACTCAGCTGATAACAGTCAAGCTGAGCTATTAGAATGGTCCTTGCGTGGATGCGTCCATCCTCCGATGATGCGTTCACACTTCGATTTCTTCTCTGAAACTGTCAGCCAGATTCACTTCAAACTGGGTGCCAAAGCTCCCCTGGTGTACGTTTTTACCCCTCGCCCTTCTAGGCCGGAGTGGTATTGTCATCTACGCATCCGTCCGTCCGTCCGTCCGTACCTCCATGCCTTGTTAACGCCATATCTCCAAAAATACTCACTTTACAAAAACCAATTTTTTATCACAGGGAACCATCGAGGTGTTTCTGGTGCCTATCTAAAAGTTGGTCTCTGGGTCACAGTACTATATCAAAGAAAAAAAAAACGGCGTTAACACAATATCTGAAAAAAATATTGAATGTAGCTTCATCAATTATTCAAGACAGTTAGTCCTGAGGATGCCTCAGAAGCCTATCGAAAACTAGGTCACTGGGTCACATATTTAGGTCACAGTGCTGCATCGAAGAAAAATAACCTTGTCATGATATCTCTGCTCATTGCATTGGCAGCAAAGCTTTGTCATTAGGTCAAACAGAAGTAACCTTGACCTACCCAAGGGTAGTGTCGTCACTTATGCATCCGTCCATCCTGGCCGAGGGGTTTTCGGTAAATGATTCTCTTCTAGTTCAATTTTGTACAAATGGTCATGCTCCATTGGTTTTTCTTTTTTTATGATTTTTTCTTTTGTTTGTTTTTTGGCCTAATATCCTATGTAAATCAATAGGAATTCACATTTTCGACTTTTCTGAAAAACCGTCAGCCACATTCACTTCAAACTTGGTGGCAATGTTGCTCCAGTGGTTCTCCACCAAGTTTGTTCAAAAGGTTACGGTCCAATGATTTTTGTATCTTTTTATGATTGTTTTTTGTGCCAAATCCTTTATAATCTTTTCCGAAGAAACCGCCCATCTAATTGCTTCAAAGTCATAAACGAACACTTCCAGGGAAACCTAGTTGTTGCTTGCTCATCAGGTGGTTTTCTGGTGATAACTCCTGCCCTACTCTGGAACAAAAGTTTGGATTCCTCCTCTCACTCTCAGCATGTACTTTTCTTTGCCTTCTTTAAAACCTTGTATGCACTTAGCGTACCTCAGTTTTCCCTCATTCCTTTTCTCCAGACCTTGTTCCATCCTTCGGTCACTACCTTCCCTATATGTTTTCCAATCCTTAATCTCATCATAACTTTTCATTTCATGCCTTTCTGCTAACCCATCTATGCCTTCAACCCATCTTGTCTGTTCTGTGATAGCCTTATCATATGTTGCACCGGCAAAGACAGGCTTTGTCGTAGCCGGTCCCTGTCTCCTTCCAGTAAGGCTGAATTTCTCTTTCCTCCTCTCTTCCTAATCCTACATCTTCCCAATCGTCCTCACGGAAGTCCTCTTTTGAAAAGGAACAGCTAAAACTGAGATCCAGCTGATTCTCTGCGTCGCTACCCCTCATGCTTTCTCTAATGCTACCCACCATTGTATCACATAGACGCCTCCCACGCCACGTTTCGTCACGACCCAGAGCCCGCTTGATGGCAAAAAAAGGCGCGAATTTGTCAACTTCGGGCCTGGCATGCGCAACAATATTCTTTTGCAAATAAAGTTAGTTTCCTGTGCGAATATGGCAAATTTTCTTCACAAAAGTGCCATAACACTCCAAGTCCTTCACTTTGAACGAAAAATAATTTTTTCGTCGTTTGGGACCTCTAAATGACAAATGTTCTCGATACGGGCTTATCCCATTTGCACATTTGGCCAATCACAGGTTTGTCACTGTTTCATTCCTAGTGAAACTAATTAAATGTAATTTGTCGGGAACATACTCTGAGCGATCATCCCCAAAACAACATTTTACAGCGAAGAATTGGGAGCAGAGAACATAAACATTTGGGCTTAACGAGCTGCTGTGATCTAACATGAAACAGTCATATTCAAAATATTGTACAGGTACAAAACGTTTGAAACTTTTATATGCATTTATAAGGCTGATAATATATTACGTTGACATGGTCTAATTGTACCCAGGAAGATGAATTATTGTTGGAAAGGTATTTAATTGATTGCTCAGAATGTAGTCACAGATGTCAGGCCTAAAACCCCATCTGCACAACTGCACCTCGAGACTTGTTGGGAACGTTTGCACGCAAGGCGTGATGAAATGAAACTTACCCTAATGCAGAGCATTTAAAACAATGAAACACCCAGTTATTTGTCTTACTCTTTGCTTAGGTGCATAAACAGAAGCTACAATTTTTGTAAGGAATATAATCTTACTCATCAACCAGCCACAACAGTTCTTTTTTATTGACCGTACCATTATAGAATCAGTTTCATCTTGATATAAAGCATACAGAACAGTAATATAAGTAATAATTAACCAATCTTTTCAAACTGGTATTTTGCCTGGTCAGTTAAAGATAGCAAGAGTAGCACCGATTTATTAAAAGGGCGAGCCTAATTTATTTGATAACTATAGACCAATTTCTCTTCTTTCCTCTATATCTAAAGTTTTTGAAAAAAGAGTGTTTCTAACCAAATATATGAATTCTTTCAAACTTATAATTTATCATACAACAGCCAGTATGAATTAAGAAAGGAGCATTCCACAGAACATTTGTTTTACATCTCTGGTGCAGGATGTCCATTGTTGCAGTCCTTGTTAGGATTTCCCTTGGTTTATACAGGTGGTCCATCTGCAACTGTTTATTTTACAATCACTGGGACTGAATGTAATGCCCCAGCTTGTTTCCACTTCAGTTAAACACTGACGGATGTTTTAACTAGGATAAGCTGTTTAGCTAGAAAGGGTACATATTGGTTCAGGGGTAAGTCAAATTGTTCTTATGTGAACCTGTACCATGCATTTTTAGTCATTATGGTTTGTTTGACAGGTATTCTTCTTTCATAATCAAGCTCTGCATTAACAAGCAAAACTTCACGTATTTAGCTAATTCATCATTTGCCACGTTCATATTTATTCATTATTATGTGGGTTGTCTGTGCTGAATAATTAACTTAGACAAGGAGCCTCTACTCATAGAGACATGTACGGGTAAAAGGCTCCGAAACATTTTCAGTAGTTATCCGCTGAAGATCCTTTAATCTATTTGGGCTAATACAGCCTATGTCAAAATTTTACAGAGAAACGTGTGCAATATTGACAATAGTACTTCTATATGTATGTAGGTTAGCATGGGACAGGTTAGCTTACGGAGAGTCAAGAGTTCGGACTGCGGAATAGGGTAATGACTACTAGGAAGTGGTTTTGGACAAAAAGACACAAATACAATACTGTTCTACAAATTATCGATAAGATTCTACATCAAATGGACATAGGCAACACACCAATTACAATATTTTTAGACTTAATCAAAAGTTTTGATACCTTGGACCACGACATCTTACTCTTCAAATTAAGTACTTATGGAATTCAAGATAGGCAACTTCCATAGTTTAACAGTTACCTAAAAATCGTACACAGTATGCTAAATGCAATGGAATCAAATCGAGTCTTTCTCAGATTAGCACAGGTGTTCCCCAGGGTTCTTGTCCACGTTAATGATCTGGCAACTACTTCCAACATTCTTTACATTATAATAACTATGTGTGCAGATGATACAACTTTGCAAGGTACTTTGAAACATTTCAACTCAACTTCAAGTTTCAATAACGAACAAAGGTCTATAGCACTAAATAAGGAATTAACAAGATCCACGACTGGTTATGTTAACGAACTCTCGTTAAACGTAGACAAATCAACAGCACCGTAATAGAAAAGGTTTGTTCATTTGATTTCCTCGGTTTTAGCCTGGATGAAAAATCTGACCAGGAAAGTTCACACTGATAACTAGAATAACAGAAATCCTCAATAAGCTTGTAAATTATGTAGCCAAATTGATTTTAGAAATAATATAAAAATCTCTTATCTTATGTCATTTCAATTTTTCCATTCTTGCATCGGGATTCCAACATTTTCGTCTTTCTTGATTACAAAAAAGGTAATGCGTATGATTCCCAATAGCAAATGCAACTCTCATACCAAACCCTCATTCAAGAAATTAAAACTATTCAAAATAGAAGATATATTTAAATGACGTGTGTTGCAATTCTTTATCAAACACCAAATTCAAAACAATTTCAATTCTTCTTCAAACACCAAAACAAATATCTTCCTATTTATTTCCAAACTATCTAAAATTGTCAAGCATCCAAAATTCACGAGTATAATACAAGAAACCAAAATCGACTGTATTCAAATCGAGTTAATCGGAATTTTACTGAAAATTGTGTTATAAATTATGTTATCAAACTTCTTAATGTATCAAACGTATGCATATTAAACAAAATTAGTACGCATAGTTACAAAAGGCTGCTCATTATGTAAAAAATTGGTTTATTTCGCAGTATAAATCAGATTGTACAATCCCGCATAGTTTTATTAGTGAACATAATTATTGAGTGGTTGTTATATTTGTGAACCTGATATTTGAGTGGTGTTACCATGGAGATAATTTCATTTATCGTATATTTTATTTTATTTTTCAAGTGTACCACCTGATATCTCAATGTGTAAGCAGTTCGAGGCTATTCCTTTGTTCTAACCTGCACAATAACATATAACCCTGTCTCATCATCAGGTGGCATCCATGATAGCGACAGTCTTATCTGCATTCATGGATTGTCTCCAGACGCTATCTAGACTTCCAAATGTAGCTCTTAATTATCATTTTATATTTATCTTGAGTATTCAATGTACCCTCTTTTTTGTCCAATAAACTAATTGTGAGTCTGAGTCTGAGTCTGAGTCAGAACAGAATGACCCACTCAAGATGACCCACTCTTGCTCTTCCTGTCAAAGGCTAACATTCCCTGAGTATTATCATGTAAGCATTGGCTTATGACGTAATACACTTTGTGTTGTGGTGTCGTGTTTGGTGGTGTCTTGTGGTATCCAGTGGCATTTTAATGAAGATGCACCCATATGTGGCGATCTCTGAAGGAGATGTAAATTACAATGGCAGCATGACCAATTACCTTGTGTTTTTTGACACTGAAGATCTTATAAAATTGTTATACGTCAAAACACATATTTTAAGAGGAGTTAACTCTCTTAAGCCCATGCTAACCATAACTTCTTTTGCTAACACGAGGCTATAATTTACGATATTTCAACTTATTTGCATCGAGTGGCGAGCTCCGAAGGTATGTACTTCGTTTGTCTTCAATTGCGTCAATGGACACTTTTTTTGCGACAATAACTCACGTACTATATTCAATGTATCAACCCAGAATTTATGGGTGCCAGCAGAATCTTGACCAGGACACGCTCACGGAATGGGGTTTTTGCATTGAAAACACCTAAGAAAAAATAACAACGTCGTCACCTATTTAGCTGTTCTTTTTTAAAATTTGGAAACCAGAAGTGAAAAAAAAATCTGCTGGAACAAATTACCCAATGCAAAATGTCTGCAAAATATTTATTTTTGAGATATATCTCAGTGACAAAATCATAATGACTTCGCCTGGAAATGTAACAGTGGCATTGGTTGTACGGATGCTAAAAACAGGTATTTGGTTACAAATAAATGTCGTTTTGGACTATTGACTGTGTTGATACAAGAGTTCAACACTTCTGATGATGTAAGGGCTTTGTGCATATTGAGTTTGCAGTGCCGAACATGATGTGTGGCATCCCAGCAATGATAACCAACCAATAGAATTGATATGGTAAATGAAAAGAAATTCACGTTTGAATTACGTACACGTTCAATTAGTCACAAACATCCCGAAATATACAATATATACTCCTGTTAAAAAGAGAATGCTACTATTGGTTTAATATGGAGTATGCTAAATACAATGTTTTACATGGAATTCCACGCACCACTTTAATTTTACGCAATGCGGTCAAGCAACATTAGTTCATTCTTGATGAACTGAAGTCCAAAAGATTGTCTTGTAATAAGGATAAAGTTCAAAATTTGAGGATCATTGCGTCTACATTGAGGTTCACGTGACCTTAAAATGACCTCACTGACTGCATGTCGATGCACTTTGACGCCAAAATGCCTCTACGAGCATATCAGTGGAAGCAGACTTCACAGTGTGACTGATAGGGGAGGAGCATTGGAATTTTAGAAGCCATCCTTTCTTTTTCAACAGGAGGAGCACACACACACACACACACACACACACACACACACACATAGTAATACATACATACATACATATATATATATATATATATATATATATATATATATATATATATATATATATATATACACTGACAGAAGTGGCATCAGTTTTTATTTCTAAGTTTCCAACGCATTTCTACTTTTTACTTGAAAGAAGAATCTGGCTAAATCCTGAGCCAGAGATTTCTGCTTTGTGTTTTGATGATTTAGATGAAACAGCCAACAAGCAGCTGTAGCGTTGAATACCGTGTGTTGGATATTTTCGGACAGGTTACACAGACAATCAATGACACTTGTGTGAGTGTTCCTCTGAGCTCATTGTACATTGTTCCCCTTTAAGGTAATTGATATACCTTTCCGTTACCCATTCTTTCACAGCATATGTCTGTATTGGTTACCATTTGCTTTCCGTGTGGGCATTGCATAAATCGAACACGTACGTGCATGGCTTCGCTGACTCAGCAATTTGATGCCATGTTTAGCTCAGCTGACTTGTCAGTAGCTGAGCTTATCTTATGGTCCTTCGTCTGTCGTCAACAATCGAGTTTTTCTCCAAAACCGTCAGTCAGATTCACTTCAAACCTGGTTGCCATGTAACTTAAGTGGGTTTCTACCAGATTTCATAAAAGGTCACGCTCCATTGAATTTTGGATTTTTATGAATTTCTTTTGGGGGAGGCAAATCTTAAAAAATCGCAAGGGTATATGTACATGTCAGCTGAGCACAGAACTGTCACCGTCCACTTGTTTTTACACCACATAGCCATCGCGATCCGAATTTGACTATTTGTTTTGACATCCATGTGTTGGTGATTGCGAAAGTGGTTCAATGCGACAAGCCAAATTGACATCTCAGCTGAGCATGCCCAGTGAAGCTTGGCATCTGTTTGGAAAGAGGTCATCACGAACAGGAAGTGACCTTTCTTCACTCATCTTGTTAAATTACCTTGTCCACTAGAATCAAACTTTTCTTTTTTTAATCACATTTAAGGCCTTATTCTACTGAAAAAATTAAACAATATGACCGATTGATAAAAACCAAAACAAGGAAACCACTGAATATACCAAGCTTCCATTCATAGCAGTTCTTTCCCTTATTTCAAGTTTGACTACTGTACATTTCTATGTTCAGTGAAAGTTATCCCTAATGACATGTGGTCCAGATACAGACTGGGCTTCACTGCGCATACTCAGGGGAGATGTCTATTTGGCTGGCATACATTATTCATTGTAGGGGATGGATGTGACAGAATTTTTATGAAAGAATCCTTACAGAACGAACACCAACATAGGCACCTGGGATTGGTTTTACGTTCAGATATACTTTTGGTCAAGTCATATAATAATTATTTCTTCGAATGTGCAAGTTTTTGGACAGACCAAGATAGATTGCAAAATATTTTTTATCCCTTTGGCACAATTTACAGTCCAAACAATATTGTTTGGTTAAAAAGCCTGTACCTTTAAATATAACGAAATAATTTTGATGCTGTACATTCATATATCTAATCAACAGGCAGGCCTGGGACAGATGATTTGTAAAAGTATCCATATGCGAGTAACGAAGTACGTATTCACTATGGCATACCCCATTTCTCTTTTACTCTATCAATAACGTTTTGTCTTGTCAACAATTCTCATGTGGCTTTGTCGATCTATCTGTCTTCGTGCAGTGATGTTCACTCTGGGTACCAGCGTCTTTTCGCTGTATATCGTCTTCCTGTCTCTTATTTTTCCAAATGCTAAAGGGATTTATATAGGGCTATGCCCGTTTTCCAAATCAAATTTTTTTAATAAAAATATATTGAAATCAAGGAGCAGAACGAATAAGTGAAATGTCAATTGTCACATACGGACCAACAGTGGACAAAGGAGCACTATAAACAAACGTTTATCTTGCATGACCATACTTACTGGAACAAATCATTTTAGCAGGGAAGCGACACTCTTCTTCACATACCAACACGTAATTATATGGGCTGTGAGAATAGCCCTCACTGAATCGTTTTCTACATCAGCAAAAGCTTACAGTTAAGAGAAGACACTGAAGTTCCCTTTTAGATTTAGAAAATAAGAAAAACATAAAATAGTAGTATAACGATGCCACCTGGTACACAAATGTGAAGGCATACATTCCTGTGGCAATCTTGTCTGACTAAATAAAATTCACTTAATACTTTGTTATATACCTTTTTTTTACATTACTATACTGTACGCTGCACATATTTTCCTTTTTTCTTATGTCTTCTCCTCTCTAATTTAATCTTCTCCTGTCCTCTTTTCAATTTTTTCCTCTTCTTTGCTCTCTTCTCCTTTTTCCTCTCCTCTTTGCTTTTGAAAATTACAGATACACATCTTTACATTACTGTACTTTCTTGATGTGAACTTTTACCGATCCATGCACTGATACATTTCAGACAAAAAAATAAAACTTAAAACAACAGAATGTTTACGTTTTTGTAATTTCACATAATTTTGATTAAGTGATCTGTTATACTAGTATATCATTATGTCAAAATTTGAAAGTTATAATCTTGATCCAAATAGAGGAAATAACTGAAAAGTATTCAAGCTGGAAATTAATAGATCGTTCTACCCAGTGAGTACCCATAGATGACAACGGAGAGTTATAACAAAGCCTCAAAATGGATATAACTCTGACAGTTACGACGAAGTCTGGATATGAATATATCTCTACGAGTTACGACAAAGCCTGGATATGGATATATCTGAGAATTATGGCAAGGTCTGGATATGGATATGTCTCTGAGAGTTACAATAAAGTCTAGTAACAGACATATCTGACTGTTATTGTCGGACCTCGGCAAAATACGGCAGTGATTGTCAGATTTTGGTAAAATACAGCAGTAATTTTTCCTTCCAAAGATTGTGAGTGAAAGACACAAAAAGACTAAAGGTACCACAACGCCACCGTGTGATCAAACTGCGACGATACCTATCCAACATAAATCCCCAACTTGTATACATGATTCTGAGAAATTGTTTTAAAGAAACGGAAAGGGTAACTGTGAATGAAATAGACCATGAATTGTGCATATTAAGTAAGCAACATGAAGCACGCGGTTCTTGCAGTAATTATAGAAATTTAAAAAATTGCTTGACCAAAATTAACTGGGTCGCAATATATATTGATCGTCACACTCTGCTTTGTTCAAGTGTCAAAATTATATGCTTTTGTTGCTATCTGTTTTTTTTTTTTTTTTGCTTTTTAACACTCTTTTTAATGTTCATGTGTTCTGTCCGTTTTTCACACGGCAGTAACTTGTCTTATGCAGTAGAATGTTAATCATTGTTATTCCTAACAGCACTACAATACTCTATGGCAATTAATCTTCGAAACTGTCATATGATTCCTCTTTATATTTGCTGGGTGTAGTGTTTCTGTTTTTAATTGGACCGTTCTCGTATGTTCAAATATTGTTGAAACAAACATTCCATATCTGTTGTGCCGTATATTATTAATATTATGCACACATGGGTATTCAGTAATCATTTTCTCCCCGTGATCAATGGACTTCACATGCTGACTACAATCTTTTATTCGAAGACTCCCAGCGTGGACTCGCATACACCATATCGCGCCTGTACGGTCAGATGGCATTATGTTTGGTACTTCTTCAAAATTAAGTGTTCGATTTCTGAGTTAGCGTTCCCTTATTTCTATCATAGTCTGCTACTTTACGGTACAGTAATACCTGTACAGCTGAATATTTCCCATAGCTCAACCTCCACTCCTACCTTTACACTTTTCTGAGGGTCCCACGTGTAGTCATTACAGCTGAATGAACTTTTCCATTGTTTAAGACCATACCTTAACTTCCGGGGAGGACCTCCAACTGAAGTTTTCTATTGTTTCAGACCATACCTGAACTTCCACGAAGGTGGACCTCCTACACAAACTGATGACTTACTGTTTTAGAAGTACGACTTTTGAAGATCATAAATGACGGACTGGAGTTTTGGGATGTTCCTTATACTTTTATCCAAAAATTTGAAATTTACGTAGGAAAGAAGGGGATTCAAACCTTGGCACTTTTTCCTCATCTGCCTGGCTGTCGTGCGATTTTCTAGACACTAGTCTAACACGGCTGAGAGGTGGAACTGACGATACTAAGTCGGATGTTAAGTTAGATCAAACAATAGAGATCCTCATTAAGATAGGTAATGAACTTGGTGCAGGTCCATAGGCGTTTTGAGGAACCTGCTCGATGAAGCAAAGGACACGCGAGGCGCAGCCGAGCGTGTCCTTTGATTTATCGCGCAGGTCCGGCAAAACACATATGGACCTGCACCGCGTTCCTCACCTAACACATAAAGTGCCCTTTGACAACCAGCCACATGCAATAGCCAAATACCTCTTGGAGGGTCACTGACAATGGAGTGTTCACCCATGTCGCATTTCGAACTTCACAGATGTTTTGTGAGATGGCTTCACTATGCAATGGTGTGTACCTTTCAGCGTTTGCACCTGTGTGCACGTCCCAGGTGCCACCATTCCTCGTGAACGTTCCAGTGCATGAGCGAAGGGGGGGGGGCGGGAGGGGAGAGTCGACAGTGTCACGTAGAGATAACGAGCTTGGTGTCACAACGGTACAGTTTTACTTGCATCCCTCTCAAAATCACCAGTACAAAATTAACGTTTGGCAAACATCTGCAGGAAAGTATAGAATATAGGCCTGTCTCATTATATTCAAAATATACTTATCACTGGAAATCTTAATTGCGGATCCAATTACCCATGCGAGCCAAAAATTGAGTAAAATCTCTGAATCTCGGTACTTTTCAAATATATTCCACAACGATTTGCGAACAGATCTCCGCCTGTTTAGACCTGATTCTTTCGAATTAAAAGTTGAATTCACTACAAATCCGGTCTCAAGTATCCACCACTGCATAGTTGATGAACAATTATCTTTTCCAATTCCAAAATATCTTATATATTTTCAATATCCAGCGAGGATACCCATTTATGCTGCACAATATGAAGAAAGATAAAATAGAATTCTCCAACTCTGTCACCTTTTGCCCCCCCCCCCCCTCCAAAAAATGACAAACATATGTAGAGGCTCAAACAAGTTGTTACAATATACTATTCCATATTAAGTTCTGGATGAAGTTCTGTGAAAAGGAAGACGAAATTCGTAAAACACAAACTAAATAGTAGCAAAATAAAACCCTAAGATTTTTTCAGCGGCACAGGAATCATATCAAGAACAGCTTAAATTGGCTGAGAGAGAATATGGCCAACTTAAGATGCCAAACCGTTAAACTCTGAAATAATAAAAATAAAACAAACTCAGATGGAAAACATCCAAACTATTTTTCCGCCACACGGTAATATACTTCTTTCGCCCATGTATGAATATTTAAATGCATTAAGAACTTGGCCCTCTGTTATATGAACACATTGTAATATATGTATGTCTGTTGACTCAACACTGATTTCGTGATTTGATAAGACCTTTGACTTTGTATGAGTATGACTTTCTTCTAGGACAAAGATCTCTGATGTACAAGCACACTTTCAACAGTGTTTCCTTATGATTGAAAGTGCAATATCAATTTCGTAATGTCCAAGTTAATTTTTACGGTACCCCACCAGGTTTTATTTTCAGCAGTTTGGTCACGTAGTTTTTCATTTAATTTTAAGATTTCCATACGCTTTTTCTGTGTTTCTAAATTTCTATTGACCAAAATTTATGTAATTACGAAAACGTGTTCACATAAGAGAACGACGGCTAAATTTGCTTTCCTATACATTCCTCCTCTATTGTCCTATTTTCCCCAGAACACCCTGCAGAACATCAATCTCACACAGAAACAACACGCCACTGATATTATCGCAGAGAAATGAAGGATGATGACATATTGTAAAGCTAAAGCCATATTTAGCTTTTTACATTAAGGGCAGCACTTGAATCTTCTGATAGTGCGCTCGACAAGGCTCAGGAATACTGCAATTTAGTAGACCAGAGTTTATCGAGATGTTCCATTGTTCAATGAAAATTCGCGCGGCAATGAAAACCATGTTACTTCAACGCGTCTCTCTCGCCCGACCCAATCATCTATCTGGAAATCAGAGCTGCCTTTTCGCCCTGTGGAGTTCACTACTACAGCACACGTTCCTTACTTCTGTCCGGTTACTAACCTGTGACTTTATCCTTGCACGAGCAGCTGCTTAAGCTCAGACCCAATGCTTTCGAAACCAGAACTGAAGCATTGCTTGAGCATGTCTTGAGCACAGACAAGACTAGTTGCACAGCCTGGAGCTTACACGATCACTGGATGTACAAGAATTAAGTATACAATCAGTAGATTGTAATGCTCATCTGTTAGATGTTGAAATTGAAAACAGAATGTCTGTGATGAATTAGGTTTATTTTGCTTCTAGGACATGATTTGTCGTTAAACCAGTCTGCTGCTGATAGCGATATCAAAGGATGAATACATCTCTTTTGCCCGGTTGCGCACGTGTCTCATATGCATTTAAAACAGGTTTCCGGAGAGCATTCTCGGGAATTATTCAATGCAGGAGCATGTCATGATGGTAAAGGCAACGATATTTCTCTGTAAGCAGACTTTATCAAAATATAAATGTGTATGCTTTTTAAACAATAGATATAAGATAATCGCTCTCCATGGAAAGACACCGGCAAATATTACAATATAAAGACAATGGAAAAGAGATAATTGAATTTGTGCGTTGACTCATCTGTAGAATCGGAATATCATTTTATTGACGATTCCCAGTTGATCACAAATATATTGAAGAGAAATGGGCGTTGAGAATTTTCTACATTTTTGAAAAAAACCTCTTACTGTACCTTTGGTGGAAACTCTCAGATATAATCATAATGAACCAAAGTACGATGGTCGCAATAGTAATTGCACGGTTTGCAAAGAAGCTAATGTTGTAGAATTTAATAAATGTTTTGGGTCCCTTCAGCCATGCTGATAATTAAGTGATACATACATACACACACACACATATATATACATATATATATATAAACTCCCTTAATTGAAAAAGCATTGTGTCTAAAGTATTACGTCCATTTTCTTTCATTTGTCACCAGAGGCTACGTTTTATATTCACTCAAAAATTGTAGACACATGCGTCTCAATATTGTTGTTTTGTTGTTTTTTTTTTTACAAATCTGAAATTGGTAGTTGGAAAAAACTAAACCAAATGAGTTCTATATTAACATGCTTACAATTATATCCACCGCGATCAAGTTAACAACTTCCACGAGGACACAGGGTATACTGGTGCGCTTTAATTATGTTGAAAGCTAGCTGAAAGCGTTTACACATGTCTTATTGATATCATCGCCTGCTTTTTCACAACTCATTACAGCTAATAGGCTTAATAAGTCAACACATTCACTGATTTTCTTCAAAATGCCTCAAGCGTAGGCAGAGTACGTCAGTGTGGAACTTAGCCATGATGTCAAGAACAATGCGGCGGGGTGTTGATTTTTCGCTGTTTCGTTAGTTGTCCGAGTTTTGATTTAGAACCAGCCAAAGTATCGAGTAAGCACGACATGGATTGTTAAATTTGGTATAATATCATACCGAAAGCACACATCAACATGTAAATGGGTGACCTGCATCATGTACAAATAGGAGTCATTTGTCTTTTATTTGAAAGCGAAATAACAGGATACGGGGAACAGGTCATTGGATCTTGTTTTCGTAATTCTGTTTCTGGATGCACGATACATTTTTTTTTCCAAAAACAAAAATGTTTTTCAAATTGAAAATTTCCATACCCAATAAATTGCGGTTTGTGGCAGTTTGAGCACATGGAACAATATGACTGAAAGTGGTGCATATGTGGACATGTGGCAATATGATCGCACACATGTTGAATAAAACATGAATCGTCCGTCTGCAGTCCATTGGAACTTGATCATCGACAGGTATTAATTTATCATATACGAGAACCAGATCGCAGAGTATTTCAAGCACTCGTATAGGCCTACCAGGGGATTACTCGAAGCACAACAGGCATAATTTACTTCGTATTACACAGTGGAATATCCATATTAAGACCACTTGAGCGACTGAGAACATGTGGTTTTAGTTGGAGAAAAAAGTAAATAATGATAAAAATGACACTGCCAATTGCTGCTCTTATTATAGATAAAGTCTCGTCATGGAGATGGTCGTAATTGAAGATTTTAACTGGGCATACTTACATACATTAACTCATGCAAATTAAATTAACTAGTTATAATCGCAAGGGTCTGCACGCAATATTACATCAGTTGCGCATCAGACACATGATCAATTTTATCTCTTCTCTGTAAAACTGCATACATGACAAACGGTCCTCTTCAAGGCAATTCCAGATCTTTATTGTTCTTGTGGATATCAAACCATATCCGGGTATCCCCTCTTCGTCTTAATATTAAGGTTCCAGAGCACCAGACGAAATTCTGGTAGAAACTGAAATTGTACGTAGCTTACAGGTTCAAGTTTTGCGCAGATTACGGTTGGGCATTGGTACATTTGTACGCTGATGCAGATTTTTAAGAATGTAGCATCTGCGCTCGTTTATCTCTTGATTGGTTCGAAACCATTCAGGGCTTTTCACTTCGTTTGTAACGCAAAACTGTGCAGAGTGCTTTCCTCTCAAGAAAATTGGTCAGATTGGGTTTGGTCTCCTGGTACCCTCCACTCCCTGATGCCCTTTATCAGACGTTACCACACTTTGACTTCATTCAGCCGTTTTTCTCCATATATTAGTCCTTCATGCGTGCACCTTTTCCTTACAGCAGCATAAAACGGCAGAAAACTGTATATGTTGTAAATATGGGATGCAATTTGCAGCAATCCACTTCTACCGTTACTGGGACCCCTCTTTACTCGCTCAACAAATTGAAATAATAAATGGGTCTTACAGTCAAAGTATAGAACAAACACGGTGTTGAATTCATTTATCATAGAGAGGACGTCTGTGCAGTTTGTGGTTGCAACCGTTGAGTTGCTTTGACTTCTTTAAGTTGACAACAATGCAGAAGATATTTTTATTTTTTTTGTTGTTTGATCACGGCATGGCCGGATTCGAACCAAGTCATATAAACCAATTCATAAATCTAACAAAGAATTGTGGTAACGTCAGCAGTACATTATCACATAGGCGTCATTCATCAAGACCTGTCATTCACCATCCGGACAACATACAGTCAAAATAAAAACTCGTTAAATTATCAACAAAGAATGCAAATAAACCAGCGTTAGAGGTTATGTCTTTTTCGAACTTCCTTGACTTAAGTTATAATAAATGATTGAATATAATTTTCTATAGTTGAGAAAGAGAACTACCATGCATTGTGAATTGAACCGGACGCAACATAAAGCAAATCTGCAAACATATCCCACAGGCTGCGTAAAAAGCTACAGACACAAAATGGTAGCTTTTTCTCATCCGAAAGAGGTGTTTTGCTATTCCATAAAAACAAACATGACCGACAGTAGTTTCTTAAGATCAGAAATTTAATTCTGTGTCAATGGGTGCAATTCTTAGATGGACATTTGCATTAATTGTTAAATTTTTCTTTTCGACTTATGATTTCCTTAGTTCAGTGGTTTGTCTTAACTGCTCTTAATCTGGAACAGGTACTCTTTCTGTCATAGCCAAAATATATTTTTATTTTTGTTTCCAATTATGACTGCCTCAATTCAAATTTAAAGATATTTTCTTACAGTATGCTGTACTCTCCTTGAATGAATCCCCCCAACATGTCTTAAGTTTAACCTTGACTTGTTGTATCAGCGCTGTCCAGCTGCACATCTCCGTAGCAAAATTTTCTTTACTTGTAGCATTTTTTTTCACTTATTTACATAAGAAACACTTATTTTTTGAGAAAATCTGTAGCAATTTTTAAGAGCTTTGTAGCAATATTTTGCTACAATGCTTCAGTTGGACAGTCCTGTTGTATGCATAGTCCACTCACGAAGTCCTCATCTGGAAACCGTAATATACATGTAGTTCGACGACAACTAAAGTGTCATGTTTTTATGACACTATATATATATATATATATATATATATATATATATATATATATATATATATATATATATATATATATATATATATATATATATATATATAGATATAGATATATATATATATATACATTGTACCGTTACTGGGACCGCGCATATATATATATATATATGTATACATAAAAGAGATTCCACAACTTAGTGTCAATCTGTGTAAAGTAATATATTACTACCCATGACAATTACGGCCATCATACAAGTACTAGCAAAAGCAGTCATTGGGCTTCCCAAATATGTTGGGTTGGCGTTTTGTCCACAATCCTATACAATCATATCGCCGCCATGGAAGCCTCCGTATCATATAATTATGTATATTTTATAAGTATGCATGCTTGCAGGTCACACTTGATAGGAGTTTGAAGCGTTGGTTGGCAGTGATGCACCTTCTGCGGTTTGTACCAAGCGGCGTGACAGAATATCCATGGCAGCGGTCCAGGACAAGATAAAACACGATTGTTTCGCCAATAAAGTATTTGGCAAGTTGCAGTGCTACTTTTATCAATTGTAACTGTTCACTACGTATGCCTTTAGAATATACACCAGATGGAATGTCTGTAAATGCTATCTTTGTGATCTACCAGACTCCAAAGATGAGTCTTCAACACGTTCTCAGCTTCTGTTGTATTTTTGAAGTATAAGCGATGCTACGCCTATCTCATGTGATGGAGTTATGATACGTTTGATCTCTCTTTGACTGGGTTTCCACAATGCCGCATCATCCGTCTAGTTTAGCGGATCTTCCACCGCAAGATCCGTATGAGGACATCTCGGGTAGTTTAAGTATTGCCATTGAGGTTACTATGGTGATGGCGAACATCTTTCCTATCTTTGTGGTCTGGAGAACAAAGCGAGTTAAGGAGCGTATGGGAACAGACGAAATCATTGTGGCTTTAAGCATAACTGATATTTTATCAGTGCTTATACCCACACCAATGGGACTTATTTCCTATTACAGCAAGACATGGTATGGAGGAGAAAAAACTTGTGAATTTTACCAACTGACAACTTTGTGGTTTCAGTTAACGTCCATGTGCCTAGTAACTTACATGTGTGTCGATCGACTGGGCATCCTGCTTGTTGCCATGTCATTTCAAACACCTGTCACCAATACCACCAAAATAAAGGCTATTACGGTGGGGATTTATTTATTTACATTCATCGTTGTTTGTCTTCCGGTTGCGGGCCTAGGACCAGAAGCCCTTTCTTCTTCCGGTAGACTTTGTGAGTCCTGGATCATTGCTATTCCCAAAGAAGCTAAGCAACATATCTTCTACATAGTTTTTCTTGTTGTTGGTTTTGTTAATATGGCAGTTGCCATGGTTGTCAACTCCAAAGTTATAATTATCCTGTGGAAGTTTCAACAACGGCTGAACAAAAGAAAGTGTGATAGAGACAATCCAATCACACTTCCGGTGGATAGGTCAATCTTGGTGGACTTTACTGTGATGATAATTATGGTCACCGTGGTGTTATATCTGACGTGGATGCCAACATTGGTAAGTTTTTAATGTTACTACTGAAGTATGTCTCATTGATCTTTGTTTTAATGCAGTGCAATGTAACTTAATAACATATATTTAATTTCTAATTTGGATTGATAGTCTTTACACTTCATAGAGCAAAGCAGTTTTTTTAATTGTGTTATATTTTTATATACTATTATCAAACCTATACAACAGAACAGCATTCTTAGGCACAGCTAGTATCCTTTTGAGCATATGCTAAAAGTATACATGCTATGGCCATATGAAAGTTTATGTGTCGTGCAAAATGTCTGACCAATTTGTATTTACACATCTATAACTTTTTTGATTTATCAGTAGTCAAACATTGTGTTTTTGGCTTCCTGTAAATCTTGTGGCATTTGTGTTTGCTATCATCTTTTTATAAATTTTATGCGTAAATTGAAACGACCGCAAAACTAGAGTTTCTTTCTTTTTTTTATAGTTCATATTTTTTGGGTGGGAGGGTACATGGGTGGGTTGGGTTTGGGGTTGGGGTTGGGGTTGGGGTGCGGGTGCGGGTGCGGGTTGTGGCTTGTGGGTTGTGACTTGACTTTATAGACCGGAAGCTAGTTGGACCTACTCACTGCATGCGATATTTATTGCTGGGGTTCATGTCCTAATGGTCACAAAGATTTTACGCTGGTTCTATATATGTAAATAATTTGTTAATAATTAAAGTGTGTGTGTCAACACTCACTTTTATGCTTTCTCTAAAATTCTTTCTTCTTTACCAGTGAATTTGTCCGACACTTTTCTCGGACACTATTATACATAGAAACTCCAAACTTGGCATGATTGTACCTCCATACAGGAAGGTGGACCTTTTTATACTGGGGAATGAAGATGTTTAAAATTATGCAAATTAGGGGCATTTGAAATTTTAAATCTTGAATATCTTCAAAAGTATAATAGATGGTGATATCTTTTTCACTTCTATTAGGGCGTTGTTGACCAGTGCTCATGTAATGAATCTAAAGCAAAAGTTGTGGCAATTTAAATTCTGCTAATTAGCAGCATTTGAAATTTAAAACTTGAATATCTTCAAAAGTACATGTATTATACATAGAGATGTCAGTCCAACTTCTATTAAGGGTTTTTTTGACCATTGCGCATGTAATGAATCTAAAACAAAAGTTGTAGCAATTTAAATTATGCTAATTAGCAATATTCCAAATTTTAAATCTTGAATATCTTCAAGACTATGATGGATTGAGATGTCTTTCCAACTTGTACTAGGGGGTTGTTGACCATTGCGCACCTAATGAATTAAAAACACACGCTGTAGCAATTTAAATTAGGCTAATTAGCACCATTAGATAGTGATGCCATTTCAACTTCTACTTCTGTGTTCTGGAATAGTTGTACATTGCCATACCAATATACTTTGAAGACACACACACACACTGATTTGCTATGCAGCAAATCATCTTTTCTAGTTGCTGATTTGGTTGCTAATCACGATTAGAATCTAGATCTCTGTAATGATTCCAGATAGAAATTCTACATCAAAAGGTGTTTCTTTCAAATTTTAGAATGCCTGTATTTCTAGAGGAGGGCTGTACCAGGTCAACATATTTCATGTGCGCGCTTCGGGCGCAATGCACACAAAGCGCACCCAATAGTCTGTTGACTAATCAATTACCAAGCACTGAAACAGCAAAATTCTATTACGCTAATGTTCCTTTCAACACATTGTAAAATGAGACTTGTGGACTTAATGGGTTTGTTAATTTGACTCATTCCTTCAAAGGAGCCTTAAGATTGCATCGTGTGCATAGTACACGCAGATGAAATATGAGCTTGAATTTTTAATATGCAAGACACGCAACCGAGTCGTTAAAATTCTGGGTTTCTTGTCTATTCACATCTAAAATTAACCGTACGAGGCCGACGCCGATGCATCCGTATGTTACTATCTTCCCGTTAAAAGCAATCAGAAGGTGTTGGTATCGTAAATATTGATTAACTTGTTGTCATAAATATTTGCAATTATCAGTCAACATAATTCCTCGCCGAATTTTGCGCCCAAAGTGCGCCGAGTAAGGCTGGTGTCTCTGTCCTCATAACATTCCCGGTCAAATCGCGCGAAAGCGCCTGGATGTAAATTGTCTTCCTTAATTTTCTCGTTACTAGGAAACGTTTTTCATGAGATTTGTCTGTAAGATCGTTCATGATGGCACGCCCTAGGTCAATAGCTATCCTTGCCGCGGATGGGCGCAATGCATCCACCCGCACCAAGAAAGGCCATTGACAGCCAACTCTGATCAGGAATGGATTAAAGAGAACGGGATGTATTATGAGTAATATGGTAAAATCCATTGCAGATGACAACAGGGTGTTCGTGGTTCAAACGTTAACATCAAACGGTGATTGATTAACCCTCTTCTGTTAAGCTGCTTGAGACATCTAGAGTGTTGTTTATATGCAGTTTTCTTTTTCTTGTGGATGAAATAAGTCTGACCATGAAACGGCAAGCTCTCCTAATTATTATGGCATGAAATATTGCTGGAATGCTCCATAATATGGGGGCAAATGAAAACACGACTTTGCTCTCTAAGATATCATGGCTAGTGCTACGCAAAATTTAGGCAAGCTGACTTTTATTAATTTACTGGGGCCTGTATGCTCCTGGAAGGTGATCGACGATTAGTGTCATGACGATCACCAGCAAGCCACCTTCACGAGTGCCTACTTGGAAAATTTAATTGTAGTGCAATTATCAAACGGACCTATGAGAGATACTTTATTAAGTGGATAACATGAAACTGGAGAAAATCCTATTTGGATTTGTAACATATTATCTGTCAATGTCAGCGATGCAATAGTTTTTTTTTCAGTTCTGTAATTATTTCTTTTTTTGTTAAACAATGCTGCAACTTTACACAAACGGCGCTACCACAGATTGAAATAGCACGAGTCGGTAAGACAGATGGGGGGGGGGGGGGCAAGTACCCTTACCTCGTCTGTGGTTCTCATCTTGCTCCTCCTTGCGTTAACTTATCTATCCTTCTCATTTTAGATGAGTCCTTGTCGAGACGGTGATTTAACAATTGATATTATTTTTACAGAAGCAATGGGAACCAGAACCAAGTATCGTTCGTAAGATGATTGTCTACCCGCCCCTCCTTTTTTTGTTTTTGTTTGGGTCATTTTTTGTTGTTTTGTTTTTGTTTTTGTTTTTGTTTTTTTTTGTTTTGTGTTTTTGTCGGCGTCCAGACTATCCTAATCATCTTATCAGGTTACGTGACAGGATAGGTAACAAGTGGACCGTGTGTCCTGTGGTCAGCGTGTATGAGGCACATGGACACGGACACCACTTAAAAGGGAGTAATACAAGTTATGATGCTGCATTTCGTAAACTTCAAAGTAGACTGGGGCAGACTGATATGCGCAGTGTATATAAAGACGCTTCGCTGATATTATAAGCCATTGAAGGTTAATAGATATAAAGAACAAACATACGGAAAATACACCATGAAAAATCTGGTGAAGAGCGACAGAAGATACACCAATCCTAATCGAGGTCAATGAGAAGCCATTGTTTGTTTCCTCCCGACACTAATGTGTATTTACATCACTATACATATGCACATCTGACCTAACGGATGTCGGTGGCGTTTACAAAATTGATTAATAAACAGAACATGCAGATCTCATACTCTCATGGAAAACGATTTTTCTTTAAAAACTGATTAATAATCAAAACTTGGTTGACAGCCTACCAACAAATACATTTGGTGGAAGCCAAGCATATGAGATTTTCTTCCACGTCAGTGCAAATTTGAGGACGGTTCAATGGATGTATGGTGATGGGAATGATTATTACCCATTATATAAATACCCGCCGGTAGTTTCGGACCTGTATCCACTGTCTGGGCAACCTTCTCCATTAAGTTCCATCTTTGACCCACTGCGGCTCTTGGCTCCTTTTCCCAGTGCTGGTACTTAATTCCTGGCCTGGGGGCGATTTCAGTGTCCGACACAATATTCCTATTCTGGTGCCCACCTCCGCCCACAACTGGTAACATCAAGGCACTGTTTTATATTTTTAGGTAATGCGCACACTGGAAAAGTCCCATTATATATTGTACATTACATTCCTTTGACAAATTAACCTTCCGTAACACTAATTACACATATATTTTGAATAGTACCTCTTCAAATAACCAATTGGGACTAACCCACATGGACTTGGTAGCCATTCTAAAAATTGTGGATTCCGCACCGATTGATTTGTAAATGAGGATAGTAATGGAACGATCTTGCGGGGGGGGGGGTATAATACATGAAAAAAAAGTATATATTTTGTAAAGATTTCAGAGCATCAATAATGATATGATATATGCTGTTTTCTGGTGTGTATTATTTATTGGGCCTCTTACTCCCACAATGCATCTAGCCATGTTCAAAATGGCGCTCGCTAATACGTGCATGATTTGTCAGGGTATCGTCTCGCATTAGGATTTGAAACTAACGATGAAAACTGCTTCAGACACAACCGAGCGGATAGATTAAAGTTCAGATACCAACTCATGTTTTAAAAATACTTTATCAACTGTTTGCTGTAATAACTCGGAGAACGGACATCTGGAACCTAGTGAAATATTACGATAACGATCACCAAACTACCGTGGCTATGCAGCTATGCTCTTTCCCCGGCCCAAGTTAACCCTCCAGACTAAGATGAAATAAAATGCTGAATTGATTGCAAAATAATGGTACACTACGGCCACTTTTCGATAAAAGCTTTCAGGGTCGATCAATTTTTATTACGAAAGGGCGGCTTGAACTATTTTGTTTATGGGTCATAAAATTTATTAGGGTCGGGCCTTTTCAGTCAGGTCTGTCGGGTTAGCGGAACAACGCATATATTTTTGTTAGGCCTAAGGTAACTTGGACATTTGTTGAAACATTTGAAAATGGATGTTCTTTCCCCTTTTACACATCACTTCCTTTAGCGTCAGTTTAATTTGTTACCTGGGCACAGCCGGAGGCACTTGCTTATAAATAAATTAGGCCAATGAATGAATTATTGATTTATTGCCAGATAAGTTGGCATGTAGATAGATAGATAGATAGATAGATAGATAGATAGATAGATAGATAGATAGATAGATAGATAGATAGATAGATAGATAGATAGATAGATAGATAGATAGATATGATAAGTGGGTACGTAGGTAGACGGTTGAACAGATGGAAGGATGGACACAGATACAAACATATGGACTGATATTTTTCAATATAAATAGACAACTCTGATAGAAACCCTCTGTGACTTAAGTGGGGTCTATTACAATCTGGAGAATGTTTCATGACAAAACTACAGGTACATGTATACAACGTGCTTTGTTTTGACTGTAACTCTCATTGGCCATTAAAGTAATTGAAACATTCTCAAAAATTCAGAAAGCAATAACATTAGACATGGCAAATACATACTCCGAGCTGATTTTAAAGGAAATCCACGCAGTGCTTTAGATGTCAGGAAAACGAAATGCGAACATCATTTGGCGGGGGTGGGGGTGGGGGTGGGGGTGTGGTGCTACCTGGTGAACAAATATTGTGTCCCTGAGTGACAAAGAAGTGATGGCCCGAGCGCCTCGACATAACCAGATTTTGTAGTTTTCTTATAAATTATGACACAGTTTTAGAGAAATTCAAACGTTATGACAATGCTACCTCATGAAAAATTATTATAAGTCATATATCAAATAGTACATTGGTTTATGAAATAAGGAAAAAGAGTTCATTTACTTTGTATATCGATAACCTGTGTTGTTGCCATTAAATTAAATACAAATTTTAATTGGAATAAATCCAAGACCTCCATAATGACCTTAACATGAAAGGCACACACACACACACACACACACACACACACACACACACACACACACACACACACACACAGACACACACACACACACACACACACACACACACGCACGCACACACACACACACACACACACACACACACACACACACACCTGACGTGAAATTACTCTTCAAGACATTGAACCGCTTCTACATGACGAATGCCATAACTGGGTGTAAGGCAATCACTTTACAGCATAAACAGTAATTGCAAGCCTGAAATCGCGCTAGTTCTGTCGAAAAATTGAATATTTATCTGTGCATGTGCATTTTTGCAATTCCAGTGAGTCACATGAGGCATGGAAGCCAGTGTTGCCCATGTTGGGATAATTGACCCATCAAGCGAGAATTGAGGGAACTTGCCATACTCCTACCATGTCCCTTTAGTGCTAATCACAATAAAGTATGATTGATCTAAACAATTATTGTGCTTTCAGCTTACATTACTCATGGAAAGACATTAATGACTGAGTTTGCAGCCTAATACTGAAAGAGGCAGGTGACGAGTAGAGAATGGTGAACATGTTTTCGGAAGCTGTGCTGTCCAGTAATCCACAAAACCCCGAGTTTTATGTATAAAACCTTGTGTTTCAAGACAGAAAACCCAGGGTTTGGGTAGGAAACTGTGGGTTTTGTGCATGAGATCATAAGTTTTGTGCACAAAACCCTTGCGTTGCTCTGTTATTTACCATTTTTATAAAACCCAGGGAATCGTAACAAAAACCATGGAAGCAAACATTTGGGTTTGTGCTTGCAATGTTCAGTCATTAAAAATACCCAGGGTTGTGTCAATTATGTCATGAAGAATTTCATCATGCTCCTGTTATTTGATCTATCAACAAAACCTTGGGCTTTGTAGTGATATTTAGGATTTTGTGCTTGCAATGTTCAGTAACTCACAAAACCGATATAACTCCTCAAACTGTAAGTGTGTGTACAGCGGCAAATCATAGATTGCATTTCATTCTCTGTGCAGATCCTGGGCATTGACCTGAAGGTATTCAATGTGGAAAACCCTGGGTTTTTAGTGAACATGTAGCATTGATCAATGACAAGTTAACCTGTCCAGTATAAGGTCATTCAGGTTTGCATGGATGCTCTTAGTGGAGTTATAAATACCCTATTAAATGTTAAAGGTTGCTGCGGTTTTCAAAGGTGACTATTCATTCACCTGGAAATGTTACCGTCTATACAACCAAACATAATACATGCAAGTGCTCAGAATGGGTAATACTGATGTCTCTTTTATGTCTTGATTGTTTGCATGTTGAAATGAATTATCCCATTTATAAGTGTCAATATATGTTAATAGTTGGTAAGCAGAAACACGTCCTAAACGGTACCCTTCACATTTACAGCCTTTCGTGTTTTAACTTAGTTGTGATTTTTTTTTACTTTAGTTATAGGTAGGCCTAAATATTTCTGATATTGAAGTCAACTTGTGATTTTATTCTGCAAGTGAAAACCCAAATAATCGAAACCATTACCAGATGGAAGTTGTAATCCCATTTCCCATTTAATGCGATTTGTCATTTTCCATCAAAGGCAATACACCACTTTTCCTTCGGTAATCTGAATGGTGAGATTCACAACTGTAAACAAGACCTAGCTTTCGTGAACACGTCAAAAACTTCAATAGCACACCAGAAATGAGAAAAATACTTCATCCAGAATTTTACACCTGAGCGTTGCTTTGAAAGGCTCGTAAGAAAATTGTGTGTTTGGATTTTAATAGTCAACATAATGAATGAAAAATCCACAAAATTTAATTCCATGTGCAAATGTAAACCACGCCTGTAATACCATTACCGTTCGTCATCGTGAAAACTGTACAGTTTGCCTCGACAACACACCCGTTGCACTTTGCATTATTTGGCTGGGCTAAGTTGCCAGAGGCCCCGGTTCGAACCACTGTGCTTATTCATTCAAACCTTGGGTGATAATAATATGATTATATGGCGATTTAACAAAATGGAAATTACGTCTAATGGTTTCTTGGTAATCGGTGAAGTGTTTTCCCCTCTCATAGCAATGTATAAACAAAAGGCGTGATCAGTTAATATTGACGTACGCGTCTTCTGACGGTACGTTATCAATATCCTGTTTTTTTTGTTTTGTTTTGTTTTTTCAATATTCGTCAACAATTGCTTGAAATAATTAGAAATCGTGGTAACGTTGCAGTATTAAACGATTAAGGAATGCTATTGCCGAAATATTTTTCTTATTTTTTTCTCACAGTTAAAGCAGTGCCAGAAAGTTTCTATCAATGTAACCAGACAATTCTTGTAACTAGAATGGTGATTTTAAACACAATGGTGTTTCCCTAGAAGCACTTACTATAAAATTCATATGTGTGACATTGATATAATATTTCAAGGTCAGGGGGCATGTGCTGTGCTAAAACTGTGTGTTTACTCTGTGTTAGTTAAAATGTCCATACATCAATTCTTTTCATTTGTGGGGCCAGAGAAATGTATACCATGTGGGTTCAGACACCACATTTGTCAGATAAAGTGTACCATGTGTGATGTTGTACCTCTGGTGGGAAATCGCCTATTTGAGAGATCACTTCTGGGCCTGTGCTAGAAGTAGTCTCAATAAATCAACCGTCCCCCCAAAAAATTAGTCTGCCAAGGAAGGGCCATACTTTTTGCTATGTCGTATATCTGTGGTAGCGGTGTTCGTTATTCAAGTCAGAGTAGCAAGAAATATATTTAAGAAACAAAAAAGCCAAAACCAAACAAACAAACAGAAACAAAGCAAAAACAAGCAAAAAAAAATCCATAACACACACACACACACACACACACACACACACACACACACACACACACACACACACACACACAACCAAACAAACCTACTAACCAAAACAATACAAACCCAACCAATTAAATTAACACACAAACAAAAGGGCCAACAACAAAAGATTAAAAAACTGATCAATTGAAGTAAATATGCGATAATTTAATTGTCCTTTTGAGTCAGATTAAGTATTGCATGGATCATAGACGACATAAATAACCCCATGCCACTCCAGGCAACTGGCCAGTGAAAATTATGTAGTCTGTCAGAAGGAAATGAAAGATGAATTCCGAAACTTGACTTGTCTAATTAGCCTATAAGTGATCGCCATATCAAAGTCGTGATCCAACTCCAATAGTCATGTACACTCCGACCTATTAAATCATGTACCTTAATTAGTTTCACACACAGTCCAAATCACGAAATTCGCGGTTTCAAAATATACTGTAGTCTATCAATATGTCGACCAAAAGCATGTTTACGTTTATCAAGAAGACCAGTCTCCGGCCAAACTCAAACACCACCCGTTCTTCCTTTATCAACAATTCAAATTGTCTCGGACAACGCAAGACATACATAACACCCATTGAGTATCCATTGAAACTAATTAAATGCATAACTAACGCACTCCGTGATGACTTGAAACATATTTGCAGTTGAAAATGCCGCAAATAGTGGCATTAAAGTTAAATCTGCACGATTTTGTTTCAAATATCAATTTGTTTGATGTGTCTAAACTTTGTGACCATAAAATTAGACCATGATAATCATAAACAGGTCCATGTACAATTAGCTTTTAAAAAAATTATGAAAAAAAGAAAAAAAAAGCACCAAAGTTTCCAACATACATGTAACAAGTTAAAAAGTACAGCTAAATTTCCTCATCATTGGCAATACTTTGACAGACCAATACTCTAAAAATTAGTTGATTGAAGGGAAACGGGAAATCATGTCACCTGTTAAAAATCCACAAACGAGTCAACCAAGCAAAAGGACACGCCTAAAATTTCATTTTAGCCTGCAACATAGATTGGAAAATTTTAATTGACGATCATGTAGTCTATAAAGTAAAAGCTGTCTTCATGCATACCGATATGCAACTGCTGCAATCACAGATCATAGGAATGGAGGGGGGGGGGGTGTTGGGTTGGATGCGCATTCACCGTATGTCAGGTTCTGGTTCGAATTAACACCTTATAGTTCAGGGAAGAACCAAAGTTTTTTGGCACATTAAACTCCTGAATTTCCACATTTTCCCTATGGTCGCAAGCAGTTGCTGTTAACAGGGTATGTAACTGACCAGGAAAGGGTTAAAATCACATCAATTTCTAGACCCTTTTTTGTCGGGACGACCAGGCTAAGAACGTCAGGCGATGCTATCCAAATGCCTCCAGCATGATGCTTCACATATTGGTCTGTCCTGCGATGTGACCAATTACCTTATCTTTATCTCGTACTTTTATGATTTATTTTAATTACACCCCCCCTAAACAAGAAATTTGAAAAAATCAACATGGGGAGTTGTGACAATGGTGATTAATTTTTATACAGCTTCCTGAACGAAAAACAGCTCTGTTTTCTGTCGTTGGCAAACAAGCAACGCACTTTACTATCTAAAACGCCAGACGTGATGATTGAAACCACATTTTAATCTTCCAAGCTGGACCTATTATAGCTTCACAGAAAACAGAGCATACTGTCATTGCACATTACCACTGTAAAGCCGCGTCTCTGATTTGATGATTGTATCCAAAATCGACAGCCAAGCAGCCATTATACATGTAACCCAGCATAGTGCCACGGTCAAAACTAAAACTTTGCCATGGTAATGGTATCAATGATTCAGAAAAGCAACCATTGCCTCCCAGAATATATTGTGCGACAGTCGAAACTGAAACTCGGGTGTGGTAATACCATTACTAATTGAGAGAAAAGCAGCCATAACATCTCAAAGTATTTAGTTCTACAGTGGAATTGGATCTGAGCGGCTGTTATACTTTTTGACGTCATCTATGTCTGATTGGGATGCAGACTTAGAGGTAAAATTTATGTACCCTAAGATTTTTTTTTCATTCCTGCAATTAATGACAGGAAATGATTCATGTGGAGCATGTTTCTCCACCTGTCGATCCGACTCGTCGAGAAACAGGGTGCATCTGAGTGTCTGGCCATGAATTCTTCTCGTACTGTATGAGGATCCCTTGATCACGAAATAAAAGAAATCAGTTGGACGAATTAAGCATCTGCCATGAGCATAGACGTTATTCAATACAATGAGCTCAAGGCCATGCAAACAGCAGCCACACTTATAATTGAAAGACGGTGTGATATCATGTGTGAATTTGGGGGCTCTAATTAAGCTATTTTTCTGAAGAAAGGTAGAATGTCTTTAATAACGATTTCCTTGCTGATCGTTATTAGAATGTCACAAAGGGAGTGCTCGATAAATAATAACACTTCCCTGCTTTCGTACAAAGAGTTTGAGTTGACGACGAAGTGACGATCGAACTGATAGCGTGACAGATGACTTCAAAGGCACAAGAATAGGGATACAATTGCTTAGAAGACAAATGAGCCACAGGGTTAACTCTACACTTATGATAGAGAAATTGCTTTTTCTGTTTAGCAGCTAAATTCACTCCTTGTTAAAATTGTTTCGTAGCAACCAAGCTGGTGGACTAGAAACATCAGCTGTTATGATAGATGGGATGTCGTGGCCCGCCCGTATTTGCTAGGCTGTGCCAGTTGATGTTTTCGACGAGTCATTGTGTAGATTGTTGCAAGTATAAATCAACAAGAATTAGTGGCAATCATGGCAACGAAAAGCACTATTTTGTATACCATGTGAGTATGTGTGTGAATTATGTTTACTTTTTCATTAGAGTGTATATATATATATATATATATATATATATATATATATATATATATATATATATATATATATATATACACCCACACCCACCCACCCACACCCACCCACACCCACCCACCCACCCACATATATATATATATCAGGCCCGTAGCTGGGGGGTTCAGGTGGTTCAAATATACCACCCTGCTCGGCTGAGGAATTCCACCACCACCACCACCGCTTGCTAAAGAGTTCAACCCCCCAAAGACAAAAAAATGGAACTAAATGTATGCAGGCCACAGTATAAATTTTGCTAAGGAGTTCCACCGGATGACCCTTAAAAATTTAATATTTTTCCAAGGAGTTCCATCCTATTGTTTAAGTGTGTTTTTTTTTGGGGGGGGGGGCATGAGATCGGCCCTGAAAAAAAAAGAAAGGGGATAAGAGAAACAAGACCGTGCAGGCTGCATTAAATTTTACTGAGCAACGAGTTCCACCCTTAGAAGTTCATTTTTTTGCAAGGAGTTCCACCCTAAAGAAGGTACAAATGTATTTTGCAAAGACGTTCCACTCAACAACAACAACAACAACAACAAAAAGACCGTGCAGGCCACAGCTTATATTTTGCTAATTAGTTCCACCCTTAAAAGTTATATATGGCTCTCCAAGTATTCCCACGTTAAATAAAAAAAAGAGTGTAGAATAATGTCCCTCCCCCCAACGAATAAGAAGAGAAGAAGGAAGTGCACGGAAGTTTGTCATCTCGCTGAGGAGTTCCAGCCTTAATACTTTTAGCTGTGCTGATTTGTCAGTCAGCAGAAATATTGGAAGCCGTTTGCGTCCGTCGTCCGTATATACATCTGTCCGTCCGTTTGTCGTTAGACTTTTTACATGTTCGACTTCTCAAAAGCCACTGCATGGAGTGTTTTGATTTCTCACATCGATTTTTCCCAGGTAGACCTCTACCAAGTCTGCGACGGCTAGAATGAAGCAATAATTTTTCATGAATTTTCTAATAATTTTTTTCAAAAATTCTTTTTACATCTCAAAAACTAATTGCCCAATTGCAATATATAAGATCCTGGGTTATTTTATTTTTTCTTTCAAAGTGGAAAGACATTGAGACACCAACGTGAAATGGACTTACCAATATCCGAACTGTTCACATTGCAGTAATACTGGAGTACCTGTACATGGATTCTTAGATTACTGTGTTCATGGCACTGCAATAAATTTATTCTATTGCGTCTTCTGAAAAGATAAGGGAAATCAGCTATACAGTTGTTCTGGCTTGTGGGTAGATTTGGTCCTTGAGAAATTGTGCTGGAAAAGTTCTTGAATTTAATTTTCACAATCTGTATGAATCCTTGTTGTGAATATTGGTATGCCTGTTTGTTTTGATTTGGACATATCACTAGACGCATTGAGTGTGTATCAGGTCACAGAGTTAGCCTGCTTTGTTGGAGTGACTCTCAGGCAGCTTGTAAATAAAGTGTGGACCTACATTCAAATGACTCATTTCATTGTACTGCCTGTACACATTTCTGAGGTGATCTGGAAGGGTCTGATACAGATCTCACTCAATGCACTGGGATGTGTGACTAATTGGAAAACTCTGGAACAAATTGGAGATTTCTCTGTCTATATATATAAAGCATATATTTTCCTGACTGGAGAGAGAATTCTGAAGATCTGACAGAAGCTGTGTGTTGTCATCAAGCCACTAGGACTGTGAGCTGTTGTTATTGTCAGGGAGACACCCATTTTTACATTGTACCTGTGGAGTGTGGACAGTGTCTTTGAGTGGACAGGTATTTTTGGTGTTAATGGTACCACATTGGAACGAAGCTGCACCTCTGTGGGACTAGGATCAGCACCATACCTTTCAGTACCACATTGGAACCAAACCGTACCTCTGTGGGATTTGTACCATATCATTTGGCACCTGTCATAGGACTTGGAACTGTGGGATGATTCTTTTTACATTATACTTAGGAATCACAACAGTCATTTAAGAATGATACACCCCCCCAAAAAAAATTGATAAAGGATTCACCAAAATGCACCATTTTAAGTCTCATTTTAAAAAAAGTTCCTGCCTTGGGAGGGCCTCTCCCCACCCAAACCGTCCCTCGGCTCGGTCGCTCCCTCGCAGTTTCACTTTCATGCTTTCTGAAACCCCCCAAATTCACACCTAGCTACGGGCCTGTACATATATATATATATATATATATATATATATATATATATATATATATATATATGTGTGTGTGTGTGTGTGTGTGTGTGTGTGTGTGTTACGTATTCTTTATGTAGTCTTGAAAGACTTAAGCAATAAGACAGAATTTTATTATTTAGTTTCTAATTATATCTAACTAGATGAGAGGACACCATATATGTTGTCCCCGTTGCATCATGGGATGATGGTTTGCGTAGATTGCCACCTCTAGTCTTCAATCTGAAGAAAAGGGACACTTGAGTTTATTATCTGATTCTACTGCCATGATTCCCGGTATGTTTAAATCATGCTATAACTATTACAACTCTTTACGGGATTCACGTGAAATTGTGTTCCTCGTATTTACTTTGGGTTTAATTAATGTAATATGTATACTGGTATTTTCTATGCCAAATGAATCAAGCTTTACAGGAAAATAAAAAATACGTTTTCCATGTCCCCCTTATAACTGCAATGTCTAGGTGCAGTTCGTGCTGCTGCTCTCAGGAAAAAGATAATTGCGTTATTTTCACGTGGCAAGGGGCATATTAGAAGTAAATCCGTACTTTTTTTCAAGCTGCCCTCCCCTCCCTATGTAAATGGAGACGAGTGGTTTTGTAGAGGCCACATGGTCTTTGCTTCAACATTTGGAGAAAAAGTGTAAATCTAAACTGACCCTTGTCATAGGTTTTCCATACACCTAGCCATGTAGACAGTTGTAGTCCGCGTTAGTGGGAAAATGTGTGTTTCAGTCTAGGTTATTTCACTAAGTAAACTTAAGTAAACTTCATCGTTTCTCATGCCCATACGGGCTCACAGCATACATAAAATACCATTCACAGTATTAAAAACCATTAATACATTTAAAACTAGCTCATTGCGATGACTACTTATGTACAAATAATGTATATACATATTTACAATGTGTTCCGCCACATCGGCACCACGGTAAAACAGATATTTGCAAAAGTGTTGTTTGTTAGTCTGAAAGAATAGGTCGGTTGCTTCTGAAATGATTGTAGGAAGACATCGTACCGAGAAATGTTCCTCATTTTCGACAGTTTGAGTGTTACGATTACAAATCTATATTCTGGGGGTTGATTGATAAATCTTCCGGTCTCTATCCTAAGTCTATGGTTACTCAAGCGTAATTTTGATATTGATTTGCGGTACTTGAAATGTTTGACATATTTAAGATAATGCCTCTATTTTGTATTCTGTTTTGAATTTACCATATGTTCACAATTTCGGTAAAAGGTGTATAGTATCAATGCCGGGATTCAATGAAGAAAGAATACTTGCAGATATTGATCACATGATCATTTTTTTAGGTGTGTTAGAAATATGTCTTTCTGGACATGCCGTGTTTCGCTCATCAAGACATGGCCATACCCATAACACTGCAATATCTTGCGCACTGCGGTGGTCCACATGAATTTACGATCTGAATCAAGTTTTACACTGTCTCGTTAAGAGAGTTTTATAATATGATTGTCAGGCATCTCCGTGATTTTTAACCAATACTTAATAATATTCATTATTATCATTTACTAAAGTGGGCAAAATACACCAATCAGATAACGCGGATACAACTTCATTGGATGTGACCATGTATCTCTGTGGACATATTTGACTGCAAAGGGGATCTTTTGTCAACTCAAATTAGACATTGACCTTCAAGATTTAACCTGTCGCAAGTCCTTTGACACTATATCTAGAACTCAAGGTCATTGATAAAAAACCTTTTGAGGACATGAGCAAAAGTGTAAACAAATCTGCAATCAGGTCAAGACTTTAAAATTACATGTAGATCAATACCAACAAATTTTAATCCATCTAATATAGTTTTTGTACCCATAAATAAGTTCCACTTTCATGTCAAAAATCGTGGAGGACTTTGCCCTACTGTCTCGCATCTGGTCAAACAAACGAAAAAAAAGACAAACACTAGGACAGAGAAATAAAAAGAAAACGACAGGTTTAAAGGGCGGGTTTAACCGCTATGGACAAACGCTACAACCAGGAACGTAAGCTTTTCTTCGGGGGTGGGGGGTAAAATTATTGAATCGCAGTTAAGCGTCTATCAGCGGGGATGTTTTTAATATTCTTATGACGAGAAGAATCCTCCCAACGCTCGCTACCCAAGAGCGCTTACAACATGAACATTGGTATGAAAGATTTTTTGGATGACTAAATGACCTTTGTCTTGACTTCAGAGAAAAATTGTACTGCCTCAGACAATAGCTTTTAAATAAGATTTAGGAAGGGCTTTAGTGAATAGTTACGATTACCGTGTGCGATTCACACCTGTAATATAAACTTGACGCCATTCATAGATCATATTACTTGGCCGTCTATTTTATTTATTTTTTAGCAGAGTTGATTTTTAGTGGACTTTTAGCTCTTCCGTTGTCCTTTTTTACGTGGATCTACAGGACTGCTTACACAGCCTAGAATTACAGTACCAGTAAGAGATGATCTTTATAACCATTAATATCTCTAAACTTTTTATGTGACAAAACCGGCATTCGACCTTCATGTGCCAGTTACAAAGCCATGTGTTTTGTTTGACATCATTGTTTCCCTTGTTGGATTTCTGGACGAGTCTGCTGACACAGGTGGTCTAACATAATAACATTTGCCAAGCACGTTATAGACACTTAATACACATATCCAAGAACTAAAATTATGTATCGTTTATGTATGTAACATGGAAATTGATTTATCTGATCGGATCTGATGTTATCTTATTTAATTCTTGTCTTGTCTGATCTTACCTTTAATTTGTTTAGATTTTTTTGTGGTTCGACCTATGTTTAAAACTTTTAGATTCATACTCTGTTGGAGTAGTTGGCTAAACTATCGGCCGATGAAGAAATAGAAGTGCCGTAGTTTTTTCTGTTGAGCCACCTCTTTCCCTTGACAGATCGCTGTGAAGGTTAACTTGTTTACAGAGAGGAAACGACACGCTGAATGATTAAGTGGTCTTTCTTCATTAAAATGTCTAAAAATTTGAGTTTGGAAGCTATGGTTTGACCTGACCTCACCTGCAAACCTATTGCTCATTGCCAAAGAATATGAGGATCCTGACAGTGAGATTACAGGCAGATGTGTCATGGGGTTACAATGACCCATATAAAGCACGTACCTGGCGTGCGGCCGTGTGGCTGTCTCGTGTGATTGCCCTGCAAGGCAAGTAAGCGGCGAAAAACGGCGAATTTAATCAGCACAAAGACAAAGTGGACTTGACATAAGTGCCATGCTGCCAATATTTCCCCCTAAAATGCAGTCTTAAATCTGAAATGGAACGGCAACATACTAATAAGATAAATGTGCGCGAAGTGGCATTAATTTTTTAACAACTAGGATGTCCCCCATGAAATGTATTGTATGCAAAAAGGCGTACTTTGTATGCTATCTGTGGCAACCAAAGGTTGCAGTCTATAGATATCGCGGTATTGCTGATGTAGGCTTAGTGCTCAACTTACCATCAGCTCCAAATAGTACAAATTAACATCCTTACTGCCACTTGCAAATCAGACAAGATTTTGACTGCAAGAGTGAAAGAAATGTTGGAGGCACAAGGGAATTATTTGACTGGCAATGAGAACAATCAATCTTCGCCGCACGGGAAAGAAACCCAGCTGAATGAACAGACGGGCCTCTTTTCTGATTAATTCCGATCTGAAAGGTATATACCAAGTTGACACAGACAATCTCTTCTAATTGTTATTTATTACTATCGGTTTCCAGCCTGCAGACAGAACAATCTTCTGGGATGATTCTACATATATTTTTGTGGGTCTTTTGGGCCAATAGAGGCCATTGTATGGTGAACGGTAGATCATTCGCACTATCAGGCAGCTGCATACGCCGGCGAGCTATGAAGCAGGTCGACCCATAAGCCATCAATCTATTCTACAGAACACGCCCGGAACTTCACTTCTGCGAAGGATTGCTTGCTTTTGGGGGAGGAGAAGGGGTCATATGTGACGAAAAGAGCTTCTTTCCGACCATGGACGAGTGTTGTTTTCCTATACTTTCTTCTTTCTCCTGCCTTCCCTCTCCTTTATATTCTGCATAAACTCTAGTCTGCCCTCTTAGGTAAAACCGTGTATTACCGACAAATATTAATTTTAACTGAAATAGACAAGTGTACGACAGTTTTATTATCAAATCTTTGAATATCTTTACCTTATTAGAGATGCCAATCATGGGGCAAATGTCTCAATAATGATGAAACATTTCCTCGATCTTAAAAAAAAGAAGAAAAGTTACAAATGACAGCAATCCCAGATAGTTGAACGATCACTGGCCCTCATTCGAAGTGCTTCTCAAGCAGGCCTTGGCAGACATTCTTTGCAGTGTAAACCATCTAACTATGGTGGCACAAAAGTGCCAACTAAAATATTTTTCTCTCTCCATAAAAATGCGAAGGCGAAAACAAGAAAATAAGAAAACAGAACAGCGAAAACAAGAAAACACGAAGGCGAAAATGCGAAAACAAGAAAACACGAAGGCGAAAATGCGAAAACACAACCGCGACAACACGACAGAAAATATGTCGTGTTTTCGCACTCGCATTTTCGTGTTTTCGTGTTAGCGTTTTCTCGTTTTCTTGTTTTCGCATTTTCTGCCTTGGGCGAAAACAAGAAAACACGAAGGCGAAAACACTAAAATATAAAACGCGACGGCGAAAATGCGAAAACACGACGATGGTGGCACAAAAGTGCCAACTAAAATATTTTTCTCTCTCCATAAAAATGCGAAGGCGAAAACAAGAAAATACTTTTGTGCCACCATATCTAACCATAGTTTCGTCTTTTCGCAGAAGCTTTCCCATGTCCCTATTCCTGAATCCCGGGCACAGGGACATAGGGCTTTATTTCACATACCCACCAACCGAAAGAGGTAGTCACCTTGCGCAGGATAACTTTGTTACCTACGAGCCATTGAAATCAAGTATTGATTAAATATATTGCTAAGATCTATACTTGCATTGACGGATACCTTTCAAGTAATGCTATTCAGACATACATGTTGTTGATAACACAAGCAGCGATGTTGTTTGTAGTTCATGCGTCTGTTTAACCAAGATATTGCTTTCGAAAGCCACCTGTGTTTTGTACATTACCGTGGATCATACAACATTAACTAGTTGCTTTCAATACTAATTTAGTTTGCCAATATTTCAAGCTTACATCATTTTGTTTTCTGAATTTGACGACTTAATCCTCTGTACACCGAGCCAGTGGCACACTGCGTCCAGAGTACGCCGAGGAAAGTTGTTGTTAATCGTTTGTAACACTCTTGATGGAAAATACCAGAGGACATTTATGACACTGGATAGTTTTTTAATGAGTTTTAGTTAGAAACGTTTCATGCGGTATCGGAGATTTTTTAAAAAGATTTTGCCAATATAAAATCACTAAAAAAATCCATAAGTAATTGGAGTGTGACCATTTGAACAAACGTGGTACAGACCCGCCAAATTGAAGTACACTCCTGTACTAACTTTGAAGTGTATCTTGCTAACGGTTTTGGAGAAGTAGAAAATGCGAGTTGTGGACAGATAATGGACGACGGACAACTGATCGTCCTATAAGCTCAGCTGCTTTAAAAGTCAGCTGCGCTAATGCTGACGACGATTCCATCTCTCCTTGCCTTGCACGGCAACGGTCAGTCAGTAAACATGCGTATAGGGTAGGTCTGATATTTAATCAGGCATTGGCAAGCAATGGGTGAATAGTCAGGGCAACTTCAAATGATCAGTGAGTCACCCTTGTAGCTCCAGAAGTCAACCAGTATCAATGCAAAGTAATGAAGCTACTGCTTTGGAGCCGACAGCGGTGATCTAGACCAACTTTTATCAATTTAATTGCTGTTCTGATGTAAGTCCGCAGCCTTTAATTATCTGTGCCTACCACAAAGTCGGCTGAGGTAATTAGACAAAATATTGCACCTGCACTGAGGTACGTTTAGTTTCCACCTCTTTATTTTTCATGCTATGGCTTCGGCGTTTTGAAAGCCCCGGACAGTTCAGCAGACCCCAGCCATAGTTGCTGTATGGTTGTCTGCAGTAACCATTGTTTTGAACAATAACTATGGTAAGGTGGATTAGAATAAGCCTTCTGGTGTTGGTCTTATGTTCAGAGAGGCCGCTGTAAGCATCTCTTATTGGGCAGTCATATTGGAAATAAACCCCTTCATGAGGCAGCTGAACAAAGAGAAAACTGTGCCATTTGGCATTCAGGTTCCATGTCAGGTGGGCGAAATATTTAATAAAACAAACAAGTTTTGGCACATACAAATGTTAGACGTTGTTGCAAAATTGTGCAAACTTGTTTTCAGGATTGAAACATGTGAAATCCAGGCTTGTAAACATATGCGTATTATTTTCATTACAGGCTAGAATTGTAGGATTGCTTTGCAGTAACGTGCACACACACACGCACACACACACACACACACACACACACACACACACACACGACTTTTTATTTTAGTGTGTTAACTTAAGATGGACTGATTGAAACTTGCCAGTAAACTAGCTGGTCACATAACCATGCATGCAGGGAAACTTGCTTTTCCTGAGAAATTGGGAAGGATTTCAGGACAAAGTTAAGCTCCGAAGGATTCTGAACCTTAGTCCCACCCGGCTAGCTATAGTAGGGTTGCCTTGACAACTTGGCCAATTTCTCACTTTTCTGGTGTTGCAGGGCCACGCAAAATTCGTTTTTGACGTGATAAGTAGTGTCAGTGAAACCAGAATCCAACAGCATCATGTGCTATGGTACAATTTTGCTTGGTGTTGCAATTTTGGACATGCAACTTGTACAGGTTGAGAGGGTGATTTTATTGCACAAAATCATACCAATTTCAGTTGCTCCGAGGAAACAGATAACCTCATTACTGGCAAACGATCAAGCCATCGTTGACAGCGACATAACAGATTAAAAGCTCAGTCAGCGATTTCAGCCAGATAATGACGTAAAGAGCCACCGGTCAACGGTACATGCAATAAATGCCCAGAAACATCGATAATATTGTCACGTTGAAATAAGGGATATACAGGACATTACGGGGACCCATTTTCATTTGTTGTCCAATAAAACCATAAATTTGTTTTAAAGTGTTGCGATGCATTGATGTTCTCAAACTGTCAACCTGAGATAGTTCATTCGACAGCGACTACATAACTGCGTTGAACCTGCATCGTCTTAATTTCCAACAATATACGTTTCGAGCTTCTGAAGCTCAAATACACAGAAGTCTGCGGGAGTATATATTTTTTCAAGCTGTTCGCTTTCATTGTGTCCCCAGTCTGTTATATGTAGCATGAGGAAAATAATAGATTTGAAATGTGACTCTCACTTTCAACAGTATCATTCTTCAGTTTCATACCAATGTGATTTTAATATAAGCAGAAATATATGATCTGATTTAATGTATTTGAATAAACTTGATATCATTTATATTCAAATTTACATAATGTTGTCTCACCATTGAAGTTAAAAATCATTACCATGCCTTTCGGAACTTGATTTGAAGTCTGAAAGCTTTGCAAAAAGTACTGAGAGCTGACAATAGACGTCAGACACAAATCAAACTTTGCTGACGGGTCATATATTCTAAAACCTATTCAAAGAATGTAAAATGCCCCGTACATGCTTAATTAAGTCATGTGCGGAAATAACTACAAAAATTTATCTCGTCATTTGCCGTGCTTATTTGAGCAGAAAAGAATGGATCTGAGCACTTTGATTTATGTGATGATATTCTTTTCTATTCATGACCGAAAGCGGATGCAAAAATATAAAATTTGATTTTTCCATCATGATGGTTTTCTCCTTTGTTAAGAAACATCAAATTATCCCTATCTGGGGTATATTTCATATGCAAACTATAAGCAGAATTTTTATGTACATGCTTTTGTTCACAGTGTTTTGATAGCTCACATGCACGAGTAGACAGTTTGGTTAGCGGTATTTACAACACGTGCTCCTATTTTCGTGTTTCAACAAGCTCGCAAACCAAGTTGGCAATTTTATTTGTATACACGTGCTCCTTTTTACACTGTTCCGACAGCTTGCATGTAACAGTAGAAAGTTTTATTTTATGCAACTGTCCTCCTTCATATTGTTTTCACACATCTCGCATGTACAAGTAGACAATTTTTTATTTTTACGGGCTCCTCTTTACACTATTCTAACAGCATGCTTGTAACAGTAGACAATTCCCCCGTATCTTTATCCCCAGGAAATCTGCCTAACCACAGGTTCAGACCCCCCCCCCCCCCGTCCGATGGCAAAGACGGTATTTTTGACTGCTTAAGGTTTTTATTGTTCCGTGAAAATGTTATTACGCCTTATGGAAAGGAAGACTTGCTGGTGTCTATTCTGACCAAAGGTTTTTAATTTATCCTTTACTCGCTAACGATTATATGACGCGACACATGCCAATTTTACCGTGGTAATTTTTAAAACATTTTATTTTATCTTACACTGCGATTATAACTTAGAATATACATATTTATCTTGATGTGTTGAACTTGTCCCCAATATTGTTCTTTTAAATAGAATTATTATTTGAAGCACCTGCTGTACCATATACTGTTTCGACAGCTTGCATGTACGAGTAGACAATTCTATTTGTGTACACATGCTCCTCCTTACATTGTTCCGGCAGCTTTCATGTAATAGAAGATCATATTATTTTATGCAACTGCTCTTGTTATAGAATTTCGACAGCTTGCATGTACAAGTAGACAATTCCGTTATTACATATGCATCACACCGTACAAATTTATCAGACCAAATAGAGTCACGTAAGAGGAATCAATAATTTGTTTATTGTCTCTTATTGCTGGTGCAGAGGAATCAATAATTTGTTTATTGTCTCTTGTTGCTGGTTTGAAAAAAGCCCCACATATTTAACGTGATATCTGCATATGTGGACTTTCATTCCTGATATTCGTCGTATTTGTAACTTAGTGAACTGGCTAATTATCAGTAGATCTGGCATGAATGATGTGTTTTTTGTGGTTTGTAGATAATGATAACGCTACAGAAGTGCGGGTATGAGGTGAGTGTGGCTGCCGTGCTCTACTCCCTGTTGAGTACCACTCTCACCGGTTTGCTCAATCCTATCATATATGCAGTATTCTCCCGCTCGTATCGGCGGGGCTACAAGAAACTTATCTGTTGCATTGTTAGAGTCGTCTGTGGATGTCCCAGGAAAGACTTTGTTCCAATCGATGGCAAGTATAATTCTTTTCTGTCCAGATCACACGACCCCCTGCACATATTCTCAGCTACTGCCACTTAACGCATTCTCGGGTATTGGTGATCACATGCTGAAATATTGTTAAACCACTGCAAAAAGGTTTAGAGTAAAGGTGATTTTGAAATATACATTTTATCAAATTTATTGGTCTTGATATGTAATTTTGTTTTCCATCAGCATGTTCCTTTCGAAATGAAATCTTAATTTAAACTTTTTTTTGTATGAAATTAAATAACCACTTTAACATGCTGTGTATATCCCTTCAAGGAAAAGCCAACCTTGGTTTTGAAAAGCATGGTTGGAAAAAGTCATTTATTATGCGACCTTGTGATGGACACAAACCAAACATAATCAGTGTCATGATATAGCCTGGTAGGGACTCCCCTCTAGCAGGTCCCACTCAGAAATCAGCAAGTATCCACAACAGGCTGGGAGTCTATCAGCAAATTAATTAAGCAGTTTCACTCCTTGACCAGGGAATAAATACTTAAACGCATAATTACCACATGAAACGTCAATGAAATACAAGAACTATTATATTATTCTTTCATTCAGCTTTTTTATGAGGCGGTGTACAGGCCATGAGGGGTAACTTATGCATGTTGAAGGTCTTGTCATGCTTCTGTTGTAAAAGCAGAAGTATGTATTTCGTCTTATCAGTTAACTTAAAGAACAAGACACCGAGGCCGATTATGAAACATGGTTTAGAGACAATCCGTGTTGTAAATTCCCAACATTTGCTTTCGCTGTAATTGCTTCGTATGAAATATGTATTTCTTCATTTCACTTACAGACAGCAACGGTCCAGGTGAGAAGCCAGAAAACACTACAAGCGCAACCACGTCCATTGCTGCCCTTCTACCTGATAGGCCAGAGAGCACCTTGGAAATAGAAAACAACGTTCTTCAGTACAGGACTGACATGGAGCCAAATCGGCTATCATTTACATCCAGTAATGTTTTACGCGATTTTATTGGTCCATTATCAGCTACCAACCAGCTTATGGCCAATGGCTATAGTTGTGGCAGGCGCGACACGAAAGATCAGAGGATGTCCAAAGTGGCGTCAGGTGAAATGAGTAAATTAATTGAAGCAGGAGAGGCTAATGATGCTTTTGCAGATGATAATACCATGGATCACTTCCTCAGTAAATCGAGGCTCAGTCTTGCTTCAACAGATTCTGAGCACAGTTACTGCTCTGAAAATGTATTCGGCGGCAAAAACGAGAGACTTATTGCGAGAAATTACACAATGTCTATGGAAGAAAGTCGAATTTGATAATTGATAATGAAAGTACCGTATCAACGAAATCGGAATTTAGTTTTGCTGATGGATAAAGGCTAGCATGGTGAGGCAAATGGTGTAATTTTGCCAAAGTTGACATATTCACTTTAAAAATTCATATTGTGCTCTTTAATCTCCTCTTACTACCAAGGACGAGGAATATGTACCGCTGGGCACCTTATACGGCGAAATTCATTGCATTATCAGTGCTGGTAAGCTCTGAACCGGACTTCTAGACCCATACAATGCTACCCTTTACACCACGACGGTAATACTGCAAATCCATCCACCTGTCTGAAAAATGTTTGAAACATGTCAGGATGGTGATCCACATAAGACACAATCATTGAAGAATTGTAGAAAGACTGATATAGTTCTTCAGATTGAGTGGCGAGTCTACAGGAGTGAGCGACGATGTCTTCATCACTTTTGTCATGGATATTATGTACAAGGTTCACAGCCATGGATTATATCAAGAAGTATATCTGGTGCTGTACTTTGTCAAACACTCACTCATTTTACATCGACAAATGCATATTTCTGAATATAATTGTTTCAAGCCATACATCTTTGCTTACCTTACCATTTTTGAGGTATATATTCATACCGGAAGAACAGCCAACCTGTTCCCTGTGGAGGGATCAATTCAGGCCGAGGCCAATTTCCCTAGTTGTTGTGAGCAAAGTGTGCATATTTTTTTTTTTGCTTCTTTACTTTGTACAAACATGAGAATATGCCAAACAGAATTTCATATCACACAGCCAAACCGATTGTACATGCAGTTTCACGAGCTGATGACTGGGTTCCATGTGCTGACACGGTTATGATTACAACATTCCAGATGGTTCTAAATACATTCAGTGATTCCATATGGACGATTTTCCGTCAAGGCATGTGAAGATACAACATATATATGAACATACTTATATCTGTGCGCACAGTGCCAATTGATGGGAACTTCAATCACATTACGTCAGGTCTGTTGAGAGTATCGTTGTTTTTCCCCGGTAAACCAGAATGAAACATTCGCCTGTTGATGAAGGTCTTCAAGAGGGACTAACACGCACTGCCCTTTCTCCCAATTGCAGCACCTTAAAATATGCACTATTCATTTCTTGCAGTTTTATTGAATAAAATATATTTAAATCAATTTCTCCGTGGTATCTAGCTGTTGCAGGTGCTGATATCTGGGGGATAAACAAAACCTGGTTTGAAAATGTCATATGACGTAGGAAGCAGGTGCTGCCATCATGCAGAATAGTGTATCTGACATGCGCTGTTCAGCCTTATACGTCATGTCATTGATATGCGTAAGGTGTTCTTAACAGGTCAGGTCAAGATCAACTGTTCATGTGGGTTCTCTGTAGAGTTCTCTGTATGCAGGTGGGCTAGGTATGTGTATTTCTATTAATTTCCATTGTAATTTGCACTCATGTAACTTTAAAATCACTCTGCCCAGAGGCACCAAATTTCTTGTGGTAAATGGTTGCGTGCAGTTAAAATACTCCTGTAAATTTGATACGTTTTGCTGGAAAACTATTCAACCAATTGAATGGTACGTTAACATAGAATCTTATGGGAATGCAAATCTCTAGCTCACAGGAATATTCTGCACCGGGTTGTGTATTCACCCAAATACACAAAAAATGCTAATTGTATCCTCTCCTATTGTGGCTGTGACATTCTTGGTTGCTCACCTGTAATAAATTCCTTGTACATTACATATTACTTCCCAATACAGATAGAAACTGTCCTAATTAAACTGAAGCCATTATCAAGGACATATATTCTTGCTGACAAAAGTATCATAAATATCATAAATATCACTTGACGTAGCACAGCAGTTTAGATAGGAACAAGGTACCGTATAAATAGTTTCAGTGGCTGGAGGTGTTGGCTATCATGGACATGGCGACATTAAAATCCAGAAGCAAGCTTAATAATTATTATTTTATTGAACTCCTGAATACGAGGAAATATCTAAACATTTGAAGTAAAATGCATGAAATGGTACATAAAATATCTTTCTTATACTGCAGATAAAAATAATCCCCAGTGTTCAAACAGTGACACACTTTTGTGCCGATAAGCACAGAAGAGCGAAGCGCGGCCTCTGGACCCACGATTTACACCGCACAAAGAAACGACAGAAGAGCACCAGAAACAGTCTGGAAGGAGCCAGCAAGCAGCACCGCCACACATTGTTCCCACCAGTGGCGATTGTTATGCTTTGGTTGGTTATCACTTAGATAAAAACTTTACAGTACTTTCGGACCTGTATCCACTATCGGGGCAACCTTCTCCATTGAGCTTCGTCTGGGACGCAGGGAGGCGCTTGGCACTCAGTCTATTGCTGACCCTTATTTTATTGCCTCAGGGCGACTTCTACGTCTGATACAAAATCCTAATTCTGGGGTGTACAACTGGTCACTGTTTGTCGTTGTATTTACATTTTCAGGTAATGCTCACTCTGGAAAAGTCCCATTATATATTGTACATTGCATTCATTCGACAAATTAACCTTGCCTCAACATTAATCACACATATATTTTGGATGCAACCTCTTTAAACTATCCAATCGACTTGGCTGCCATTGTGAAAATAGTGAGTTCCGCACCCAATGCCAATGGTTTGTAAATGAGCATTGGAACAATCTTGTCGAGTGGGGGTGGGAAGAGGGTTATAATATATGAAACCAAAAGTATATATTTTGCAATTATTTCGGATCATCAATGATGATATATATGCTGTGGCCGCGATTCACTTTGATATCCAAATCAAGTGTACTTTTGTGAGACTGTCCCGCAATCAATGCATTAATTGCGCAATGTTCAAAATGGCGCTCGAGCGTGCCTTGTCGCAATTGGATTTGTAACTAATGATGATAACTGCTTCAGACACAACCGAGCGGGCAGATTAAAGTTAAGATGGTAAGTCATGTTTTAAAAGTACTTTAACGACTGTTTGCCCTGGTAACTCGGAGAACGGGCACCTAGAACCGTGCTGAAAACACGTGGCCACGATTCACTGTGATTTTTCTTTCCAACAATGCATTGCACCATGTTTAAAATGGCGCTCAGCGTGTTTGCATGCGTCCCCTCGTGTTGCATTTGGATTTATAACTTACGTTGATAACAGCTTCAGACACAACCGAGCGGGCAGATTAAAGTTTAGTTTGTAAGTCATCTTTTAAAAATACGTTGACGACCGTTTGCTCTGGTAACTCGGGAGAACGGACACCTGAAACCTAGCGATACTAGATACCGATACCGCACCCATCGTGGCTATATCAGCAGCTATACTTTTTCCCCGGCCCAAGTTGACCGTCCAGATAAGTTGAAATAAAATGCTGTGTTTGAGTGGACTTGACTGCAAAATAACGGCACTCGTTGGCCAGCTTTTCTGTTAACTTTGTCTTACAACTTGGCTACGGTTGATTTGTAACGACCGTTTTTTGTTTGTTTTTTGGTTTTTGTTTGTTTGTTTGTTTGCTTGTTTTTTTACGGGCAGTTGTTTGTGGTGTGATTTTGCTGGTCGGTCGCGTGTTGCAGCTGGTCTAAGGCTGTCCAACTGGAACATTGTAGCAAAATTTGCGTCACAGTTCTTGAAAAATGCTACAGAATTTATCCAAAATAAGTGTTTCTCATGTGAAGAAGTTTATTGAGAAAATGACCCAGGGAATGTATATTTGCTGTTGCAATTGGACAGCACCGTGGTCTTGCGCGTCAGGTCATATAACATGGCAAAAGCGCCCATGCCAATGAAACCTGGTCGTTTTGACCAGGTGGGGACTGGGGTCGGCAGGTACTACTGTAAGATGATTGTACCTATTCCCATGCAGAACCTGCCAGTGTATGTCAAAGAGAGTGAATGTAAGAACATTTTCAAAAATGAGGTGAAATCATTCTGGATACACGAGATGGGAGTGCTGGAGAGGGACCGCTTTAATCCTTTTTTTATGTACTTATAGTTTCAGTATCTTAGAGTTATCAGGGACTTGCAATTTATATTTATATATAGCAGGTCTCTGGAGTTATAAAAATTACGCCTTTTGTGCTTATATTTATTCACATATTAATTTTTTGAAAATTTAAATCAATCTTTCAATTCAAAAATAATTAGAGCATCTCAGCTACAAACCTGTGCAGAGCAACTTAATATTTTTTTGATTTCATACTTGCATTTCAACTATTTTCATGTTGTGGTCCACCATGGAAATAAGCCAAGGCAAGATTCCCTGGGCATTTGGTACTCCCATTTCATGCATCATAGTTTGGTGTCCTTTCAGCAATATGAATGCACCATCGTGGCATATGTGCATAAAATATTACCAATCAACATTCAGTCATAAGAGTTAAGTACGTTCAGGCCTACTGATTATCTTAATGTATTTTTTCTTGTTGCTTTTGTAGATAAAATACACAACTTACTAATTGCAGGATAATTTATCTGTTAATTTTCCCCAAAATAATAAACATGATATGTGTGCAAAAATTCTCTAAAGCCTTACATGTATGAATACAAAATTTGTCTTATCTTAATTGATAACACGGCGATGTTTTTTTTTTCCTTGATTTATTTGTCACTAATTTTCATCAGATTTTTGTACAATCTGACGGAAAATAGCCAAATCAGTACAATAATAACTTAAATGTTGTGATTTTGTCAACCATGTAAAGGCAAGATACTCGACACTCCCCAGAATTCACCATTTTGCATGCTCAAATTCAATTTTTTTTGGGGGGGGGGAGGGGGGCGGCAATGCTCCCAGAATCCCCCTTCGCCCGCATGCTTTCGGCCCTTTTAGCCGTGTAGGTCACATTTGGGCCACTGAATTTTTTTTAGGCCACTTGGGTCTCTGACTGAGTTTGTAGCACTGGCCTGGGTCGATCAGTGTTTATTAGGAGGGGGCGGCTTGAAAGTACTTTTTTTTTATTCCATTAATTTTATGGTTAGGCCTTTTTAGTAGGGTCTGTCAGGTTACCGGATCCACACATATATTTTTGTTAGGCCTTGGGTAACTTTGACATTTGTTAAAACATGTTGAAAATGGATGTTCTTTCCCCTTTTACACATTTCCTCTTTTGAAGTCACTGTAATTTGTTACTTGGGCACTTGTTGACTAAAAACTTCAGCGAGTCAGTAATACCATGGAGCTTTAATCTGCATTATAGCTCCATGGTAATACCGTCTGTGCTCGACGTCTCGTTCATACTGCGATCTGAGACAGTACGGGAATAAGTGAGCAGAGAACTAGTGGTGTTGGCATAGTGCTCTTATTCATCCGATCGCAGAGCGACTCCAGTATGGATTCTTCCTTCCCGATCTTCTGGGAAAGCATGCGACTGAAAATCTGGCGGGCAGGGTAGAATCCTGCAAACTTGATGAATTAATGAGGCAGGGACCGTTCACAAAGTTTGAAAAAGAAAAAAAAAAAGAAAGAAAAAAGCACACACACACACACACACACACACACACACACAAGGGAAACCCCGAGCAGACAACTTTGGCGATTATGTTTCCCTAGCCCAAGACAACTCTTCATAAGGGTACTCAAGCTGATTAAAGTAGTGTTTTGGAAAGGCCTAGGAGAGGCGTGGTACACCAACAATTTTCCATATTCCGGGAAGGCACAATGCCAACTAAAGAAACGATATATTGGTATTCAAATGACAAAGGTCTAATGTGATTATCGATTAAACTGTGCCAGTTGTAGTTTTTGGTCAACTGATACTCGGAAAATTTTAGAACCAGTGTTATGTGCATGCAGACTTTCAGCTAATCGCATAAATAAATAAATAAATAAATAAATAAATAAATAAATAAAAGAAAAATTATAAATAAATAAATAAATAAATAAATAAATAAATAAAATAAAATTAAGAAAAACAAACAAACAAAAACCAAAGGAGTGCAACATCATTGTTTCTATATTGCAAATATCATTTAAGTGCATATTTTATCCACATAATGATGATGATTACAATAATTTCTATAATTCTATTTGGCAAAAGAATTTGATATATGAAATATATGCTGTGTAATTCATATACCTGGATTTCTTTTCACTGTGCGTGTTGTCTTTTGGTGGTTTTTGTATCGTGATTCTCATTGAACATTCAGAAACAGATAGCTTAACATTTCCCCTCAATTCGCTCAAAGGCATCTAGATGTAAATTGTGGTCAGCTTGATAGTTTTTAATTTAGTTTCTCATTCACGTAACGTAGTTTTAATGAGAAGTGTCAAAGGGACCTATCGAGTCCTTGTGTTCCAGGTCAACAGTTTCACTGGGTTGACTTGGTGAGATGTGCCGGTGTTTGCATTTCTTGAAGGTCGAGCTGTATCACCTGGATTTTAGCAGATGACGGTAAATCATAGACAGTACGCGAGCCATCCTTTTGGCAACCCTCCTCACCTCCCTGGTCTGTTTAGTCCTGCTTCACATCAGCTACATAATTGCATGGGTCGTCGTTTGTACTTTTTCACCAGGGAGGTGGATTGATCCAACTATCTGCTTCAAGGCAACATCTCTTTTCATCATTTTGCTTCTTTTGATGATCACCAAAACTGGGCACGCTTACTTTGGTGGTCGCTTTTATCTGTCATAAAGGTATCTTGAACCATTCTAACTTTGATATATCATTCAGGATTTTTTCGACAAAACCGAAGCGCCATTTTGATACAGTACTGATTCGCCGAGTCGTGATACCGATAATGCATTGTGTATATTTGTGTTAATACTGTTTCAATTTTTTCGTTCAAGAGAGCTAGTGCTTTTTTACCTCCATTAGGTCTTGTCTCACATTACGTTGATCAACTATAGCGGGTATTGTCCATACAGATTTTATATTGTGAAACATCACAAGTTCTGTTACGTAGATGCAAAGATGAACACGGTCTACTGCTCCCGTGGAGCTGAAGACAGTTTGTTGTCTTTTTCATCCAGTTTATCAGGATTATAAACTTGACAATTTGATGAATATTATTTGCAAAAGAACGAATCCAACGCGAAATTCACATATGGCAGATTTTCTAATAAATGTGTTTCGCATAACCTTCTTCTAGCGCCTGCAGTTCTGGAATAATGCTCAAACTTGAACCCTCTGCAGATTCATTTAACAGCTTTTCTCAGTGCGCTATGTGTGTATTGTAGCTAGAGTGCACTGAGGAAGACTGCTGAGTAATATACTACACCTCTAGTGTTGAATAAAAAGATGCAGAGGACATTTACCACATTGCACCATTTCTGGCAATTTTTACGGCATAACATTGGGCCATTTCTGGTAATTTTTAATGGTATAACAATGCCTGCTGATACATGGATGCTGGGTCCCTTGGGGATTACCTCTATCAGTACCAAATTTTGGACTGAGTCAACAGTTTTTCTCGGCGCACATTGGGCGCAATGCACCCAATATGCAACGAGAAAAGCTGTTGACCTGGGGTATTCTCTCTGGAACTATGGGCGGCATACTGGTACTTGAATGAAAGTTTGTTGTTGTTTTTGTCTGTGTTTTTGTTTGTTTGCTTGTTTTTTTGTTTTTTGACAAGGAATACGAATCTGGGATCCTTATGATAATTGAGACTAGTTTGACTTAAGTTGATCGACTTTAGACGTGATGGGCACATTATTTCTTTCGATCACTTTTCAAGTCGCATGCCATCTCAAACGATGTATACACTTGTATTACAATTCTTTTATGTCCGAAAGTCCGGCATAGGATAGAGTTGTTTCTTTACAACTTGTGTATGCAAACAAAATAAAATAGTATGTGCCTGGTCTTGAGTTGCACACGATGATCTGTTGTGAGTTGCCACTGTTTCTGCTATACTTATCTGCGCCAGACAGCGTGGTTTCATTGAATGGGGCACCATATTTTATGGCCATGTTCACATCTCTAACACCATCCGATGTTTTAAATATCAGTCTAGAATTTGCTGGGAAAATCGAAACGCTGAAAAACATCTTGTTAATCAATGATTTATTGCTGCTTGTCCAACCAAGATTGGAACCAATTACTGTGACATTACCTGCAGAGGTCTGTGTGGCACAAAGTGCAACGCCATGAAACAGTCGTACTGCGTAAACAGCTATAAAGTAACGTCCACTGGCTGGTACATGTAGGTATATCTCTATCCTTTCTTCATTATCACCATGTTGTGATGCCAAATCATACTCATGTATGCTTGGCACACCCCCACGATTAACGTAGAGATCTGCATTGCCCATCCCATGATCAATGCTAATTCTCAGGTAGTCCGTATTTTCTGTTATATCCTATTGTAAAATGACTACATCGTTGGTCTCTGTTGTCAGATTAGTCTGGAGCAACGGGTCACTCTTGCATGGAAATATTCCAACAGACAGGAATAAGTTCATCACATCAGCTGTATCATAATCAAGGTCTGTCGCTGCCTGTAGAACACCACAGGCTCCATCCCCCAAATCAGTGTTTTTGTGCCAGTATATTCTGTTGGCATTGACGAAGACTTCAAATGCTTTCCGTACCGTCCAGCCAAGCTTACGAGCCAGAAGAAAGAAAGCGTGGTTAAATACACCGCTACTGAAATGTACGTTTAACTCTGCGCAAAACTTGCGCATATGGTCGAAAGACTTCCCATCCTTCGAGGGTTCTTTCAAGTAGCGCAAGCTCAATTTCTTATTTTTCGCGATGTGAAATCCCACAAGCCAGTCATTGGAGTAAGCAAAACTCTCTGCTGGTTTGCCAGCCATGTCCGAAAAAGCTTCATTGATGGCACCCGTTTGCTTTTTATAGAGTAAACCAGAGTTTGTCTCAGTGAAACCGTGGCTTATTTCATGGGCAATGATATCTAATGAAACCAGGGGAAACAGCAAAGAGCCACCATCGCCGATAGTGATATGCTTTCCATCCCAAAAAGCATTCTGAAACTTTGCACCAAAATGTGCTCTTCCTGCAATTTTGAAGTGCAGCGGTGTGACATTGTACCACCGGGTGTACATGTGGTATACTACATTGCTTTTAAAGTAACACAGGTCACTCATCGGAGAGTAGGCACCATTGATCGAATCCTTGAAGCCTTCAGAACAATTAAAAGTATATGTTTTATTATACATATTGTCAGAAATGCTGGATAAGGTATTCCCTAGATTAACCACTCTGACAATTTCGTTTTCCAGTAGGCAGGTATCCTTGTCTTTGTAAATGCTTAGTTCATCAAACGTCTTACCATATATGTATATTCCACTTTTCACATTACCCCCGATGCTTCCAAACTTGCAAGGTTTGCCTCTGGGTACAGAGTATGTTTCTAAAGACTGCCAGTGCTCGATCACTCCACTTGTCTTTGCGTCAATTACAAAAAATGGCCTTGAAATTTTTTGTTTGCTGTTTCTACCCAATATGATAGCCAGTATACAAGTTTTGGCGTTAAACGTATTTGCTTTTGGTTGAACATGGTTCGTGGGTACACGTTTGTCTCATTATCAACCACAATTATTTTCAGTGGACATTCAGACAGCGGATCAAATGAGACAGTATTTTGAGAATCGCCTTCTTGCGCAATGGCGATGTCTAATGCATACGTACAAGTCACCCTGGGGTTAACTTCCGCAAGATCTTCATTTAGATCCTATATCATCTATATCTTAACGTAAACTACCAACAACATCAATGACGCATCAGGAACAGTGATTTTTTCCCAGTCAGGGGTTTTTATGTATATACTTCTTCTTATTCATGCCAGTACTTATGTATTTTGCATTAACGTGTATACTTTTGATTTTGTCAAGATGTGATGTTAATGTAGCTTGTGTGTATATGTGTGGATGTTTGTATATATTGCATAATATCACGTTTGTATGTTTGATGCGGCAATAAAGTTTCAAGTTGCATCCTCCCTGATATCCTCCCAGTGTAATCTCCCTGTAGGTCTTTCTCCATTACGAATGTGTTCCAACTATTTCAAGACTCCGGTAAACACCTTGATATTTAATCTTGGATGTACCAAGCGAAGTCCTAATTTGTGTCTCTTCTCGGAGATCCTCACCGCTGATACCGAGCATGTCTCTTGCAGCTGGCTGCCTTGAACTTTGTCCCCGTCGCTCTTTGTTCAAGAGACTCATATTTTTTTTCATTTTGATCAAGCGCTTATGAAGGTCTATGTAATTTACACTTGTTACATATGTCCACGAAGAAAAAGCTGCAAAGTATGAAAACAACAGATTATTAGAGTCCTGTACTTAACTGATCTAGGTAGGTAGACATGAAAAAATATGAAACATAAATGGGAAGGGATTGACTACATTGGTGAGTAATACAAATTGTGATTCTGCAACCTTCGTGAAGTTTACATTAAACATGGGCTGGTATGTGCACAGTATTTGAAAATAATATGATGACCTGGTTTGACCTTGGTGGTAAGCGTAAGGATCAGAGAGCACGATCAAGTGCATTTGTAATACTGCTATTGCACTGACACGTTAGCCTACTCTTTCGTGGTGCATTGAAATGTTTGTCGCAATGTGGAAATTGAAAGCACTGCCACATGGCCAGCAATTGCAGTTTAAAACAAGTGTATATTTCCATTGAACATGATGAAAATAAAGGTAGCCGTTAGGGAGAAGTTGAAAATACTTAGAATATACAAACTCAAAAGAAAAAAGGGCCCAGGATAATATGGTAATAATGATCCGTTGAGAGAGAGAGAGAGAGAGAGAGAGAGAGAGAGAGAGAGAGAGAGAGAGAGAGAGAGAGAGAGAGAGAGAGAGAGAGAGAGAGAGAGAGAGAGAGAGAGAGAGAGAGAGAGAGAGAGAGAGAGAGAGAGAGAGAGAGAGAGAGAGAGAGAGGTCCAAGATACATTACCATCAACTTTAAAGAGGGTAAATCATCTTTATCTAGGATACCACTGGTGCCTTTAATACCCAATTGATTCAACTCTTTAATAAAAATGGGTTTGTTATCTTTTAAAAGAGAATTAAAAAAACTAAAATACTAATTTCGAAAAAACTGTAGCAATGGCCTATACAGAATGTTTTTTTTTTAACTTATTGCAACTATCTAATAGATTTGTGTACAATAAAATGGAATTCCAAATTCCACTGATGGAACACCTTGCAACATAAACATGAATGTTTGGCATCAATAAATATCAACATAAATCTGTAGTGTCAATAAATGAGATGAAAACCTGAAAGATACTTTTACCTATTGCATCATTTTCAGAGAATAGACGCTTCCCTCAATTCAGAAGCGATGGTTTATAAAATTAAGCTAATGTACATTTTTCATCTATGGGGATAGAATTATTTCATATAAATTCATCTATGCTCAGTTACTTTGAATCAACTGAGCTTTTCAATACAACATTGCTCCCAATTGCAATAAATTATAAGTTTTTAGTCCTTCACATTTTTAATACATCCATAAATACCTGTAATCTTGGGATCGATTATTCATTGTCACAAAAGGTCAAACAGACGACGGAAATCACCTCTACATCATATAACCTGTAAACCCCAGTCCTTTGTTCCTCCCACCAGTGCTTGAGAGAATTTACTAGGTTACATGTCAAGACTGAGCATGATGCAATATATTTCAATTTTTGTAAGATAAATCGAACTGGTCCTGCATCTAGCATAAAACAGGTACTTTCATCAGAAATATAATTTTGGATATAGTACTATATCAAAAAAAAAAAAAAAAAAAAAAAAAAAAAAAAAAAAAAGAAAGAAAAATCGGTTATGACACCCATTACAAGAATATTTCTACTACAAACAAAAATGGGGGAATTGACATCTTTGCCTAACTCGATGACTCGGCTACAGGAGCTGCCATATTTATCTGTTGTTTGGTAATACGGCCAGGAATATCTGTGCATTTTATTTCCTCTCATTAAAAATGTGAACACAGTTTAAGCATCACAAAACTCAACCCAAAGCATTCTACTGAACTATGGTGAAAGGCTTCTCGGTACCTTTCATTCTTATCAAACCAAAAAATGTCTTTAAAGTAGAACATTTACAATATTGTATAATATCGAGTGTTTTTATCAAAATATCTGAACAGTATGGTCTCTGTCCTTAACGTTGCAAGAAATTCTATGCTTGATGCTAATACCTTGGCAGTGATCTTGAATCCACATTCAATTATCGTAAATTCTCCAATAAAAGACGTGGCTTGAGTGAATAAGATTTTTTTTTACCGTATTCACAATCGTTAATCCGGGATGCGGTTTATAATAGGTGTTAATTTCTCAAGACCGTTTAACGGAAAAACAAACAGTTGGTCAATCCGCAATGCTATGCATACATTGACAATACAACAAGTAACATATAACATCTTGAGAACCAGTACTCGACGTTACAAATACAACTGGGAAAAGAATGAGATAAAACCGTAAGGTATTGTTTTTCGATCGATAGAAACACTTAATGATTGAGTGGTGATATTACGAATAAACAACATTGTATATGACACAATTGTGGTGCACTAGAGACAGCCCCAAGAAGAAAGCTACGTATTGAATCTTCCAGAAGGTTTAATGTATCTGTGAACAGTCTCGAAAATATTTCGTTCTCTTTTATTATTCTTTCTTAACAAACCGAGTAATACTTTTTAATCACAGGATGTAATGGCTGTGCTTTTAGTTTGCAATTCGTCTTACGTGATGTATTTATAACACTCAAAGGAAAAAATAAACTATTCTCGGGTGCAGTACCAGAAGAACCAGTCGGAGATTCAACGAACCAAATCTGTAAAAAATCGATTTTCAGCTGGATAAATCCCATTTTTTCTCAGTCAAGCATGAACCATGCCAGTCTTTCTATTACAAAAATAAAATATTTCATTACGTTTATGCTAAGTTCCATTTAGTTTTTGCTTGAAATTGTCTACATTTCCACAATTTAAGTAAACTGTGGAGGAAGGCTCTATTCATGAATGGTTGCCGAAATTAAGGAGTGACAGAAAGTATTTGTGTGAAAAAAAAATGGAACTAAGATCCTGAATTGATTTGATATTGTGGTACCTCTGCCGCTGTGTGGTTTTTTTTTTTTTTGGGGGGGGGGGGTTAAATTGCATAAATATTAAGAGGCATGCAAATCCGGTAACTGTTTTATACATAGGTGTCAGTTCGTATTTCCATCGGCGTTTTGCAAGTAATCCACATTTTGATTCAGTGTGTATTTTATGTGAACCAGTGTTCCTGTGACAGCCCTGGCTGCAGTCGGTTGAATGTTTTCGAAAAGTTACTTATCCGGTTGTTGAAATAATACCAGTCCCACAATGGCAAAGTAGAAGAGATATTCCAGTGTACGTCTGTTCAATTAAAACTGTAAACATTTCAAAATATCTACAACTGTCAGAGCATTCTGGACTTAGCAACTAGGTAATTTACGTAAACCGACCAGTAAAAGGCAGAACAGGAAATTACACCAAAGTGTTCTTGGACGTTATCAATAATTTCTTGTTCAGATTCTAACTTAGGGTAGTCGACTGGCCTAACTTCTCGCTGACCAACAATGTTCGAGTTTTTGTAGGATTGAACAAAGTCAGTCACTGATTTGATCAATCTGATACTGTTACAAGGCCTTGATTTAGCGTGGCAGCACTGTCAGCAGTGCTTGATAGGACAAAACCACAGAATGTCACACAGCGCCCCATAACAAGATAAGGGTTCTTTTTTTATATGTATTCCTCATATTGTTAAAATGATACAAATATAAATGCATTTCACAGATAAGATATTGTCAATATGTAGAGTTTTTTATGGAAAAAAACACACCCCCTTGTTGTCATAAATAGTATATGGTGGGTGGACTACAAACTCGCGAAACAGAAACATTTCCCGTTTTTCTTTTAAAGGAGATTCGGAACTTATTTTTTCAGAAACCAACGTTGTTCAATAAATACGCTGCCGGTGGACGTGAAACTCAGGATTTATACTGTCTCTTATAACTCACTTACTTATAACTTACGAGTTTTAAAGGTCTTGAGTATGAGGTTTTTCCCGTAATTAATGACTTTAAAAAGTTGTATTAGAATTTTTTCCCCGTAATTTAGTTTTTTTTTGTTATGGTAGAATAAAAAGGTAGCAATTACAATCTTTTTCTCTTAATAAAGAGTTTTAAAAGTCGGTAATGACAAGTTTTTCTTGTAATTACGACGTTTGCGCAATTTCTAGCTTCAGAATTTGTCAGTGCGTATTTTCCTCGTAATTACGGTTTTTTTAAAGTTCTTTTTCTTTTACGTACGGCGCAGGATTTTGTGCCATCTTAAAATTCATAATTACGAAAAAAAACCCTGGTAATTTCGACCTTTATAACTCGTAATTACGAGGAAAAAAAATCGTAATTACGGGTTGTCTTTTTCCAAATGTTAAGTGGTGTGCCCAGCGGCAGAAAACTGTCGTATCGAAAATATGTCTTGATCACTAACCAATTATGCTTTTTCAGCTTAGTAGTTACAGGCAAAAAAAATGCGCCTCTTTACTTTCAAAGGTTTTGCCCAATCACGTTTCACTTAAAACTCGTGTGTAAATATGCATATTTAAAAGACCTTTACCTGCCTTTGCAAGACACATTGTTTCCAAGCACACCAGCGAACCAAGTCTGATGCTGGATTCAGCCATGCGAGCGCATTGAACACTAATTCATAACATGGTATTTGGGTAACGTCTGTGCATGCATTTCTCACAATAGACAAAACGGGACATATTATACAGTTTTCTTTGATTTGTCATATTATATGGGCCCAGAGCCTGAAATAAAATCATTTCATTGCATAGTGTCATAGTTTCCATAGCTTTCTGCAATCAACAACGATTTTAAAATTGAAAGGAGAGATAAATACAAAATGGCTTTACAAGTATCATTGGCTTGTATGTAATTTGGTTAGTGGTAATCATCTACATTTGTATTTCATGTCCATAACTCCCTACACATTTTTCACCACCTGCGAAACTCCATGTTATATTCCCCTGGTTTTTCTGTTTACAGAGGTAATTGTTGCCTTTAGGAACCCAAATAATCTTAATATGTGAGGAGTTGAGGGCTGACGGAAACCTCCAAAGTCTGCGTGATTTGGTGTACAGACGTATTGACAGACAGACAGGTATTTAGGTAGGTAGGCAGATAAGAAAGAAACAAATCAATAATAAAAGATTTAAAAAATAAAGATACAACAAAAATTTATATCAGTATTGTGAACTCCTGGGCTCGAGATCTATTGTAAGCCCGGCCATATGGGATATTTGAAAGACGTCCCAGTTTTACAAACATTTTCATGGACCCACAGAAAAGCCCATCACTCAGACTTACGGCGTCAATCAACTGTGCAGTGCCTGACCAAACTGAACATATTTTATTAACATCATACAACACGTATTTAAACAAAAATAATAAGCGACATTTTGGAAAAAGGCCTAGGCCCAATACTGATACATTTTTGTGAAAGAAGACAAGAAACAAGACGCAGATACTCACAGGAGGCGACGGATACTTCGAGACTACAGACAGTGGGGAAAAATGTGTTCCACCAGAGAGAACATTTAAACCAACAATAATTACCAAGTAAGAATATATTCTAGTAGGATTACTAAATACAATTTTGAGAATCAAGCAATTATTTTTGTATTGCTAACGATTATGTCTTGGTAACATGATGTTATTATATTTTATGTGTTCTGCATTCACATGGGTACTGAGTACGAATATCATTCTGAATCTCCTCTGTTATATATTATTAACTCGGTGGTTTGTTACTTCTATGTTACTCTCTGAGTTTTTTTCACTAGCATACATCTTTGATTTTATGATCACAAAACCTAATCTCGCTCTTTTATACAGTATGTTAATTTCGTAAGCAAAAAAGAGAGCACTACATTTGTATACCATGCTAACTGTCTTACACAGACATCAATTTAGATCTGAACATATATTTATGGCCAGCCCCTGAACTGCTTTGATCTGTCTATCGTGCGTGTTTATCCCAAATCGTCAATAATGATTTTGCATGACACTTGTAGTTGTTTCCTGGCGTTCTTCGCAACCAAGCAGTCGCCCGGTTTTCATGATTCAGCGTACGATCCTCTTGGTCGAACTGGCTTCCTGGCACCAATACGGTGCACACCATTAAAATCACGCCTGGTCTAGGAAACGATCAATTTGCCGTGGAAAACATCAATTGCGAATTCCACGCAATCCTCATTTCTGCCTCTTTTAGACCAAAGATCCGGACACCAGGTTTTCGTTAATGGTGTTAATTATGAACTGCGTGTGACTTCCCATCTCGTGTTCATTCAATCGCTTTTTTTTCTCGATAATGCTTTTTTTTTTCAATTCTTTGTCTCCTCTTTCAGTCGCTAACTTTCAGTTCTCAACATGCTGTGTCAGTTAGCTTTGCCCTACACGTGAAAGCTGTGGTGACAAAATCTTAAAACAAGAAAATAGACACTGGGGTTTTGATTGTTGAGAAAATCTGCATGTTCGTGCAACAGCAATCATTTTTGACAGCCAGACAACATACTCGGGGATCTTTGGCATGTTATAATCGATATGTGTGTAATTAACCATACCATCATTAAAATCTCCTTTTTCATGGTAAACGTGACATGTAATTCACCTTCATCATCAGATAAAGTAGTTCTAAAATGGACACGTTTTATTCTACTGAGTGGTTACATAAAATTCTAAACAAAGACGCATACAACAAATACTCTATCTGTGAGTTGTTGTTTGATCATGCATAGTAAGTAGCTCATAAACCTGACGTGGAGACAAAACTGATTTGCATGATAATACTTAGTTATTGTTTTGATGATGATGATGATGATGATGATGATGATGATGATGATGATGATGATGATGATGATGATGATGATTATTTTTACATTGGGTATGTGCTCGGAAGACAAAATGGCACCTCCATCGCTTTCTATTCAAAATTTCTATACCATCTGAATTTTCTCAACGGTGCACTTGATTGCGATGACACAATGCCAACATGAGTCACACACACACACACACACAGACACACACACACACACACACACACACACACGCAATCACACGCAAAAAATATTTACATAACATTTGCGAAAGGAAGCACAAAAATACAAAGACTTCAATACGTGCTATCTGGGAGCCTGCATACAGCAGCTATCAAATATTTTCACATCCATACTTGACTAAAATTTTAAGCGATCTCGACTCAAACTTCGACAAAAATCGAGAATGTTGTGAAATGATATAGTTGGGATTCATAGTGGAACTGTTCATTTTACAAGATGGCATTGGATGCACATACTCGTGCATCGGTGAAAGCCAAAGGGTGTAATAGCTTATCGCGCCGACAATGACTTTCATGTGGCTCCAAATATTACACAATGATGGGTGGCATAAAAAGCCTGGTGTTAAGACTTAATCCAACATATTTTTTTCTGTTTTTTTGTTTTTTTTTTCGAATTGTCCCTAAGTGTGGTAAAAAAAGGTAAGTTGCTTATCATGTGAAAATTTTGAAAACGCAGTCCACATAAAATTGAGATTCAAACTATTCAAACTACGGGTAATAGGCTCCGACCCATGTTGAGTAGTTACCCGCTGAAGACCCTTTAATTTATTTGGGCTGATACAGCCTATGTCAAAATTTTACAGAGGTACGTGTGCAATATGGACAATATGAATTCCATATGTATATAGGTCAGACAGGGTCAGGTTAGCTTATGGAGAGTAAAGAGTTCGGACTGCGGGATAGGGTAATGACTATTAGTAGGCCTACTAGGAAGTGGTTCTGTACACACACAAAAAAAAACACAAATACAATTTTCTTTGCGGTAAAAGGACCATGATGTCCAGTGAATCATGATTGCTGAGGAATGCTGGACACGCTACTCGGACTGGTCATTTGCCTTTTAATATAGGTTTGTACGTTCCGCAAACATCTTCATGATACTCTCAAAGCTACATTCACAGTTCCAGATCCGCCATCTCGGTCTCATTCTGACATTCACGCCAGATAACGTTCAAGTGCGAGACAACAATGTGACAACGTATAAACAAAAATATTGACATTCCAAAATTACGCTGCAAGGAGTTTAAATTCTCTGCAGGGGAGTTTGAACTTTTCACAGAGTTCAAGAACAAAATAGCTTACAGAGAGTTTTAAATCATGCGAAGAGAATTTAAAATTCTCCGCAGAAAGTTTATACACGAAAACCTCTGCATTACGTTCATAACCTCTCAGGCTCTCTGCAGGTAATTAAAAACTCACTGCATACATTTAATGAACCCCAAAACTCTGCAGTGTACCCTGAAGTCTATTTAAATCCCCTGTCAGGCTAGTCATGAATATTTGCAGGTTTGGCTTGTCTTGCAGAAATGCTCATCTCTTACGTAGAAACAATTGACTTGACATTTTTGTCTGAAATTTTTTGTTTTTCTTTTTCTCCGAATATGATTACAAAAATTATGGGACATTCCAAAAAAGGTCCCATAAAAATTAGTTGTTTTTCACCGCTTGGCGGGGAAGGAGGAGGGAGGGGGGATTTCATTTTTAATTTTATCAGTAGAAAGTCAGGATTACAGCAGTCGTTGTATACTAGGGGTATAGAATTACATTATTGACAGTTTAACCTTTGAATATATAATACATGATTTCTTTCGTTTATAGGCATTTTAGTTGAAAAAGTGGAATTTGTTGAAGACAGAGAAAACATCACAATATGATACAGTGAAACCTCTCCCAGTGGGTACATCTGCTAGGTGGCCACCTGTTTCCTTCGATCCCTTTTTGACTTCCCAGTACTTCCCATGTTTATGGATTCTCCTGTAAGACCGAAACGCGCATGGAAAAGAAACAGAAACAAAACAAATCCAAATCCCCAAAAAAAAAAAAAAAAATAAAATTAAAAATAAAATAAAAAAAACAACAACAACAAACCAACCAACCAAACAAAACACAAATAAAAACAAAACAAAATTAAAACAAACAAAAAACAAGACAATTACAATCCATTCCGCGTCACGGACAGACTGTAATGTTTTATGAACTGTATCAATTATTTTTAACGTAGTATGCCCGTCTATCTGTCCCTGTCTAACTGAGATGTCTTCTCAATCTTGTATCACGGCAAGTTATCGGGTCCCAACTGTGCTTTGATTGGGTGTCTGATGATGTCCCGTTTAATTGTTGTCTATTCTCCCGTGAGAGGGATTAATATAGGGCTAAGCCTAAGCCCTTTTCCCAACTGTGAACTGCCACTTTGATTATTTTCTCTGTATAATGTTGAAGAAAATAATACGTTTGCACCAATGCCTTTCAATCTTGTTCTCCTGTATAAGAATCAAAGAAAACAATCCTACTCTGTACGTTGATGATCGTGCAATACATGAACCTACAAACCACGTCCACTTTGGCACCACTCTTTCCGTGACCTAACGTGGTGGCTTCACAAAAATCGCACGGTCAAAACAGCAAGTCAGCGACTGCCTCTCTTGAAAATACTTGAATTTAAGCTTACCACGAAAACCTTAGAAAAATTGTATTTGTCGATGGTCTGCCCGATCCTAGAATATGGGGGTATCCTTCTGGACCATTGCAGCCAAGAACTATCTGACCTCTTGGAAGGATGACAGTATGAATCAGCCAGAATCTATACCGGTGTCAACGAATATTAGGGCCCCCGAACGGACGGACCCCAGGCCCAAATATTCGGGCCTCCGGGGGCCCAAACATCCTGGAATATTTGGGCCCCATCCGAATATTTGGGCCCACTTTCATATTTCGATTGTTGTTACACTTCATGAGACATCATAACCACAGTTGTAACATTGATGATGTTAATAATGCAAAATAGCAAAATTGGTCAAATTTACAGTAGACTAAAGGTAAAAGGTGCTGGTCACAGTGTATTGTCAGCTCAGCACGAGAATACATTCAGCGCAAAGTGTAAAAACGTAGTCCTGAATCATGTGAATGGCATTATAATTGATGAGAAATTACGACCAGATGACTCGGTCCTAAGTTTACTTTCTCACAGAAAATGGGAAATTTAACTTTGATGCAAGTGTCTTCTGGATCTGAGTATAAAAGTTATAATTGGACCAGTAATTTTCATGTATAGCTGAGGTAACCCAAACTACATGTACATGCACTTCTGTAAAATAACTATAAATGACTTTTAATTTCCAGTTATATCCACTGCAAGCCATTTAATTACAAATAGGGGGCCCAAATATTCTGGAACCAAAGGGCCCCCTCCCCATTTATATCCACTTCAAGACACATACAAATGGGGGGGGGGGGGAAATATTCTGGAACCAAAGGGCCCCCTCTCCATATATATCCACTGCAAGGCACTTACTTAATAATAGGGGGCCAAATATTCTGAAACCAAGGGCCCCCTCCCCTGCAAGGCATTTACTAACAAATAGGGGGCCAAATAATCTGGAACCAAAGGCCCCTCCCTATATATATTCACTTCAAGACGCATACAAATGGGGCCCAAATATTCTGGAACCAAAGGACCCCCTCCCCATTTACATTGTATATCCACTTTAAGAAACAAACAATAAGGGGTCCAAATATTCTGGAACCAAAGGGCCCCTTCCCCACTTAATATCCACTTCAAGACACATACAAAAATAGGAAAGCAGCTGAAAACCCATATCCCTGATTCTATTCCAGCATATTTAGACTGTCCCAGTATGAAAGAGCTTTTTTCTTTCAAAAATATGGTGTTTTATTGTATTTCTTCATTCACATCAAGAGCCCGATATATTGCGTATGTATCTCCAGAAATGCAGATGACAATGAATCAGGGGGGAAATGGGGACATCTGAATCTTTTTATGTGGGGTAGATTTGTGCTAAAATGTGTGTTGCACAAATAAAAAAACCAACTTGGTACATACTTTGAGAGATTGTGAGATAATTCCTACAAGGTATATGCACTCACATTACATGTAAAATACACCAATATGTACATGTATATATGGTGGCAAACATAAAGCCTTGCAAATGTATTCAATTGTTTCATTTAGATTTATTTCACAAAATAATAGCAAATTCTTTTAAAATTATTTCTTTTAGAGTTTGCAAAATATCATACAGGATGTATATATTGAGTGTATTGGGCCAAAACTAAGTTATTCTATTGGGGGAGCCCGAATGTTCGCGGAGGGGGGCGGGGCTCAAATGTTCGGCGAATGAATGGGCCCCTGGGGGCCCATCCGGTTGGGTGGGGGGGGGGGGGCAAATATTCTCTGATACCGGCGCCATTTTTTTCAGAGAAAACGATAGGTTGTTTGCTGAAATAGGACGTGGGTCACTTTACACTCTCAAGAAGTTGTTTTTTGAGTTGATGTACAAAACGCTAAATAAGTTTCCACGTACCTTTACGACTTAATTCCACATTACATACTAATACAAGCAGGCCGCTCCTCCGAAATCACCTTGAATTTATACCAATCAAATGTAAGATTGGTCGTTACATTACGTCAATGCTGCCTCCACCGTGCATTTAATCCAGGTTTAAAAATAAATATATTAACAACACAATAAGTGGGCACCCGTTTTGCGCCAACCCTTTTTTCAGTTACTTTTGCATCTTTGTCTCTCTTTTTTATGTGCATTTTCTTGTTACATGTCATGTTACCATGTTACCCTCAACGACATTCATAAAACGCCTGACTCTTGTCAGTCCATGCAAAGCTTACATGCAAATGACACATTGGAAACAATTATTTGGTGTTGTGTGCTTCTATACACCATCCGTTGACTTCGTTGGCATTCTACGAAATATTACACTGATAAGTGCCTGCATCCTTGCCGTACTTACATTTCCTTGGTTTATAAACAATGGGCATTAGTATTGATCAATACCGAGTGGCCATAGGTCTCTTCTCTTATAATTATACCCGTTTTACGGTACACTTCCATCCAGGTCCACGTGTCGAAAACCAAATAATATGCTCATACTCCTCATTGGCTTTTCTACACTTACACACACTTCTCTGCGTTTTTTCCTGTGTAAAGCACCTTATATCATTCCTTTGCACGTTCTTCCTGTCTTCAATCGACGTTCACGCGAACCCCGGTCCCACACTTAACTCAAACAACCACCTGAAGTTCTTTCATTCTAACGTCCGCAGCATACGAAGTACCGGTAAACTTGACGAAATTCATCTCTTGGCCCAATCAGGTAACTTTAACATTATTGCTCTATCTGAAACCTGGCTGGATGAACATTACCCCGATCACCTCCTCCTCCTCGAGGACTTCCAACCTCCGTATCGTTCAGACCGCACAACGGGAAGAGGCGGTGGGGTCCTGACGTTTATTCACCCTTCTCTACCGTGTGTAAGACGCCCGGATCTTGAAAGTATAGATTGTGAATGCGTCTGGGTTGAAATTTCGACCCAGCGCGGGAAAGTATTATTTGGTAACTATTATCGTCCACCTGGCCAGTCTGCAGAAATCCGTGACGCGTTTCTCGGGTCTCTGGCATCTTCTATTTCCTCTGCCATTGAATGCAACCCTCACCTTTTAATTGTAACTGGCGATTTCAAGGACAAGTGCGCCAATTGGAACTCTCAACATGAGGACAGCGATTTAGGTTTATCTCTGGTCAACCTTGTGAATCAATACAATCTCTTTCAACTTATAGATGAACCCACTAGGATAAGTGAATACTCGAATAATTTATTAGACCTTATCATTACTGATTCCCCAGGTCTTGTTCTGGACTCTGGAACCCTTGCTCCAATCTCAAATTCTGACCACTGTGTAATCTTTTGTTCTTTCTCCCTTTCCCTTCACAAGGACAAGCCCTTCAAAAGATCAGTATGGGACTTCAATAAAGCAAATTTTTGTGACCTCAATGCTGCCCTTTCTACAGCCCCTTGGAACATTGCTCATGATGTCTTCGATTCTATTGATGATGCCGTATCCTACTGGTCTAACCTCTTCCTATCTACTGCAAAGGACTTTATTCCCTATAAGGAAGTCACCATCCGCCCTAAGGACAAACCTTGGATAACTACAGACATTAAAAAACATATTAGACGTCGAAATCGTGCATGGAAACGCTTCAAGAGAGCATCCAACCAACCACGCCCCCATAATTACGACCTTCACCTCAAGATTGACAGGTTATACCAATTTTACCAAAAAAAATCGCAACAAGGTTGTGACCATAATAAGGAAATCTGTCTCTTCTTACTTTTCCAATCTCCAGCTTCGACTTGATGAGAAAGACATTAATCCTAAACAATGGTGGAGCCTGTCCAAGTCTGTTCTGGGATGCAAAATTCACCAACATATACCCCCAATCATTGACGATAACAAAATCGTATCATGCATCACGGAAAAATGTGAAATATTTAACTCTTACTTTGCCAGCCAGTGCAAAGCACACCCTGACGCTGATGCCCCACCCCTGCCCGATTTCACGTTCCGAACTGAGGCACGTCTACGCAATATTACCATTAATGAAGACAGTGTCAAGAAAGTACTATCTTCCCTGAGGCTATCCTCAGCATCAGGCCCAGATAACATAGGGAACATCCTACTTAAGAACACAGCAGATTCGATATGTAAACCACTTACAAAAATCTTCCAACTTTCTCTCAGTCTTTCTTTCTTTCCCAATGCTTGGAAGAGATCCAACATATGTCCTGTTTTCAAAAAGGCCAACAGACAGATTAAAAATAATTATCGTCCTATTTCTTTGCTCTGTAATGTTTCAAAGGTGTTTGAACGACTGGTCTTTAATGCACTCTATGAATACCTGGCACAAAATAACCTACTCACTTCCAAAAATTCTGGCTTTAAGGCCAATGACTCTACTATCAATCAGTTTGTGTACATCCTTCACAATATCTATAACGGCCTAGAACAGTCCAAAGAAGCCAGAATGGTGTTTCTAGACGTATCCAAGGCGTTTGACAAGGTTTGGCATCCCGGTCTCCTTTTTAAACTTCGACAACTCGGCATCTCCGATAATCTTGTAGCATGGATTGATAGTTATCTCTCAAACCGATCCCAACGAGTGATTATTCATGGCCAATCTTCATCATGGCTACCTATTGAAGCTGGTGTGCCCCAGGGTTCCATCCTGGGTCCACTTCTCTTTCTTGTCTATGTTAATGACCTAGTTGACAATATTACATGTGATGTCAGACTTTTTGCTGACGACACCAGTCTACTTGAAGTTGTTAATGACCCAATTGAAACTTCTAATCACTTCAATATTAATCTCTCTGTTATACATAACTGGGGAAAGTTGTGGCGTGTTACCTTTAACGCTTTAAAGTCTCTTTCTGTCATATTTTCAACCAAACTTGTTAAATCACACCATCCATCCGTTCGTCTTGGGGACTCTGAAATACCTGCGGCAGACTCACACATTCATCTTGGTATTACTCTCAGTAGCAATTTATCCTGGCATGCTCACATTACTCGTATTACTACCAAAGCGAGCCAGCGAATTGCCCTTCTGCGTAGATTCAAATATAAACCTTCCCGCAAAGCTCTGATTAAACTTTATTTAACTATGGTTCGACCAATTCTTGAATATGGTTGTGTGCTCTTTGACAACTGCGGTCAGGGACTTTCCGATCTTATTGAATCCATACAGTTTGAAGCTGCCAAAATATGCACAGGTGCATTAAGGCACACATCACGCGCCAATCTCTTACGTGAACTTGGTTGGACGACTCTCGCCAGCAGGAGGAAGTATTCTAAGTTACTTCTTCTTTACAAAATGTATCACAACTTAACACCCTCCAATCTCTCTCAATTAACTCCTCCTACTTTTAATGCTCGAAACCTCCGCCACACTAGCTCCATACGTCCCATCAATTGCAAAACTAACCGCTTAGACAAATCCTTCCTACCTGACACTGTCAAACTGTGGAACAATCTTCCCTCCGATATAAGAGACTCAATTTCCCTCCAAATATTCAAATCAAAGCTGAAAGCAATACTACTAGCAGTGGACCATGTTCCTGTTTACTATACCCAAGGACACAGATTTGCGAACATTTGTCATACCCAGCTTCGTCTTGGATTCTCGAGACTTAACTTTGATCTCTTTAAAGTCAACATCATCCCACAACCTACATGTTCGTGTTCCTACCCCACTGAAGATCTGCAACATTACCTGTTCTTTTGTCCAAAGTATTCAACTTATAGAATTAGACTACTCAACTCCATCATCCCTATTATTGCTCCCGGCGTCCACCCAAATCTGATTATACACACAGCGAGTGACAGACTAGCTCATATTCTTCTCTTTGGTAGCGACCAATTGTCCATTCCCTTCAACATACAAATTTGTGATGCTTTCCACAGATACATCGTAGATACTAGACGCTTCATATCTTAGTTCTGTTATGCGTGAGCAGTAATTTTCAATTGGGCTAGTCGCTGATAATTCTTACTTCCCAAATGTCCTTTATGAAATTTCCTACCGCTAGTCCGTATTATTATGAACAGGGACGTATATGTGTACATTCTACCTACAGTTAACTATTTTGCTTTGTTTTGCATTTTGATGACTACCACTACTGTGATTTTTGTATGCAGGGTACAAATCTGAAGCATGTGTACAGCTTCTCTGTTAATTGGGTAACTTTGTTCTTGTTTTGTCCTGTGTGTTTTGCAATATACATTTTGTGTGTCACTCTATGTTCTGGAGAACCCCTCGATTAGTGACATCTCGATGTACTATAGGGCGATCCAGTTGAAATAAATATGTTTAAATTAAATTAAAAATTAATACAAGCAGGCCGCTCCTCCGAAATCACCTTGAATTTATACCAATCAAATGTAAGATTGGTCGTTACATTACGTCAATTCTGCCTTCCACCGTGCATTTAATCCAGGTTTAAAAATAAATATATTAACAACACAATAAGTGGGCACCCGTTTTATGTGAGCAATGGGCATCTTAAAAGGGTATTTAGAATTCCTTGATTAGCGGAAGTGAGTACCATAATTTGTCCTTTGTAAAGAAAACCCTTTTGGAAGGTTTCAAATAGTATACAGAACGTGGAGACACACACAAATTATATGCATGGCGAACAGGAGAGTACAATTGTTACCAAAACGATTATCAGCATCACGTTAGAGTATAATGTCAAGACCAGTCTGTTTACATAAAATTAACGGATACAATGGCCAAAAATCTCAGTATTTAGCTGTTCTAAAGGAATACATAACACAAATAAATCCAGTCAGAACCATTAACCATTGAAATTGCAGAAAGTTTAGCCATTCAACCGTTTAGTATCTATAATAAACTGTGGAAAGGCTTCACATATTTGAATATTCGGGCGATCGGATAACTCATTACCGCCATATAGGAATATTTCGACTGGACTATCCCTCCTATTATGAAATAAGATTAGGGCTGGCTAGCCCCAGGGGCAAGTAAAGGAATAACAGTGATGAATAATTTCGTTCTCTGAATTACGTATAATGAGTTCACAAATTACACATAAACTGAAGCTTTTACATGATACTCTGCTTTATTGATTCTAGCCCCTAAAAACACGAACCTTATTGTTTGGCCTGCTGAACCAAGCCTCCGCTAAGTTGGCACCTTGACCTGGTCTCAAGGGTGGCCATTTAACACAGTTTTTCCTGTAGGTGAATTTCGGGCCCAATTTAGGAAACAGAAGAAATGTACTGCCAGAAAACAGAACGATTCTTCGCCATCATAAGGAAAAAAGGTAAAGTAACGTACAGGTAGGATAAGGTAATGTCAAGTAAGAGCGGGACAAAAAAGACGATCAGGCGGCGATGAGAAACAAGCAACTTTTGTGGGGCCTTATCACAGCATCATATGGTGAACAAACGTAATAGAGACTGTACCAAAATTACATTTCAACCACGTTTGAGGATTTGTTACTGGAGTCTGTGTTGAAGTACTAGGATAACACACACTCTCTTTATTATAATGTTAAGCTCAATACCTTCAGTCATAATATTGATATTCATTATAGCCATCGGGATAAACGTGACGAAAACGGGTCTGTTTGACGTGAGATATTTCATTTCCACTTACCTGTGCTAATCTACAAGATAACCCCTTCCGCCCAGGAATAAAAATCATTATGACCTTACCCTGAAAATAATTATGTCTTCGTGGCTTACTCCGAGAACAATTTTACTTTCATGGCAGATGCAGCACATACCTGGCACGAAAACATTTATATATCCCAGGCTCCGAGACGTGACAATATGCATGTAAACTAAACCTCGACAACCAGACCTGGCACGTCTTGCCCAACACACCCTCGTAGGACTTACATATACAAGAACAACACGAAAAGCCATACTTGTTATGGTGTTGAAGCAAAGAATGTTCCAAATACTCCTGGAATCTATGAATGAACTAAACAAAGAATCACAGACGCTTGGTTTTGAATAAAACATTACATTAAAACAATAATTGATACGCAGTTACAAGAATGTAGGGTACACATAGCTATGTTTGGCAGATTATTTAGGCAATGACCATAGTCCACAGGTACTGATTTAAGTCCAGCCTGAATACAATCCACAGGTATTGGTCACAATCCATACGTGCTAAATACAGGCTACAAAAACACAGTCCAAACAGAAGTCATTTTTTCTTTGGCAAGAGCTGTCTCCTACGGTTTATCCACTGTCCACTGTGCTGAGATGATGACTTCTTCCTCCTAGGGGTCTTCAGTCAGTTAAGCCATATGAAGGAATCCTCCTCTTTGGGTCTTTAATCAGTCACACGCAGAAACTCTTCCTTGTTCCAGTTGATTTGTGCCTGGCTGTTTATATACTTTTCATGGAAATACGTACATGCTTCCACGCTAAATCAAATGTTCTTTAGTAATCCATACTCTGCTTTCAGTCATAATGAGTCTCCAGGAAGTGTGTTTCACCTCACCACATCAAGCAACACTGATGACTCGCCGCATAGCTCCCTGGGTCAAATCTCTTCATGTGGGTCATGTACACAAGCAAACAACTTGATAGGATTAGACAAGAACTTGAGAGTTGGCTCATAACATCGAGTATGGGGAATGGGGTTATGATCACCCAACAAATTACCAAAGGTCTATATGTGTCCCTCAGTGATGTCAAAGCAATTGACCTGGCAACTTCCCAGATGTAATATTTTCAAAACAATGACAATAGAATAAAATAAATAAATATGAATAAAAAATCTGCAAATCACTAAAGCATGACACATTTAAGAAGTATGTTAGAGAACTATCCCACTTAAATCTCCATAAAGGTTGCACAGGTTATCTGTATGCACGTGCCTTATACCTCTGTATCCTGACAGTGCCTTTATGTACTATATTTGGCGATCATATAGTTTGACAAATTCTTTCAAAACCAGAAAAATGGCAGCATAACTTAGTGAGCAACTTTGATAGCGGACTATGTCAAGGTACATTCCTACCAACTCTGCAAAGAATACAGTGGTTTTAGAGAAGTGAAAATTACAACAACAACAACAACAACAACAACAACAACAACAACAACAACAACAACAACAACAACAAAAAATCGGGTCAAGCTGTATTTCTACAATGTTTCAAGAGAATGCAAGGTCTGTTTCATCAGAAATCATCGAAATAACCAAAACAAAAAAAAAAACAAAAACAAAAACAAAAACAAAAAAAAATAAAAAAATAAAAAAATAAAACAAAACAAAACAAAACAAAACAAAAAAAAACAAAAAACAAAAAAAAAACACCACTAAAAAATTTCACTGGAGTATCACATTTTTTATGTTCGGTACGAGCAAGACTGGAATTTACAACCTTTGGTATCAGTCGCCTAGCTGAAATGGGAAAAGCACATATCCACTCGAGGAAATTCCTATTCTTAAAAAGAATGGTTCAATGCAGGCAATTATGTGTGAGTGCCATATCAACAGGGGTTATGAAGTATATGTACTGAGTTGGCATTTGTTTCCAGATTCGGGGACATAAATCCACCAGTATTAAGGAAATGCCGAAAATATGTATTTTTTGTTAATGTTCGGAACGAGAAAGACTCGAACTAGCAACCTTTGGAATCAGTCGCCCAGCTGAAATGGGAAAAGCACATATCCACACGACCAAATACCCATGCTTGAAAAGAATGGTTGAATGGAGGCAGTTATGTGTGACTGTCACATCAACACGGTTACGCAGTATATGTACTGAGTTGGCCTTTATTTCCAGAATCGGGGACATAAATCCACCGGCATTAAGGAAATGCGGAAAATGTGGGTTTTTTTTATGTTCTGAACAAGCAAGACTCGAGCTGGCAACCTTTGTGTAAATTTGATAGAGAGGTCAGTTAAAGGTACATGGCAACCAAGTGTGATGTGAATCTGACTAAAATTGTTTAAGTTATGATCATTAAAAGATATGTTAAAGCTATAGTTTCCATTAAAAACTTTAAGGCTTGGGCCATGCCGAACCGTATCAGTCAAATCCGCACACCTGTATCACAAGCGGTGATTGCATAATCATTATTCAGGGAAGTGCCTTTTGCCTGCCAAGTTGAAATAACCACAATAAGAACAATACATAGGTTACACAAATCACTACAAGAAAATAACAACAGAAAAATTACTGTTCAGGGCAGTGCCTTTTGCCTTCCAAGATGAGATAACTACAATATGTACAATACACCAGATACACAATGTATAATACACTGGATACACATTGTACAATACATCGGGTACACAATGTACAATACACCGGATACACAATGTACAATACACACGATACACAAAACACTACAGGAAAATACCAATAAATTACAAAATTGGTTTCATATTGTGGTATATGGAGGCCCCAACAAGCCCCATTGTCATATCTACAAGACCAATCAAATAACTATACAAAATGGTCAGATCGGTTTTTTCCATCTGGTAGACACATCCCCAAATACAAAACGCATAATGATGCAGAAACAGGGTGACCCCACAACAACAACAACAACAACCTCAACAACAACAACAACAACAACAACAACAACAACAACAACAACAACAACAACAACAACAACAACAGGAAATACCAGCAGGAAGTGTGACGGCCAGCAGATGTTCTGGCTGAAGCTCTCTGGAAATAAATGCTGAAGATCAAACCTGTGCAAGTTAAAATTAAATGATTTTAGTTTTGGAGAAGAGGTTGGAAATGTTCATTACCATTGCAATATCCACTGGTTTAGCACAATATGCAACAGCCAATCAATGCCCTGGTTGAATTTTTATTTAAAATTTATAGATCCAGAGTATTAACACTCTGTGAACAAGTTTGTTCGACCCTCTAAAACGTGCATTTCCATCAAGGTCAGCACAATCTGAGTGTCGATTTTAGACAGGAAGTCCAAAATACCAAAAAAACCCACAAAAATCGTTCAAAACAGAAAAGTCGCAGCTCCTCCTGTTTAACATATTAAGGGCTATAGCCCCCCCCCCCTGCCCCGCCCCAAATGTTTCTGTGCAGTTTCGTAGTAATTGGCTGAGTGGTTTCGGAGAACAACATTTCCCCCCCCCCCCCCACCAAGTCAGTAGGGAAACTGCACGTTATAATACAACTCCATGTACTGGGGTTTTGGGCGCTGAAGGAACGGAATCACTAATTGTTTTCCCCACTTTTACATTAAACATTCAACTCAAATTCCAATATACAGACACTGCAAAGCAAATTTTCTGTTTGCTTGTTTTAACAGGCTCGTATTATAATTACTTCGTATCTTAAAATGCATTCCATACAGGATGGCATTCATGGTAAGTTCCTAGCACGGTCCGCGTGCAAAGTCGAGTGCATATATGGAAATACTAAATGTTCAAGCATTAAAGTATGAACTCATTTTTTCCAGTTAATTTTTTCTGATAGTGTCCAATAATGCATACTCATGTGAATATTAGATACTAGTAGCCACAATTTTACCATCACCACCAAAACATCATCCAATAGGCAAACAGCTTTGCCTCAATACGCCATTAAATCTCTGGCAACCTGATCCTGATTGGCCGAATTAGTGTTGCCGTAACTTAAGCGCGACGCTAGTTCCTGGGGGACCTGTGGCATTATCTGCCAGAACATATAAAGATGAAACTGAAGAAGGCAGGGTGATGCGTCCCGGTGCCTTTTGGATATACTAGCCTATTGATGCTTGCGTGGCAAGTTTTATATGGCTTCTGTAAGGTCTTCTGTAAATATTTGTAACTTGAAGACGTCAAAAATATTACTTTTTAGAATACATTGCCGAGGTGAGACTTACAGTTGCCTTGATATTGAAAAAGAGGAGGTACAAAAAAATAATTATCTTATCATTAAAGATTATTATGACATTGCATACATGAGCAATTTAGGTATTCGTCACGCTATGACAGAAAAAATGGTATGCAGCGATTATCTTGTGTTTAAACCGACACTGCATACGGCTTTTATTATGCGCCTGGCAGATTTATAACGCTAGCTTTTTTCTAATGTTGAGGAAAACAGGGTGCATTATTTGCCAATGATCTATACAAGTTTGTATAGGGAATTGCTCTGTTCTCCAATCGATGAATAAAATATGCTCAAAGCAAAGTAGATATAATGTTTATCGTCACACTAAATATACATGATAAATGGAACAGTAGCGTGTAGTGGGACAAAGAGACGAAATCTTGCACTGTTTTTTTGGCTGAAAGATCCTTCATCAATTCGTGAGAATGTAGACTGATCATCGACACGATAGCTCGTGTAGCAGTAGCAGTGACCCCCATTAATACCGGCGACCTTTGTTTCACATTGATTAAGTTTTAGAGCGCTGACCAGTTTGATAAAGCCTAGATGTCTTTAGTCATGGTGATATTACGGGGGCAAAATTGGACCGACTGGTTTTACTGTAATTATCACAGTCACAAATTAACAATTGATTTGTCATGTATACAGCATAGATAAATGTAAATTGCTCACGCAGATTCTTACCGAGTAAGAGGAAGGTGCATGTTATGTGCAACCCCATACTGTGACCGCGTCAGACAGCCAAGAGACGAAGCAGTTCAACTCCTTCACACCAGCAGCGGTAATACGAAGGGGGGTAAGGGGGGGGGGGGGTTCGGTACGCTGGTACAGGTAATTATTTTTCTAAAGTACGCAGTACGGAAAATAAAATCTTTCAAAATTTTGGATAGTACGAAGTACGTAAAACAAGAGGGCTTCCAGTACGTCAGTACGGTAAATAAAAAGCCCCAGTACGCCAGTACGGGAAACCCCTTACCGACCCTCTAATACTGCTGGTCGATGTAACGTCTCTGTGACGTGTCGTCATCGCAACCTTGTTTTATTGGCCAAAAGTTAGCTAATCGATATGTCTGTAATTAAAGGGTTAGTAAGCAGTAACTTGATGCGAAACCTTTCGGAATACGATCTTATCGTGCGATCACTCGCCAAGTACAACTGTTTGATGTTCTATATCTGGTAAAAGAAGGTACTGTTAAACTCTAGATGCATGTATCTTTTAACAAAGACAAAAATACTTTCTGCGTAATAACGCGACACGGTGACCAGGATATATAAGATATTTCCTCTGAGAGGAAAGAACTCGTGTGATTAAGTGTCATGGATGCACAGGTGACATGACATGCTGATTTTTCCGGGTGACGCCAAGAAGCCATCTCCTGCCAGAAATTGCCTAGATAAGGATGATAGTCAATAACCCCGAAACTCATTACTTGGGATTTCAGTTTAATTAATTAATCATGGTATACCTTATGATATTTACATAATCTTACATTATAAAATTAGATAGGTTGGTGCTCAACTTAATTGATTGGATCTGAATTACCCAAAGTTTAAGACAATACAATTTGGAATTCATGTTCATTGAGTTTGATATCTTCACTCCACAGCACCCCCCCCCCCCCCCCGACTCGCTATTGAGTTCACTGATGTGGGCGCCGGGGGGATCCCATGGAGGTAATTTGATATCATATCTTTGGATAAATATTTTCATTTGATAGAAAACATTTGAGACCTACGTCTCAAACACTCACAAACAATAGGCTAGGAATGGTGGCATTAGATTATCCAGTTTGCAGGTCAGCGTGTGGTATAAGGAGACCAGATGGGTCTATTCCTGAATGATTAAGCTTACATTTATACTTTCACAATCGATTGACAGTATAAATCCCTTTACGCTCACCGCTCATAGTGGCACCATGAATTATTATCACTTTGCTTTTATATATAACTTTATTTCTTTCGGAGACTTCAATACTCGCATTGTGGGCTTACTTTCTTGCTTTTGGTATAGAGAGTTGCCAAAGGATCACACCGCTGTTGCTCCAGAAAAACCGTGTCTTACATGAAATGACTGGTGATTATAATCTGGAATTTGGAAGTAAATGTGTGTATCCTGATTCCATATGCAGTGATCAATCACATATTTGTACAACCTGCCAACCAAGTCACGATCACCTGAAACTAGGATTGTGTGTGCGTATGTGTGTTCTCCTCATGAATTCTAACAGTGGGCCTACATTGTAATTGCCCATTTTCGTTTGCTTGCAGCTAGATCACCTCTGGAGACGGACTGGCAACAAGACCTGTTCCAAGACACAGGCATGGCATAGTATTGGTATGGCATTAGCTCATTTAGATAATATATTATATTCTGAAACTATATAGCATTGAAAAGATAACAATAGGATCCATTCAATGTGACATTACTGGATAGGTAGTTTCTCAAGCGCGAGAATATAATATACAGACAGACAGACAGACAGACAGACAGACAGACAGACAGACAGATAGATAGATAGATAGATAGATAGATAGATAGATAGATAGATAGATAGATAGATAGATAGATAGATAGATAGATCACTACATAAAGCATTTCTTTTTGGCTTGTTTCTTTTGTGATAAGTGGATTGTGTTACATATAGTAGTACTCCCCGATTTTTAATTGTTGATGACTTTACGGGGATCCTTATCAGAAGACTCCGTCCTCGCAAATATTTCATGCTCTCCTCTGTGTTTTGTGGCTGAAAGGAATCCTAACTGATCATGAAGTTAACAAAAGACAAATAAATCCAAATGGGATCCAAATTTCCACAGATAAGAACGAAGAAGTACTGCAGAAAGAGTGCTCTTTCTGGACTACGGACGGTTCCTGTGTGTACATGTGTCGTTTGATCCTATTGTTTCTGTCCCCGTATAATCTTGTATTCCATATTATCAGCGTATGCAGATCAATTGAAGTAGAACACGTACACCAATCCTAGGCGTGAATACATGTGGGTACTGTGGAATTCAGCCGTCTAATCACAAGTTCCTACTCTATTTGTATTTTTGCATGTTCTATGCACAGTCCTCTGCGTATAGCCTACTTAGTTAATCTGATGTAATATACCTTGTGACCTCAAAGTGAAAACTTGCTGAGCCAGACCAGCGGGCACGTGTCTCCACAATTCAACTTGACAATTTTGCGGTACTAAATATGCCAAAATTCAAAAAGCCAGACATCGCGTGACAGGATATACCAGAATTCCAAAAGAATCCAACATTATGGCTCACCAAAAAGGATTCCAAAAGAATACAAAGGAATTTAAATAGTGCAATTAACCATAGATAATTCCAAAAAGAATGCAAAGGAATTAAAAGTAATGACCATCTCTATCTCCACGATTTTTTTCCTGGAGAATTCAAATGAAACATAAAAGAACCCTAATTTGGCTTATAACTGCAAAGGTAGCCAAGTGTAATTCAAAAGGAATCAGATTTTTGTACCAGAGACTCTTCTTTCAGATGCACCTGAATAAAAATAATTGATGTCAATGTGAGCCGTGGCACAGGGGCACGAGGGGTTCGAAGACAAGCATATATGTAACTACCTATGCATTTGACAGACAAATCACAGCGAAAAATCATAGTTATGATAACTATTATAAAATAACAGAATGTGAACTTTGCAGAAAGATTAATCATTTGGGTATAATTTTGGCCACACAAACCAAACCGTCATGATTGTGTCGTTCAGTTCCCCTCTGACTCCCCCAAGGTTCAGGAAAATGACTGCGGTTATTATGTTACAGCAGCACGGACCAGCAGTGTAGCAACTCAAAAGAATTTACCACCAAATATTGGAATGAACTCTAGTCAGGGGTATACCTTGTGCAGTATGAACGTAATGCACTAAAACTATCACCTGTCTAGGCTGTCTCCAATTTTTTCCATGCCGACATAAATTCCGGCTATGATATTTCCTGTACATGTTTATATAACGTGTGGAATGCTCTGACAGTTTGTGTTTCTCTTCCTTCTGTATTATTATTTATCTGCCAGGTACCATACTAATGTAATATTGGTCTTGTGTACGATAAAAGCTCTGAATGTATGGCTGTTCTGTCTCTGTAACCTTCCAAGAAAAGACTTTTAACAGAAGCCACTTCCCGTTATTTTGCCGCCAAATATCCTCTTCTTTTCCCCATCCACCCCGTGCAGTTTCCAGACAGGAAAATATGTCTCTTTAGACAATCAGCTGAATGCAATTAAATTATGCTACATTTTCCTGGTGATTTCTTATGAATAATTATATGTTATAATATAAATCATCCGTACATGTATGTTAAGCTGTTAATTTCTGGACAGTTACACTGTCTATCAGTAGAGGGCACTTCAGTATAAATCATGCATACTTCGTACATCTGCAGACGGTCCTATGTGATCAGATCTGTCATGCTACGTAATAAATCACCATCCTCTTTGGGCCAGCATTCCATGTGCTTCAGTCTTGTTATATGGTGTCAGAAGTGGGATCTACTTGGTGTCGGCCATCTGATCTCAGAGCTCATCGGACGTAAGGAGGATTAGATAGACTTTCATGGCTACAAGGGTACTTGAAGAAAAAAAAAGGAACAAGCAGAATGAGATAATTGTTATTATTATAAGGAACGATGTTGCTCTTACAATATACATGGATCCCAAACATCTAGAAAAGTATACAAAATGGGGAAAATATTACATTCCAAGTCTGAATTTACAGTGAAATGACAGGTGTATGTTATTTTTCTTAATTGATCACAAACCTGTTGTAACGTTACCTTATAAGAATTTGTGTGACAACGTCAAGATGACAAGGAGGTTGCATTGAGATTAAGAAAATGTGATTTGCTATTGGGCTTTACACTTGGCAAATATATAATGATCACTTGCGGATGTTCCAAGTAGAGCCCACTGAGCAGATGACCATGCCAAGTGCAATATTGAGTTTGAAGTAAGAGCATGAGTGACATGATTGAATCATCAGTACCGAGAAGTGACAAGATGGGGCAAAATCTGATCACTGACACAGAAAATGGTAGTGAATTACAGATGATCATAACGTTGTTGATGGTGGGTCAGAGAATGAGAGATTGAGACCCTGCAACAGGGATTTATATATTATTGATCGTGCCATCATAAAAAAATGACAAATCATAGTGGCGAAATCTGTGAGAGCATATGGGTTGGTGCATACACATCAAAGTCATCAGGGTATTGAGAAATATAAAGCCACAGCACTCTTTAGCTCTACGGTGACCAAAAACAAACAATGTCTGATGTGGTGACAAAGTGTACAGTTGGCATAAGATACAAGTATGAATAAAAAAAGAACCAACGCAACAGCATGACATACCAGAGGAACAAGCAGAATTATTCATCTTACATGGTAAAAATTAGGCTGTCACTGCTGACTATACATCCAATTATCCAGAGGTACCCTGGAGTGGAGCAGTACAACAACAACGCTTTTTATGCTGAAAATGATATCATGCAGTATTCAGTAAAATGGACATAATATTAACTGTGTGTTCAGAATATGGTTCAAGTTTTAGAGCAAATGAAATGAAAATGTTGCTCCGCATTGTTGATTTTTGTTCGCGAAACATCTTGCCCAGAGGATCCACAAGTAGTCGTCCAGCAGAAGAGTGTTTCCAAATGTAAAGCAGTCGCCAAAACAACCATATGAATTTAGCGAGGAACCGTTCTACTTGAAGCACGGGGTGGGTGGGTATCAAATAAAATTCAAAATAGAATGTGTATTATGAACGACAGCGGTGCCAAAGAATTTAACCGACTGAAACCAGGTAATATGGTAAGGCGAGGAATGATAAAAACTTGTCATTTAAAGCCAAGGTAATTAGCACAGCAGAAAACAATTTGTACTGTAATCAAAATTCAAACAGATGCTGGAAAGGCATTGAGAAGAAACAGCAGTATTCATTAAAAACGAAATGAATGGTATTTTAGAAGCAACTGGACTTGAACGCATGTCACCACTCTATCCTGAGCAACAGTTCATTAATAATGGAAGTGGTAAACCAACATAAATACCATGAAACAGTCCTATTGAAATGGTAAAAGGAAACAACAACAGCAAATGTTGAGGCATATGGTCAACCTTTTCCTGCGAGTACTGGGGCTGCATTATATCAAAAGGAGACAGAATTATAAAGAAGGAAACGAAACATATGGACTTGTTCATAGATCTAAGAGCATCAAACAAACTCTGTGGTAGTATAATGTGTATGCTAATAACACATAATAATATACATTATGTGTAACTGAACCTTATTCATTTAATTCTGGCTGATTGTTTCAATAACTTGATCTCACCATTAGAGACTTTTATTATAACTTTATGTGTGTGTTGTTAGGGAACCCAAGGATAGCCAGCTATGAACACCAGTCTCCGCAAGCTTGGAAGGCTGTGTTCAGCAATGGACAAACCTCTCTCTCTCTCTCTCTCTCTCTCTCTCTCTCTCTCTCTCTCTCTCTCTCTCTCTCTCTCTCTCTCTCTCTCTCTCTCTCTCTCTCTCTCTCTCTCTCTCTCTCTCTCTCTCTCTCTCTCTCTCTCTCTCTCTCTCTCTCTCTCTCTCTCTAACACACACACAGACACACACTTTTGATGCAGAAACATGAAAATGAGCACTACCCTTTCTGAAATAATTAAACTATATGGTGTACACACGCAAACACCCATATTTGGGGTCTATTTTTAGATGAGACACTTTCTTTAACTCTTTAACCTTTGCCACTACAATTAAGAGTGGTGAAATACTGGTTACACATCTTGAGCCAACAACATAACTCTATCATAAAGAATGTATATGACAATCACCTTCAATAATTTAGAAATTATAGTCAAACAAACTGGTGTTCTGCAACTAAGAACATAGTTGAATGATCTTGAATCTGCTGGCATGCTCGACTAATTGGAATCACAAACTGTAATAAACCACAATGAATTCAAAGAAGAGCTGCACGGTAAACATAAGCTTACACTTGAAGAACAACTTTCGCCTTTGGGAGTCGAACAAAAACTTCGAATATATAAATCTTTTAAAAACTGTTTTCTGTATGGAACCATAGATTGTAAATGTCAAAAAGTATTTTTACATAAAGTAAAATGCTAAATTTAAACTGAGCTGCCATAGTCTTCATCTTGAGCTAAAAAGACACAGCTAACCTAAAGTGCTGATTGAGCACAGACTATGCCAAAAAGTTATAAGAGTGCAGTTGGAAATGAAGTGCACGTCTTAATAGAGTGTTCAAAACATTAAAGGTAAAGAAATCCTCTGACATGGCCAGATCAAATCTAAGCCAATTCGACCCTTACGTTAATGAAAAAATATTACATCATAATGTTCTCAGATGAAAGTAATCTGTACAATTCCCTCGGTGAATAATTGTGCAAACGCATGTAGATTGACTTGTGGCGTTATATATGTCGATTTGCCAGAGTGCAGTCCAGGTGCTATGACAGAGGGTGCCACACGGACACATTCTGTTTTCTCGTCTAGAAAGTTTACATTACCAGCTGTTGTCATAATCTGGGCCAGAGCGCAATGCTACTCCTAGATGTTTTTGCTACCTACATGTGTGCAATGTTAGTTATAGCTTTTCTTTATTTAAATACTTGGTTTGCTGTTGATTTAAATTCAGTTATGTGCTTGTACCACAATTTTTATTTTACACAACTATTCGGTGACAAGTGACAACATTGATGATTTTAAAACTATTTTCATTGATCTGTTTATATTTGTACTATGTATGTTTTAAGCTAAGCTATGTTGTATATATTTCTTTACTTGTATGTATTTTTCTGTTACTATTTTATCTATACAGGGCCTGGAAGAACAGCCTCTGGCTGAACGAGTACCCCCGTGTATATATATATTCGAATGAAAAATAAAGAATAAAAGTATATGAAAACACTAAATTTAGCTGTTCCCTGCGATATTTGAAAAACTTTAAAAAAGCAAAACAAAACAAAACAAAACAAAACAAAACAAAACAACTGAATATAGCCATTCCCTACACTATTTTACAATTCTAAATTTGGCTCTTTTGACATTGTTGGAAATAACTAAATTGACCCTTCAAAACATGTTTTGTGCATGTGTATGACAGTAGGTAGACAGTGTAGGGAAAAGCACATTGGAAATTTTCAAAACAACAGACCTTAACCAATGCAGGGATCTGAATTTGGCTCTTTCGAAATTGTAGGGGAAAGTGAAGGAAATGACTGTTGTGCCTTTGGCTCTTTTGACTCTGTAGGGAAAAGTACAGGAAATGACTACATTGACCCGTCAACTCATGTTATGTGCATGGGGTTGAATGTATGTAGACAGTGTATGGAACAGCACATTTGGGCCTTTCAAAACAACAGACACTTTGTTGTAGGGGAAAGCATAGCAAACTAGAAAGGAAGATTTGCTTTAAAACAAATCTGTGTGCCTTCAAAAGCTGTAAATATTAATGGTACAACTTTTGTGCTTAGGTACTTCACATTGCATTAAGCTTATGGCTGGATGATATTTCCAAGTTCAAATAACCTTGACCTTTTACCTTTAACCTTTATAGGTCACACGTAAATTGCAAAAATGTACAGTGTTACAATACCCACAATTTAAGTCCAACATGATTAGAATTGGATGGAAATTGGCCGCGTTATGGCTGGGTGAAACTTCCAAAGGTCCAGATGACATTGACCTTTGACCTTTTGGGGTCACATGTAATTTTCAAAATGTGCAGTTTTGCAATAGCTACAATTTGAACCAAATATGATCAAAATTGGATAAAAATTGACCAAGTTATGGCTAGAAGAAAGCCGCCATCGAAAGTGGCCTTTGACCTTGAAATGACCTTTGACCTTGAGATGACCTCTACCTGAAGAGAACCTTCGCCTCAAAAATGACACCTTGGCCTAAAACTGACCTTTGACCTTGACATGACCTTGACATTTGAGATGGCCTTTACCTTGCTATGATCAAACTCCTATACACTCGGAACCACATCTATCTATAGTATATAAAATATTGATGATTTAAAACTTTAATTCGCCCTCATTTGCATAATTTTGAAAAGCACGACCTCTCATTACAAAAAGGCCAGACTTCATCTATAGAAGTATAATTTAGCCAAGTTTAGAGTTTCTATGTGTAATACTTTTTAAATAAAATGTCGGACAAACTTGTCTGGAAAAAAAGAAAGAAAGAAAGAAAGAAAGAAAGAAAGAAAGAAAGAAAGAAAGAAAGAAAGAAAGAAAAACAATATGTCTGTGTTGGCACACAGACATTAAGAAAGAAAGTGAGAAAGAAAGAAAGAAAGAAAGAAAGAATTCCGCGAAAAACAATATGTCTGTTGGCACACATCCATAAAAAGAAAAAGAGGAAAGAAAGAAAGACAACATTTTTGATAGTATGTAATGATATATAAACTACCACAGTCTGTGTCATCATTCTTTTCCATTTCATTCTCATGAACCAAGTAGTCTTCTAAGCATGACACAACTTGTAGACGTCAGTCTATTCATACTTGTGCATGCTTTGTTTACATTGAACACTGACCTGGCTACCCGTGGCTTGTACGATATCCTGACCTTGCAACCTCACTGCAAGGAAAACTACAGATTCCTGTGGCTTTCAGTTGAATCCGTTATGTCTTACCCAATTAATTAATTATGTGTTGTTCCAATGTTCTAAGTTACGTCTTGTCTATCTTGTGTGAACATGACAAAAGCAGTCACACACGGCATTCTGTGTGCTACTCAGGGGCACACACACAGACAAGCATGCTGCCCGTAGCCTGATATCAAACCCAGGCTCTCTTATCTGGGCTAAAAGTATCAATTACCAAAGCAGACCCCAGAATCTTGACTGATACCATCTTTCAAGCCTTTGGTACTTCACATTCCATTACGCTTATGGCTAGTTTTAACAAAAAGGCCTGAATGAGCTTGACCTTTAATCTTTAGGCATTGCATGTAAATTACAAAAATACGCAGTGTTACAATACCTACAGGTTGGGTCCAACATGGTTAAAATTGGTTGAAAATTGACTGAGTAATGGCTAGATGAAAATTTCAAATGTGAAAATGACATTGACCTTTGACCTTTAGAGGTCGCATGTAAATTACAAAAATGTGCAGTCTAACCCACATATTAATTGAAGTTGGATTGATTACCTGTACCTATAATATTTTTTGGAGATATTTAAGATTTAAATTTTCAAATGGCCCTAATTTGCATAATTTTCAATACCACTGAACCTCTTTACAAAAAGACCAGGCTTCATGTATGGAAGTATAATCATGCCAAGTTTGGAGTTTCTATGTACAATACTTTTCAAATTAAATGTCGGACAAATTTGCCTGTAAAGAAAGAAAGAAAGAAAGAAAGAAAGAAAGAAAGAAAGAAAGAAAGAGAAAGAAAGAAAGAAAGAAAGAAAGAAAGAAAGAAAGAAAGAAAGAAAGAAAGAAAGAAAGAAAGAAGAATTACGAAAAAGAATTCCTAGAAAAACAGTATGTCTGTGTTGGCACACAGACATAATAACTCAATGGACCCTTCAAAACATGTTATGTGCATGTGATTGAATGTAGGTAGGCAGTGTACGGAATAGCACATTTGGGCTTTTCAAAACAACACACACTTAAATTACCATTGCAGGAATCTTAATTTGGCTCTTTTGACATTGCAGGGAAAGTGAAAGAAATGACAAAATGGACCCTTCAGAGTGTGTTATGTGCATGAGATTAAATGTAGGTAGACAGTATAGGGAAGAGCACATTTGGGCTTTTCAAAACAACGGAAACTTACTATTGCAGGAATCTGAATTTGGAACGTTTGACATTGTAGGGGAAAGTGTAGGAAATAACTTATCTGGCACTTCAAAACATGTTATGTACATGCGATTGAATGATATGTCTTCTGGAGTTAAAATGCCATTATTAATATGACAATACATTAACCGCAAATGAAAAGTGGTTAGAATATGAAGGGAAAAGCTCGGATTCCATACACACTATATGGATTTCCATCCTTAAATCATGACATTTATTCAAGTAATGGACAGGAATAATGATTGAAATGGCGAAAGGAGACATACCCACAAATATATATTTGTGTTTTGACGACAGAACGTCCGGCTTTCGTACCAGCAACCTTCAGCACAAACCACCTAGCTGAAAATGGGAGACGCACATATCGACTGTACCCATTGTCAAAAAGAATGGTTTGATGGAGGTGGGTATACATGAATGCTATCATCGACAGGGCCCAGCTCATTTTATTTAATCCAGCTACATTACTGTACTGAATCCGGAGCTGTCCCAGATCGGGGATTGTATATATAAGTCCACTACAATCAAAGGAGCACCGAAAATGTATTTTGTGTTTTGACCGCGGAACGGCTCGGTGTCAAACAAGCAACCTTCGCTGGCAACCACCTGGACGAAAGTGGGAAACACACACATCCTCTGTGCCAAGTCCCTTTATATATGGATTTTTCGAATTCGTTTGACACCTTAGATCATAAAATATTAGTACCAAAAAAACATAAGTTATTTGAAAGTTTTAAACTAAACATTAGGGAACAACACGTAATTATTGATGACGTTAAGTCTCAAATATTAAATATAACATACTGGGGCCAAATGGCCATAAGTGGGTCGTCGTGCATGTACAACTTGTCCCACATAGTCTCGTACAATGATACTTTGCATAATTACGATATGTTGCGATGGATGAAAATTACACCTATTTATTGCTTATAAGGTGACCTCCATATGACCTTGACTGACAAAGTGTAAGTAAGAAAAGCGACTTTTGAACTATTATCGCCTTTTTATTGGTCGAAGTAAAAAAGTCGAAAAAGGTCCAGTTGTCAGAAATTTTCTGTACAATATTTTGAAAAAAAAAATGAATTTTGACCAAATAAGGGGAAAAAGTACAAGGGATGTACAGTTATATTAATTCCGACGTTACTGCCAGGCAACGCCATGAGGAAAAATAAGAGGACAACAAGCAGCTCGGGCTCAAAGTGTGAACACATTAAAAAACACAAAATCATCAAGATATCTTAAGCTATGCCCATTGATATCAACTTCCGGTTCAGATAAGGATAAGGCCATCTTGGATTTCGAAAGTCTAAAACGAGATTCTGTTTTTAAAAAGACATAAATTCGTTGAAATTAACTTTTTTTTACTCTTGAAGCTGCATCCCTAGGTGTGTATCTCTGGTTATCTTTTTGGAAACTTGTGATATTTTAGAAAATGACCTTTTTGGTAGAATTTATGAAAATAGCTTAATTTTGAGTTATAGAGCCATAATTTTTTCAGATATATTCTGAGATTCCGAACTTATCAATTATCGTCATGATTTTGACAGTAGATGTGCAAATATGGGAAATTTTGGCCAGATATAAGAATATATATACATTTTATACTTCAAGGTCATTTCAAGGTCAGATGAAGGTCAAATTTTAATTCCAAGTGCATATCCTACTCCATGACTATTTTCATGCAGATATTTCATCTGGCCAAAAGGCTATCTCCAAGAGAGTTACGAGGGGTCCGGAGGTCCAAGTTTCGGCCATTTGGCCCCAGTGTGTACGACTGTGTAACATAAGGATCAATGTTAGGCTCGTGAATGTTTATCATTTATAATAATAATAATAATAATAATAATAATAATAATAATAATAATAATGATGATGATGATGATGATGATGATGATGATGATGATGATGATGATGATGATGATGCACTCCGCTTAGTTGCCGCAGTCTTGTATCATACCTGATATAACAGGCCCATGAAGCTTTTCATAAGTCTCAGTGGCGCGCCACTTGCATCACGCACTTGTTGTGGATAGTATAAACATAGAAAGGTATGAAGGCTTTCTAGGCTAGGCATACATCGTGTTGTTCCAAGAAAAAGAAAACATATTTTCAAGCACTTTTTGTCAACACAAAACCCGCAATCGATCTTCTTATCTCTCTGCCTACATAGTCATACCAAATCGCGGATTTATTTTCCACCCCGGACAAGGAGCATCAATCTATCCCATTTTATAATATACGCAGATACCATACCCTTACATAGTACTATAAATACTTTTAAGAAACACAGTTCGCACATTTTTCCCAGATTGTGAAAGCAGAGCTAGATGAAGTTAGTATGGGGCTGGAGGTAAACAAATTATCCTTGAGTATTATGAAAATAAATTTATGTTATTCTGCAAGCATCTAATAGCACCATTTATTCCCTCTCTGTAACTAGATCAAGTAAAAATTGAATGTGTTGAGAAATTTAATTTCCTTTAGATAAAAGTATGAATTGGAATAAACATGTATAAACAGTTTCTACAAAAGTATCTCAAAAAACAGGCATCTTGCGCAAGCTAAAGTTTCCTCTCCACTAAAATTCTCTCAGTCTTTTCTAATTTACAGACACTACCCCATCAAAACTATTATCTTCTAGCTTGGTGACGCAACCTAGTCAGAATGTCTACTATTAAAAAAACTAGCCGTATGTACATTAACAAATTTTTATTTTATGGCTCTTTCGTAACCAATATTGGAAGAATTCAAATCGCTAAAACTCGGAGATATATTTAAGTTACGGCCTCTATAATTTTATTGCAAATTGACAAATGACAATTGCCAATATCTTTTAAAAGTTTCTCATTATTATGAAATACTAACATACATAAGTACAATACAAGGCGTGGGAACAACATGTATTCATAATGAGGGCATCCCGTCTCAACAGTAGTTTTCAGTGCATGAGACATTAACGAGAACATGTTCTAAATGGTACACCCGATGCAGTAAAAGAAAACGATAATGTTAATACACACAGTATTCAAGGTTATTCAGTTTATATAAAGAAGTATTATATAGACAGTTTTGAAACGGAAGTTCATATATACACAATTGTCACACTTGTACTAATCTTCTAAGGTGAACTTTATCTCTAATTTTTACGTAAAGAAAGCACAACTAAAGTAGGCCTGAATTCAAGCGTTCAAAAATTTATACACTATATTGACTCGAGACTTATACATCTGCAATATTATAAACTGACACACACAGTTTATGGGTAGCTTGTATGATAGAGGTCATATATGGTATACCTTAATACCAGTCTTCCATCTCTCTCTCTCTCTCTCTCTCTCTCTCTCTCTCTATATATATATATATATGTGTGTATATATATATATATACATATATATATATATATACATATATATATATATATATATATATATATATATATATATATATATATATATATATATATATATATATATATATACAAGATAAAATAAGAGATAAGGTTTTATTGCAGGCACTTAGAACAGGCCCGTAGTATAAAATGCATATTACACGTTAAAAGAAGAGTGTTGAAAATGTGTGTTGGTAAAGATACCGTGCAGTCCGAAATTTTAAAAATTTAGTTAATAATACGATAACATTGTACATAATTATAAAAGCCCGCACCGTGTGATGCACATGCTTGAGCACCATCTTTCATCAGAATTTATTCAAGCTTGTATTAGTGTTAACAGATGAGTGGAATCTATTTACAAATCATTTATCACATGACGTGCCAATCCCTGCAAAGATTCTGACCAAACATAGCACTTGCACTACAGGGACTACAGGGTACCCAAGAAACTATCTCAGGAAATTGTTGAAACATATTCTCATTTTATACATTTGCAACTTTGTATATTCCTGCCAGAGCTGGGCTGTGTACAATGACGAACCATATAATAATAATAATAATAATAATAATAATAATAATAATAATAATAATAATAATAATAATAATAATAATAATAATAATAATAATCGTTATTTCAAGTCGAACATAGTACAATATTAAAACATTAGCACCGAAGCACTATTACTCGACCATGACGTCTGAGGAAAGGAAAATGATATATACAATGAACACGCAATGAAAAGATGTTTACACTTGGTGCACGTTCGCAATGCAAGTGACACAACTAGGTTCGGCTGCAGGATAAGGCACATACAGAACATAAGCAGGAAGGGCCAAGTCATGCATTTATAAGTCTTTTGAATTGGGACAGAGTTGTCTGTCCTTTGATATCAGGAGGGAGGGAGTTCCAAAGCTTGGCCCCTTGGTACCGTAACGGAATTGGTGCCATAAGTAACAGTGTTGTAAGCAGGCTGCTGAAACTTCATTTTGTCACGTAAATCATACTGAGTCTCTTTTCTTGTAAATAAGTCAGAGAGAAAATTAGGACAGTCTTTCATATTAATCTTACAAATTTCAATAGAGAGCTTTCGTAATCTATTCAGATAAAGTGAGGATTTTCTTGCCCGATATAAAATGTTTGAGTATGAAGAGGTGTGATCATTTAAGACAAACCGCAATGCTCTTTCCTGAATTTTTTCCCATTTCTGTCGTATCAGCTTGATTACATAGGTGCCACACTAAAGGACAGTAGTTAAAGTTAGATAAGATAAACCCGTTAAATATCTGCATTTTTTCTTTTTCACTCAAAATTTTGGAGAATCTTCTTAAAACACTTATTTGTAAGGAAGCCTGCTTACATAAGTATGATACATGATCATGAAACTTAAGCTTATTATCTATATAAACGCCGAGCAGTTCAACAGATTTTTCTGACCTTATTTTGATACCATCTACTTCAAAGTAAAAGTCATTAGGACAATATGTAGCATTTGGTAAAAATAACATAGACTGGAATATGCTTTCATTTCACTTTATTCAAACCATTTAACACCAATTTGTGCTGTAGTATCTAAAGTATTTTTCACATTGTGCAAGTCTTTGTCATGGGTAGATAGTGTATTGTCATCTGCATAATTATATAAACTGGCAGTACCTTCGATACAGTAGAAAAATCAGTCATAAAAATATTGAAGAGCAAAGGTCCGAGAATGCTACCTTGGGGCACGCCTCTTAAGATATTTGTCCACTCGCTAAAAGTTGCCCCATACTTAACTCATTGTTGTCTTCCAGGTAAGTAGCTGCCAATGAGCTCACAAGCATTTTTCAATATTCCATAGGATTCCAATTTTCTTACCAAGCGGTCATGGGGGAGGCAGTCAAATGCCTTGGACAGGTCCATTAGGATTACACATATAATTTCATGATGGTCAAGAGCTAGTTTCAAATCTTCTATCATTTTTATTAACAGACTTTAGCAGTTGTATCCTTTGCGAAAAGCACATAACAAAGATTTCAATATATCATTAAAAAACTCTGTCATTTGTTCATTTAAGATACCTTCAAAAATTTTAGAGAGGTTAGACAAGATACTTATAGGGCGATAGTTAGATTTGTTAAGAGAGTCTGAACTTTTATAGACTAGAAGCAGATTTGCTTTTCTCAGATCCGATGCAAATTTATTGGTTTTGATAGACATATTTACGATCTCTGTCAGGGAAGGAGACAATACCCCAGCACCAAGTTTAAGAAGTTTTGGTGGGATGTTATCAGGACCCGTAGCCTTTTTCGTATTAGTTTTGAGAGACATTTGGACACTTGTTCTTCATTAACCAATTTAAATTCAAATTTAAGTTGACTGTCTTTCATCTTTTCATGTGTGACATTGACGCTTGAATGAGCATTCTTTCCGTCTCTAGTAGGTGGGCTAAGCGAAGTGTCGATCTTCATTTTGCTCGGACATAGACTTCAATTTAGATTCAGGCTCAGCCGCGGAAAATAAGAAATTGTTAAATATATCACATATGTCTTTTGATTCACGGAACAAATCTTCATTTCCCATTAGAATAATTGAACCAATGTCATTTCCTTTAGTTTTTTCTGTAATGAGATGCCGAATAGTTTTCCAGAAAGACTGCTGTGGGGGGGGGGGGGGGACACATCGGTCCCTGAAGTAACGTTTAATTGACTTTTCACGCAGTGAGGTTACTTTATTTCTTTGAATGCGGCAAGCCTGCCAATTCCCCTCGTATTCCCCAAAAGTTTTAAAGAGGAAGAATCTCTGTCTCATGACTGCAACTATGAAATTTACGATGTAGAACATTAGCGTTTGTACACTTAGCTCTAAATTGACCCTTGCTGTCTAAATCATCAGAGAAATCATGTACAGATGTGACCAAGATACTTAAAACTGTTTACTAATGTCAGCTGTTCACAGGCCATATGCACGGTATATAGGGATCATATCAAAAGATGGGGAAGGCGGCTTGATATACATACATTCTGTTTTGTTTCGTATTGTAAGTAAAATCATGTTTGACGGCGAATTCTTCGCAGGTGGAAATTAATTATCTTAGATCCTTCACCATATTATCTGCAGAGCTAAGGTTGTTTACAAAAGTACCAGCAATTATGTGACCACCAATCTGACTGTTTATAAGTCCGTGCAGACATGGAAGAGTCCAGGGGAGACGATCCCGCCCTGGCATACCCAAGACACAGAAAAATGAAATAAGAGTTTGCTAACCCCCACGTACGTGTACACAAAACTTGTACCGAAGACCAACCTATTAAACACTTTACAATGAAAGTCGATAAATGTCTGTTAAGCAGCTTATGCAGAAGTGTCCAGTGATTTAATTTGTCAAAAACGTTCTTGGCATTTATGAAACAGATAAAGACGGGGCTACGATGTGATCGATAATAAGAAATGATTCCCTTCAGTACATATATGCACATGTCAATGCCATGACACTTTTTAAAAGCAAACTGCAAATCAGTGATATAAAGAAAGTGCTCACACCGTGTCAGAAAAACCTTTGAAAGAAATAGTAGCTGGAGCAATTGGTCTGTAACTATCTTTGTCCGTTACACCTCAAGCCCTGTTCTTAGTAAGAGGCACGAGCACACCTTCTGTCATACCACGTAGAATATAACCATGCATATGTATAGCACTGAAAAGTCTAGGCAAAAGACAACAGAGTATGTTACTGGCTTCATCTCTCTCTCTCTCTCTCTCTCTCTCTCTCTCTCTCTCTCTATATATATATATATATATATATGTATATGTATATGTATACATGGATTCAACAATTTGTTTCCTGATTGCTGCTGATTAAATTTTTTTAAGTACCATAATATTAGTAAAGTGCTATCTTTGCTCAATAGTAACGGGATGTGAAACAATAACATAAGGTGTTCCGGATTTTAATGTTGAAATGACCCTATACACGTATAATTTAGAATACACACGTATGACACACCAAGTCTGAAGACGATCTGGTCAATGGCTTAGAAGAAAAATAAATATGCATACCTAAAGATTCCCGACCTAGACTAGCATTGCAAACACGTGTTTGTAATGATTACAACGTACAGCAATTAAATAAACTGGTCAAAGTCAGAAAATGACAGTTTGGTCACGCGCGCGGAGAACAAACTTGGTGGAGTCCTTAAGTTAACACTAAACATACGTTTCCTGCTAAAAGTATAAGTTTTTAAATTGACCCCCCCCCCGAAAAAAAATGATAAACAAGAAACAAATTGCAGAAGCAGCTGTACAGCAAACAGATCTTTATAAGTACCATGGAAGGAGAGAGAGAGAGAGAGAGAGAGAGAGAGAGAGAGAGAGAGAGAGAGAGAGAGAGAGAGAGAGAGAGCAATGAAACGGGACTGGGAGGAGTGAAGAAAAAAGAAACAAAATATCAATTTTGGGGAAAAGGCCTAATTTCGTCTATATAGTATCTGAGTCTGTAGGCCTATATAGTTACTACGTAGTCATAGGCTATTTTCATAAAAACCTGGACAGATGCATGAATGATGAATAAAGGTAGAGAGAGAGAGAGAAAGAGAGAGAAAGGAAGGAAGGAAAATATAAATGGGCCAAAGAGTTGGATTGACACTCTAAGAAAGGTCACTGGGATCGCAATATATCCTAACTAATGGTCAAAACCGTTGAGCGTATGTCCATGCAGTGAATGTGATAGACGTCCATAGAATTATCACACTGACCCCCGGGGAGAGGGTTACTCCTATTGGTGACGATGCTGAGTATATGCATCTCTGGAGGCCCCTCTTTTCAGCGAAATTTCCTTCAGAAAAGTCCAATGTTTTGCCAAAAATTCCCTTAAAGAGGGTAATTTTTATCTTTTATGGCCCAAAAGTCGGGAAAATTTGCCTAAACGATCGAACTTCGAAGGTCAAAATTTTCTTACTGGAGCACTTTTCCCCCCAATATGGGACCATACTATTTACGGTTGCAAAATTCCCCCACAAAGGTGTCATTTCTATGAAAAAGTGCCCTAACATAACGAAGGGTGGGGGTTATGAAGGTCGAGCCGCACACCCCCAGGCTAAAAAATTTGGGGAAGTGCCCTTCGCTCACCCTGCTGCGCCCTCCACAAAGGAGTCGATCGCAGCACCGCTGTGCGAGCAGAAGCATCACTAAGTTCTTTTGTGCAGACAGCGCCCTCATGCAGTCAACACGGTCAGGGCATTGTGACATTTCGGAAGAACCATAGTCTTGCCTTTCTTGGAGCTGTGCCTGTGGAGTGGTAAACTGCAAGGTGGGAATTTACTGTCATAGTGTTTGTAGGAGTCCTATTTATCAGGCTCATGCAACTTGCGAAGTTGCGTGAATGTTTGGTAAGGATTTTCCCCCGGGGATTTTCCTTAGCGTAGCTTATGCGCGAGACCGACGGCCATGCCACGCTCAAACATTTCGTCCGGTCCATCATCAATACGCGCGGTCGTAAACTTCACTTCTGCAATTGGCACATGACTGGCTGGGTCAGTCTGACCGTCAGGGCCTCGGCCCTATACCCGTAACTCGATATTATACGAGTTAATGCATGTACGAAATGGCACGCCCATGACCATGTGATAATGACATTAGTGTTCGCCTACCCCGAGATGACAGTTACGGTGCATGTTTGCATTGAAAATCTGTCTGGACCGATGCAACCATCCCCATCATGACGCGGGGGAAGTTTTCTTCCTGCATGGAATTGGTACAATTTGCCAAAGTAGATTTTAATATTTTTATCAGGTTGTTGGGCCAAATATTCTGGAAGCACCCCCCCCCCCCCCCACACACACACACTTCCGAAAAAGACCATCGAAGACAGTGTTAAAAGTTATGTTTGATCGCAAATTATTACATTTATCTTCAACAGAACTGTCCGGACTGAGCGAGGGCAGAGCCAAGCCAACGGCAAAGCCTGCGAAAAATCAAGCTTAAACTTAAAGGAAGGCCCTTCAAGGCTTTTATGACAATTTTTTTATTTTTGTAACAATAAAATACCAATACGCCTGAATTCAGAAATGGCCTTTGACTGTGTCGAATATTCACGAACCAGTTTGGCAAGAAACAGTCCTGCACCCGACACAAGTTGATGGAGGGAAACTTTATTTTACACAGCGCCTTCTATGGGAGACATGCAAAGCAAAAACCAAAAACAAAGGACCAGTCGATACATGGTGCCATCTGGCGGTTCAAATGGAATTTCCTAAAGGTGAACATTATAGCAAGCTTTAACTCTGAGGAAGACCATGCTCACATTTAAGTTAAACTCTATAAAATTAAGGGCCATAACATAGGTGATGAACACCAAACTTTTGACTTTGCCCCACCTGAAAAGCAATCATGTCAGAGTTTTACCTCTCCACACTCGAACATTTTTTCATGAGTTTTAATTTTCCAATCCCCCGGTCAAACAAAAACAGCTATGATTAGTTATACTAATTGCTTTGTTTTATGATGGTTGAAAATATACATTGGGGATTTTTTCCTCAAACAATTTTCACCACTCCGTTCAAGCCAAGCTTTGTAGCTCTTGCTTTTTGATGTTATACCTGGCTAGTGCCCTCTGTTGGCGATTCCATAGTGCAACCAGACCACTGGCTTCTATTTTTCATCTTATTATTTTTCAGTCTAAAAAATCAGCATTTTGGTATTTTGAAATTTCGTCAACAGCATTTAACAGATAAAAATGTCAGAAAAAGGCAGATGGATTTTTGTTCATGTAATTCCATGCTCATTAGTTGGTGATAATTAAAATATGAAGCAACACCTAGATGCCAGCTATAACTAGGTGTATGAATTGTGCTGTGGCCAGGGTCACAGAGTTCTCACCTGGCCTGGTAGTCAGTGGACCTTTATAACAACCAATGAGGCAACTCTCTGATGCAGCAAACCTGACTTAGCTGACTTTATTTACACAGAAACTACCGCATGCTGAAAACATAGTACTTTCACAATTACGGACTATCTCTGTTGGGATGTGCTGCCAGCCAATCACAACTGTTGTCTATAACCTAATGCTTGGTAAATTCATGAAAAATTGAAATTGCACCAATCAGGACATGTGTTACATCATTGGAAAGCTTGTTTCACAAGAATTCCAAAAATAATTTTATTTTTTGTGTACATCAAAAACATATTAATAAATGCCAGGTTTTATTTTTGCAGATTTTTCCCCAGTAAGCCACACTAAAAACTGTGACCAAGCCCAGAGCCAGAGAGAGGTGTGAACACTGCAGCAGGGGTGTTCTGGTCCAGTGCACACAGGGGACACCCACTTTCTTACCTCCCTTACAGGAGAGCTTTACCTTGTTCTGATTGTCAAATAATAATTTAAAATACTTTGACAGCTAGTTCTAAACACTACAAAAATTGATTATATTATGAAAAACCAGCTTTGAGAGACCACCTGCTTGGAAGATTGGATATCTGCAGCGGCCTATGTTCAGTGGACATATTATTTGTGCACTGTCAATGACATTAACATTTCACTAAAAATATTAATGTGGTCCACTTAATAAGCATATTTTTAATTGCATGTTGTATGAATTTATATCTAGTGACCCATGTCTAATTATAATCAGAATTGTGCATGTGGTCTTAGTGACTGGTCACGCTAACCCTTTGTTTTATGTACCAAAATTGATAAGTAAAGTTTTGTTCCTCAGCATGCAAGGTTTTGGCCTATATCTTGCTTCTGTATGGTATGTCCCTCCCTATAGCTCCAAGGACACGAGACAATGCATGTAATGTGACATCACCACTGAACTGTCTTTGTGTAGTTTCAAAGTGTATGACAACTGCAAGATGGCAGCACTATATAAATGAAGCCAGCAGTGTGTTGTGTGTAATTTGTTATGGCCCCTGAAAGGTGTTGTACCCAGTATGTATGCACATGTTTATGTGTATGTGTATGTGTGTGTGTATGTATATATATATATATATATATACATTATGTTCGGAATGAGCGGGACTCGAACCTGCAACCATTGGCACCAGTTGCCTAGCTGAAATGGTAACCCATATATGCACTTGACCAAATCCCTATTCTTATAAAGAATGGTTCAATGGAGGTAGTTAAGTGTGAGTGCCATATCCACACAGTTATGCAGTATATTTACTGAGTCGGCATTGATTTCCAGAATCAAAGACTTAAATCCACCAGCAGTAAGGAAATGCCGAAAATATATATTTTATGTTTGGAACGAACAGTATTCGAACTTTAATATACCGTATGTATATATACACATCTATGTGTGTATATAAGCCAATAAACTTATCTTTTTTTTTTATCTTTTGGTACAATTAAATTGCAGTTCAGTGTGAGATATACTCTTGCTGCTGCAAATGATGACTGATGAAGCTAAATATGCTCCTACCCACTAACAAATCTGTAGAACTCCATTTGGTTTAAAATGGATTGAAACCATTCAAGTTATGAGGAAAGATGAAGTTTCAAATACATAATTTAGGAATAAAACATTGACCAAATTTGGACAAAATGTGTCCAATTACGAATTTTGGTATACCCAGGTCCCAAACATCTGCCAGGTGGAAGAATTATTGGATGGATGGATAACCAAAAATACATAATGCCTTCTTCTCAGAGAAAGGAATAAAAAGATGACTGAATTTCTACACTATGGAAAAATAGTTCATACAACAAGGTATGGATAGATTGTTCCATAACACATTTAATATGATATTGTATGTGCGTGAAATGCATGAGTGAACGTGAAGAACAATTGAAAGTCCTGCAAACTTTGATAAATTTGAATAAAGTATGTGTTCCACCATTGACTGGGCATTTCATAATTTAAGTATGTAAAGGACTAAGTGTGACTGAAAAACATTCTTTTAAGCATTTTTCATACAAAGTGTATCCCTGGTTTCTGTGGGCAGTTTTTAGGGAAAATGTAAATGTACCTAGTGTATTTCTTTGTAAAATACCCACACCCTTGCAGGACATCAGGCAAGACCATTGGGACGTGACTTGTGTATTTAGCTATTAACAGGCCAATTAAGCCATTGTTCTTGTATACTCACGCATGGGTTATTGTCTGAAATCTTGGACATGCATTGTCTTTCACAACATGTGTACATATATTATACAATGAGCATGCAACATAAGTTGACTTATAATCATGCAACCCTATACATGTCATCACTTTCATTACACTTTATTCTTCATCATGCCTCTTGTTTGGTCAAGCAGGGACACTCCCGGAGACTGGTAGTTCTGAATTTGCTCACCAGGTGGCTCTGATTTTTTTCTATTTTTTATGATGTTTTGTGTGTTTTGCTATTTTCGACTTCTCCAGAATCGTCACTGAAATTAAGCTGAAACTTAGATATGTGCCATGTGGAAGGGTCAAACAAAGTTGTTCGCTTAGAGGCACTGCTGTGGATTCCTGATTTTTAACGATGTTTTTGATTTGCATACTTACCGTTAAATACAGCTTTCCAATTGATTACTATTTAAGTCACTGGGGATTCTAATGCTAATTCACATTTTCAACTTCTCCAAAACCATCATCCAGATTGACTTCAAACTTGGTGGCAATGTACCATGGGTGGGTTTCTACCAGGTTTGTTCAAATGGTCAGGCTCCAGTTATTATCTTTTTAATGATTTTTTTTGGGGGGGGGGGGAGGGGACAAATCTTACAAAATCTTCTGAACAACCACTCACCTGTCTGTCAGATTAACTTTAAACTTGGTAGCATTGTACCATGGGTGGGTCTCTACCAAGTTTGTTCAAATGGTGACGCTCCAGTGATTTTTGGATTTTTATGATTTTTTTTTTAAAGTTTTAATAGGAAAGTTTAACATGGGAATTTCTTGTTATGGTTAAAACTTAGATAATTTTGGCCAGATTTGTGCCAAACTTGGTAGGGATGTACCTTTTATAAGTGGCTACCTATTTTGTGCAAATTGTCATGCTCCGGTAATTTTTGGACCTTGACCTCATCCACAAGGTCACAGGACAACTGACATGAAATTTAATGTTCACTTGATAAATTGAGATCTGCTTTGAGTTAGGACCTTGATGTTACAGATGTTATTAAATGTTTCTCTATGAAGGTCATGCTTAGACAGTACTGAGTGACCTTGACCTCATTTCTGGGATCACAGTGCAAGAGACGTGAGTTTTTCTCTTCACTATAACTGGATAACTACTTGAACTGGGACTTTGATGATGCACATGTTAGTGTTCTTTCGTAAAAAGTCAGACTTACTCAGTACATGGGTGACCTTCATGCTATCCAAAGTTCACAGAGCTACAAGTGTGATGAATCTCTAAGTGAGCTGAGCATGGGCTGTTCACACAGCCCTGTTGGTCCTGTTTTTGCCTGATTTTATTTATTATTTTTTTTTTATTTATTTATTATTTTTTTTATATTTTATTTTACTATTATTTTTTGCTGTGGAAGTGCTCAAAGAGCTGCAATCAAGTTAAAATTTAAGGGTCATGTATTATTTTCCGGCACTTTTAACAGCTTTCAGGGATTTTCACAAAGTCTCTTGCATCTCTTCTCCAGGCACACAAAGACTGAGTCTGAATTCTGAGCATGATCTGATCATGTGAAGATGATTTGGATTTCCATGTTGATTTTGCCGAGGCAAATGTAGATTGTAGATCCAATTTTAATTATGTCTCCACGTGCAACGGGGGGACATATTGTTTTGCTTCTTCTTCTTCACCTTCTTCTTCTTCTCCTCCTCCTTCTTCTACTCCTCCTCCTCCTCCTCCTCCTCCTCCTCCTCCTCCTCCTCCTCCTCCTCCTCCTCCTCCTCCTCCAACACGTTGTGTGCGTTGCGGACGCGATAACTCCAGAAAGATTTGACTTGGGAAGTTCATATTTTTTGTGAAGATGTTCCTATATAAAAATTTGCTTGGGATTACAGATGGGTAACCTTGACCTATTTTTCAAGGTCACATGGGCATGTTGTGTAAACTTGAAGCGGACGCAGCAAGGATTTAACTTAAGAGGTTGAAATTTTGCATCATGGCCACTTTTAAAAATCATTGCAGGTGCACTCGAGAAAGATTTGACTTAAAGAGGTTGATATTTTGTGTGATTATGTTTCTTTGTAAGATTTTTGTAAGACTTTTCTTGTAACTGCAGATGTATGACCTTGACCTATTTTTCAAGGTCACGTGGGCATGTCATATAAAATCGACGCAGACGCAATAATTCCGCAAGGATTTTACTTAAGAGTTTGAAATTTTGCATGATTATGTATCATAATATGAACTAGGTTGGGATTGCAACTGGGTGACCTTGACCTATTATTCAAAGTCACATGGGCATGTCTTGTAAAATTGACGCGGACGCAATAACCCCGCAAGAATTTGACTTAAGAGGTTGAAATTGTGCATGATTATGTACCAAATTGTGAACTAGGTTGGGATTGTAGATGGGTGACCTTGATGTATTTCAAGGTCACATGGCCACTTTTAAAAATCATTGCAGATGCACTCGAGAAAGATTTGACTTAAAGAGGTTGATGTTTTGTGTGATTATGTTTCTATGTAAGATTTTAGTAAGACTTTGCTTGTAACTGCAGATGTATGACCTTGACTTATTTTTCAAGACCACGTGGGCATGTCATGTAAAACTGACGCAGACACAATAACTCCGCAAGGATTTGACTTAAGAGGTTGAAATTGTGCATGATTATGTACCAAATTATGAACTAGGTTGGGATTGTAGATGGGTGACCTTGATGTATTTCAAGGTCACATGGCCACTTTTAAAAATCATTGCAGATGCACTCGAGAAAGATTTGACTTACAGAGGTTGATGTTTTGTGTGATTATGTTTCTATGTAAGATTTTAGTAAGACTTTGCTTGTAACTGCAGATGTATGACCTTGACTTATTTTTCAAGACCACGTGGGCATGTCATGTAAAACTGACGCAGACACAATAACTCCGCAAGGATTTGACTTAAGAGGTTGAAATTTTGGATGATTATGTACGAAATTATGAACTAGGTTGGGATTGTAGATGGGTGACCTTGATGTATTTCAAGGTCACATGGCCACTTTTAAAAATCATTGCAGATGCACTCGAGAAAGATTTGACTTACAGAGGTTGATGTTTTGTGTGATTATGTTTCTATGTAAGATTTTAGTAAGACTTTGCTTGTAACTGCAGATGCATGACCTTGACTTATTTTTCAAGGCCACGTGGGCATGTTATGTAAAATTGACGCGGACGCAATAACTCCGCAAGGATTTGACTTAAGAGGTTAAAATTTTGGATGATTATGTACGAAATTATGAACTAGGTTGGGATTGTAGATGGGTGACCTTGATGTATTTCAAGGTCACATGGCCACTTTTAAAAATCATTGCAGATGCACTCGAGAAAGAGTTGTCTTAAAGAGGTTGACATTGTGTGTGATTATGTTTCTATGTAAGACTTTTGTAAGACCTTGTTTGTAACTGCAAATGTATGACCTTGACCTATTTTTCCAGGTCACATGGGCATTTTGTCAAAAATCAATGTTTTGTAATGTCAATAAAGAGTGTACCTTCACCATATCTGTGTATCATTGGAATCGGTATGCCTATTTATAAAAATAAGGGTGACAATAGTAAGGGCTCACGGGGAGACATTTGATTTTTTGTTTGAAAATCAGCCTGTTCTAGTTAAATGTTGCTTGCAGGCTTTATGGGATTCAGTTCTCAAATAGATATAACGATTTGTTGTTTCTTGTCTTAAGTTGGATACTTTATTAATATTTCAGGTTCAGAGAAGGTGCCAAATGGAGTCTTATTGCCCCACCTTGGAGCTGATGGTTGCGGCTGAACTTGGTCAGGCTGACAGGGTGCGCCATCTGCTGACAGAGTATGCCAACCCAAACTATGAAACCGATGAGGAGGAGACCGCCATGATGAAAGCCTGTCAGCATGGTCACTTGACTGTAGTACAAGCTCTCTTGCAGGCTCCAGATTTGAGATGCTTAAACAAGCTGTCGTATTCCACAGTGCCTAATAGTGGAACTGCCTTGCAGCTTGCTGCAGAACAGGGACACCTGGACATTGTCCAAGAACTGATCCAAGCAAAGGCTGATGTACACAGACAGGATCACCATGGAAACACCGCCTTGCATCGAGCAGCGCGCAACTTGCACGTGTCTGTGGTGTGTGCCTTGCTTGAGGCAGGCAGTGATGTCAATGAGAAAAACCAAGAAGGAGCAAATGCATTGCATTGTGCAGTGGCATTTGTTCACAATGAAAAATTAAATCTAGAAGCCGATGAGCTGCCAAAGCTTGAACTCATTGCAGGAGTCTTGGTGAAAGCAGGGACTAACTTGGAAGCTTCAAAGCAAGATGAGTTCACGGTCTTAATGGATGCCACAGTGCGAGGATACTCCAGAACTGTGAGGCTGCTTGTGAGCCTCGGAGCCAGGATTAACGCAAGGTGTAGGTTTGCAGCCACACCACTGCACCAGGCCGTCTGTAAAGGTGATGTTGAAATGACTAACACACTTCTTGAATTGGGAGCCAATCCTGACATTCCTGATCTCAACTTTGGAGATACCCCATTTCTAACCGCATGTCGTTTTGCCTCAACTATACCCAACGTGGAGCAAGTTCTTAAAGCTCTGGTACAGGGTGGGTGCAACAGGGAGGCACTCGATCTCTTCCAGAGGAATGCATTCCATGTGGCCTTCAGTTTAGACACCAACCTCCCCCTCTTAGAGTCCTTGCTGAGTTTGGGGGTGTCGCCTGCCTCAGAAGATCGGGCAGGTAATACTCCCCTGATGCTAGCGCTCAAGATGGCAAATGTCCCCGTTGTCATCTCACTTCTCCAAATGTGTTGTGATGTGCTGGTGAAGGATTGGAAACGGGAAGTGTGGGAGCCACTCCTATCGTGTTCAGACACAGGGACCTGCCTGCAGCTCATGTCCATTGTTTTAGCCTGTGTTCATGATCATAGTTTGACAGCAGAGATGGTCAGCTACCTAGATGCCGTGCTGCCACACACCAGGAGATGGGCGTTTGAATTTGCCATGAAATTTTATGCAAATATGCCAGATAACCTTAAGGCACAGTGTCGCTTCCAGATGAGGAGGTGGTATGGTTTGCGCTTTCCACATATAGTGGATGCCTGGTCGGGCTTGCCATTCCTTTTGAAGGGTTACCTCAAGCTCAGGGAACTGGACATATACAAGATGTAAGCTTGTGCCAGTGTGAAGGGCATGGCATCAGCCAATCTTTCTCCTTTCTTCCTCTTCCCCCCCCCCCCCAAAAAGGGCAAGATCTAATTATATATACAATATGATCATTATACAGTGAAACCTCCCTTACCGAACACTGCCATATACTGAACACCTCCTTATACTAAACACTTTTTCTCTGTCCCAATTGTATATTTTTATTATAAGCAAACCTCCCAATACTGAACACCTCTCTATATTGAACACTGTGGGATTCCATTTTACAACTTCCTGTTCAGTCTCCCAGCTCACTAGGAACACCATCCGGCTGCGCATGGCACATTCTGGCAGAAGGGGATGGCAGGGGTGGGCGGTGCGTGGTGGCGGTTGGTGGCGCTCGGCGGCAATTTTAAGCCTTGGCAGGAATAGACAGAAACTTCACCGCTGCCCACCACCGCTTACTGCCACCCACTGCCATGCTGAACCCCACCATTGCCGCTGCCCACCACCGCTTACTGCCACCCATTGCCATGCTCAACCCCACCATTGCCGCTGCCCACCACTGCTTACTGCCACCCATTGCCATGCTCAACCCCCCCCCCCCCATTGCCGCTGCCCACCACCGCTTACTGCCACCCATTGCCATCCTCAACCCCCCTTCGCTGCTGAAAAAGTCAAAGACTCCAGGGAGCATTTACAAATAAATTTGTTTCAAAGACACAGGTTAGTTGAATGAATATATACTGTAGTTCTAGAAATTTTCGCGCTCGATTTAATTTCGCGCTTTTCGTGAGCTACCAACTAAAGCGCGAAATTAAGTTGCATTGTATTTCACTACATTGTTTGGCATTGGATTGCGCGAAACTAAAATGCGCAAAAATTCTGTAATTTCAGAAAAAAATGAGTTTGTGCGAAATTAAACATGCGCGAAAAATTCTAGAACTACAGTATATGTATAGCTATGTCAGCAAAAGTATCCATTCATTCTTTACACAAATGACATTACATGCACAAGATGTATGCTTATAACACAAATTCAGTCATACTATGGATGAATAATCGAGTTTATTCCTCCATAGACAGCTTCTCGTGGAATATGTCAAAATTTAATATAACTTTGTGTGTGAGTCTCTACCCCTCTACCTCAGTCTCTGAGGTGAGTACATTTCCATGCTAGTGTTTGCAAATTTAAAGCTACATCTGTACTATCCCACTTATTGCTATCAAAACATCAAATTATTTCAGTCACAACCAGTTTCACTCGAACATATCAACTTATTAAGACAATGCTTAACTCTAGGTGAGATCACATACACTTGGGAGCAATTAAGGTGGAATATCACACCATAATGCTATGAAAACAATGCAGTTTCCACTTTATTTGGAGACAATTCCAGCATTCAGGGTTCTCAATAGGAAAGGCCAGCATTAGCTCTAAGGGGTGTATTCGCCCCAATACACAGCTGAATACACAAACATTTGGAGGGCTAGAGCTGTGTATTTCTATTAGTTTGTGTGTTACAGCAACTTAAAATAAACTAGTCACTTTTGTAGTTGTGGTTATATGATTTTTGTGAGGAATTTAGTTATGCATCTAGATTTACTCTCTGAAATTTGGTGTTTCTATGTGCAGTAGTTTTCAAGTTATTAAGTTGCAAATTACAATGTAAAGTAATGGGAATACACAACCCCAGCCCTCCCCTGACTGCAGTGCCCTCTTTTAGGTAGTTCTTGAACCTTCTGTTCTTGCTCTTGAGTATTGCCTGCTGAGCTTACTCAGTAGGCTGTTGGTTTTGATGGCTGATTGGTCAGCAGAGATACCAATCAAAGTCAGTTCTGAGCTAAGCCAGGCATTCTTTCACAAAAGATCAGGCAATAATGTTGATAAGTTGTACCAAGGAGGCTAGATATCTCTATCTAGCCTCCTTGATTGTACCAACCAAGGTGTGATCTGTTTACCACAGAGACAGGGTGGGAAGCAGAGCATAACAAAGGCATGTCTTATCATCCTCCCTGTGTTGGCCCAGCAGGGTGATTTACATGCATGAAGTGTGCCAGGTTTTATTGTTCCTGACAGCACATGTTCGGTAGTGGGAGGTTCATGTGTGGCTTTGGGACTGAAAAAAAGTGTTCGGTGTTCAGAAGTGAGAGGTGTTCGGTAGTGAGAGGTTATGAACATCCAAAACACCCAGGTGCCTATTAAATAACGTGTTCACTAGTTGAAGGTGTTCAGTAGTGGAGGTTTTACTGTAATTAAATGAACATTTTAGGTATTTCACAAATTATCAATCCAAACATCACTGGCTGGAAAAAAATCTTTATTTGTTTCAAGTAGTCAGGTGCAAATAAATAAATATTTACAGGGTATTTCAATTTTCATCAAAGGTCATCTTGATTGAATGGGTTCACAAATTAGAAAGTTGATGTTGAGGGTGGTTAAAAATGATATCTGGAAACCAAAATGGCCAGGGACTGTCACAAACAGTGGTACATGACTGAAAGAGATCAAAGGCCAGTCACCCACTGGTTTTGGCAGCTGCTCAGATGAGGCATGAAAGTGGTAGCTATCCAAACAAATGTTATCTGGTTATGGGATTAAACACTTCACAATATACTGCAGTATTTGGACATTCACATTACAGTAGCCAGCTAACCCAACCCAGGGAACTGTGATAGACTGTTCAGCTCTGGACATGGGTATGGAACAAGATCAGTCCTTGTTTGTCCATGTTTTCCACCCATTTTGTTCCATTGTTCGAATCAAAATAGTTAAATGAACTAACATTTTGTTACAATATGTAATACTTTGTAACAACATCCCAGCCCAGCATTGTCACTGAGACAGTTGATTGATATTTATGTGATACTTTGTAACAGTCCTAGAGCTACTGGACCTATATTTGGCTGTAATGCAAGCTTTGAAATCAGAATCATACCGACGATTAATTTGTAAATGTGAAATAAAAAAGATGAATCCTTGTACCTACATGGTTTTATGAGCACTGTCGAATTTGGCTAGTTCCGTGAATCCTTCCATTGCCCATTGACGGGACCCCGTTTGGCAACAGCAGTAGTTGTTTTTTTTGTTTTTTGTTTACTTTTGGTCTGACCTATTCTGAACTTCATAATATTTGACGAATCAAAGTCACTTTCTACGTAGTGCTCGCCACATAGGTGAGATCGGTTCCCAGGGCCTTGCCACTTTTCTCTGTAAATCTTGACTGCACGGGTCCAAGCTCTTCATAATTTTAGGTCTTTGAGGGAATGTTTGTCTGTGAAGCAGGCCTTCTATCTCCTGTACATAAATGTCAGAACATAAAAAAACAGTCTGCTCTCGCTGGCAAGGGGAATGTAATCAAGCTGTAGAACATGTATTGCTAATAATGCTACAATTTGCAGCAACACACCGACCCATCCTGGGCAGGAACAGGGATGAAAATGAATGTTTCTACATGCATTTTTAGTCCTGTTGATAAAGTGTAAATAAAATATGTTTAAACCATGTGATACTTGACAGTCATAGATTGCTAGCATGGTTGGAGTCTTCCCTGTCAGCCAGCGGTGTTGTGTTTGTGACGTCAGTAACCTTTCACTCCTTGAGGGTGTCGGGGAAATGAACGGAAAGCAATGGTTGAAGACGCAGTGAGTTTTTTCAATAAAATGTAAATAAAAGTGTTGTTTTCACATCCAGTTTTTTTTAGTGCAGTGTATGGTTAGAACAACCCATGAGTCACCCATGTATCCATTTGAAACAGGCTCAATCAAAATGACCTTTAAATAATTCAGTATTTCCTTGTGAAGAGAAGCATATCTCAAATGCACAAGTATGTTGTATGAATATTGGTCTGGCATTGTACTGTGTTATAAAATGGTGGGAAGATGCAATTGTAATATCATCAATGCTTTTAAAAGGTGAAAATACGAAGAAGGAGAATAATATGATCCTGCTAAGTCAACAGGTTTACCAGGCCAAGACACTGAACTGACCATTGGAGAGTCAAATAATATATCAATTATAATGATAATTTTACTCAAGTGTTATTATGTGAAAAAGAAAGAGATGCTTTAAAGTTTAGTGCTTGAGCAAAAAGCGCTGATTGGCAGTGAACTTGGAGTCATCTCATGATGAGACCAGCAAGCTGCAGTTGTGTATTCAACACATTACTCAGCATATTTTAATTGGTTACCCCCAGTGCACATAGTTCACACCTCTGGATCACCCATCTGCAGGCGAGCAGTAGCTGTGTTTTGGGCCTCTTGGGTATTAACCAGGTGTGTGGATCTGTGTTGTGACATACTGGTGTAATAGTGGTATGAAATTGTGACAAGATCGGGGGATACATTTGGAAGGAGAAGTGATTGAACCAACACAATGTGTTAACTTCTGTGGATTGATTCAAGATATATGTGGGCAAATAACAGACACAAAAAGAGAAAATTCCCCCAGGATCATATCTGAAGGAATAAGTGTGATAAGTGTCACATGTATATAGCTTGTAGGAAGGATAAAATCTGAAGAGCTACCCATTCAGACTTATACCAGGGATACATGTACGTTGTTATGAATGTAAGTAAAACACACACGTGTGTGTGTCTGTCTGTGTCTGTGTGTTCGTGTGCGTGCGTGCGTGCGCTCCAAATGGTGGACATCAGATTCAGGACTTCTTTTTATTAACCACTGAGACTGCTGTATGCTGGCATTTTAAGAATGTGTGGTGCATTGATGGTGGCTATTTTATTTATATTTTTATATATATATATTATTTCATGCCAACTATTTATTACAATGGCTTTAATAGTCTAAAGATAAAAAGTATCACATGGACACAGAAAATATTTAGTGTATTCAGTATTATTTTACATGTATTTAGTTGTTTTGTTATGTTTAAGTGAAAGATCAGGTGTTCATAAGTGGCAAGTGTTTTTAAAATAAAATTGAACAGTAAGAATAGTGTTGGGTCAATCATATCGGTCCTGTCAAGCTTGGGATTTTTTTTTTATTTGGTTCACATTTTTTCATGTGTTTGGTAGCATTTTTGTCACTTTTATGGCTAAAAATGTTTACCCATATGAAATTTTGTTGTGTGTCCCCTTCGAGCATCCGTTTTGTTGATCATATGAAATACATGTAAAGGTAAATGACAGTGTGTCATGGCAATGTGGGCTTTAGCAAGTACCAACAAGAAAAAGCAAACTTGGCAGTGGATGTCATCATAATAGGTGAGCTAAGTTTCACGATCATCCAAACTTTTGTGTCTTACAGATGGCACCACATGTAAATTTTGCTTGGAAAATTCCCAGATTTTACAGGTAAACTTCATTGTTGATTTAGCTGTTCATTTTGTTGCAACATGTCTGGTTGGAGTTGAATGATGATCATCTGCTAACTGAGCATCAAACTTGCAAAACTGCGATAACCAGGACTGGTGACATAAAGCCATGTGGAAGGTACTGTCCAATACTATAAGTGCCATATATTTATTTTTGTTTATGTATAATAGATTTTTATGAGCATATATGTTACAATATGCTTAATATTATATTTATATTTATGATGGGCATTGACATCTGCTTCATTAAACATTAATCATTTCGTGCTTTATGAAAGATTTGCTGTGAGTTCATTACATGAGTGTGTAGGAGTTGACTTTCAATAATTGTGATGATGGATGTTTTAATATCCAATATTTATATTTATATTCATTTTTAGAAAAAAATGTAATGTATTAACAGTATGCATACATGTATGAGGGCTGCCAAAGGGAGTGTGATGGTGTTTCATAAAGAAATAAATGCTGTTTCAAGCTGAAGCTAAAATTACAAGTGCCATAAACATTTACTCAAAATATATACAGTGAAACCTCTTTTAAGACCACTGTAATGAAAGACCATATTTCCAAAGTCCCTGTTGCTATCTTCTCCATGTTACTGCACCTTCATTGAAAGACCACTTGCTTTATGTGACCCCGTTTTAGCCTGCCCTAGGGGTGGTCTCTCAAAACAGGTTGCACTATATATATATATATATATATATATATATTATATATATTATATATATATAGATACATAATCACAAATTGTGACCAACATGACCTCATTTCATGGTTAGGAGAAAAAAAAATATTGGTGAAAATGCATCATACAACTGCTCATTGGCAGCCCTGTGTTAGACTAGCATCTGATCCAGAAGAAATTAAAAATGTGTTGAATTGCAGTCATATCAGGAATAGTGATACTTACAAAATGAATGTGCTGGATGCAGGAACAGTGGACCCCTCCATTGTGAGGCCCTGGGGAAAGTTCAGAAGGTGGTCACATAAAGCAGGTGGTCTCAATGGAGGTTAAATGATTAGAAATGTAGCACCAGTACCAGGGACCTGACAAGTGCAGTATGTGTCAAAAGACAGGTGGTCTCATTGGAGCGGTCTGTCAAAGCGGTTGACTGTAGAATTTGCAAGATAACTGTTATATGTGTTCTTTATTTATGCTGTGATGTGCTGGATGTAACATTTGCTGTGGGTACAGTGCAAAAATTTGTGCAAGTTCAAATAAGCAAAATGAAACTAAAAAAAGTGTGTTTTCCCATTGATATGTACTGGATGTTTTGATCTGCTGATCAATAGATTAGTACTACATCCCACTAATAATGGTGTAATTTTTTTCTATGTTTGTGGCAAAATGTCCAAAAGCACTTGGTCAGTTGCATGGAAGTTGCAGCACTTCTGTTTATACCAAGACCTTAATCAGGGACCACTGGTGCAATTAGCCAATTGGCCAAATGCTAATGTTTCATTCATTTGGCTAAAAAAAATGGCAAGTGGGTAATTCATTTAAACATGAATTATATTTGAGTTGGGTCCAATGCTGCAGTGATAACTGTTTTATATTTCCCGATTTGGCTACAAATTTTGAAGGACTAGATCTGACTGCTTAATGTTGTTAGTAGTTGGTGCTTCAATTTTGAAGGGGAACTAGACCTACCTTCGATGCAAAGTGTTGACTGAAGGGTCTGCAAGTTGCTCAAACTAGGTTTTGGTGACACCAAAATCTAATCAGTTCATCTTGCCAGGTAAGATAAGCATATTGCCAAATTTGAGCAAAATACATGAAGGCATTCTGTAGATATCGCAGTAACAAGAATGTGCACATCTGGACAGACATCCAGATGGACACCTGGAAGGACAGACAACCAGAAAACATAAAGCGCCCCCCCCCCCCTGCAGACCCTTAATTTCCCTATAAAACTTTAATTAGAGCATAAAACATGGAGGCATTCTGGAGATACCATGGTAACGAGCCCTAACGAACATCTAATTAAGATGCCATTTGCACAAATTAGGTTATGGTGACACCAAAATCTAATCAGTTCATATTGTCATGTAAGATAATTATGCTGCAAAATGTGAACAAAATACATGGAAGCGTTCTGGAGATATCATGGTAATGAGCCCTAACGAACATATAATTAGGCTGCCAGTTGCTCACATTAGGTCATAATGACACCAAATTCTAATCGGAGCATCCTGGCATACAAGATAATCATACTATAAAATTTGAGCAAGATATATGGAAGCATTAATTCTGGAGATACCCCAGTAACAAGCCCTAACGAACATAAAATCAGGCTGCCGTTTGTTCAAATTAGGTCATTGTGACGCCAAAATCTAGTCAGTTCATCATGGCATGCTACAATAAGCATACTGCCAAACTGCCAATATGAGAAAAATACATTTGAGCATTCTGGAGATATTGTAGGAATGAGCCCACGAGTATGTAATTAAGCTGCCTGCCATTTGCTCAAATTACGTCATGGTGACACCAAAATCTAATCAGTTCATCTTACCTGGTAAGGTAAGCATATTGTCAAATTTGAGCAAAATACATGACGGCATTCTGCAGATATTGCAGTAACGAGACTGTGCACATCCGGGTAGACCCTTAAAAATAATGAAGTTTCTACTAAAGCTAAACTGGTTGCTGGTGCTGTATTTGCTTCAAACTTGGTGGGAAAGTAGCTTGACGCAATCTTCACCAGACTTGTATAATTAGTGATACCATGGTTATTTTCCTTATTTTTCACCAGTTTTCAAAATTAAGAGACGGATGCAAAGAATATACATGTATGGCATTAGCTGGTCAGTGCTGGTTGTGATTAAATGAACAGGTATGGTCACATGGACCAGCGTGCAGAGGCTCCATTCATTTCCAATGGCAGGCAGAGTAGCCATGTAGGGACTGAATTGAGTTACATGTACATGGATGAGGAGGGGTAGAAAATACATGTACAAGGAACTACATTTTTTTGGGCCAAAATGAAATAACATTAGATACATGTATGCAACTTAGTACAGTGCACCCAGGTTAGAGCTGAATAAAGTGTGTAGCTGTTACATGTAGAACACTGCCACATGAACTTGTCGATCCTGGAAACAGGTCATTGGTCAACTCTGACAGACTGAGATATATAAGCGTAGATGACTGAGCTGCCGAATGAACGGTATTTATAGTGCTGCTAAATGTCAGCAACAGATGATGACACCCCTAAATTGAACAAAATGAGATAAGATGCCTTAACTGCAATATTTCAGCCAGTGGTTTCACATGATCATACCAATGTGTCACAGAAATTTCAGAAATAAATGGTGATTGTAATTTAATATGACATCATGAATTGTGCTACCCTTGGCATTGGTCCTACCTGAACCCACAGAGGGCAAGGCCAGACCCAAGAAGTGCATTCACTGCAGTGTCAAGGTGGAAACTCTGATCCAATTGGCTTCACATTATAACTGGCCATGGCTGTCATATTGCAGAAACTCAACCCCCATTCAGGTGCCTGCACATAGGGCCTGACTGACACCACAGTGACACGGTGGAAGTGAACTGCCAGTATCGTGGTTCTTCCATTCTGTGAGTTGTATTCTGCCTGGTAATATAGGATCTCACAAAGTCACATGGGTGGAGTGAAATAGGGTGTTCCACTGTCACAAGAGAGCATATTTGTCGATAACATTTAGAAGTGACCGCATCTCGTGACTGGAAAAAAAACATATTACGCTCCTAGCCATGTGAGATTCTGTTTCTTGTATGTTTAACTGGGTACATGTATTAGTGGCAAAAATTGTGCCATATGGGCCTACTTTTAATGCCAATCGCATGTGCTACCTTTGTTTATGTTGGCTGTCATCACACTGTGTCACATTTGATGTACAATTGAACATTGCCATTAACATTTAATTTCGTGTATGTGTTGATGCACTATGTCAGTGTTGCTGGTTCCACACAATCAAGTTAAACAGTGTTTTGGTCATGGCAAGGATGGAGTATGGTTTTTGGTTTTAACTCCCCCCAAACCATATTAAACTCCCCAACATAGAATATATATATATATATATATATATATATATATATATATATATATATATATATATATATATATATATATATATAAAATTATGTAGGACTCATTCATAGCATGGGAAGTGTAGGCTCTTTACATATATCAGTCCATAAATTATCACATTTTATGAAATTCTGGTGATACTGTATCAGAGTACACGCTAACCATGCTGTGCAAAATTTCATTTACATGTATATCGATTATGATTTTTAAGGGTTCACCCCATAGGGAGGACCCTTTCTGTTTTTTTTGGTTGTCCATCAGTGCACATTCTCGTTACCTTGATATCTACAGAATACCTTCATGTATTTTGCTCAAATTTGGCAATGTGCTAACCTTACCTGACAAGATAAACTGATTAGATTTTGGTGTCACCATGACGCAATTTGAGCAAATGGCAGACCCTTCAGTTAACGCTTGTGGTGAAGGTATGTCTAGTTTTTAAAAAATATGATGCCATTCAGGCATGTGTCACCAATACTTCAATAGGTGGACTGGAGTACATGTGCTGCATTTGTGTGTTGTATCTCATTATTCATGTCTGAGAGTTTATTTGTGTGTGACTGTGTATATTAGCAGACTAGACAACAAGCTGTCGTGTTGACAGTCAGTTTAAGCCAAGCTGCTCATTTTTTTTTTTTTTTTATAAGAACAGCTGGTACAAGCTGATCAGGCATCATTCTTGTTTAAACCTATCGCCTTGAATTAAGACATAGCATTGGATTGAGTCAACAGCTTTCCTGTGCTAAACAGGCAACCCATGCCAAGGAAAGCGGTTGACCTGGAGCATCTTATCTTGAAAGGTTTCATTTACAATTATTGTTCAAGTTGTTTTTCATTATGCTAAAATAAGCCAAAAACATTGAAGCAGACTACTTTGATCACCAGCAGATTTTGGCCAGTTTAAAGGGAAGAAGTAGACTTGGAGGTCTTGGACCAGTAAATACGCTGCAGCTGCAGGTGTGTCAGAACTTTCAGTCACGCAATGAATACAGCACCTCAGGTGACAGGCTATTAAAAATTATGGAGCAGAGAAACTCTTATGCATTTCTTGTCATATAAAGGGAATAAATATGCCTGATTATCTGTGGGTTTGGGAAGGGTTTCACTTCAACATTTAATTCTTGAACCAGAAATTTTGTTGGGCTATTATTTCACCAAGGTTTGCTTCGGAACTGTAACTATGGAGGTAAGCATAAACAAATGCGCGAGTAGCAAAAAAGTTAATTGGTTTTGCCCCCATTTTCTATTGATAGTGTAAGTGTCATCGAAGTAAGCTTTGAGAAAAATGACAGGTACAATGTCAACGAAACTTTTAAATGTCATAGACAAGCTGCCGAATATAGCCAATTTAACATGTAACTCTATTAGGTTTGATTTACTGGTCCAAGACCTGGAGTCATTCATGTACTGGTCCCTAACAATAGTAACATAGGAAACGAACCTAGCTGGGATTCCCCTTTTCCAGTAAGATGCATGCACTTGTGCCCTCTAGTGGCTATCAATTGCAGACATCAGTCTGCACCAAGTCCTTCTGTCCCCTGCTCTGTCTACTCACACAAGTGATCTGTCCCTCTGGTGCATGAAAAATAATCATCACCCTTACTTTTTGCCGCCAATGTGGGACAAAACAACCTGTGGAAAGGACCTCAGGAGAGGGTTAAATTGAGGCATGACTGAAAATTTTCTTCGGTACTTTCCTGTTATGCTGACCGAAACAGGAACAGCGACCATAAGAGGCACACAAGCCATTGGTACATCTATTTGTTCTAAATATGTACTAAAGACCAGAAAATGATGACATATTTGATGATTATTCAATAATCTTGTCATTTTGACATTTTAGTGGGGGTTTTTTTTTTTTTTGTACAGTTGAGTTATTATATGGGTATATATTAAATTTTATTAGAAAATGCAATATAGTACAAAAAGGAATAAGCTTGTGCATATATTTGATGCCTTTTTGTAATCTAGGTTACCATGTCACCTTGGATTAGGTACAGATTGGGCACTTAACACCCAGCCTACGGTACCCTAGGAAAAACTGTTGACTGAGGGCATGCTTTTCTGTAAGGTTCCATCCACAAGTTGCATTCAATTTGTTTTGGGTGTCGTGAGGCAAAAGCATTGAAGTGGATGACAATTGGCCAGCAGCCAAGTTTGCCAGGTTTCATTTAAATGGTAAAGTGTCACCATGGCCAGCCAATGGTCCATTTCAGTGGTATTCCCACTGAGCATAATGGGATTCATTATGTCTCTCGATGTACCCATGGGGAACATACTGTTTTTGTGCCTGTTTCTTCCACTTCTTCTTCCTCAACAGATCGATGCAAACATGGCAACTCCTAAAGTTTTTGAGTTAGGGCTTTCATAGTGCACAGGATTATTTCCTGTATAAGGGCTCGGTCAGATTTGAAGATGGGTGACCTTAACCCCGTTCCCAAGGTCACAATGCCATGTTAGTGATTTTAGTTTCTGCATGGTAACGAGAAATGTTTGAGCTAGGACTTTCATATTGCACAGGATAATAGTTCTCGATTGGTGAATTCTTCCAACACATCAACATGAACCATATAACTCCACAGAAGTTTAGATCCATTGCTTTCATATGTTCAGGGCTACAGTTCTCTGTAAGAGCTTGATCAAGTTCTAAGATGGGTGATCTTGACCCCATTCCTAAGGTCACAGAGCCACATTAATGAATTTGGTTTCTGAGCTCAGGCTTTTATGTTGCAAAGGGTGATAGTTCTGTACAAGGGGTTGGTCAAGTATGGCTGAACTTGAACCCATTTTCAAGGTCACAGGGCCACATTAGTGAATTCTTTAACACATCGACCTGAACAAGATAACTCCAGATGTTTTGGATGCATCATTTTTACATTGCTAAGAGTTATAGTTGTCTATAAGGGCTTAATAAAGTTCGAAAATGGATGACCTGGATCCCATTCTTAAGGTCATATAACCACATTAGTGAATTTGGTTTCTGTATGGTAACTTGAGAAGTTTTTGTGCTAGAGCTTTTTTTTGTGCCGGATGATAGTTCTCTATAAGGGCTTGATCAAGTTCAAAGATGGGTGACCTTGATCCCATTCCCAAGGTCACAGAGCCACATTGATGGATTCGAATTCTACCTGATAATGTGAGAAGATTTCGAGTTAGGGCTTTCATTTTGCACAGGATGATAGTTCTCTGCAGGGGCTCAGTCAAGTTTGAAGATGGGTGACCTTGACCCCATTCCCAAGGTTACAAAGCAACAGAGAATTCTTCAACACATCAACATGAATGTGATAACTTACAGAAGCTTTGGAGCTAAGGCTTTCATATTTTACAGGATTGTAGTCCTCTCAAAGGTCAGTCAGGTAGGGAACTGGTGACTTTGATCCCATTTCCAAAGTCGCAGAGCCAGGTCAGTGAATTTTTCCAACACATCAATCTGAATGATGAGAGAACTCCAGAAGTTCCTGAGCCAGGCCTTTCATATTGTATACAGAAGATAACTTGCTGTTTATCAAGCAGAGTAACTGCCTCAGTGGTAGCAGCAGGTTTCTGTTTTCAGATGGGACCCCACTGTTTAAAAGTCATATGAAGTTTGATGGGTTATCCCTGCACCTTGAGTGCTCAAGCAAATCAATTTATCCTTTTTTTAGGAGATACTTTTATAGGGCATACAAAATCACATATTTGGGCTAGGTGATTGGTGCCGCAGGTTGCTGGTTCAAGACCTAACCGTTCCATGGTCACAAAAACATATATATATCAGTTATGGTAGGTATAACTGTCATATATCACGTGTATCTGATGTATCAGTTTTGTATAGTATAATTAGCCTGGTATGATATGTCAGTAAAGGAAGTGATGGTCACATGGTGGTATATCAGTTATGTAAGGTATAACTATGCATCTTGCATCAGTATGTAAGATGGAACAGTAATCTGATCTATTGGTTATACAAGGTATAAAAGTAACGTATCCTATGTCAGTTTTGTAAAGTGCGGCAATAGTAGTGGAATAATACAGCTGATACATTATGTTCTGTAAGGAATAGCGGTGATATATCCGATATATCAGTTGTGCAAGGTATAACATATCTGATACATCAGTTATATAAAGTGTAACTAATACCAGTTTTCTAAGGTATGACAATATACAGTGAAAGCTCGTTATGACACCATCTGTTCCCTTAGAAATGTGTCAGATAACTGAATATGTCAGATAAATGAATCACACAACAAGGAAAATTAACTTTGCAATTCAAAACGTGCGTCATTATAATGAATATGTTGGATATCTGAATGTCGTTATAATGAAGTTTCACTGTATCTGAAATATAAGTTATATAAGGTAAGATAAATAGTTAATGTATCTGATATATCAGTATGTAATGTAGAACAGTAATCTGATATGCTAGGTATAAAAGTAATGTATCAGATATATCTGTTTTGTAAATTATAGAAGCAATATGTGTCTTGCATCAGTTATGTATGGTATATAACAGTGATATATCTGATATTCTAGTTATGTAAACTATAACAGCAATATATTTGATCCATCACTTATGTAGGTATAAGAGTAATGTTTGATGCATCAGTAATATAAGGTATCAATCAGTAAAATATTTGATATATCATCTGACTTTCCAGTTGTGTAATGTACCACAATAATGTTTCTGATATACCGATAATATGCGGTACATGTATAACAATAATACATGTAAATCTGTTGGGAATGTTCTTTGCAAGCTAAGCAACAAATTTTTCATCAGTACAGGAATACATACTTGCTGCCGATCGATATGAAATTAACAGGTAATGGTTGAATGAAAGTCTATTGTCAGAATGTGCTTAATTGTGCCCAACAACTTGTATCTCTTTTACAGTCATTACTGGCAATACATGTACAAATACATTGTATGTATATATGTAGCTATGTATGTATGTGTGTGTGTATGTATGTAAATATATATATATGTATACAGTGGTACCTCTTTTGAGAGACCGCCCCTATTGCGGGTCAAAATGTGGTCTCTCAAAACAGGTGGTCTTTCATTAGAGGTACAACAACATGGAAAAGATAGCACAGTGTTCTGAGAGAGAGGTCTTAAAAAGATATGCGGTCTCTCAAGAGAGGTATCACTGTATATATATATATATATATATATTTTTATATATATATATATATATATATATATATATATATATATATATAATTATAATAATTTTATTGAGCCTCCAATTCTGGAGAAGAGTATACATAAATACAGATATATACATCGAGATGAGAAATCATCGTTATTACATAAAATGTATATATATATGTATTTATTTATCTTCATTCGAGCCTTTCTATCTGTCTTTGTGTTGTAATTGTTATCTCTATGATAAGGTTTTCTGTCCTCTCTCATTCTGTCCTGTGCAAGTCTTGTTTCCGTAACAGGGATTTGAATCAGACCGAGGAGGCTAGATAGAGATCTATCTAGCCTCCTTGGTCAGACATGGCTCTTTTTCTCAATTGCCAAGATTGTTAGTGCTGATATATATTGATGTAATATTTGTAAATAAAATATGTTGGAACAAGGCACAATGACAGACCTGTATCTGACATAAATGTATTATTAATGTGAGGCATCATAATAATAATCCTGTATCTGGTATATTAGTTATGTGATGTATAAAAGCACAATTGTGTATCAGATGTATTTGTTTTGTGAGGTAAAATGACAATGCTGTACCTGATTATGTGAGGTATACATGTAATAACAGTCCTCTATTAGATATATGAGTTGTGTGACATGTAACAGTCCGGTATCTGATATATCATTTACTTGTATCAAATACATGTATTACACAGTATTGTGCATGATGATATGCGGTGTTTTCTTCTGCATTACCAATTGGAAATAAAAATCAGTATTATACTGTATAGACATAAACTGCAGAAAATGGGTTCTGTGTATTTTATGGGTAACAAAGTAGATGTATAAACATACCGGTATGTGTAAGTAACAGACTGTATCACCTCACAGGATTTGATACTGTTACAAATATAAGAATGGGCATGGTGACCTATTTCACTGTGAATGTATTTTTCGATACAGAGGCAAGTAGTTTGGTACATATCAATATGGATCATGAGATTTTCTCTAGCAGTTGGCTTACCTCAAAAATTTATATGTAAGCACCAATAAGAGGGCCTGCATGTGCAGTTATGTCTTGCTGACTATACTATCACGACTTGCCTTTTCTTGCAGTGTTAATTTACCCATAATTAAAATCCAGCCATGCCCGGCTATTTATGCTTCAGTTCCTCCGCAGAGTCATCAGGTAGTGCAGTTGATTGTAAACAAACATGGTTATGCCTTCTCATAGTTTTTACAGGGTGGGATATCATAGTTTAATGCAGGGAAAGTGTGCTGCAGGTGGAAATAGGCCGAGATGGAAAAAGTCACACCTGGTCAACCAGTTTTCAGCTGGAAATTAGTCCTATCAGCAAGACAGTTGTCATGTTGCCACTTCACTCATTTCACTATTTCCATATGATCTTTGATACTTTTTTACGACAAAGCAGTGGCTTGCATGAGTCATTATACTTACAGATAGGCCTATTTAGACATCAGGAAGAAAGGTATCGTGATAGAATGGGCTTTGATCCTGTTTTTGTTGGTATTGGGCCCCTACTTACACCTGGGTCTGCAGTCTGAGCCATCGTCCATGCCTGACATTAGTTGCATGGGCACAGACTATTTGGCTTAGACTGCCGACCTGGGTGTTTTGAGGGGCTCAAGTTCAACAAACGTGATAAAACCCCTAACCCTATACTGGCAATAGAATCGTTTACTATTAAAGCACCTAAAAATGTATTTCTGGCCCTCCATGTCAATGGTGAGGCCAGTTACAATCTTCACACATGAAGCCAAGGGCAGATTTAGGTTAGAGGTCATTCCATACAGGAAGTGACCTTTTCCAATTCAACTTGTGACCTTACTGTGGTGATCAGAATCAAACTTCTATTTTATCACCTCCCTGGACTGGTAACGGCAAAAATTGAGATGTATACAGCCAACTGATATGAGAAAAGCCATCAAAAGTTTGATACCCACACACCAAAAAAAGCAAAAGACAACTGAAGTATTTTAGTGTGGGTTCCCCCAACCCTCCAAAAACCCCTTCACATTGAAACAGGAACCTCCCAACATATAACATCAGTAATTTGGTGCTATACTATTCTGTAATATGAATGCATGTAGACCATTGTCATGTTCATGTATGATTATGATATTGATGTTGAATAATTGTCAAATGGATACTTTACCTTAATATTGACTATTTTTACAGTATTTATTAGTGTTTCTTTCTATTTTTGGTTGTATGTCTGACATTCTTTGCCAGCATTGATTTTATGTGATAGAAAACTAAAGAGGCTTTTTACCCTCGCTCCTGCCAACTGCAACAGATTAGCTGTTAATTGCATGTCAACGTTTTGGTGGTTTCTGTAACGAACTTTAACCAAACTCTCAGTAAAGCCAAGATGTCACACACAACATTTCTTTTGTACATCTAAGTTTAACCACTGCATTTCTGTATACATTAAGACAACAGTTCAGTGATTTCCTGTGACCTGACAAGACAACAACCTCCCTGAACATGCTCGGCGGAGATGCTGATTTGACTTGTTATTCATCTCATTTCACATAACAGTAGCCGCTGGTCACCCCAGACCCCAGCAATCAGTATCATGCTGCTAGTAAAGGATTAGCTTCATTGGCATGACTGTGCCGTTGTTATAACAACCTTGCATTCATATATAGCAGATGCCTCAGGATTAAAATGGGCCATGCAAAAATGAAAAAAAAAGAAAAAAGAAAAAAAAAATCCTGTGACATCTGCTGAGACCAAAATTAACCCTTCCCCTGTTGACTTCCCAATGTCAGCTTTGCTCCAGTGTCCTCTGCTTCATTGCTTTTGAACAATTTTAACTAGTGAAAATCAATTTAAAAGAGAATTATAGATGAGGTCTATCGAGATAACAGGCCCCAGGTCAACAGCTTTCCTTGGCATAGTTGAGCTCAACCCACACCAAGGAAAGCTGTTGACTAAGTCATGTCAAGGAGAAAAGGTAACCAACAGTCATGAACTTCATCTGTCAAAACCAAACTGCACTTCTGGGAACCTAAAGGGTTAATTTACAGTGAACTTGTGGATGAGCCAGATAATCATGAGGTGAGATAGATAATTATTTTGAGACATTTGTAGGGAAATAGACATTTTCATTTTTACTAACAGATCTGAGATGGTGTTTTAGATGGTGTGGATGTTTCCTCACAATATTGCTTCTGTTCAGTCGATAACATTTTTGGCTCAACTGACTGGCCAGCAGCTGAACTTCCATTGTAGGTCTGTCTGTTGTCCATCTGTCCATCTCTCATCTGTTCACAATTTACATTTTCAACTTCTCAGAAGCTGGTGGCTTCTTTAAACTTAATCGGGATCTACCTTGGGTGGGTGTCTCCCAAATTATTTAAATGTTTATGCTCCAGTGATTTTTAGCTCTGCTGACCAAAGGTCGCAGAACTTATTTAATCACTCATGTCTATTTGACCCATAAACTTTTTGCTTGTAAGTGTGTTACAGTCCACAGTTTTCAAAATGGCCCCATATAACTTTCAGGACTTTCAAGTGTATGAAATCGGTTGAGCTTGATATTGGTGGCCCCACTTGCAGTATTACATTACATAATATATGGGTCAAAATGTGAAAAACTTGTGACAACTCTGGCATCCTTAACCTTTGATCTTTGTGAAATTTAGTGGGATTGTGGAGGAGCTCAAAATCTCAGTTGCGTATGATATTTAGTGGTGTCACCTTCGTGTCTAACTTGATGGAAATTATGACCCAAAATGTGTTTAAAGATATGAAATTCTGTATCTCAGAAAGTAATTGAATATGAAGTGCCAATTTTATTTATAGGATATATAGACCATGTCCAATGCTAGTATATTATGTAATATCAGTGACGTTGACATTTTTACCTCAGCTGACTTGTCAGTCAGCTGAGGTTTTTTGAGGGTCCGTCCGTCCGTCCGTCGTCCACAATTCACCTTTTGGACTTCTTCTCAAAAACCGTCAGCCAGATTCACTTCAAATTTGGTGGAGATGTGCCTTGGGTGGGTCTCTACCAAGTTTGTTCAAATGGTCACGGTCCAGTGATTTTTGGATTTTTAATGATTTTTTTTTGTTCTTTTTTGGGTAAATCTTAAAAAATCTTCTTCTCCGAAACCGCTCACCCAATTGCTTTGTTATCACACAGGAACACTCCCTTGGACTCCTAGTGTTTAATTTGTACACCTGGTGGCGCTGCAATTTTTTCCTAATTTTTTATGAATTTTTGTGTGTTGTAGCTATTTTCGACTTCTTCTCCAGAACCGTCACTCAGATTTAGCTGAAACATGGTGGATGTGTTCCTTGTAGAAGGGTCAAACAAAGTTGTACACTATGTGGGAATGCTGCGGATTCCTGATTTTTAACGATTTTTTTCAATTCTGGTACTTGTCGGTCAATGCAGCTTTCCTATTGATTACTATGGAAGTCAATGGGCATTCTAATGCTAATTCACATTTTTGACTTCTTCTCCAAAACCGTCATCCAGATTAACTTCAAACATGGTGGCAATGTACGTTGGTTGGGTTTCTACCAATTTTGTTCAAATGTTCATGCTCCAGTGATTTTTTGATTTTTAATGAATTTTTTTTTTTTTTTTTTTTTTTGGACAAATCTTAAAAGATCTTGTAAGTCAATGGGCATTCTAATGCTAATTCACAGGACAACTGACACGAAATTTACTGTTTACTTGATTACTTGAGATCTGTTTTGAGTTAGCTACACATGTGAATTATTCTGTATGAAGGTCATGCTGAGACAGTACATGAATGACCTTGACCTCGTTTGTGGGGTTACAGTGCAACATACATGAATTTTACTCTTCATTATAACTTGAGAACTACTTGAACTTTCATGTTGCACATGTAAGTGTTCTTCTATAAAGTTCAGACTTACTCAGAACATGGTGTCCTTGATCCTTTCCCAAGTTCCTAGAGCTGCAAGTGTGATGAATGTCAAGATCAGCTGAGGCACGGGCTGTTCACACAGCCCTCTTGTTGTGAGGTCGCTAGGCCTGTAAAGTTGAAAGAGGTGATTTTGTATTGTCAGGGTGTAGCTTGGACATAAATGGCAAAGAGAACTGAGCCTCCAGATAAAAATTGCACTTGTACATTGTACAAAGAACTGTACTTGGTGACTTACTTTTTGGGTCAGTCTCACTGTGACCCGTTGATTATGGACTTTGGCACTTGTCCAAGTTTATTGTTTTTCTTCAATAACTCAAAAAGTGATTGCTTTATTTGAACAAACAGACCATATATGAAAAGCTGGATGTGGGACACACATTTTGAAAATAAAAATGTTTTATGTGAGTTGAAGGTCAAGGTCACCTGGCCAGTTTTAATGTAGGGGTGATCTTGTGAATACTCTGCACCCCATTTTTTAATTTGGCCCGTAGAACTTTTAGGACTTTAAAGTGTATGGAAAATCTATTTTGATGTCTAATGTTGGTGGCGCCACTTATATTATTATGTAATATATGGATCAAAATGTGAAAATTTTGTGACCAGCTTGGCGTCTGTAATTGTTATGGGTCTACATGAAATTTAGTGGGATTGTAGAGGAGCTCAAAATTTCAGTTGCTTATGAAACTTGTGGCGCCACCTTTACACAATAAGAAAAGAAAGATATCTTGAAAGATACAAAATTCCATATGTTGAAAAATAAATGAATTAGACACGTCAAATTATAGGATATGAAGATCATGTCCATGTTCTATAAGATCAGTGACCTTGACCTATTTTTGTTAGGTCACCAGACCTGCTAAATTAGAAGAGGCGATTTTGTAATGACAGTGTGTAGCTTGGACGTCTATAGCAAACAGAATTGAGCTTCCAGATCAAAATTGCACACAGGTATATTGTATATAAAATTCTACCTGGTGACCTCCTTTATTTTTGGTTCACCTTGACACAATGATTGGCTGACCTTGACCAATTTTTAAGATCATTAAGCACTTAAGAGAAGGACATTTAATTCAAAATCTTGATAAAGAATAAGGTGAATGATAGCAAATGCGTATCATATGAAAGTTGTATGTTGCATGATATAGATGACCTTAATTAATTTTCAAGGTCGTGGAGGGAATATAGTTCACAAAATTAATTTTTGGTGATGGTCATCAGCAGAACATTAGGCCCATGGGCCTCTTGTTGAATTTTATACTGATTTTTTGTTCATTTTTAGACTCCAGGCCAAATCTTGAATTTATGAAACCATATGGCCAATATGCTTTGAAATTACATAGGAACTGTTCTGGGTGCCCATAGACCTTAACTTGGTCAACAGTAGACACCGTAGTTTTTTCTTTTGAAAAAATGAACTTTTCTGTGTTTTTCCTATTTTTGACTTTTGTCTGCCCAATTGTACATTGGATTCTTCAAAGTTGTTGGGAGTGTACTTGCATGGGCTCAATATCAAATAAATTATTCATGACATGGTGCTGTTAGCATTTTTTTTTTAGCAAATACATGCAGTCATAATTAGGAATTATTCATAAGAGTACATGTACATGTACGTGCATGTTAGCATTGTTACTTTTAGGATAGCAGCAAATGTGACATGCAGGCTCATATCTCAGTAATGGGAAGTACCTGTGGGGTTTCTGGTGTTTTTAATTTTGACCCTGTGTGACCTTGAATGGCCAAACTGGCATCCTTGGCAATGGTGGATTCTGTCACATTTTATTAAAAAAAAAAATGTAATGAGGTGAGAACTATGTTAGTGAACACTGATAACTATTGCAAACAATGATGATGACCTGTAACAAAAATAACCTTAATATTGTGAAGGTCACAGGACCACTGCATCCAAGATCAAGTAGTTGAGCACAGGACTGCCACAGTTCTCTTGTCATGAATTGCAGAATTCTCCATTACTATACCTGTTTTAATTATGACTTTGTCTACATGTAGTCATGTACACTTTATTTGTTCAGTTACATATTTGCCAGTGTTGCCAAGTAAATCTTTCTCTCTTTTATATATTTTTCAGACAGTACATGTATACAAGCTGCAAACCATTTGTTTCAACACATGTACAGGGCTTGACATTCAGAATTCTTATTTACTTGTCTACAGCATTTGGGTGAGTGTGTGGGTTAAATCTCTATAAAGCTCAAAAATATACATGATCCAGACGATAGGTCTTGTCTTAATGTCAAGCTGTGAAGGAGCTTAATGGGTGAAAATGTGCACCTGACTTGGAATATGCAAGAAACTTCAAAATTTTGCAAAATGAAGGGGAAAAAACATCATTCCACCACAATATGGCCCCTGTCAAATTAAGGACCAAAAGCATCTATCAAAAACATATGGCAAATTGTGTAGAATAATTGAAAATTTATGAGATATGTATGGTAAGCAATGCTGATATATACAGATGTATTTGTAAAGCAGTGTCTCCATAAGATTCGTCTGCACTGTAAATTGGAAAGGCGCTTAACGAAGTTTAACCCTTCATCAATGCATTTCTGCTTCATGCATGTGTGATGTGCATGAATGCCACCTTGAAATTTCCCCTTTATGACCACCATACTGGCATGTTGATGGGATACTACCTATATAACTTGCCGAACAAGGGACATTGATACATCGAAAGCAAGTGCAGTTAAGATTCCTGGATCTGTTAAATAGCTTTGTTGATTTTAATACTAAGCTTTAGAAAAACTTATCATATTGATGATCTTAACCTTCTTTGGAAAAGAATCCCTGTCTATCAATCTGTCTGTCCATCCATCCATCCGTCCACCCATGCACTGAACTTTCTTTCTTTCTTTCTTTCTTTCTTTCTTTCTTTCTTTCTTTCTTTCTTTCTTTCTTTCTTTCTTTCTTTCTTTCTTTCTTTCTTTCTTTCGGTCTGTCTGTCTGTTTTTTCTTTTCCCCTTCCATCCTTATTTATCAGCTGTAAGACATTAATTTCAGCCAGTTGATGTCTCAGTGGAGTGGCCTCATTATCTTGTGTATACTACACTTGCTAGTTGATGTAAAATGATGTGAAATAAAATTTTCTAGGGTTTGTCTGTTTTCATCTTTAATCTGATAGGATAAGTTATTGTTGATATTTAATTTGTTGCCAGCTGTAACTAATGCTTGTCTGTCCATTCAAATGTTGTTAAAGCAAAATTTTGGTTCTGTGTTGGATAGGTGGTTTTAAATTTTGATTTGTCCTGTTGGAATAATACAATTTCACTTTTTCTGGACTGTGAAATATACAAATTTATGAACTTGAAATTACCTTCAGATGTGTGATATAAAACATGTAACAATTTGAGGAGTTGCAAATTTGAGTCAAGTTTAGATCACCATCCAATAATTCAACCAATCATATGACTAGTTTCCTGCTTGCTAGAGTTAACTAATTTGCTGTATATGTAATGGAAATTATACACTTTGGGCACAAGAAAGTGATCTTCGGCAAGAGGAACCTCTTTATTATTTTTTTATTTTTTGGGATGGGTGGGGAGGTGAAGGGGGCAACTTCTTGAAATGGACTATACAAGTATACCATCAACATGTACATGCCTGTAATAAAGCATTGAATTGTTTTATCTTGCTGATTGTCAGGTCAGGAAGCCCAAGTCATGTGAGCCTTGAGCTGTCATTGTTCTCATTTTTCATTAGTTTATGGGCATAGTGTGTGGTGCTATTGTACCTGGCATGTTGGCAGTATATTGTCACTTTCACAAGTAATGTCTTTGCTTGTATTCAGATTGCTTGAAAGCCTGGACTGCCTTGGTCCATAAACTACATGCACATTGAATTGGAATTATCTGCCTACGCCAGGCTATTGTAGTGGAAACCGTTTAGATGCAACATGCATGCATGCCAGGGATTATAAATTAATGCCTGGTATATTTTTGAGCAAATGCAGTAGCTGGCAGGCTGCTGGCAGCACGCAGGCAAGGGCTCTATTGATCCGCAACTAGCTTCATCAACATTTAATGCAGACAAAAGACTTGGATGTGGCGGAGTCACGCAGATGGGAGAGTGCTCAGTGCCTGCTGTGGTCACCATGCCCTCCCCACACACTGGGGGCTGGCAGCAAGACTACGGGGTAAGGTTTCATTCAGGTACGACCCCTTGCTCTAATGTGTATACGTTGTAGGTGGTGGCTGTGACCAGATACGACAGGCTGCCGAGACAAGGATGAAAGCATTGTCTTTGGTTCATGTGACACACGACAGAGGACTGATGATTGTTGTTATAATGGCTGGTCAGCTTTGATAAGCCTCCATGTATCCCTCATGTAGGTATTCACCTGTTTAAATGCATAAAGCCAGAATTCCACCCAGGATTGTGGATGCTGGCGTGGTTATGCAGCATGTCAATATGGCTGACCCGGCGGGATGGCAGTGAGCCACTCAGTATACATTGCCATCAGCTGTCAGAGCTATTGCATAATGTCCACTGTTATGTTTACAGTGATTCTCTGTTCAACCACTATGCCATCAAACCTATCGTGTGTATACAGATATAATGCCCACATGCAGCAGTCACTTGGCCACAGATGTGAAGCTTGCTACTGACAATCCCCTTCAGACATGAGTTGCATGGGGGTAAATATGCTGGGAAATGCCCTGCATATTTAATTCCGGGAATTGAGGAAGTCATATTTTTTGTATTATGAGAGACAGGAAATGAAGAACATATATTAGGCATTGGGAAATTTAGCAATTGATGAAAATACAAATGTGTTAGACGTGAAATTTTTTTCATTTGTGGCCAGGAACTGGAAATCTGTACATCACAATGCATGACCAGGAGCCCAGTGAGATAGGCTACCATTGATTTCCCTTATGCTGGCCCATTCAATTGAAAATACACATTTTGTGAACAGAAGTCCCTGCCCATCCATTTTGCAAACAGCAGTTTGTGATCTGTGTAGGTGTAGATGCATTGTGAACCCCACTAATGATGTTTTTGAAGGAAAATTCCTATATTATTGTGGTGAAATTTTGTTAGTTTACTGACATAAGATGCAAAAAAAAAAAAAAAATTATAAACTTTGCATGAAACTGACCACTTAATAGTGCATCTGAGAAGGGATGGTATGTCAATGCAAAAGTAGATTATATAACCAAATAGAGGTCCACAGAATGAAGAATGAACTTTTTGCTTCTGTTTTCCACACCCCTGTGCTTTACTAGACGCAGATTCTTCCCACCAAAACCACTCCTAAATGACAATCCAAATGTACCAATTTTATAAACCTCACTGATGGAGGGACTGCTCTGACCATTGGCCAATTAGCTAAATGCTAAAGTTTCTTCAATTTGGCAATAGAAATGTGAAAATGCCTGAAATATTTTTAAATGAATTATTAAAGGAATTTTTGTAAATTTTTCCTGTATTTCCAATTTTGGTCACAGATTTTTAAAGTCTAGATCTGGCCCTGTGAAGGAAGGTATCATGCTGCAGATAGGCACAAGAAATGTCCCTGTGAATGTGCTTAATATGGATGTCAAATGTACAAAAAACAAAATCATTTCATTGAACATTACAAATGCAAAATTTAAGGTCCCAGCACAAACCACAAGTTATCTCTCCTACTCATTGGGGTTCTTGATGCAGGTGCATTGCACAGTGATCAGGTCTGGAGGATAATACTCAGCTGATGAGCTTACCCCAGCTGCCACTCTGTAAGACAGCTTCTGACAGCTAATGTACTGCTTTCAAATCACACACCGGGCAATTTTGGGGGTACCTGCTGCTGTAAACATGGTATATTGCTTTAATTTCACTGTATTCTTATTTCCACTCATTTTGCTGATGGCACGGAACCATGAAAATTTAAACACACAAAAATAAAGCAGTTTACAGTAAATACACTGTAGTACTTCTAGATCATGATATATGTTCACTGGGTGGTGGTTCTTAATCACTGTGCATATATACTTCTTTATGTGACCACTTTTAGACTTGTCCTGGGGGCGGTCTCTCAAAAGAGGGACTACTGTATTCAGTGGTCCCTCTTTTGAGAGACCACCCCTTGGGCATGATGTATGCATGTACATGTACATGTACATACATCCATTTGCTGATTTTTTGGATGGTCATCTGTTTTCTTTCCATTTCAGTAAAATTCACATTTTTGACGTTTCAAAGAGTGATGGCTAGATCCTCTTCAAACTCAGTCCATGATATGCCATGGATGAAATTCTAGATGGTCATTCAACAGGTCATGCTCCAGTGATTTTTGGCTCAACTGACATGTGAGTCAGCTGAGCTTATGGGATGGTCTGTCATCCGTCGTCCATCCACAATTCACATTTTTGGCTTCTGCAAAACCACTGGCCAGATTCACTTCAAACATGGTGAACTGTCTCTCAGATTGTGCTGAAACTTGTGGAATGGATAAGCAAAATTGTTCACTAGATGGTGGTGCTACAGATTCCTGATTTAAAAAAAAAATAAATGTAGGTATCTGCAGTTAAATGCATGCAAACTTGGTGAGAATGTACCTTGAGTGAGACTACCAATTCTGTGCAAGTGGTCACGCTCCAATAATTTAAAAGCTTGATGTCCAGCTGAATTGATAAACCTGAATTTTGTTCTTTATCTTTCATATATGGCAGCACCATAATCATTTTCAGTAAATGTCCTGCTTCACTTTGCTATGTTCAGCTGAGCATGGGCTCATCAGATGCCTCTTGTTTGGATTATTTATGAATTCTTTGTTAATTTTCTGGGAAAGCTCACAAAAGGCTGCATCTCCAAAAGCGGTGGCCAGTTGCTTGGAAATCACATAAAGACACTTCTGGGTACCCATAAATTATATCGTGATCCATAAGAGTCTACATGGTACAGCATAAACATGTATTATATGGGGCACTAGTGGAAATGAGCAATGGTAATAATGAGGGCCAGGTTGACACAAATGCAGGTATACTACAGGCTGTCCAGAATTGTGCCGTCAGCAGAAGAACCACATTACAGTTGTACCTCTCTTGTGAGACCCCTCTAATGAGAGACCGCATATCTTTTTAAGACCGCTCTCTCAGAACACAGCGCTATATTTTCCATGTTGTTGTGCCTCCAATGAAGGGCCACCTGTTTTGAGAGACTGCATTTTGACTCGCCGTAGATGCGGTCTCTCAAAAGAGGTACCACTGTATATCAGTTTCATGGTAATTTTATTGGCTGCAGATTTTGTAAGAAGCAAGCTTATTTTAAAATTAGTCTTATGGTTTGCAAGGGCCTCCATGGTCAGACCATGAACGTGCAACAGTTAGGTTCAGTCACATGGAGTTTTTGTTTAAGGTGCAGAGTACATTGAAGTTCTAAAGAGACAGCGCCTTTTCTGAACTTGAACGCCCCAACTCTGAGGGCCCAGACCACAGGTGCATTAAGCTTTTTTGTAAGTCCGAGAGGCAGGTTACAGCACTCCCTGCACTCATAGTGGACTGGGCAATAACTGAAAGGTATGAAAGCTTTCTTAGCCACTCACAAACATCATGTAAAAAAAAAAAAATTAAAAGTGAAAAAAAAATATTAAACCAGCAATTTTGTCATGGAAAAACCACACTTGGTCTTCTTATTATCTTTCTGCCTGCAGTGCCATGTCATTTCGACAGATTCATTTTCCACAATTCAATTTGCCACACAACGCTGCAAATGGCACACAACTGGGATAGACAAAAAGCTTAAGGCTCCTGTGATCCAGTCAAACTTGGCAGCCTTCTGTTTGTCGAAGTTTTTAAATGTCATTTGAGGCATTTGAAGACTTATCTTTTTAAACAACATACTAATATAAACTTACAGTCTTTGTTTTAGCAATCTGAAAGTGAAGATTTATGTCATATTTTATGTCACCATGCTAGTGAGCAGGTTTATTATGGATGTACACACTAAACAAATATATTATGATTATCACATTTATTATTGAAGTCATCATCATCATCATCTGGTGACCTTAATGTGAGTCCCACGGTCACAGGGCCAGTGTAGTGAATTTTACTACATGTATTATCTTGGTAGTGTGGAAACTCTTAAAGCTAGGATTTTGACATTGCACATGAAGATAGTACTCTGTAAGGGCTAGTGTGAGGTTGCATATTATTGACCTTGACCTGACTCTCTAAGTCACAGGATACTTTTTTAGCTCTGCAGACTGGTCAGTCAGCAGAGCTTATAAAATCCATTTGGGAATAATGGAACTTTATACAAATGTGCATCTGGACATAAAAGTGTGTGTGATGTACCAAAAGTAGGTCACTAGGTCAAGTATCTGGGTCACAGTGACATATTCTTGTAAAATCATGCCAGGGCTATTATTCCTTTACTATTTAACTTAGTTTCATGAATTTTAACACAAACACATACAGTTATCCCCCTGTTATAAGGCCCCTCTCACCAGAGGCCACCCCTCTTAAAAGGCCAGCATTCTTGTGCAGAAAGTATGGTATTTCCATTATATTCTTCCCATCAAGAGAGGCCATCCCTCTTATAAGGCTACTTTTTGGCTGCATTTGGGGTGGCCTTATAATAGGGAGACCACTGTATCTTGAACTGGAGGTGTGACATGAAACAAAAGTGGGTCACTAGGCCAAGTATCTGGGTCACAGTGATGCATTCATGTAAAACTACACTATACTTTATTTAATTCTGTTGTTGACTTAGAATCATGAAACTTCACCCCCTTGTGTATCTGGCCACAAGAGTGTGTCATGCATAAAAGTACGTCACTAGGTCAAGTATCTGGGTCACAGTGATGCATTCATGTAAAACTACACTATCCTTTATTTAATTCTGTTGTTGACTTAGAATCATGAAACTTCACCCCGTTGTGTATCTGGCCACAAGAGTGTGTCATGCATAAAAGTACATCACTAGGTCAAGTATCTGGGTCATGGTGATAGCCTATTTTTATTGACTACATTCATTCCAAAGTGAGACTTGTGATTAGCAAGGTTTTAAAGGAGGCAAGGGGGCCAGGATCCAGCAATCTTTGATTGCCTTTGAATTGATTTTTGTCAGATCCTTTTCAACTTGGTGAGGGATTATATTGGTACAAGATTCTGAAAATTTTGGTTTGTATAATACATGTGCATGCATGCAATATACCACCTTTTTTTTAAAAGTGATACTGTTTATTAAAAATATTTTGATAAATGTAAGGCTGAAAATTGTGCCCTTTTGTGATTTTTACCACTGTGTAGATGGGAAAATGGCTTCTTTGCATGTCTGAATATTACAGTGACAAGGTGAGGTTTCTGCAGGGGAGGCTACACGCAGATGACTTTTACATGCCTGCCATCCTGATGTCCCACAGCTGTTGTCAGAAATGTATCACATCATATATCTATGTACAGGCAGTTATATTTCCCATCCCTTTCTTTGTGGGGCTTTATATTATTCTCAGTAACATGTGGACTGCAAGCTGAATTCCTTGGCCTTCAGCACTGGCAGGAGATTGATATATACAGTGTAGAACCTGAACCATAAGTCCAACTTACCACTGTACCCTAAATCTCACAATGTGACACTAAACTCAGCCTCTACAGGCAACAGGTGCCTATCATTATAGTACCAGTACCTTTCAAATGATTGGTACTTTCAGGGATTATGATGTACCTACAGCTGGTGGTATGGTACAAGTCGATCAGTAAAAAAAGAATTATTAATATTAAACAAAACGAAATGTGTTTCATGCAAGGTGGTATCCATGTCAACCAAGAAGTGTGACATCACATATATGATAAAATATCGGCAGCTTTCTCGGCAAGTCTACCTGTCAAGAACACATTATAGTAATAAATGTATTCCTGTTGGAAGTGAATACTGATAGCCTGTGGCATTGCCACCTATCTGTTGCCTGGGGCTAATGCTACCTTGGCCCTACCTACTTTTCTTTGGTATATAAACAGTTCCTGCATGCGCTTCCATGTCTGACTGTCATATTTATTCACTGATGCATGCCATACTTATTTTGACCACTAAACACCAAACAGGTTGTTTTATTCTAGAAGCTCGGGGAAGATTATTGTTTTAAAAGAGAACTACATACAAAAGGTTAGTGACACTTGATATCAATACAAAAAGGTCTTAATTACCACTAATCATCCTTGCCATTGTGACTACCAATATTCCGTGCCAATTGATCAGAAAAAGGAGGAGTGGTTGTTTAGAGTTGTACCCAACAAGTGACACTGCTGTCGATCAGTGAGAACAGTCTTGATATATTTTCATGTATTTATTTGCTCAATTGCTTCATTGATATTCATGGAAATTTGCACCTTTTGATTTAGAGCTTAATGCCATTAATTGATACTTCAATGCAATCATGCATGAGAAAGTCATTTTTCATTTTATACTGGGCATTGGATTGTACAATTTGTATATGAAAAGATGCACACATATGCCTCGTGTTTGAAAGTATGTGCAGTGTCTGCTTCAGCTGACAAGTAAAGTAATTTATGGATTTTCTCCTCAATGCGTAAAATTTGATTCCTTCTAATTTCACAGACGCATGTGGTGATGTGTATCATGATTATTATCTCATGGGCCATATGTTTTGGGTGTAACTACTGCTGAAGTTGTCTTACAAATCTAATACCATGAAAGAAATGAGTTAATTTCCATGTCAATGGCAGTCAATCGATATAATACCTGTCAGTCTCAGTATCAAATTCTCAGTCAAACCAATCTACAGCAACTGGTAATATCAAATGTTATATGATTAATCCATTATATTAAATATTGTCTTTCCTCGAAATATCATCAATGTAAATTTGTAAATATAAATTAGTCAACAGCTTGACATGGCACAGCCTGGGTGTGTGGCACAGCCTGGTTGCGTGGCACAGCCTGGGTGTGCGGCACAGCCTGGGTGTGTGGTACAGCCTGGTTGTGGGGCACAGCCTGGGTGTGTGGCACAGCCTGGTTGTGTGGCACAGCCTGGTTGTGTGGCACAGCCTGGGTGCGTGGCACACACACTGGCTGTGTGGAGGAAAACTGTTGACTCAATGTTCCATCCAAATGTATGACCTTTTAAGGAGTCAGTATAAGTTCTGTGTCAATGTCAGTATCAATAATGAAGAAAAAGTCACTCTCTGTGTCAATATTAGTAACAGTATCAGGGGTAACAAATTAAGCCGTCATAATATCTGTGTCGATGTCATCACACGTTATATTGGCATTGAGGCAGCCACCATGCTAACTAGATAGGCTCCCTGTAAGGGCACATGCAGCAGGGTGTTAGTACACAGGTAATTAAGCTGTTGTCAATGCATGTCTAAGTCCATTTTAACATTTCTGTACTTGGATCCATGACAAGAAGTAAATAGTAAGTAGGCAAAAATCATTGGCTGGTTACCAAGCACATGCTATTTCCATTCATCCCTTTTTTTTTTTTTTTTTTTTTTAACCAGCTCTAGTCCAGCCAGGTTATTTTGACGTTTTACTCAAATCCTGTGTGTGACAACAGATATTTTGGTTGCTGCTGGATCAAGTGCTGGGACATTTGTTTACATGCTGGAGATGCCCTGATTGGAATTTTTCCTGTTACAGGCTTGGAGACGTGTGAATTGGTGAGCCCTGCAGCACATCCTACTTACATGTAAACCTTTCCCACTCAAATCATCCAAATGTAAATTATCATCTACTTTAATGTTTTAAATTTCTCATTAATGAAAAACATTTTTGTTGAGTAAAACCTCTCGTGACTGTGTGCCCCAGCTTTCTGTGGTGTGAACTGGCATAATAACTGTACCTATACCACCTTGCACCAAGGAAAGTTTTTGACTCAGTTTGGAAGGGGTTAACCTATACAGGTGTTTATTTCATTCTTCACTCTATTAGATTATCATTCATGAAAAGCAGACATGATGAACACCGGTTCAGAGACTGTACTGAGAACAGAAACAACACAGAGCTAAAAATTTTCAACTTCTGCATTTTTTGTTTTTGTTTTTAATGTACAGGATAGGAAGTGATTTGTTTGTTTGAGAAGAGTGGAAGAAAAGTGACAGTGGTATTGCTGTATACTGCTGGTGTACTTGTTCAGATTTTACATGCATTTTAATTAGAACAAAAGTCATTTCACCACACCTGTCTGTGGACAAGTGAGTTGGGTTTTTTTTGTTTTTGGTTTTTAATTTATTTCTGACACTGATATATGCACTTTGTGGGACTGTTCCATATAGATGAAAGCTAGATAGACTGTGGAATTGAACAGATCTGTTTTCTGCGGAATCCTTTCCATCTTAAATCAGTGCGAACCAACTGGTGGTCAAATGTTGTCTGCTTCAATGTTTTTGGCTAGTTTCAACAGTAATGAAAAATAATTTGAACGAAAATTGTGTGAGATACATGTAGATTAAGATAACACCAAAGGTCAACAGCTTTCCTTGACATGATTTAGGCACTTAATCATGCCAAGGAAAGTTGTTAATAAGTCTTAATTCAGGGAGGCAAGAGTTTAACGTCCAAGAAAACTTTAATATGATCTGCAAGTGAAAGGAAACTTATTCTATTTTCGACATCTTTAACACATGTTACTTTTGATTTTATGATATCTACATGTATGTCTGAGTGTGAAACTGGATTATATTGACTTCTGCATGTTCTAGCTGGTTTTGACGATAAAACAGCACGGAGATTGACTTGCATGCGACCCATTGCTCTGCATGAAGACCGGAGAGGCCATTAGTTAGCTGGGTCCTTCATTTGGATTCAAATTTATTCTGTGCACTGTCAAATGTAAAACCCTAAACCATGTCTTCATCACGTCATGTGACCCCAGAATCTTTACTGTAGAATTTGCATGTAATTTAAGCCCACAGCAATTTCACTCGGATATTGGGCTCATCTTGAAGGAGTGCCAGAGAAGGACCATGATTAGGGTTCCCATTCAGTTCAGTCATTCATTTGGATGCACCTGTGGTGAAATTTGCACATGCATTAATCACCCAAAGAAGACATTACTACCTCAGTTTCCATTACTGTGTATATATTGATCCATTGCATAATCGTGTTTGTTTCATAATAGCAAAGAAGAGGAATGGAATTAGGGTTCATGTATGCAGATATCTTACAAATGTGCACTTCAGACAGGATGTGCGTGATTGTGTGTTCCTATTAACTTGAAGCTTACATGCAGTACCTTAGAGTAGCATCAAATTTCTCCTGGTGAATCTTGATACGTGTACAGGTTAAACTTCCAGATATCTTATCACATCAGCTGCAAAAATACCTAGTTTATTCAAGGTTCCTTTAACATACAATCCAATGGCAATTAATACATACCGTTGCCTAGCAATAATATTTGTGTATTGGGTTGTGTATTCAGCACAATACACATACATACAAGTATTCTGGTTGTGACTTCAATATTGTCTCCTTGCAGGTCATGCACACTGATGGACTCCCTGATACATGAGTTCTAGATGTGGACACACGCAGCACGGAGGGCAGAATGACACCTCTGACTGAGGTATAGCTTAGAGCCAGCCTGCCCCCACAGTGCCGTCATCCCCAGCTGGCCATGCAGTTATGGCAGCTGGCCCTCCCAGGATGCAACGCAAATGCAAAACACCAATTAAGATTCTGGTGGTCTTACTTTTAGTTGCAGTTTTTTGGTTCTTTGTTATTTTTACATACATGGACGATCTTGATGGTAAAGAACATAAAGATACGCAAATATGGAAAATGATTCGCTTTCCACGCCAACACCAGTCTCGTCATGGGCGTCTTTCAGAGAGAGATGCAGGGTTTTTTGACCACATAGATTTGGAGGGCATGGAAGAGGAGGGAGAGGCAAGGGACAAGAAAAACATCTACAATAAAACCTGGCTGCCAAAACCTGGAGGATTCAAAAGGAAAAATCCCATCACTAAACCACCGAAATTGACTGAGAAAAAATCAAATCGCAAAGAAAGGACAGCAAAGTTTGAAAAGAATAAACATGATATTATTTCAGCTGAGCAAAAAAGTCATGAAAGACAGAAAATCCAAAATGGCTTGAAAAGAGTGAGTAGCATATTGAAAGCAGCTGAGGAACAGATGAAAGGAATTGGTGTTTCAAATGATGACCACCAGGGAGCAGCATTGAGCTACAGGACTGGCACTTTTGCAGAAATGCACATCAAATACCCAAGTGGAAATCTAAAAAAGGGAGTTCTGATGAAATCAGATTCAGCCCTGAATCACAACAAAGTTAATATAGCAAATGATGTAAAAACTGGAATAAACCACTTGGATGGGATAAGCAAAGCTAGGGTAAATCCAATGCCTCGCTTGATACTACCACGGTTAAATAGAAGGCAGAAGGTGCCAAAGCCAAACCTCCTAGAGGACAGCAGTATGGTGCCTGAATTTGCTCCAAGAAATGACCCACCTCCAGACAGCAACGGGGATTCTGATGACAATGACGGCTATGTGGGACACATTGGCGGGGCAAGGAAATTGCCCATTGAAAACAATGGCGTGCCTCTGGTTGAACCTAACCTCAGTAAAGATAAGGCACACTCACCACTTCCAGTATTTTCAAACAAACAGAATGGTGCTATGAAAAGTAATTCCCTGCCCCAGAGTACTCCAAACCCCTCAATGGGCCAGCATCACCCAATCAAGGTGAAGCGATCTGTGAATGGCTGGGGTGCTGCCACTGTGACACGGGGTGCAAAGAAGAGGCAGGCACATGTTGTGTTCCCAGCTGATGCAATGAAGCTTACTGGTGCTACATCCAAAGATTACACTCTAGATCTGAAGAATGGTCTCAAGAGACACTCTTTTAATGTGGCAGCCAGTGAGAAAATACGCTTGGATCGACAATTGCCCGTGACGAAAACTATTCGGTGAGTTGGAATAGTGGTCATATGTACCGGCCATTTATTTGTTGGGAATCAACATGAATAAATAATGAATTCTTTTTTTGAAGAAAGCTGTTTCCAGTTTATACGAGTATGTGTGATAGAACTGAGCAATTGATAAGCCATAAAAATTGGCTAATACAAAATTGAAGGACTTTTTAAAGAACTGTCAGATTATAATTGCATTGAAAGCATTTAAACTGAAGCAGGTCTAGGGGTGTTCCATGATCATCTAAGCCCTGTGCCCCTGAAAACTGGCCAAAACCATCTGTTGGTCAAATGCTGTTTGCTTCAGTGTTTTTGATAAATTTAAGTCATGAAAAACAATTTCAATGAAAATTGCAGATGAGACCTATCAAGATAATATGCCCCAGGTCAACATTTTTCCTTGGCATGGGCTGTGTGCTTGCTGTCCAACCCATGCAAGGAAAGCTGTTGAGTCAGTCTTAACCATTTCCCCCTTAAATTGGCCAAAACCAGCTGGTGGTCAAATGTCGTCTGCTTCAGCGTTTTCAACTGAGAATTGAAACTGAAATTTGTCAAGACAACATGACCCAGGTCAACAGCTTTCCTCGGCCCAACCCATGCCGAGGAAAGCTGTTGACTCAGTCGTAAATCTAGGGGGAAAGGGTTAATGAAAGGGGGAAAAGATTAAAACTATCTCAATTGGGATGAACATGTTGCAGATGCATGTAACCTATATTGCATACCCCTTCAGTGGTCCCCCTCCAATAAGGCCACCCCAAATGCAACCAAAAAGTGGCCACATTAGAAGTGTGGCCTCTGTTGAGAGGGACAATACAATGGAAATACATGTACCACTTCTGTGACATGGATATGTGGCCTTTGCAGAGAGGGGGCCTCTTTCGAGGGGGGTCTTATTAGAGGTTGCTTGCCAAACAACCTTATCTTGTTCTGCCGTGATGGGAAGTAACGCATGTAGATGCTCCGTAACCAGTCGCTTAGCAGGCAATATTAGAGGGGAACCACTCCGGGGGGGGGGGGGGGGGGGGGAGGGGAGGGGGGGGGTGTCGCAGACATTTTTATACAATACCCTATCTCAATCCTACACCAGCTGTAAAAAGGTACCCTTTCTTAATCCTGTAATCTGTTGAAAGGAGTGCTGCATAGGTGCATTCTGGAGACCAACATTCCAATTTTACACAAGTTGTTGCATATTTTTACTTCCCACAAAAATTCCCCCCAAAGAACTTACTAATTATATCCTATATCCCCAGTTCACTCAAATAATTGTTACCCCCATCCTAATCCAACTGTGTACATTTTGGGGGGCTTTTCTAATCCTTGGAGTAATGAAAACAGGGTCGTTCCCGCTGCACATACCCAGTACAATCCTACACGGGAGTACCCCTCCCCCTCCCCCTCCCCCCGGGGGACCACTGTATTATCATTGTTTAAACTTATAGAATATTTTAGCATAAACTTATGATGCAGATAGCTGTAGCAGACCAGTAAAGATGACAAACATGTAGATTATTGTATCACATCCTTATGTTATAGGTTATTAATTATAACTTTTAATTACTTCTGTGGTAAAGATTAACTTTGTTTATAATTGTGATACATGTTGTATTGTCTGTTAGTGATCAATTCACCTCTATAAAGTTTAACATTTTATTGAAAAGTCCCCAGTTTTAACAAAGTTAGATAGCTGAGTTAGATTGAATGCATTCTAGGATGGTTTACTTGTGCTCTGTGGTATCTGTTATTATATATTATCTCCTGATGTCAGATGTGGCCAGCCAGCTTTCAACCTGGCCTCATTATCCAAGGTCAGCGTCATTATCTGCTTCCACAATGAGGCCTGGAGTACTCTGCTGCGTACTGTGCATAGCGTGTTGAAGCGCACCCCTGCCTCCCTGCTGGTAGAGGTCATCCTGGTCGATGATTACAGCACATACGGTAATTACAAGTCATCTTGGGCCCTACATGGACCCAGGGACATGCTATATAATGACAGGTGTCGCATGGACCATAAGTACAGTCTGATTTATGTAAATATATAACAGCCACTTGCATATTTGTATATATATATATTTTATACATATACACCTGTACATGTACACCTGCTGGTCAAACATTTCTTGCAATACCATTATCCCATTTATTGCCCCCCCCTCCCCAAGCACTCCCACCTTTTCTTTTTATTCAGAAAATGCTAAGATAATGTAAATATTTTAGATTTCTATTGTTAATTATGCAAAAAAATAGTTGTATAATAGTCAAACCATATAGGTGTGGACTGGAGTCTGTCATGCTGACCATACCTTGAGCATACTGGATGCTTGACCCTTTTCCTCTTGAATTAAGATTGAGTCAACAGCTTTCCTTGGCGTAGGTTTGGCTCATCCCACACCAAGGAAAGCTGTTGACCTGGGACATGTTAACTGCATAGGTTTCCTGTACAGTTTTCTCATTCAAATTGTACGTATCTGATGAAATAGGTCAAAACATTGCAGCAGACAATATTTGACAACCAGCAGGTGTTTACAAGCCAGTTTCGCAGGGACTGGGTTATTTTGATAGCAGCGATACTGTTATACATGACTGAATATCTGCATGTTTTTAATCCATCAATTTGAGTCTAGAATTGGTTTGAATCCATGGCACATAATTGGCAGTAATTTGGCTGAGATTGAGTTTTTAAAACCTGGTGTTATGTGAAGTACATGTATCAAATTACCTAGCTTAAAGATTATTTTGTAATTTTATCAAGAATGACATGTATCAATTAGATTCAGGAATAGTTAGGAATGGGAAATGAATTTGGTAAGTTTACAGTAGATATTTGACTGCAAGAAATGTCAGTGCTGTTCAAACGTATGCGTGTATTTTTGCATTTCAAGTGTTGCTTTGATGTCTATATGATAACATGTACAAGGGCTACCAATGGCATAAGCCAAAAGGTAAGAGGTAGAGGGTAGCCGTCATGAAACAAGAGGTCACCTGATCTATTCTGACCAATACTGTTGTCAGGTTAAGTCACATGAGACCACTCGACCAGTGCTATCATCTGCAACTTCCTGTCCGTGAACATTTGTCATTGTTTTATGCTTGTGGACAAGGCAAATTGTTCTAAAAACTTACCTGTGCATCTTTCTCTCTCTCAAAATATATTTACTGTAGTTCTAGAAATTTTCGAGTGTGGTTAATTTCGCGCAAACTTGTTTTTCCGTAAATTAGAAAATGTTTGCGTATTTTAATTTCGTTCATCATGGCTTGTATATACATTTATATTAAAGCTTTCATTATGTCAAATAATTTTGGCGCATCTTATTTTTGCACATCAAGTACTAGCTCGAAAAGGGCAAAAATGTCTAGAACTACAGTATGTGTGTGTACATGTATCGTGTGTGTATGCATACATACATACATATATATATATATACAGTAGTCCCTCTTTTGAGAGACCACTCCTTTGGGAGACCACTCCTTTGAGAGACCACAATTGTCAGGTCTCTATGTAGTACTTTTCATGTTATTTATACCTCTTTTGAGAGACCACCTGCTTTATGTGACCACCTTTGGGGTGGCACTAGGGGTGGTCTCTCAAAGGAGGGACTACTGTACATACATATTTATTCATACATTTAATCCATACTGGTAATGACTATTTTATCAAAATATTCTCTGAATTTTTACATGCCCTGGTTGAAATTTCACTTCTACTGAGCTGAAAGACATGTAAATTGGCCTCCTGTAACTTGCTTGGATCAGCCCTGTTTAAGTAAAAAATGAGACTAGCAATGACACTGATAAATCAATGATTTCCTTTTCCTATATTGCCTGATAAATCTTTGCAGATTACCTTGGTGCCACACTGGAATCTTACCTAGTAAGACTGTCCAAAGTACTGCTGGTTCGCACCAAACAACGAGAGGGTCTTACCAGGGCACGCCTTCTGGGTGAGTGATTGCCTACAATACAGGCTCTCAAAATCATGATAAATGTTATAAAGTTGCATCTGAATGTCAGACTGTCAGGTTATTGACTCAAGTTAGCTGACTTCGTGTGCCACAAATAGCAGAGGGGATGTGAGACTGTCAGGTTATTGACTCAGGTTAGCTGACTTTGTGCCACAAATAGCAGAGAGGATGTGAGACTGTCAAGTTATTGACTCAAGTTAGCTGACTTTGTGTGCCACAAATAGCAGAGAGGATGTGAGACTGTCAGGTTATTGACTCAGGTTAGCTGACTTTGTGCCACAAATAGCAGAGAGGATGTGAGACTGTCAGGTTATTGACTCAGGTTAGCTGACTTTGTGTGCCACAAATAGCAGAGAGGATGTGAGACTGTCAGGTTATTGACTCAGGCTAGCTGACTTTGTGTGCCACAAATAGCAGAGAGGATGTGAGACTGTCAGGTTATTGACTCAGGCTAGCTGACTTTGTGCCACAAATAGCAGAGAGGATGTGAGACTGTCAGGTTATTGACTCAGGTTAGCTGACTTTGTGTGCCACAAATAGCAGAGAGGATGTGAGACTGTCAGGTTATTGACTCAGGTTAGCTGACTTTGTGTGCCACAAATAGCAGAGAGGATGGAAAGCAACAAAGAGCTCTGGCTTGAGACTTATTGGGATCAAACATGTGGAAGGATATAGGTGATCACCTGTTGAGATGTGGGACAATGTAACTCACAATGTGTCTTCCACAGGGAAGCTTATCAATTCAAAATAAACTCTTTGAAAGAGAGTGGCTTTGATACGTGGACAACAAACAAGAGATATAATAAATTCCAAGGCAACATTAAGGACAAAGTTCGAGCTTGCTTACTGTTGATATTAGAGTGTTGTATTTGAATTCAATACCCCACGTGGCACTTTAAAAATTGCCAGACAGATAACATTATTAACCATTCCACCTTGAATTAAGACCGAGTTTAAGACTTGAATCAACAGCTTTCCTTGCTGTGGGTTGGGTGATAAGTCCCCTATCCAAGGCAAGGAAAGCTGTTGACCTGGGACATGTTAACTTGATAGGTCTTTTTTATGATTCTTATTCGAATTGTTTTTCATTATTGTTGAGATTAGTCAAAAACAATGAAGCAGCTAGACAACACTTAATCACCAGCTAGTTTTGGCCAGTGTGAGCAAGAGAAAGGGTTAAGGTGGAAGCTGTGAAGCTAGTACGCGGTGAGACTGGCAACTTTGGATTGCAATTACCCATTTAATTTTTTCACAAGTACATTAAACCTATATATTTTCTGATTACTACATATCCATAGATTTGTATCCATAGAGTTTTTTTGCAAGATTGGAATTTTTGGAGATTTTATAACATTCTTTCTGACTTGGTAGGGTTTTCACATTTTTCGCGCAGAAGTCACACAAAATTGTTTTCCAGTTGAAATCAGAAGAAATTTAAAATATATATCAATATCCAGGATCGAATTCAATGGTTAGTCCTGAAATAGCATAAATTAAAAGTTATAAAATTTTTAATTTAGTCCTGACAGGTTGTTCATTTTCCTTCTATAAATTGCTCCAAAAGTCACGGAAGGGGTTGTCAGAAAAAAAAATCCTGGGAACCGTTCCTGGATATGATAGTTTTCTTTTAATGTCCGTTGATTTTAATGTGATAGGGCAATTTGTACATTTGTGAGGCGAGATACAAATTGCAGAGGTTGAGCAAAAAACAGTTCCGAGAAAATTGCATTAAAAGAAAAAGTTGCCAATTCTTACGCATTTATGGCTGTCATATGACACATACTCATTTCTTCTGTCCTGTGTTTTAATTATTGTGGGAAATAAACTTGTAGCTTTACCTCTGTGATGTTGTCACTAAACAAAAGTATATTTTGTGGCTTAAATCTCAACTTTTTTTAACTTGGGAACCCCACACTTGGCTTGTTTGGGTGTGGGTTCACATGCGGCTTTCCATATTTGGGGACCAGTAAGTGGATTGTGCTAATTTGTTTTTACATCAATAGAGAATTTCAAAGTAATCAGAACAATGGTAGTGATTAGTCTGAACTGGCCAATTCTTCTCTTCACAGCTAATGGTTTCCTATGAGCGACCCTTGTCAATAGCTCAATTGGTTTCCAGGGTCATGGACTAATGACTGTGCAAACAATGGCATGGTTCATTATCATGCCCATGCAAACAAAGCCATGTGTCCGGCACTGTTTAAACTTTTCATTGTCAACAAAAGTTTTAAGATCAGTTACCTCATATAAATTTTATATTCACACATCTGAGTTTTTGGGAGCATGTAGTTTAAGTATCAGACTATCCAAAAATATGAAAAAGGGATTTGAGGTTATCCAAAGGTGCGGCTTCAGACCTTCCACCTTAATTGCCCTGTGCATGTAAGGAATAAGTCTTAAATTGTGTGTAATGCAGTCATGCAGTGGACTAATGTGAATGACACTTTGCAGGTGTATCCTATGCTAAGGGCCCAGTGCTTGTCTTCCTGGACTCTCACTGTGAATGCAATGACCACTGGGTGGAGCCACTGCTGCAAGCCATTGCCAAGGACAGGAAAAGGGTAAGTGCAGTGAAAGGGCTTGTACATGTTGCTGTTACTGTATTGGTCATAATACACCCATGTGTTGGAAAGAAACGGGCTAGTTATCATCTAATTATTTATCATGCTCTCATATATTGAGGGGCAAAAGAGTAGTACATTTAGCAATATGTGTAACTCTGGTGTACATGTAAAGTACCTGTCACAGGTGGCTGTTAAGTTGCCCTGGGCCTTGTCAAGCCCATGAGAAATTATTGTAATATTTGCATTACTTAAAACAGCATGGTGTGTGGAATAAGGGTAGTTGACTGGTGTGTGCCAACCTGGGCATGGTTTCACAAGTATACAAGCAAGTGATATGAAAGACTTTCAGAGGCTGCACAGGAATGTTTGTAATATCAATTAACCCTTTCCCCTTTAAACCGGCCAAAACCGGATGGCAGTCAAAAATGTCGTCTGCTTCAACGTCTTCAACTAATTTCAACAGTAATGAAAAACAGTTTGACTGAGAATTGCAGATGAGACCTATCAAGATCACGTGCCCCAGGTCAACAGCTTTCCTTGGCATGGGTTGGGCACTAAGTGCCCAACCCATGCCAAGGAAAGCTGTTGACTCAGTCTCAATTCAAGGGGGAAAGGGTTAAAGGAGGGTAGAGAGCCCTCCTTGGTAATATAGATAAAATTGAAACCAAATGGGCAAAAATATAGTATGTTCTTCAAAAACCCAAACGAAAAATAAAAATTAAGTGAATATTGTGTTATCACCATTTCATACCAGGTCATACCAATATTGCTTGACAACAAATAGACTTATGCTTTTGCTGTCATGGGGGAGATTTTATACTTAACAAAGAATAAAGTAGTACATGGATATTCATGGAAATGGTTGCCTAAAGTAGGAGAATCCAGCCAAGTTGGGAGACTCACTGGTGATGCATTTGTCACTGATTGTCGCAACTGTGAAGTGGCAGCTATATTTTCGTTTGCTTACTGTGAAGATTAGCCAGACCAGATAGAGGTGGCAGTGATGTTGTTTCATGAATGTAACATTCATACATTTCTGACATGGTTCTAATTTCAAAGGAAAACTGTGGATGACATTGTTTCTATGTTTATGCATATGGCCGGTGATTTAAATGTGGCCAAAAGCAGTCCACTTTCATTACGTGGCTGCAGCTTTACATAGAAATTTTGTTTCTGTTCCAAAGGTTTCTCCTAGAGGGGCATCTTAACTCATTCCATACCAGTCTCTGAATTTTCCATATATTTACCTAGATTTAAGACGACAATTGCATATTCAAATTCTTCACAAAAAGAGCTTTCGTTCAAGTACCAACATGACTATAGTCTTAAGTCAGTGGTTCTGGCATTGACCAAGGCCTGTGACCATAGTATGGAATGAGTTAAAGGGTGTATATTATAATAGGATTCTTAAAATAATATACAAAAGTGTGCCGCTGGTGTGTGCTATCAACCACTATGAACACAGGCCCTGTGCTCCTGTACAGGTAACTACACAATTACATGTACTTCTCAATGTTAAAGTGGAGCAAAATCATGTACATTTACCAAAAAAAGACAAAAAAATAAAGCCCAAGTCAAAGCGGGTTATTTATAACAAAATATCAGATTTGCATCATTTATTTTTAGCATGATCCTTGTGGGTAGTATCATGATAGTAATTAACAACCAAAATCTAACTTTTCATGTTTGTAACAGAAGCACTTTCTTTTGTGCCAGCAAATTGTGAAAATTGTGTTGCCCATCCACATCACACATGTGAGTGTACATCCACAAAATGGATGTACACTCACATGTACACGTATGTGTACGCGTGCTTGTACGTGAACCTGCAGAAGGTACCAACAGTGGGCACTGTCCATCCATTTGTATGTCTAGAATAAATTATTATTTTTGTGTGGGTTGTGCATCTGAAATTATATCTCTACTTGCATCTGGAAATTTGCATGCTAGGCAGACTGATTTACATGTATATACCAGATGGACGATACATATATTTTCCAATTACCCCGATAAATTACACGGTTGAACATATATTTTGCATGTACCTCCAGACTCCAGAAGTATTCTTTTGGCACTGGTGTGTGTGTAATATTGCAACCAAACTTGAATTTCTTTACAGATTGTGTGCCCAGAGATAGACATCATTGATGCACAAACTTTACACTACAATCCAGCTCCTGTCAATCTACATGGTGGATTCAACTGGCGCCTCCAGTACACCTGGAACACTATGCCCACCTCTTACCTCGGACACCCTGGATACGATCTCCTCAAGCCGTCAGTATCCACCTCTTTCTCATATCTACTCAGTGTGTTATTAATTTGTATAATTTTTGTCTCACCAGCATAAGCTGTCAGTGAGACTAAGCACTCACTTTCTGGACATCCGGCCGTCTGTCGGTCCGTAACATAGAAGTGGTAGGGCGATAGTTGGTATACCGTAAAGTTAACTTAAAACCACCTGGAGATTTTCTCTAGTCTGTCTACAGTCAGAAACCATCAGTCATTGTTTTCTTCCTATTTCATCAATTGGGTGTGGAGGTGACTATTGTCAGTTACCATAAACACTCACTTCGTGATCATTGTTAGTACATAAGTGTAACATACCAAAGACGTCTGTCAACAAAAAACTTCAGAGTGGAATTATTTCACGAACTACACTGGGTAGGACTTTCATACTTTGATAAATGATTTACAGTGATGGTCACTACAGAATTGTACCATCACTGTCATACTTTATTGGTTACATCATGCTTGAATGAGCATTGTAGAAAAACTTCAGAGTGGCATTATTTCACTTACTGCAGTGGGTAGGGCTTTAATACTCGGGTAAATGATTGACAGGGATGGTCACTACAGATTCGTACCATCACTATCATACTTCATTGGTTACATCATGCTTGAATGAGCACTGTAGAAAAACTTCGGAGTGGCTTGAATTATGCTGGTGAGACATTCATGCCACCCCCACCCCCCGGGTCATGGTGTGGCTCTAGTTTTTGTAGTTTGTAGTTTTGAGCATTTAATTTCCCAAATGTGACCCAAACAGTATTCCTAGCATTTTATTTTGTGGAATTGAACTGGAGTTGGATTTGACCTTTATACATTTATGGGAATAAAATGTACCTGAGGCAAATATACCCAAATCGATCTCCCTGTAGCAAATTCAGGAATATTTACCTGTGAAGAATGTGCAGCACTATAAAGTGTATCAAGTGTAATGAGCTGACACATGGTTGTCTGCTGGGCAGAGCTGACCCATGGTTGCCTGCTGGGCAGAGCTGACCCATGGTTGCCTGCTGGGCAGAGCTGACCCATGGCTGCCTGCTGAGCAGAGCTGACCCATGGTTGCCTGCTGGGCAGAGCTAACCCATGGTTGCCTGCTGAGCAGAGCTGACCCATGGTTTGCCTGCCAAGAAGAGCTGAGCCATGATTACCTGCTGAGTAGAGCTGACCCATGGTTGCCCGCTGAGCAGATGGCTCTGTGTGCATTACGTCACTGTTGGGGTTGAAAATGGGACTGGGACATGGATACATTTTGAGCACTATGTGGTATCCTCAATACAATTCTCGCAAGTCTGTCACAGCTGAACTTAAAAATTCCATGCAGTAGAATCATGTGTGTAACATCTTTATGGGGTCCACTTTTACTCAATTAACCCATTATATTGTGTATTTCTGTTGCCTTTGTGAATTTCTGTGTTTATGAGTGTGGCATAACATGTTTCATTGTACAAGCTAAGACTTTGACATGTATTTGATGTTCAAGAATGAATTTTATACAACTCTGAAATGCAATGTGTGTGTATACAAACTGTGTATTTTCAGAACGCCGACCATGATAGGGGGAATATTTGCTGTGGATAAGGCATTCTTTGAGCAGCTTGGTACCTATGACCCAGGAATGAAGGTGTGGGGCGGGGAAAACCTGGAGCTGTCTTTCCGAGTAAGAGCAGTGGTGTTAATATTGAAATAATCCATTTGAAATGACAAATAGGGAAGTCTTTCAGGAACAGAAAATACATGTAGATGACAAAGGATATACAACTACAAGAAAATTGTAAGTTCTGATGTGAGATGTATGCCAAAACTGGTGGAAATTTTAGCTGATTTTGGGAACAGTACTGATAATGAGGGACAGTTTGCATTACTGGAGCATGTTTTAGGATGTTTTCAGCCCTCAGTACACATGCTATTGTGGTAACTCCAAGGTCTGTTGTCTGTCCTTGGTTACCCATTTTCCTGAGCAAGAATTGCTATATTCCTCCCATTTACTGTCATAAAAGTGTTTTGTATCTGTTGAAATAGATCGTCAGGGGCCTTTGTGTTTGGTCTTTCCCTTATATGGGGTTTTATTTTTTATGTCAGTATGTTATTGTGGGGCACTGGAACCTAAAGCTTAACAAACGTAGACACATGGACAGGTCTCAAGTCATCATAAATGGACACTATGCATTAAACTTAACAAATCCAAGGAACTGGAAGGCTTACATATAATGAATTAATAAGGCCAGGCAAGACAACCTATTACATATAGGGACAAAAACCTTGGGAGAGAGTGCCAGATCGGTCTCCAATCAAGTGATTGTTATCAGTGGCAGTTAGGGTCACCATGTACTACTGTTTATATATGCTGGGGTAAAGTTGCTAATGACATTAACTAGACATTAAAAAAAGGAATGCATTATGATGCAAACTGAGCTACCAGTCAACCCATCTGACCTGACAGGTTTGATTGAAGTGCCACAAACAGGAGGATGTCACAAGAGGGGTAACCAGTCCTTGATCACCAGAAACACAGGTCATGCTGACCCTTCTGTGCCTGTTTGCACCTTGAAATGGAAACCACTATATTCTTTACAAGGTTGGGAGGGAATACTTTTTATGTATCAGAATGATAGCTAAATGTGATAAAATCTATGTACAGTTACATAACAATTGGTCAATCCTTCCATAAGTTCACTGTTGGAACACTGAAAAAATTACATTTCCGTTTTTCTGTCCTGTGGATAAACCTTCACTTTTCTTGAGGCAGTACTGGAGGATTTTTATTCTCCCAGTACACGGCTTCTCTCAAGCGCACTGTTCAGTTTGGCACTTGTCTTTTCAGTAACCAGGTCTTGGTTATACAACCCCATGACACAATCATGCCCATGAGGTGTTACATTAAACCCGTCGACCTGGACAGTTTGACTTTGAATCTTAACACATGTTTTGGCATGGTCTTCCGGTAACATTTGCTTTGTGCATGTTAACTATATAAGCAGCAGTTTAAAGTGTTCCAGCTACCACTGACGAGAATCGTGGAAGATTCAAAACCGGTGTGGCTTTTCCTTGTTTGAGGTTTATAGGCCACCGGTCGTGCTTGGTCTTTTTCTAAATATCATAAAAGCTTTACGGTGTCCCAAAGTTAATCAAGCTTGACTGGAGGTTATTTGATACATGTAAATGGTAGACTCAGACCATAAAATTACTTTTTAGCTCTGCTGACCAAAGGTCACAAAGCTTATGTGACCACTCATGTTTGTCTGTCTGTTCTTCTCTTTATCCATGCATCCATAATGTTTTTGCTTGTGAGCTAGCAGAGTACAGTCCAGTTTTTAAGATAGCCCCAGGACTTGTCAAGCACATAAAATCTAGGTCAAGTTCGCTATTAGTGGTGCAACCCTGCAGTATTATGTAATATATGGGTCAAAATGTTAAAATCTTGTTACCACTATAGCATTCTTACAGTAAGATAGATCTTCATGAAATTTAGCGGGATTGTGGAGGAGGTCAAAGTCAAAATTACTTATGATGCAAGTAGCACCACATGTAATTTGACAGAAATTATGAGCCAAAATGTGTTTCAAGATATAAAAAACTCCATATCTCAAAAAGTAATTGGATTAAACTTTTTAAACCAAATTATCGAATGCTAGCATGTTATAAAATATCAGTGACCTTGCCTATTTTTGTTATGTCATCAGGCGTGTAAAGTTGAAAGAGGTGATTTGATAATGGCAGGGTGTAGCATGGACAGCAATTGCTAACAGAATTGAGTCTCCAGATCAAAATTGCACTTGACTACATTGTACATTTATAAAACTACACTTGGTGACCTACGTTTTGGGTCACTGTGACCCAATAATTATGGACTTTGGTGCTTGTCGAAGTTTTTTTTTTTTTTTTTTTTTTCAATAATTCAAAAAGTTATTACCTGATCTGAACAAACAGACCATGTATGAAAAGCTGGATGCAGGGCATGAACATAATTTTTTAGTCCGAGTTGACAGTCAAGGTCAAATGGCCAGTTGGAATATAGGGGTCATCTTGTGAATGCTCTGCACCCCACAGTTTTTGAGTTAGGTCCATATAATGTTTAGGACTTATCAAGTGTATGGATATCTGTGTTGACATTAATGTTGGTTGCACCACCTATAGTATCATGCAACATACAGATTAAAATGTTAAAATCTTGTGACCAGTCCAGCATCCATAATTTTTTATTGATCTTCATGAAATTTTCTAGGATTGTATAAGATGTCAAAATCTTGGTTGCTTTTGATACCAGTGGTGCCACCTGTAATTTTACAGAAAATATGAGGTAATATGTCTGAAAGATACAATTTTCATATCTTGAAAAATAATTGAATTAGACATACCAAAGTTATAGGATATGTAGCTCATGTCTAGTGCTAATATGTTATACAAGATCAGTGACCTTGAACTGTTTTTTAAGGTCGATGTTAAGACCTGTTAATTTGGAAGAGGTGATTTTGTTATTGAAGGGTGTAGTTTGGACATCAATGGCACAGATAATTGAGCCTCTAGATCAAAATTTCATTTGACTACATTGTATATACTGTATTCATTCCAATTGTAGCACATGCCCTAATAGAAGCACGCTCCCTACATAATCTTGGGGGTTTTATTAAAAATTCAGTAGTTTTCAGTATTTTAAAAAATTACTTGTAGCTGCTTCTGATGAAAGAAGAGGGTCTATTTTTGTTATTTGTGCTGTATATGGATTTTATAATAAGTGTAATTGCTTGTGATATTGTAAATTCAGACATATCATTATCACAAAACTCTGTGAAAACCATGTCTGCTCCAGGAAATCTTTGCATTAGCACAGTGTGCTGCTATTGGAATGAATATGGTAAAACTCTACTTTTGGGTTACCAAGATCTAATGATTGTGAACGTGACCTATTTTCAAGGTCATGAAACACTTAAAAAGACATTTAATGCAATATCTTGATGAATAATAAGGCGAATAACACCAAATGTATCACAAATGTGTATCCTGTGGAAGTGTGATATTGCAGAATATGACTAGCCTTGATTAATATTTCAAGGTCGTGGATTGAACACATTTCAGAAAATGATGTTTTGGTGATAGTGGTCAGCAGGGCATTAGGCCCATGGGTCTCTTGTTACATATGATGAACTGTGACAAACATGATGAGACATATGGGAGTGAGTGTAAGTTCTGTCCATGGGTGTCTACAAGTCATCCTCCCAGTTAAGCATCATCCAATTTCACTCTGCTGCAGTTGTCTATCAGTAAGTCATAAAATGAATGTGGAGAAATGTTATACGGTTGTCTTCCAGGAAGTCATAAAATGGATGTGGAGAAATGTTATAATTTTGCAAATGGCAAAATAACTGTACTTGAGGTACTCCTTGTTGAAAATGGTGAATGTATGTTATTTGATCCTTGGAGACATTGTGCAGTTAAGAGTATAATGTCTGTACTTATCTTAGTAGCATCAATTGTAAAAATATATGCAGGTGCTGTGTAGAGGCAATGACAAGAAAGAAGCCATGGGGCAAACCCGGTTTCATCCATTTCCATTGAGTATTTTCTTTGGTCGTTAGTCCAGTAGGTTTCATTATTTTTATTAGCACAAAAATATTTAGGCTGACTGTGGTTGTGACTTTCCAGACCTGGATGTGTGGGGGTTCCATGTGGATAGCTATATGCTCACGTGTTGGGCATATCTTCAGAAGAGAAATTCCTTATAGCTTCCCTGGAGGACACCCGAGGAAGACCATACTGGAAAACAATATGCGAGTGGCGGAGGTGTGGATGGACCAGTATAAGAGGTACTTCTATGCGGCACAGGTAATATATTGTCCCTTTTGGTACCCCAGTCTCTTTAAAAGCCCCTCTCATTTACCAAAAGTGGTAATAGAATGTAAATATTTGAAAATTTTGACCATTGATCATGCAAAAACCGTGTTTTTGAAAACAAAGGTCTGAATTATAGTCTCATTTTCTGAAACTTTGTCTAAGAGCCCAGGTGCTTAATAGTAACAATATGCTAATGAATGTCCAACACTATACTTACATTAGGAATGACCTAAAATTGGCACTCTTTTCATTTATCCTGTTTTGGATTTCTCCATCCTTTGTAATTCTAATTTCAGATATTTTTTCCATTTAGCAATAATATATACCATAACAAATACTTTCCCTCGAGCTTTTGTCACTCACCAAATTTACATAGGTATCACACACATGTATTTGATGCTACATAAAAGAAAAGGAGATGTTACCCATATTTGCTGGTTTCAGTTGAGACTTTTGCGAAGTGTTTAGCTCTTTTGTGGTTAGAGCCAACAGCTTTCTTTGGCATGGGTTGGGCCCAATACACCCAACCCACATCAAGGAAAACTGTTGATCAGGAGTATGCTCTAATGCTAGGTCCACAATTCTCCCCAAAAATGTTTTCTTTAATGAGGAATTTAAGAAATTAAAAAAAAACATGAAATGATCCAAGTCTGAAAGGATTTTGTACCATTATGCACAAATTCTAAGATTTTAATCTGTGTGTGACAGAATGATTACGGTAATAACGTGTTACAAAATTTTGTCAACTGTGCCAACTCTTTACCTTTTGAAAACTGCCCCCCCCCCCCCACCGGTAAATTTCAGATATTGCTTTGTCATTACAAGACACTGTCATTGACTTCTAGTTTTATTGTGCAGAATGTGTCGAGGGACAATGCCATCCTTGCATCTGTGGCTGACAGAAGACGACTACGGCAGCAGCTTGACTGCCACAGTTTTGAGTGGTATCTGACCAATGTGGTGCCACAGATGGACGTCCCACCTCTGGATGCCCCATACTATGGAGAGGTAAGCTATGTGCAGCTCAACTTTTTGACCTTGTTGAACCCTATCCTGGTCAATTAAGTCTGAGTCAGTAGCTTTCCACAGAGCAAGTTGGGTGTGATGTGTGCACAAGCCAAGGTGAGGTAAGCTATTGACTAGGGACATGCCATCACAATAGGGGCTTCATGTGGGTACACTTTTCATCTACATGAAATCTAAGTGACAACATTAAAGGAGATGGCAATCTGGGTGATTTGAGTAGGAAAGGGTCAAGTATGGAGAGGTGGCTACCTGTTCACATAGCTAAAATTTTTGCTTGGCTAAAGTATGGAGAGGTAAACTACATGTACACGTAGCTAATGTTTTAGAGCAAGGCCAAGTTTTGACAGCAATGAGCTACATGAAGGTTAAGTTTTGAGGTAGTTAAAGTACATGTATGAAAGTGAGCTACATGTAGTAATATCCCTTGACCTAGCTTTAGTATGGAGAGGAGAGCTCTATGTAGTAATATCCCTTGACCTAGCTTTAGTATGGAGAGGAGAGCTCTATGTAGTAATATCCCTTGACCTAGCTTTAGTATGGAGAGGAGAGCTACATGTACAGTGCACATGAAGCTTCTGTTTTGAGCCAGATAAAATTTGAGGTGAGCCACTGGTAGGACTACATACATGTATATGATGCTATAATTGCCATGTGTAAAATTGTTCTATCAGTGTGCTGGAGTTTCACAATTTAAATTAGTATAGAGTGTAAACTTGCAAAGGAAAAATTTCTGGGATCCAAAATTTATCTGTAGATCTATACATTCATTAAATTCAGATAATAACTTTGCACTCATGAAAAGCACAATTCATGAGTCAACGGCTCCCAAACTACTATGTTTTGAGAGTTGAGCTATCAGTCGATATATCTTCTCCCTATTAAATAACCTGGTTTGTCTTCCAGTTTCTTCTAAAACCTGGCATACTGGTGCTCAGGTCTATTCATTTTCTCTTGCCTAGCAACAGGCTAGCTTCTCGTGTAAGTGGCCACAATAACCAATTGCACTCTCCCTTTCACGTCAAAACTCTTTGACATTAGAAAACGGTCACATTTACGTTGCTAACGTGAATGTTTACCCTGGTATATAAGCACTACCGGGGGCCGTCAACTTCAGTCTCTGATGAGATGCGTTAGCATCGAAACCGGTCAGACTTGATAGATTGAATCGTTGCTCCATTCGGTCTTGCTCAGTCGTATTTGCTCAAATTCAGATAATACTTTGAGTTACGAGAAAGAGAAACTTTTAAGTAATAAAAGGAAAAATTATGGGTCATAACTATACTCCATACAATACATAGTACCCATGGAGAACATTCAGCACCAATGCAGCCACATTATCTGGATGTGGCGGCTATACTTATGAAGATGCAGTGGTCTATATTCAGTGTAGTTTTACCTGCAATTGAAGACCACTTCACATAGCCTACACGACCACTCTTGAATGGCAGACAGTAGGAATATTCAGTCTCACTACTGTACAATGGGAGAATTTTTATATATTGCCTGTGGAGAAACTTTATGTGTATGTGGCCACAAATACAGGGTCTTCACAGTCCTATCCATATACAGATGTAGTACAGATGTCTCTCTTTTGAAAAAAACCCTCCTTTGGGAGAGTATCTGTCTTTTACTACCATTTTAACTGTGCAAAAGCTCCTTCTAATGATAAGTTACCTCTTTGGGAGACCATCTGCAGAACCTGACCAGTGACTCACCCAAAATGACCCTAAAAGACCACTTATCCATCTAGAAATTACCCATTTCGGACAAGTAAAACCCACCTATTTTGTACAAGATTGGTAGAATAATTTGTCAAAACCAGTATACAAATTCAAAATGTTTATAATACCCGTCACTCAGTAAACACATGACTGCAAGATGGAATGGGGTCTAATAAATGTATGTCAGTCATGTTTGAATCTAGAGTATGGAGGGGAATTCAAATTAGTGGTTAATTGTTGGGTGGGTGGTGCAAGAGTTAAACCTGCATTGGGGGACCACCTGCTTTACGCAACCACTTCTTGGATGGCGCTAGGGGTGGTCTCTTAAAGGAGAGACAACTTTACATGGTTAATTCATTGATAATGCCAGTCATTCTGATGGTGTGATGTGTCAGGTACGGAATGAAGCCACAGATCAGTGTCTGGACTCCCAGGGCCTGCCAGGAGCATCTGTACTCATGCTTGACTGCCACCACGAAGCAGGAAATCAGGTCAGTAGATACAGCACACAGGTCCCAACATGAAATTGGTCTCTTTGTGTTCAAGATTCTACATCATCCTTCTAATCTTACAAACAAAGAATTTCCAAATAAACCTAGTTTCCTTTTTATGCCTCACCATAAGGGGTGGGAAACATTGTTTTCAGGTTGTCCATACATATATCCATCCTTCTGACAATCCATCCAGTCAATATTTTGTATTAGTAAATACCTTTTTCAGATGATAATGTTTCAATGGGTGAAAGCTATCATGTGTCCGTGCACTAGTTTTTCTAGACAACGGTGTGGCACGTGTAAGCCTACTAAACAACGGTGACGTCGAAATAGTGCTTTCCATCATTATTGCAAGAAGCTGTGCAATGCAGCCATGAAATGTAAACAAATCATGTCAATTTCATAAGCTTACCTACATTATAGGATGGGGGGGGGGGGGGTATGGGGAACTTTTCATTGCTATTTATAAAAACAAAAACACCATTAAGAGTTTAAGCTGCTTATTTTGCCAAAATTTAATTTTGAAAAAATCTTCTCTATCACATTATATCAAATTTGGCCTACTTTTAAGACCTTTGCAAAATACTGTGTTATTATGAATTGAAAAAAAAAAATCTTTGGAAAATTTATAATTTCGCATACCATTTAGTGCTTTTAAAAACTGGGCACATGGTTATCATTGTGAAGAAGATATTTATAGTTTTGGCTAAATGTATGGTTATCATTCTGAAAAAGGTATCTTACTAAATCAGATATGGCATGGAGAAGGGTGCACTGGACCAAACAAGTTGTCCTTTGTTGACTAGGTGATCACAGGGTGTACTAGTGCATCCTTGGATCACCTAATCAACTCGGGCCAACTAGTTTGGCCCAATGCACTCTTGTCCATACCATTCACATGTATCTGTATATCATGGTATTTCAAATATGCCAAACAGATTTTGCTCAAGTTTGGCACAAAAGTACCTTATAAGGCAATGGTGTACTGGTTAGATTACTGGATCACTGTGACCAGGGACGTGCTATATAGCACGTCCCTGCTGTGACATACTTGCTGACTAACACATCATGCACCAGCTAACCTTCAGACACTTCTGTTACCAAGAAATTCAAAATAAGTTTTTAATGTTTGACTCAACCTGGAGAACACAGAATAGGTGGATGCATTGCAGTGACTCCTCAGTTACATGCACAACATACATGTAAACAGTTGTTCTGACAGCAATCATGCAGGGGATTCCTGGGGACCCCAAAACTTGAAGTTGTGCACCAGGTGATGTAGTGAAACATTAGCTCTGCCAACCTGTCAGACACGAAGTCATAAGATGTAGAGATCTCCACAGTCATATTTTCAACTTCTCTGAAACCATTGGCCAGATCATCTTCAATATTATGGTAATATATTTATCTAAAAACTATTACTTTAGGGTCAGAGACAATTTTTCATATTGCTGTCCTGTGCCATTGTTTCTTGAAGGTGTTCTTTCTTTTGCTTTTTGGGTTTGCTGTGAAACAGCTGTTCTACCTGACATTAAGGGGTCAGTTGGTGCACAGGGGCCACTGTGTAGACACAGCCAGTCTGCAGCAAGGAGGCCAGCTGGTGCCCTGTGAAAAAGTTACCCAGTCCTGGCACTTGAACAATGTGAGTTCCCTTTGATAAGTACCTACACATATGCATAATATCCACACCCACCAGGGTCAACCCATCAACCATGTGACCATTCTCAAAACCAAATAAGCACTAGACCTATAGTGGCTCCTTCATTTGGCAAAATTTGGAATGTCTGGTTTTGCTATCTACATGTATGCAGCTCTTCAGGGAGTAGCTTAATGGCTCTGTGTGCATGCATATATGCTAGGGTTGTGTATGTAGGTAACTAATGTCAAAGTGTATGGTGACATGTTTTGTGTCACATGAATATCAGGAGAGTCAGACTTCACGTCATAATGTTGGCTCTGTGACTGGCAATGCACAAGAGGTGGAAATGTATGCCATGCCTGCTGTAGCAGTAGTTGCTATTTAAAAAGATTGTTGGCAACATTCAGTTGCATCTTTTCTTCAAATACCATTTGTAAATATGTATTTATCCAGAGGTTTGAAAAAGACACATTGAATAAATTCTATATGTAGCACCAAAAATTAAAATATATATTACCAAATGAAGCACCTGTGTGGGGGGCAGTTAATACTAATTACATGGACAAACAGAATCAGATGATAAGATAAAAAATACTAGGTTTTATGGTTTATAAAGTGTCAGTTGCATGACTTGAATGGTTTCCTAATTTCATGTAGTAAAACAAAAATTGAACTCAGCTCATTGTAATTTTTGGATGAAAATCAGTCTTTTCATTTTTGGCTGGAATTTCATGGCAATGTTGCGATAACTTGCAAAGGAATTTTTATGATGAAAGGCCTTAAAGACAACAAAGGCCCCGTAGCTTTTAAATGAGCAACTGTCCTTTTATCTTAACCTTACTCTTCAAGGTCATATGAGTTATGGTGACATTTTGATTTAATCATGAGGTCCGTGTTTACCTTTCACTTTTACTGAGACACTTGTCTTAAACATGCTAGCTATGTTCAAGCCCAGTCTCGCATATGTCCAACTGGTTATTGTGTGCCAAAAATGTGGCTAAGTTGAACACAGGATGTTTACAAAAATCCCTTGTGTTATAGTCAGTCAAGATACTGTGTTGTCCTTAAAAATGAAAACTGAATAGTCTGGGTATAGAAATGAAAGGAAACTCTTCTCTCTTACAGCGGAAGCAGCTGCAGACCCAGGGACAAGATGGAGCCATGATGTGCTTGGAATCACACATAAAGAATGAAGCTGTTACCCTGACGTCCTGTAATGAGGAGGCACCATTAAATCAGCAGTGGACATTTTCATATCATTTTGATCTAAACAAGATAAAGACAGAAGTATGATATATATATATATATATATATATATATATATATATATATATATATATATATATATATATATATATATACATACATATGAATATAAATATAAAGACAGAAGGGCGGTAAATATAACATACTCTATTTCATTTTCATATCATCATGACCAAATTAAGATAAATTATAGTGATGATTAAAATGCTATGTATTTTTGTATGAAAGAGTGTTTTTTGGTTCTTTCTTTGTAAGAGATGATGTGGAACAGTCTTCTCTTTCAGTTTCATTTTGAATTCCCAGTATTTTGTTATTCTGTGGTTGTCCTAGGAAGCTAATGGTTAAGAGTCAAGCCTTTATAATAAACGATCACAGATGCTCCAAGTCTCCCAATACATCAAGACATATCACAATTTTGTGGTCCCCAAATCAGCGGAATTTTGCTATATGCCAATTTTTCAATGATACTTGCTATGTTGAATGAACAGAGCTCTTGATTTTTGCCCCTCTGTTGTCCAATCCCTCCCTCTTCCTATGCTGTGCTACTTGTAGACTCAGGGAGAAGCCAAAATTAGACAGAGACACAGCTGTATTGGTATAAACAGAAGGCCAAGCCATAGACTGGTCACCCTCTGAGTGTTGCTTACAAAAAAGAGACAGGGCACAATTTCCAGGCATCTGATAGGCTAACTGGAAACTAAAGCTGTGATTGGCTGATGTCAAACAATATTCATCAATACAGACAAGTTCTTTTTTTTTTGGATGAAGTCCTGGAGGATTTTAATCGCATGTAAGTGCAAAAGAGAACATTTACTTCAGTTAAATTTTACATACATGCAGTGTGCTGTTCCAGTGTACCCCAATGGGCAATAAACAAGTTCTGCAAGGGGAAGTGTACATGCTGTCTAGATGTTTCAAGAGCATGCTGTCTTGCACATCCACTTTGACCTGTGGTGAAGAGCAGGCACACTGGCTCAAGAATGTACACACTTCAACCTACTTGTAAGAAAATTAACAAGTGAATCTAATATGATGTGCAGTTCCTCTCATGTCTAGTGAAGACTTGATTATTAGTATGCAAGATGCTTCACATAACCTTATGCTGAATATGATGGTCCATGAAAAATTATTTGGCCCCCATAGTAAAATGGCAAAAATTTGACTTTTTCTGTAATGTTTTAGAGAATCAGATGGCCAAAAGCTGCAGAGTTTAAATACTACTAAAATGTCACTCAATTAGAGTTCTTCCACATATAACCTCAAACCCATACTGAATTCAGTGATGTAGTATGACCCAAGAATGGATGTGTGAAAAACATTGATCATTACACTACCCTAATTTAGAGATAGCAAGATACCAGAAAACTAGGTGAGGGTATACATGTACTTTCAGCTAAAATTGTAATTTTTTTACTTTTGAGTTTTACCCTATTGAAAGGCTTTTCAGTCTCCTGAATGTGAGATTTCCAATTTTCTTTTTGTTGTTTTTATGCTGCTTTATTGCACAACATAATGTCTTGCAGCTACCAAAGCAGACCAGTCTGTTTAATATCCCTAAATAGTTATGGTTTACAGCTTGTCAGTTGATTGGTGATATGCAGGTATTTGTCAATATACACAGCTTGCAGAACACCACAGGGATCCATTTCTCCAAGAGGAAAGCAAAGGGGCAGTACCTAGCCGACATGTGCTGGGTTGATGACTTAGGGGACTTCTCTAAATTCCTCATACATGTATATATGGCAACACCTTCAGACAGGATATAGGGAGATTTCTCATTCCTGTGTGGAAGATTTTATATTGATAAAGGGTACAGAAGAAGTAAATGGACTTTTAGGGAGAGATTGCCCAAAATAGGCAAAATTTCTGGAAAAAGAAAGAAATTAAGGCCAAAAACTGTGAAATTTCTGCCAAATGGGGGACTGATATGTACATGTACATTATATGTGTATGACTGGCATACCATCTATATTGTAAACAAATTCTAGTCAGAGTGCTTTATATAATCATGTTGTCCTACTCTCTGTTTAAAAGCAAAAGAGGGGTTAGTCACAGCCATGGTTTGTAAATATGCAGCCTCCTGCCACAATTCCTACCTTGGCCTATTTGATAAGGATAATTGTCATTTTGATCAACCTGCCATGTGACAATTAACCAGGACTAGGACTGGCTTGCACATTGTGGCCTACAAAGGACACTGCTGCGTGACCGAGACCTCGCCTGTGAAAGCGAGCTAGCTTTCACGCATCTACCGCTTCAAAACACCTCGAAGGCTTGATGCGCTGTGAAAGCTAGCTAGCTTTCACGTCATCTCCCAAGCCGTGATCAAGACCTCGCTCTTCTGTCTTGAGTGCGAGATACTTTTCACGCATGAAAAGTACCTAGCTTCCTGAGCATGCACAGTTGAGAGCTTATATTACCTGGTTCACACTGCCGTTTTTTGCCCGACTAAAACGTTGTTGCCCGTTAGTGTTTGTGCAACATTATATATAATATATAAAATATAATAACACACACACACAATATATATATATATATATATATATATATATATATATATATATGTATTTATGTATGTATATTGGGCTAATTTTTTGCAAGCTTAACACTTGCTTGTCTTTACTAACTACCATTATACATTTGATGAATTTTATCATTTTTGAACCCTGCCATGGGTATAATGGCCGTCCTGCCTTCAGACATACACTTACGTATTCTGTTGGGGTACCAGTATTAAATAGTATCTTGCGGCTCTGATTGCGCGAGGTAAGTTTCACGGCGAGGTATGTCTCGAAGGGAGGTGAGTGCTTGAGCGCGAGGCAAGTTTCACGCGTGAAGCAGACCTCGCCGACGAGGAAGCTTTAAAACCGATTTTGAGGTCTTGAAAGCGAGGTCTCTATAATGGTGCAACACCACAAACTGGCCAGGCGAGAATGACTTTCACACCAGTAATCATCAACCCAGTGGGACTGGGCCATGAATAATTAATGAGACTTGTTGGGTTTTATTGATGGTGCTTTTGTACTTTCTCCCATGCATTTGGTTAACAGGAACAGACCCTCATGATAGTCAGACCTGAACCAACTAATCTTGCCCTATCTATGGAACAGTCAGGCTGAGCTCAACCATGGATGGGGACATAATCTCGTGCATTTAGTAAGGAAATATATGCAGCTTTGAGCAGACACAAGAACTTAACCTTTGGCAAGCCATTTTAACCTTTAATAATTTTTGTGGATATCCGTAAAGATTATCCTTGATAACTCTTGATATCAAAAATTATTTATGGAAATCCAAAAATGACTTTTGATATCCACAAATATGTGATATCAATAAATGTTTATTGATATCAAGAAATCCTTTTTTGATATTCAAAACTAAATACATGTAGCAAGTAAGAAGAATTGTTGATATCAATGCACCATTTTAGATACCAAGAATTGATATTTTGATATAAACAATCAATTATGGATATCCCAAATTGTTTTCTGGGAATCAAAAACTAGTTCATCTGTGTCTAAATTCTTCATATTCATAATTGTTTTGTGGATAGCCAAAACTCACTTTGGGTCATGGATAAATGAGGTCTTGACATGAAACATCCAGAGTTAAATGTTGGTCTTTGAAATAATCCAAAATTGATTTCTTGATATCCAAAATCAATTCTTGATGTCCAAAAAAAGCATACACCTAACCTATTTTTTTGGATATCAAAAATGAGTTTTTAATATCTAAAATGATTTTTGGATATGATTAATTGATTTTTGGATATGATTAATTGATTTTTACACATCACAATTTAATTTTTGGATATCTAGATTAAATTTTTTTTATATCAAAAATGAAGAATTCACCAAATTATGCCCAAATTTAGGATATAAATAAATGAATTCTTGATGTCAAAAAATGAATTTTGGGTATCATGACACGTTTTTTTGATATGAAAAATTGATTTTTTTATATCAAAAATTGATTTTTTATATACAAAATTGAACTCCTAATATCTGACATGGAATGGATTTTGGATATCCAAAATTGATACTTGATATCAAAAATATACTTGGATATGCAAAATAACAAATGTTAAAGCAGCTTGCCATATTAACCTCCCATGTAAAATCAAGGTATGGAAATTAACTTGCACTGGGACTGCCATAACACCTGAGGTGAAGCTGGACAAATAAGTTAAGGTCACAAATAATACCAAGTGATAAAGTCAAGGTCAGAGAGCAATTTATAAAAGAAGGGTGTCCAAATAAAAAAACATGATTTTGATGACATTTGGTAGGATATATCTTTGTAAGACCTTGCCTTAATTTACCAGCTCACTGAGTAGTTTCCCAACATAGTGGTATCTGTTGGGAAAACTACCATTGTCCTCTTGTGAATACATCTTTCATCTGCAGATCAGCCTTCCAGCAAAGACTATAGTGTGAACATGCAGGTCTGCTCCCGCTGAATAAGAATGTTCCAATCAACACAGAACATGATCAAAGGATAACTTGTCATCATCTTCTGCCTTTTCGCAGCAAATAACCACATACCACTTGAATGGTCTCATTAACAGTTACCGTGCAGTGTTGCTGGGTGTTTGGCATGTGCCTTCAGGTATACAAATATATGTGGACAAATTGTAACAATGCATATCACAGTCCTGAACAACTGCACAAATGCTAACAGACCCTCACGTCAATTTCCTAAATTAAATTTCTGGGACTGGTTGTTAACTGTGGATGCTGATGCATGCATTATTCACTTAACATGCTTAACACAATGAAAACGTATATGCATCTACCTAGCATAGTATTCAGATGATCTCAATCAGGTGGAGGTGGTGGTTACTTGGGTGCAGGTGGTGGCTAGTTAGGTGCAGTCGGTGGCTAGCTGGGTGCAGGTGGTGGCTAGTTAGGTGCAGGTGGTGGCTTGCTGGGGGCAGGTGGTGGCTAGTTAGGTGCAGACGGTGGCTAGCTGGGTGCAGGTGGTGGCTAGTTAGGTGCAGGTGGTGGCTAGCTGGGTGCAGGCAGTGACTAGCTGGGGGCAGGTGGTGGCTAGCTGGGTGCAGGTGGTGGCTAGTTAGGTGCAGGCGGTGGCTAGCTGGGTGCAGGCGGTGGCTAGCTGGGGGCAGGTGGTGGCTAGTTAGGTGCAGGCGGTGGCTAGCTGGGTGCAGGTGGTGGCTAGTTAGGTGCAGGCGGTGGCTAGCTGGGTGCAGGCGGTGTCTAGCTGGGGGCAGGTGGTGGCTAGTTAGGTGCAGGCGGTGGCTAGCTGGGTGCAGGTGGTGGCTTGTTAGGTGCAGGCAGTGGCTAGCTGGGTGCAGGCGGTGGCTAGCTTGGGGCAGGTGGTGGCTAGTTGAGTGCAGGCGGTGGCTAGCTGGGTGCAGGCAGTGGCTGGTTGGGTCAGTGTGACAGTGGTGGGACAAAGTTCAACTTGTGTGATCACTGACAGCAGGCTGTAGGCTGTCCACTGCCTGTGTCTGTACTGCAGGCAATTAAGGTGCAGTTTATGGCATTCATATCCAAATTGTGTGCACTGAGTGTGGGAGGTTTCTGTTCATTGTCAGGGCACCATGACAAGGGAAACCCACTCATGTGTCTGGTGCAGCTTTGTGGCCATTTGTTGAACACCTGTATGACAACAACACTGACATCAAGCATGTATAATGGGAAGCACTGGACATTTCACGTACTGTCAGCGGATGAATGCCAATATTTCTGCAAAATGTTGTTTCACAGTGGAAAGCCATAAAAAACTCTGTGTATGGAGGGAATATTATTTTGCTGCAGCAGGCAGACTTGCATGGCATTGTAGATTGTAAGCGGTGCACTGGACCATTGTGTGTGCTGTCAGCAGGGATAAAGCATTGTATGATGACAGGCGTGGATAAAGCATAGTGCTGGCAAGTTTGACAAGGTTTATATGTGTGCCTTGATGCATGTTAATACCAAGATCAGGTTTAATGGCACATCAGCAAACTGGCTGCCATGTAAAGGAACCCGTACAAGGGCTACCTGCATGCAGCAGGTGTCTACAACAGACTTCCCGCTGCCTGGCTTGAATATAGCTACTTAAAATACCACTCAGCCTCCTACCCCACTATACCATGTGTACAGCCAGTCGACTTTGATCCGCCTCATCTTGGCTGGCAACCTGCACAGTTTGTTGAATGTCATCCCCGATTTCCTGGACACAGCTCCCATGGGAAACCCTACAAGTGATGTCACATTTCATGATCAATATATAGGAGACAATGGCGGACAGTCACAGCCAATCAGAGAAGCAGGCTAACATGTCTTGTCTCCATGCCATACCTATAATTACAACCTGCTGCTCTGATCTCCTTTTAATTCCAACGGAAATTAAAGAAAATTTTACAGTATTCTGTGTATGTTGGAAAGCACTTCATTTTTCTGTCTGGGCCCTATTGATGACAACTCACACATTTATTTGGTTCACATGAACAGCAAAGAGTTAAGATTCCAATCATTTAATATATATTATAAACATGCAAGTGTTAAAGCCCCTAGACAGTTGTTATATACAGGTACTTGAAAGTATGTTAAATTCTTACACTGTACTTGACATGAATATATATATATATGTATATATATATATATATATATATATATATATATGTATATATATATATATATGTATATATATATATATATATATATATATATATATATATACATACACAATAGAATCTCCAAACAAGACCACCTCCATAAAGAGACCATTTCTATATCAAGACTGCTAATTTACAGACCCATTTTGGTTTATCCTTAAATTGTATCCCCATTAAGACCACTCCCCTAGTAAGACCACATTTTTCAGTCCATTAGGTGGTCTTAATTGGCAGATTCCACTGTATATATATGTTTGTATACAGTGGTGCCTCTTGAGAGACCACATGCTTTCGGTGACCACTTTAAGACCTGCCATAGGGGTGGTCTGTCAAATTAGGGACCAGCGTGTATGTATATACTATGTATAAACCATTTTCATGCAAATGACACAAGTGTGACATTTACCATATAATTGTATGGTCCTTCAGAGAAAACCTCAGTATTAATGTCAAAATACATAACGTAACACCATTGCTAGGCTGGCATTAGCCATAGGCTAATAAAGGTGGCATTTGGTTAAAGAAATTTACCGCCATTTAGCCGAATTGGCTAAATAAAGATTTTCATTTTCTAAACTTTGCCCTTCATTACTGAATTCATACCTGCTTGTGGGGGGGGGGGGGTAGATAAGTTTTTATTGATGGCATCTGGATTTGGCTAAAATGTGGTAGTCATTTTAGCCATATTGACTAAAATAATTTAATTCCCAGCACTAGCCCAGGCAGCCTGTTGTGGCCTATGGATAAATTGGCAGATAAATGCAACAAGTCAGCAGCAAGTGACGGCATTCAGTGGTGAGTGACAGTCCTGCCGCCATTCCCTGCTGAACCCTAGCCACCAGCCACCCCAAGGATATTCTCTTTCAGCCCAAGCTTTACATGCACTACCTATTGCTACCAGTCTGCTCAACAGGCTTAAAGAACGAATGATTTTCAATAGCATCATAGATGACCACATACACAAGCTACAAATGATACCTCAAGTAACTAGCTAAAGTCACAATACAAACCACCGTACCCAGGGACACTTATCAACATTTGATTTACTCTTAAAGCAATCTTTATAATTCAAGCATATATTGATTTTCTGCATCCTTAAGAATATAATAATCTTTCAATCAAACTTACATATACATGTACTAGAATATTATTTTTAAGAAAGTTTTTTCCAAATTGTCAGCAGTATGATCTCTCTGACCTTGACATTTACATTTATGCACGGACAATCATAATAATGATTATTGACTTGAATTTGCAGTTTCTGCACACCCACAATTATATGTGTATGTCTTCTAGCCAATCTGTATCACGTATACATGCAGCTCCTTGATTACATGTACAGCATTTCAAGAATCATATATATGCCCCTTTTGTCACTGTATCAACTGATTCAAAGCTCTGCTTAATTAAACAAATACTCACTGTTGTGGTTTTTGTTATATCCTTTGTTAGAAGTAGTCTTTTTCCATTGTATTATATGCTTTGTTGTAAATTAGAAGGACATTTTGTGCAAAGACCTGATCACGTTACGCGAACAACGTACTTTGTGTTCAAAGCCCTTGTAGGACTGCAGACAACTGTGAGGGGGTGGGGGTGGGGTGTCCCAGTACGATGATTCAGGCAATAATGTTGCTCTCCAGTACAGCGCACACAACATAATAATGTTCAAAATAACGACCAGTGTGAAGTGCAGAAAATAAGAAGGCCTTCAGTTTACTGGTATATGGAAAACAAAATGGCCCAGTGCACCAGTATGGAGATACCCTTTACCCCCTCAACTGTATACAAAATGTTGCAAACAGCTTGGACAAATGCAAAGTATCAAGCTTTGAGGGTCAGAAATTTAAGTTTTTAATACATCTTATATTCATATCAACCAAAAAGACTGGGAGACTTGTTTTGCCAGGCTATTCCAATCAGAAGCTTAGAATAGTTTTTGTGTATTGTCGCCTGTAACAGCAGGTACCACTTTATGTACTGCCAACCCTTTAAAAAATAACACTTTATTTTATTTTCAAATTAAACGTACCTCGTAAGGTAAGGTGACCGTGATATATCGATCCTTTCCTCCCGAATCGCAACTATATTGAATCGACACATATGTTAAATAAGTACTATACCGTACGGTTGTGAAATGTCGACCGCGTCTCCTTTTAATCATCTTTCTGCTCTTAGTGAACTTCAAGCACAGAGCGTTGTTACTTTGAAACTTGGACACAAACGTGTGACAGATTTTTGTAAATTTATTCTTGGTCTTGGAAGAAAAGTTTCAAATTCAGTTTCAGTGGCTGATCTTGCCATATATCCGTTAGAAATTGAAATTAAGATTCGTGTTATAAAATATCGGTTGAGTTATGTCCGTCTCGGACTATCACATTCTGAAAAACTCGTGCAACGATGCCTCGGAGTTAGACTCTAGAGGCCATAGGAGTTGGGTGCCACAGCATTAAGACTCCTACTCAATAATAATGGAATGGGTAATGTCTAGTCAAAACTGAATCAGCCAAGAAAACCACCTTTTGATGCTTATCGTGTTTTGTCGAAGCTGGAGCAATGTCCACAGGACCTATATACCAACAAACCTGTTTCACAAAAATTCAGGACCACGAGGTCAAGGATGGGTTGGATACTAAACATAGGTTCTATTGCCTTTTCAAAAAGTCTTCTACAACTGAGATCTACCTCTCCAGCACCAATAATTTTAAGTTGCGCCGAATTTTAACAAAATGTGGGACCAGTAATCGTAAACTACGTTTTGAGACTGGTCGCTATTGCAAGGAACCAATTAGTGAACTATTCGCCTTATCCGTCCTAACTATGATGCTACTGAAGATGAATTTGATGTCCTACTTTTTACGGAATCTATATGAGGACATAAGAAACGCTCTCTTCTCTTCAATTACAACACATTTTCCAAAGTTTCTTTCTTTGTCAGATAAAGATAATGCTCAATTATGTCTGTGTGCCAACACAGACATACTGTTTTTCTAGGAATTCTTTATTTCTTTCTTTCTTTCTTTCTTTCTTCTTTCTTTCTTTCTTTCTTTACAGGCAAATTTGTCCGACATTTCATTTGAAAAGTATTTTACATAGAAACTCCAAACTTGGCATGATTATACTTCCATACATGAAGCCTGGTCTTTTTGTAAAGAGGTTCAACGGCTTTGAAAATTATGCAAATTAGGGCCATTTGAAAATTTAAATCTTGAATATCTCCAAAAATATTATAGGTACAGGTAATCAATCCAATTTCGATTAATATGTTGGTTAGACTGTACATTTTTGTAATTTACATGTGACCTCTAAAGGTCAAAGGTCAATGTCATTTTCACATTTGAGATTTTCATCTAGCCATAACTCAGTCAATTTTCAACCAATTTTAACCATGTTGGACCCAACCTGTAGGTATTGCAACACTGCGTATTTTTATAATTTACATGCAATGCCTAAAGATTAAAGGTCAAGCTCATTCAGGCCTTTTTGTCAAAACTAGCCATAAGCGTAATGGAATGTGAAGTACCAAAGGCTTCAAACATGGCATCAGTCAAGATTCTGGGGTCCGCTTTGGTAATTGATACTTTTAGCCCAGAAAAAGAGAGACTGGGTTTGATATCAGGCTACGGGCAGCATGCTTGTCTGTATGTGTGCCCCTGAGTAGCACACAGAATGCCGTGTGTGACTGCTTTTGTCATTTTTACACAAGACAGACAAGACGTAACTTAGAACATTGGAACAACACATAACTAATTAATTGGGTAAGACATAACAGATTCAACTGAAAGCCACAGGAATCAGTAGTTTTCCTTGCAGTGATGTTGCAAGGTTAGGATATCGTACAAGCCACGGGTAGCCAGGTCAGTGTTCAATGTAAACAAAGCATGCACAAGTATGAGTAGACTGACGTCTACAAGTTGTATCATGCTTAGAAGACTACTTGGTTCATGAGAATGAAATGTAAAAGAATGATGACACAGTCTGTGGTAGTTTATATATCATTACATACTATCAAAAATGTTGTCTTTCTTTCTTTCCTTTTTTTCTTTTTTATGGATGTGTGCCAACAGACATATTGTTTTTCTCGGAATTCTTTCTTTCTTTCTTTCTTTCTTTCTTTCTTTCTTTCTTTCTTTCTTTCTTTCTTTCTTTCTTTCTTTCTCACTTTCTTTCTTTCTTTCTTAATGTCTGTGTGCCAACACAGACATATTGTTTTTCTTTCTTTCTTTCTTTCTTTCTTTCTTTCTTTCTTTCTTTCTTTCTTTCTTTCTTTCTTTCTTTCTTTCTTTCTTTCTTTCTTTCTTTCTTTCTTTCTTTCTTTCTTTCCCGACAAGTTTGTCCGACATTTTATTTAAAAAGTATTACACATAGAAACTCCAAACTTGGCAAAATTATACTTCTATAGATGAAGTCTGGCCTTTTTGTAATGAGAAGTCATGCTTTTCAAAATTATGCAAATGAGGGCTAATTAAAGTTTTAAATCATCAATATTTTATATACTATATGAGATGTGGTTCCGAGTGTATAGGAGTTTGATCATAGCAAGGTAAAGGCCATCTCAAATGTCAAGGTCATCTCAAGGTCAAAGGTCAGTTTAAGGCCAAGGTGTCATTTTTGAGGTGAAGGTTCACTTCAGGTAGAGGTCATCTCAAGGTCAAAGGTCATTTCAAGATCAAAGGCCACTTTCGATGGTGGCTTTCTTTTAGCCATAACTTGGTCAATTTTTATCCAATTTTGATCATGTTTGGCTCAAATTGTAGCTATTACAACATTGCACATTTTGAAAATTACATGTGACCCCAAAAGGTCAAAGGTCAATGTCATCTGGACCTTTGAAAGTTTCACCCAGCCATAACGCGGCCAATTTCCCTCCAATTATAATCATGTTGGACTTAAATTGTGGGTATTGTAACACTGTACATTTTTGCAATTTACGTGTGACCTTTAAAGGTTAAAGGTAAAAGGTCAAGGTTATTTGAACTTGGAAATATCATCCAGCCATAAGCTTAATGCAATGTGAAGTACCTAAGCACAAAAGTTGTACCATTTAATATTTACAGCTTTTGAAGGCACACAGACAGATTTGCTTTAAAGCAAATCTTCCTTTCTAGTTCATAATGTAATTACAAGATTCAGAACCCAGGAACTGTGTGGCTTGGTATTTCACGGACGGCTTCTTTGGGTGAGTTAATTGTTATCCTTGTTAACACTTTTTAGGACCTGTGTATACTTGTACATGTTTTATATAGGCCTACTCTGTATTATGTAACCATACGCCCGAACCGCCATAAACGGGTTAATAAAATCAGTTAAAAATGAAAAGTCAGCTTGGTAGGCCTACTATGATAAAGAAAAAGCAGATTTGTAAGAAATTGTCCGTTTCAATACATTTCTTTATTCCTGCTCATGCTTTCTGACATCTTGACAACGGAATCAGGTTTAATACTCTTAATCCTGTATTATTCCACTAATTGTGGTCAAAGGTGGATGAGTTCAGACTGGACAACAGGGAACAACTGTTTCCCGTTTGCATCCCCATTTCAATCAAGTAAGCCGAAAGCACACTGACATTCACTGTTGCAAGTCGCCGTGTGCTGACACAATCTGAGTTGGTGCAGACGCTCGCTTCCGTCACGTCGCAGACCCGGGTGCTCCTGACACGCTCCCTCTCCTTCTTCTCCCCCTCCCCCCCCCCCCCTCTGTTAGCTTATACCTTTTATGCACGTAAGAACATGATGCAAATTGTGATGAACGTTAATTTAACAGCGTCAAATGCCCCTGTTATCACAATGGGGGAAACTGTGCCATGTTTGTGGTCATGCTACTTTTTTTTTGGTGGGGGTGGGGGGGAGGGTGGGAGGAGTGAAGGTCATACACAGCTCGGCCAGGGTTCTACATGGACTCTAGTAATCACTGTATTGTTTCCATAGTTTTGCGTGTCTTGGGATGAAATATGAAATGAATATTGTACCTCTTCATGGGCAAACCAGTTGTCAAAGACCTGTAGACCTACATGCCTAAGTTTAAGTATGTTCTGTGTGATGTTTTTTACTTGAATGTCATGCTGTCACGAAATAGGCTATTTTGACTGAAAGTTAGGAAGAACATCAATAACAGAATTTGGTGATGATCAGCGTTCAATACAAAGCCTAGGCAGAAATAGAAAATTCTTCGGTGTACATGGTGGGTTTCGGCCCGCGAGTGGCAGTGGGACCGCCGGCCGCCACCAAAGGTTTCTTGGAATAACCATTTTTAGGTGTTACCTGAGCGCAGACTTCTGGACGGCGCAAGAGACCACAGCCACAGGCGCTCGTAACGTTCAGTCAGTCAAGCTTCCGTGCTAATATACGCGGTGTGTGTGTGTGGGGGGGGGGGGGGGGGGGGGGAGGGAGGGGGAGGAGTAGTGGATTAAGAGGGTGGACCTGGAACATCTGTGCGTTCAATAACCCACATAGGACCATATCTGCAATAAAATATTGTGTATTCATCTGTGCAGTCAATTATTTGTGCTAATAAGATGGTGCCGGATGGGCCTAAAAGTAAAACCACAACGTCGTCACATGGAGCTCCTAGCCTATATAGCTCCATGTGACGACGTTGTGGTTTTAGGCCTATCCGGCACCATCTTATTAGCACAAATAATTGACTGCACAGATGAATACACAATATTTTATTGCAGATATGGCCCAATGTGGGTTATTGAACGCACAGATGTTCCAGGTCCACCCTCTTAATCCACTACTCCTCCCCCTCCCTCCCCCCCCCCCCCCACACCGCGTATATTAGCACGGAAGCTTGACTGACTGAACGTCACGAGCGCCTGTGCAAGAGACTGAGGGCGCCAGTCGGAGTCTGACCCAAATGTTTATCCAGTAATTATAGCTGTATCATCCAGAAAAGGTGGAAGATACAGAGTGGGTGATAACCCTGTCCATATCACCACAGTGCAATGGTCAATCCATATCACCACAGTGCAAAGGTCACTGAGAACTACTTTCCTTCTAAATTCTTCTAGTTGGCGCACGTAAAGCATGTAGTTTTCAAATGACCCAATTACTGGACCCTGCGTTACAGTTATTCATACGCAAAGCTATGCAATTTGCAAAGCCTTGTTTGATGATATAAACGTTGAAACTGTTTTTAATTGTCTTTTTTGTATTTAACGATGAAAATAAGATTACAGCTATAATTACTGGATAAAAGTAAAACCAGCCGCGTGGAGGAGACTCGTCAGCAGACTGGCCTCGTTCCCGCGGCGGATCACTCCTCGTGCAAGCACTCGGAGTGATCCGCCACGGGAACGAGCCAGTCTGCTGGCTCGTCTTCTCCACTTGGCTGGTTTTACTATTTTATCCAGTAATTATAGCTGTATCATCCAGAAAAGATGGAAGATACAGACTGGGTGATAATCCTGTCCATATCACCACAGTGCAAAGGTCAATCCATATCACCACAGTGCAAAGGTCACTGAGAACTACTTTCCTTCTAAATTCTTGTACTTGGTACACGTAAAGCATGTAGTTTTCAAATGACCCAATTACTGGATCCTGCGTTACAGTTATTCATACGCAAAGCTATGCAATTTGCAAAGCCTTGTTTGATGAAATAAACGTTGAAACTGTTTTTAATTGCCTTTTTTTGTATTTAACGAAGCAAATAAAATTACAGCTATAATTACTGGATAAAAGTAAAACCAGCCGCGTGGAGGAGACTCGTCAGCAGACTGGCCTCGTTCCCGCGGCGGATCACTCCTCGTGCAAGCACTCGGAGCGATCCGCCGCGGGAACGAGGCCAATCTGCTGACTCGTCTCCTCCACTTGGCTGGTTTTACTATTGTACCAGCCTTTGAATTTACCGCTCCAATCACAATAGCACACACAAATCGTCGTTCAGATTCGAACGTTACTCTGCCACCTAGTGTCCTAAGCTAGAACTAGTTTATTGACGAATTTATTTATTTATTTGAAGCACGCCATCTGTCGCCGAATATGTATAAAAGAAAACCGAAATGGCTTTACTAGAATGTGTTTGATTGGTTCACTGGTCGGTATATCTAGCTCACTGATTGGTTTGACGTAGAGAGTTGAAATCAGCGCGTGATTCAAATGGTACACTTGGGTCAGACTCCGACTGGCGCCCTCAGTCTCTTGCGCCGTCCAGGAGTCTGCGCTCAGGTAATTTTAGGTGGGGTTCTCGTCCTATTATCCTTTCTGAGAAAACAAGCTTCAAAGGCCTTTGATGTTGATCATTTGCCTCTGAAACAATACCATTTGCTCAAGTTGAGCTGATATTTGTACAAAACGTAGTAAACATCGTCCCTTAACATTTGGGGAGGTTGTCAATCAATTCTTAAAAGATTCTTGGCCAATCACATGAATAAAAGAGCCTTTGAAGTACGGAAAACATTATTCAGGGATCTGTCAAACGGCGACAGCGACAGTCTGGTTTCAAAGTGTGACATCATGGAGGCGGCCCTTCGGCCCCATGACCTCAAGCCTGGCAACGAAAATTGTGTTGCCTTGCTTCGGTGGGGTGGCCTACGGCCTCTCGTGGTTAGCGCACAGATGACACGGACGCGGGCTAGGTCTTCCGCCCCCTACCTCTTCATCCCGTTTTTAGGAATAATATTTTATTGTATTTGCTCCTATCTGTATACTTTATGTAGTTAGCTTGTTAGACTTGTCTGTACACTTACTTAGTTAGCTTGTCATTATTTTGTAGTTATTTCCCCCAATGAGTTTCATTTCCCTTTCCAACCTGAGTTTTGTAACGCTATTTTGTGTGTTTTCTCTGCTGTTCACATTTATGCTTATTTTGATGTGTTTATTTGTACTTTTACTGACTTCCGCATCTCTGGGTTTCGATAAAATATCATTATGTACGTGGGTATTGTAGGTTTAGGTGCCAGTTTTTTTCCCCGCCTGTCTTGGGTGTGAAGGACCACTGGGGTAATCCATCGCGGCACGGCCTCTGAGACTGAAGTTTGAAGGGACATGGTCTGACGATTCACGCTCCTCTTGAACATTTAAAGTCTCCCTTCATTAGAACGCGAAGCAAGCAAGATAACTATAAAGTAAACCACTAAGGCTATGATATGTTAGCATGTTTGCATCTTTTCCCTGCCCACAAATATACTTTCGTCATGCCGCCTTATTTTGCATTGCCGCCCTGATAACACTCTCCTTTTGAAATGGGCCGTTGCTACCTGCAGCCACTTGACAGGCTGTTAAGTATGATTGATGGGTGTCATTGTTCCGTTTGGCCGATGAAAACCAAAAGAAGGACACATGAATGCTCTGATGTCCACATGCCTGTGTGGTTTTTGGCGTTTTTCTTCATATTTCTACTTTAGTTAAAAGCTTGAAATTTTGACAACTAATAGAAAGGACATTCATCTTGTAAAAACCGTTAAAATCTCAAAATCGGCCATGCAAAGGTTTTTGGTGCCTTAGCTGTCCTTAAAGGTTGTACATGTTGAATACATGTGCATCAAAATTTCCACTGCTGAAACCAATTTAGATAAAGGAAAAAGGATTCGTATACACGAAGCAAGAATACACCAAAAACGATAAAACATATTGTTGATGATACTTCTGCTTTGCAAATAAGAAAGAAGTAGGGATATCAAGAGGTACTTATCCAGCTCCTATTGCCAATCTGTAGGCCTATTTACACTGCTATGAATCAAAAAATGGGTGGACAAGCTGGCAAAGACAAATTACACAGCAACAAGATTATATTTACACACAAGATTCATGGACGACTTACGTACAATGAACATTTACTATGACGAGATCAAGAAAAAAGTATCCAGCGCATGTAGTTAAAGTTTCAGCTGAGACGTCTATGGCAAGCCAACAGGGCCATAACGCATAAGCCTTATGGGTAGCCGAGCTTCCACTACACGTAGTCGAGGCTCGGCAACGCGAAGTAGAGCAAACCAATCAGATTGTGCTATTGTACTTGTAGTCTCTCGGTGTGGTCGAGCTAACCAACTAGATAAAAGTCTCCACTACGCGTACCCGAAGCTCGACAACACGTTGCCGCGCCAACCAATAAGATTACAGTCTCCACTCCGCGTTGTCGAGACTTGGCAACGGGTATAACGTAGTGAGCCAGCCAATAAGATTGCAGTCTCCACTACGCGTTGTCGAGAAAATGTTCATCTAGAACGCGTTGCCGAGCTTCGGTGACCCGTAGTGGAGAAACTCATGCCTCCCATAGCGTGTAGCCAAACTATCCAATCATTGATGCTTTTAAAAAAAAGTATAGACCCATATCTTTTACATGGATTGCGAAGCAGGCCAAGCCTATATTAATCACTCTCCATGGCACAGATCGTGGCGTATACTTCCTACCTACATGTTTGATGCTTTTGTAAACTGTATCAGAGCTGTTCGACAAGGCGTTTAGAAATTAATGGTCTCGACGACGCCTAGCCGAGGGACGCAAATGGCGGCAGCCAGAGTTTATGGTTCGAGTTCATTATCATAACACCACCTGTTATTTCCCTTCCGTACGCAAAGTACAATGAGAATAGGATAGACCTAGGCCTATATAAATCATATATAATCTTTTTATACGATAAATAAGCTTTAACTTGATATATGATAATGGGGAATCGGCTGAAAATACTAGAACCTATCGGTTCTACAAAATTGCGTAACAATTACAGTAACCCGGGGCGTACAAGGCACGCTGTTGAGACTAGCAGAGTTAAGGTTATACTTCACCTGCGTGCATTGCCGCCCGCCGATCTCGGTAAACGTCAAGTGATTTTCTTCAATAGGCCTATATCTCGACAAAGCATATCGTATCATAGGCCTATATCATTGGAAAGGTGCTTGTAAGGGTGGGGGGGGGGGGGGTACATTGCTGCTTCTTTTACTGCAATAGACTCAAAATTGGAAGATTTATAGACGCTTCTATTTTTGTGTATTCTAATGTCCAACAAAAATGTCGTGAAATACTGCAGTACAGTCCATGCCCTGTTCCAATGCACTAACGGCATTATAAAAGCACTGTACAGAAACAGGGTTGGAACAGAACAGGAAGTTGTTCTGTTTGCTACTCTGCCTTCGACGAAATGCCTGGAGGCTGGAGCAAATTAGGGAAAATTTACTAGGATCCTAGTCCTTTGGCCACCTGACCATGTTGATCCATTCTTGCCTTTGCTGTTTATCTCTGTTGTGGGGGAAAATAAAATAAAACTTGATACCCGTTTAACCTCGTTTTTGAAATGTCGGTTATAACCAATCAACTATGCGTTGTAGAGACTGTAATTTGATTGGCTGCCTCGATGACACGGTATTGAGAGTTTCAAGTGTCGACTATGTGTTGTAGAGATTCTAATCTGATTTGCTGCCTCGACGAAGCGTTGCAGAGAATTTCATGTTTCCATCACACATTGTAGAAACTCTAATTTGATTAGCTGTTTTAATATCAGTAATGCTTGTAAGAATGTAAATGATTGGTTTGCTTGTCTCCAGGTGAAAGGGGCCAAATGTTGCTTGACTATGTGCTGCCAAAGCTCGACTATGCTTAATGGAAAAGATATTCTCGGCAACACGTAGTAAATACTGAAATCTGATTGGTTGGCTCGACTACATGTAGTGGAGGCTCGACAATGCGTTAGACCCACAGGCGCTCGTAATGTTCAGTCAGTCAAGCTACCCTGCTCCTCCTCGCCCCCCCCCCCCCCCCGCGTCTATTAGCGCGGAAGCTTGACTGACTGAACGTTACGAGCGCCTGTGGGTAGACCTATGCGTAATGGCCCAGTTGGCTTGCCATAGACGTCCATCGTTCATCCCTCAGTCGTGCATCCTTCATCCACAGTTGACATTTTAGACTTCCTTAATTTGTTCAACTGGTTGCGCTGTAATTTCTTTCTGGTTTTTAGCTCAGCTGACTTGCCCATAGCCCATCCTGAAGGCTCAGCTGACTTGTCAGTCAGCTGAGCCTATAGGATGGCGGATGATCCGTCATCCATCTGTTAACATTTTACATTTTCGACCTCGTCTCCAAAACCGTTAACCAGATTCACTTTAAACTCAGTACGGATGAACCTTTCGGTGAGTGTGAAATGGCCATGCTCCAGTGATTTTTGGACTTACTCTTATTTTTTTGTTCCTTTTTTAACCGATCTTGAAAAATATTCTCTAAAACAGCTTGGCCAGTTGCTTCGAAATTGCATAGAACACTTCAGGGGAGCCTCAGACCTTAATTTGTTCACCCTGTGATACTGTGATTTTTTCTATTTTTTAAAAATATTTGCATGTTTTTGATATTTTTGACTTCTTTGCCAAATGCGTCACTCAGACGTCACCTCTACCTATCATGGTTTTTAAGATATTCAAGCTTTAAGCATGGCTGTGCACTTCCTTAATCTCATGATGCCTCCTAGCAGTCTACAACTGTTTCATTTGTCTAATTCCTTATAGTTTGGAAGAGCATGCCACTCAAGTGACCTTCAAGGTACAATCACGAGTGTCATCTGCGTGCATTGAAATTTTCTGACTTCGTGCCTCTTTTCTTGAGCGTGTCCTCCTGCTGCTGTGTCAAAATGACTGTGTGGGAGAGGTCCAGAAGAGCTGCATCACACTATTGATCACTCTCCTGTGATGTTGATAATGTCAGCATCAGTGAGGTTACCATGCAGATCTCCCTAAGATTAAGCAGTTCGGTACGAGTCACTTTATACGTCCTTTTCATCAAATAAATACATGACCACACCAGGATTGAAATCTAAAGAGAATCCTGCAGGCAGTGATACAAGCCCATGCTGGCTGTATATGGTATGGATTTGTAGCTTTGCATTTTTTGTATATCACTTGTCCCTCCACCAAGGCAATGCCCCAGGATATGCCCGGGTGTCCAATACTGTCGATGCTGATCCACCTGGTGCCGTCAGCATAGTCTCAGCTAGTGGAATTGCATGTATGTTAGCTCCTACTGACCCATTGGCTCCACTGGACTTCTCGATTTCAATGCAAGCCCATTGTTGGTTGAAAACAGCGCTAGTGCTACTCTGGGGCCTGCGGCAGGCAGTTCCATCTTCCAACTGACTTTCTTGGTAGGCTATGAACAGATGATGGAGTCAGTGCCCTTCCTGAAATCTGATGAGAAAGCATCCCTATGGTCACCCACGTCAGTCTTTGCCATTTGTGCTGGTTACCAAGTGGAGACAGAGAGACGAGTAACTCAAATCATAGTGAAAAAGCAGTCTCGTGATATTGGATTATGCTTGGCTTGTTCTTGTGTTTGATAATGTGATTCATGTGCTTTACGAAAAATGTGACATACAACATATAAACCACCTTGAACTCGTGTTTTGGTACAGAATCCATTCACACATTATCACCGTGCACTTGATTGCACTGAACATGGTGTGAGCAATCTGGGTTTCTTTATGAGCAGTATTGCAACACAATATAACACCTGCAGTGTGTTCCTCCTCTGGTATCTGTCTTTCATAAAGTAGGCATCTTGGAGAAGTTGCAAACAGTGGAATCTCCTCTCCTGTGGGACATGACGACAATGAATTGGGTTCTCCCTAAACCCATCATTGGTTCACAAAGTGAAACTTTGCTCAGTTTGAGTAGTGTTCACTGACTGCTTGGGATCCAGCTAGCTTGGGAAAAGTCCTTATCTCAGGTTGTTTTGTTCCCAAACTTGCAGTTAAATGGACCACGGTTGTGTAATATGGATACACAACAGACACAGAGTTTGTAGTGCAAGCAGACTGTTCGTGAGGAGGGTAGACCTTGGTTCAAGTTCAGAACAGGTTTTGATCACTACCTGATGGGCAGCAGTCATTGAAAACCTCACAAAGGCACAAGCCAGAATTAAAATGCATGACATGAAATAAAACTAAGTCACCCAGTCAATTGGATAAATGTAACAGTGATATATCAGTGAACTGTTCACCTATTTGCCATAAATCCACTGTGATTTAATTTTTAATGAAATTCCATACACATATGCCTGATGGGGGGGGGGGGAGGAAGATGAGCCTGGTACACCTGGACGTGATCGGAAAGGTTCGTAAGGTAGCACAGAAGATAGGTAGAAAGAAAGTCCAAGTCGAAAACCCAAGGTATAGAATAGCCCCAGAGTTGAAAATAGCCATAAAAAGAAAGAGGGTTAAAAATAGAGCATGGATATTAGCCAGGAAAGAACAGGTACTCTGAAGATGATATGGAAGAAGCTAAGAGACAGTATATGGAATGTAGAATGACTATAGCAGAGATGAAAGCAGAAAGGAGAGCCAGTGATAATGAATAGATGACGAAGAAAATTATGGAGAATGGGGGAAAAGAATCAGTCATCTTTTGGAAGCAGGTTAATTAGCAAAAACAGAATTAAGAACAGGAAATCACACACAAAAGGAAAAGGACAGATAACGAGGAAGAAATACAGGATGCCTGAAGGGAGCATTGGGAAGAAGTCAATAACCCACAGTGGGGTCAGGGAACAAAACCAGTGGGTCAAGCACAGTACACACAGGGTCCATGGGATCCAGAGATGTGTTGCATGATCAGAAGTATAGAAGTCAAAATGTCAATTGAGGAGATGCGGTTATGCAAAGCTCCATTACCAGATGATATCTTAACAGAATTCATAAAGAGAGGGCCAGAAGAAATTGAAAATAGTTTACAGTGGCTTTCAATAGGGTAGTTGAGAAACAAGTACCAAAGAAATGAAATAGACTTAGGATTTCATATATTCCAAAGAAGGACCCAGGAGGCCAATTGCATCAGTGTAGGGGCATGGCGATTTCATCAAATGTGGGCAAAATATTCAGTAGGATAATGTACTGGAGACTAAGTCGAATAATGTAAAGGCTTGGTCTTCTGGGGGTTATTCAAAATGGATTCACACCAAGTAGAAAGGTAGGTGACCACATCTTCACATTGACCCAGGTGTTAGAATTGGCAAGACAGAAGTAGCAGAAAGTCTTCATGGGCTTCTTAGATGTGAGGAAAGCTTATGACAGCATATGGAAAGATGCCGTACGGGAAAAACTGAGTGGACTAGGATTTGGTGAAAATTTTCTAGAAATTCTTAAAGCATTGTATAAAGATGTAGACTGCACACTTTTATTAGGAAATGTAGAAGTAGAGAATGCACGTCTGGATATAGGCCTAAAGCAGGGATGTGTGCTGCCCCCAATTTTGTTTGCTTCATATGTAAAGGAGTTGGGGGATCAGTTGATCAAGTGTGATAAGGAAATAAGGGTAGGTGATCTAAAAATTCCAGGTCTACTTTTTCCAGATGCATTGTATTCATGGCAGAGTCCCAGAAAGAACTACAAGATATGCTGAACATAGCAGGGGGTATGGGAATAAATGGAGGTAGGAATTCAGTAAGGATATCAGAGTAAAGATTTGACTCTTGGGAAGAAACCAGATGGGAGTAAAATGGAGAATTTGACAGTTCCAAATTCCAGAAAGTAGAGAACAGTTGATCGAAATTGAGGAGGTTGACAAGTATGAATACCTAGGCAACGGGCAAAGGCATATGTTTAGGTATCAGGTGGAGAAGATGAAACAGAATGTGAATCATACGAAGGGGATGATGAAAGCTGCGGCACTGAACAGTTTCAACTGAGCGTACACAGCAAGAGCATTATGGGATAGAGTTGCAATACCAGGAATGATATAGGGATGTGATTAGATGTGATTTCAGTCAGTGATGGCGATAGCCAGGGAATGGAGAAAGCACAGAATGAGATGGAGAAATGGATACTGGGAGTACCACCATGTACAGCAACAGAAGTAGTCCTAGAAGAGTTTGGATGGAATAAAATCACAGACAGCATTGCCAAAGCAAAGTTAAAGTACTGGGGGTATCTACAAGCAGTAAGTGAAGATAGGTGGTGCAGGAAAGTTTAAAATGAGGAAGTCAAGGAAAAAACAAGATGGGTCAAAGACATAGATAAGTTAGCAGAGAGTTATGAGTTAAAAGGATATGATGAGGTTGATGAATGGAAAGTATATATAGGTAAGACGGTTACAGAGGGTTGGAAAGAGAACTGGAGAAGAGGAGTCAGGGAAAAGTGCATTAAAAGCATACAAGGCATTAGGAAAGCTAAAGAAAAGTGTGTGTTGGGACGGAGTGAAGGGATCCAAGCTTCTTTTTCAAAGTAGGACAGGAGTGATCAATCTAGAAAAGAAAAGGATGAGTGGACGACAGGTAGCAATGGAAAGTGTAAGATGTGTAGACAAGAGGCAGATCAGAAAGTGGATCATTGGCTGTTGTGGTGCGATGCATATAGAGAGATAAGGGAAGATTTTTTCAGAAAGTGGCACAGGGAAGATTACAATTACAAGGGTTTAGATGAGGTTCGGTGTTCAGAGGAAGAGGAACGTGTAGGATGGGTTTTAGGTTTGAAAGGAGGCTTTCTGGGAGGCAGGAAAGGCACTAAAAGTATACAGGACTACCTGGCAGGGTGCTGGGAGAAAAGGAATGAAATAATAGTTAGAAGGCAACAGGTAAAATTAGAATTCCAGAGTAGAGGGAGAAAAGGGAATGGTGGGAGCCCTTTATAACTTAGGGCTCCCATGGGGGTCCCCATGGGAAATGCCTGAGCCTTAAAGGCAGGGTTAGGGTGTGTGAGTCAAGGTTTTGGGGGGGGGGGTTGTTGTTTGTTTGTTTGTTTTTTTCCCGCCTCATCTATCCCTTTTTTGTTTTGTTTTTCTTTCTAGGCCACCTGTGTCATACAGGACCGCGGCAGACGCACAAGGAGCCACAACATTATTATTATTATTATTATTATTATTATTATTATTATTATTATTATTATGTGCAGTCAATCATTCGTGCTAATAAGATGGGGGAGGGTGGGCCTAAAACTACGTCATGCGACGGAGCTCCTACAGAGACAGGTTTGAAACGAAGCTCACATCTGGACCACCATCCCGCTTCACGTCTGACATGATTTCTCTGTCTCTGTACATACCAACAATCTGCAACTCACTAGTTTGTTCCAAAACTATTTTTACAGGATTATCACACAAATACTTTATTGAAATCCACATATATTCATGGCAACATGCCTATAATTCTCGCAAATGTCACTAAAGAAACCATTTCGGGCAAAAAGTCCGACATTCCAGCGCCATCGCACGTACAGGTGTTCCAGGTTCGCAATCTCTAACCCCCACCCAGCCCGCGTGTGTTAGCATGAATGCTTGGCTGACTGAACCTTACGAGCGCTTGTGTCGGCGTCCCGCACTTAGGACCAAACATGTACGCTTGATCGTTCCAAATTTCGCTGAAAAAGGGGTATATTTTGAGCCTCGACGCGGTCCGCGAAATCGGAAATTAGGGGTGTTTTTCATGGTCTAGATCCGGCATATCTTAAATTAAGGTATGTTTTGTACAAACCTTCGCGCTTTTATGAAATATGGGGTTTAAAAATAAAAGAACTGGGTCTGGGAGAAAATGAAAATGGTTTCACTCATTACAATTAAGTTTAGTCCAGATGTGAAAGTAACAACACTTATAAGCTGCATAATGCAGATTTTAAGGCATGGACCACTACATTTGTATCCTTGAAACTGAAAAATAGGGGTACTTTTTGAGGGTCAAAATCTCCTTGTTTTCAAAAATAGGGTACTTTTCTAGGGCAAAATTCTCCTTGTTTTCATCAAAATAGGGGGGGGGGGGAAATTCAGGGAAAAATCCTTGTAAAGGGGGTGCATTTTAATTTATGGAAATGTGCTACCACTTTTGTGGGGAGTGACAGGGCCGGGGTCGGCGTTGGATTTCTTGTAGTACAAGGTGCATAACCTGTCCAGGTTATATAGCCTGGAGGAACCTGTTACAGTTTCACGGTATCATGTCACTGAGGCAAAACCGGATTATGGTACAAGCCATTTGTGATCCAAAGAGTAGAATCACAAACTTCATCATTGCCGGTACCGGAATTCCAGGTATCTCATTATCCTTTCTTTTGCTGAGGTTTACTGTGCTGATTTTCTTGCTGACGTCAACTCCCATTTGCGGAACCATCCCGACATTTCGTATGACAAAACTGTAACTTAAGGGGGATGAATAGTGTGATGTTTCATGCCAATGTTACACTCTTTCTTGTCACCTCTGCTCTGTTTTAATACCATCTCAAATTCTGCTTTGAATTGATATGATACATTCTGATGAAATATACTTTGATGAGAACATTGTCATAAGACTATTAGGAGAAAGAAGCTAAAGAAAGACATTTTGGCAAACCTGCAGAGATATATCCATGTGGTTTTAGAAAGATTTGTTCAGATGTTCCCAAAATGTGAAAAAAAGTCCATGGAGTGTGACCTATCAAACATGCACGGGAAAGTTCCGCCGAAGGCACACCACGCCGAGCTTGAATGTAGGATTCAGTCATCAGGTTTTTTAGAAGTTGAAAATGTGAATTGTGGACGAATAGATGACCGGCAACAATAAAACGGACATGGAGAAAACGGAACTTGGCTGATGGATTTCGGGAAATGATGATATGGAAGTGTTCTAGAACATTTGATCTTCTGAGGTAAATAAGCTAATTAGATATCTTCAATTGAATGAAAGATATCTTGAAATACTGATTGCCCACACCATAACGATATGCCGCATTGTTGTTGTCTGTGGAGCAACTTGCATTCTTACGAATCCAAACAGAAACTGGACGCAGCTTTTCACATATGAACTTTTGTGTCATTTATTAAGACCATCTTCATTTTTATCATATAGAAATATCAACAAATTACTTTTTCAAGTTGTTTTTTGCCCGAAAGTTCTCTGTTTTGCAAAACGACGACACAAATGAGGGTTGCCGGACATATTTTTGGGTACCTTGGTTTTAATGTGGAATTTCTATTCAGAAGCAAAATTTTGAATAGATGCATTCTATCAAACCAAACCATTTTATTTACCAAACTGAGTTTGTTTATGTGTCCTGTGTTTAATCTCAGATTACTTTTTTTTCAGGAACTGAAAAATTTATCATTGGACATGCACACATATGGAAGTTATTTTGTTTAATAAATCACATAACCCAGGTTTTTGTGCAGGAAACCATGGACTCTGTTTTTTTAAACCATGAGTTTCGTAAGAATACCCTGGGTATTGTTCACAGAAATTTGGGTTTCCTGGGAAACTATAGTAAGCAAAAGGTTTTTGTGTGCGAAACCCAGTTTTTTTTGTTTTTGTTTTTTTTAGCAAAACCGGAAATTTGGCCTCAAAACCCCGGGATTTTCCGATGAAACTCAGGGTTTTGTGACTTATTAAACAAGATAACGTTCATACACACAAACATTCACTTGCACGGACCGCAGGCCACGTTTTCCAACGCTATTCCCGAAATGCTGCACTGCGCACACGCATTACAAATGAAAACGGTCATATGCGACTGTTAGTTTCATCAAGTTGAGGTCACTCTCCAAGTATAACAGGGCCACCACTGTTTCATTTACCTAAACAAAAATGTTTTACAAATGAAACATAGGGCCCTCTTGAGGTAATATCATACTGCAAGAGGTACTTTAGGTGATTACTGTACCTTTCGAGTTTTCTAGATTAAAAGTATTGATGTGAATTTGTTAGGAGTATATGTTTTGTAAACTTTATATGCCTACACCAATGTCAAAATCACATTTTACGTGTTCAGTGTATTTTCTAATTTTCTCCCACAGAATTAACGTGGGCCAAAATGACTTTAAAAGGGTCTGGTCGATTTTTCTCATTCAGGTCTGGTTTTTCAATGGTATCTTTAAATTTGAAAGCACCCCAGTTTGCATACACTTCAAGGTTAAGCGTTTCATAATTCCAGACCAAAGGCACATGAATAAAATTTCTGTTACTTTTTGACATAAGTCAAAGTTGCTGAATTCGAATACACATGAAGAAAAAAAAACGATCTATGTGTCGGCACATAAGATTTCACACCTTCTGCGCTATAGTTTATGTTCCTTCAACGATGAGATCACAAATTTTAAATTATATTTAGATTTGAAATATGCATGTAATATCTTTTCCACAAAACGAATACGTTTAACATGTTTGCATTTATATGTTTCAACCTATGGACCTCTGAAAGTACCTTCACCAATGGGTATCACATTACGTTTTTTGTGCAATCTTTCAGATTAAAAAAACACACACACACAAAAAAAACCCCAACAACTATGTGTATATAGGCACCCATTGATTGACATATGATTATGGTCATATAGATATTACATGCTTCTTTGACCCTTCTCTTGCATTGGAATTCCAGTGGTCCGTCTTCACTCCTGAGAAATGCTCCAACTCCCGGTACTTTCAAATCACCCATGTGGATGGAGACCATGCATAGCTACAAGTGCACGGGATGGTACTGTTGCGATTTATATCTTCAGCCAGATACAAATATCAACCCACAGCAGCATGGCAGTCACCCTACTGACGTGTAGCAGATTTTTTCTTAATGTAGGCCTATATGTTTAGCATAAGAAATTATATTTTCATTCCATTTCAAAATCAAGACCAAGTCAAAGGAAGGCTAATTTCCTGGTAAGTGAAGCAATGGAGCTCATAATGTTTGTATTGCTTCCTGTGTCTGCTGGCAGGTGCGACTTGACAGGGTCCCGCCACATCCTACAAGTGTTCACAATTGAATGACCGTTATTGCACCAATCTCAATGGAACCACTTGGCTCTAATTAATTGGCAGCATACCATACTTTCTGTATGCTGGTCATAATTTAATTGAAAGTATTGGATTTTATATTGTTTGATGTGCAGTGTGTTTGGTGACATGTTTAAGCAGTGTATGGGTGGGCGGGCCTTCAATCAGCATTCATTCTGCGCACAAAGTAAATGGAAAGCCAACCAAGTTTGACATAGTCATAGTTGCAGATTTAATGTTGATAATGCGCTAACAGGCAATTTCAAGGTATCACCATAGTAACTAGACAAGGTTTTCCAAGTGATAGAAGACTGGATGAAGCCAACCAGGCATTGATTGGCATGTAAAAGACTTTAGAAATAACAAGAAGCCTCTGAGAACAGCCCATGCTCAGCAGACGTTGACAACGACAAAAAGGTACAAATAGAAAATGAAAACTTTTCCCCCACAAGAGGAAAACTACCGTGTTGTTCCCCACACCCACTGCATACAGAAACGCCATTTACTTAGATAAGCCTGATGGACAGTATTCTTGTATTATAGACAACTACCATAGAAATATCTTGCTTACATAACACACGTCACGGACTTTTTAAAATCTAGAGTCACATGCACATTTCATTAAAAATGGAAACTTGTACTTCTCATTTATGACTGTTTCAGTAAAGTTAAACTTTCATACTTTATAAAACTGTGCCAGAACTTTGTCCTTGGTTCCTTCCACATCGTACACACATATGAATGGCTATACTTCACACTCCATGCTCTCACATCAACCTGACTAGAAACGTCATCTTGGAAAAATATACTTATTTTAGAGGCACCACAAACTACTTAGATGTTTTGGTGTTATAATCCAGTTATCACCTCCACGTGAATAGTGTAGCAAGACCAGTTGGCACATTATGGTTGTTTTCCTTGTAACAACTGCCATAGGATACATTATAGCATGCATTTTTGTTCCAAAACTATACATTAGAGCTACATGTATACTGGATACTTAGTACTTTTTTGTCCTTTAGAATTGTGAAACTACATTGTTTGTGCCCAAACGCGGCACAGCTCATGTATCAAAAATAAGGAATGAATCATCAGTTAATCTAATCTTAAGTATGTTACTTTAAGGGATTTTTGGAACAAGATGACTGATAAGTTACTTCTGTCAGTATCCTGAATGTTAATGAGAAAAAGCTGGGGAAAAGAAGCAATCTCCCGTGTGAACAATGTGTCTGTTATGTCGAGAAGCGGGTGAGTACATATGATAATGATGAACACGTAATTAGCCTGTGGTTTGACAAACATGGACATTTTGACTGAGCATATTCGTCTGATTTTACAGCTCATGGAATAATCAAATGAGTTCATATGTATGACTACAATTACAGAGTTTTTTAAGTGCACTATGGGTACAAGGCAAGGATGTATGATCAGTCCTTTACTCTTCGTTTTGTTTATTAATAAGTTTGTTCTGGATTTAGAAGCTAAGGGTGGTCAAGGTGTATTTATTTCAGAAGAAACCATGAACTTATTAGCATTACTATATGCAGATGACATTGTAGATTTGGCAGACACGGTTGCTCGACTACAGAAGCAGATTAACATTCTTGGAGAATTCTGTGATCAATCATGTATGAACATTAACTTAACTAAAACAAAAATAATGGTTTTTAGGAATCGAGGTATTTTGCGCAAAAATGAGGAATGGTATTTTAAACAGGAAAAAATTGAATCTGTATCTTATTATAAGTATTTAAGTCTCATGGTTTCATCAAGACTATCATGGTCTGTAGCAACCAAAAACTTTGGCCAGTCAAGCACAAAAAGTCATAGCTATGTTACAGTGTTTCCAATATAAAGTTGGTAAATTACCATATAAAACCATATTCCATTTATTCGATAAAATGATCACACCTATTTTACTATATGGATCTGAAATTTGGGGTTATCAGTATACAGAAGTAATAGAAAAAGTGCAGATTAAGTTTTGTAAACAGTGGCTTGGTCTCCCTCAAGGTTCATCTGATGGTGCTGCCTTGGGGGAATGTGGAAAATACCCTCTTTTTGTGAAATATCATCTACGATGCATCAGTTATTGGTGCAAGATTCTTCAAATGGACTCCAATAGATACCCAAAACAATGCTATAATATGTTGTTTGAGTTGGATATAGCTGGAGGGTGTAACTGGGCTACACATGTCAAGTCTTTATTATTCAAATTTGGTTTTGGCACAGTCTGGATATCACAAGAAGTCGGAAATGTTGCATGGTTTAAAGAAGTTTTCTCTAAAAGATTGAAGGACTGTGCCATGCAAATTTGGCATGATTCAGTCACAAAAAATCAAAAGTTGAATACTTATTGCCTTTTCAAATCTTTGTTAGAACCAGAAAAATATCTTAACTGTGTAAATGTTATCACTTTTCGAAATGCTATTGCTCGCTTTAGATGCTCAAGTCATGGTCTGCACATTGAGAAAGGAAGATATACTGGTACAGTGAGGGAAGAGAGAATTTGTTTATTATGTAATACTAACAAGATTAAGTGTGTTAAAAATGAATTTCATTTCTTGATGGTTTGTCCATTCTACTCAGACTTACGTGAGAAGTACTTGAATAAGAACTATTATTTATATCCTTCTACCGAGAAAATGATTAATCTATTAAAAAGTGACAAACCAGAAATATTATGTTCATTAGGAAATTATTTGTATCAAGCTTTTAAGAAGAGAGAGTTTCTTTTGTTAAATATGTAAAAATATAAACCTGGTGTCTTTTTCCATTATTTCAAAATACTATTTTAATGTACATATTATGTATTGACAGGCCGGAGGCCTTTTATTACGAAATAAATGATCTATTCTAAAAAAACTATAATTAATTGGTATAAAAATCCATATGAACACACTGGCTGAGTCCTGTACTCTAAAAGTTCAGGTCTGAAAAAATTGTATAACATGCTGGTGACGTTCCTTTAAAACTTGTAACACGAACTGTGTGTCTTATATGCAATGTCAAATTCCCATTGTGACCTCCATGTCATGACAAACACTTAAAATAATGAAGCACATAATGACCTGTCTCTGACTGAACACTGCATGTTGACTGTGCACCAAATGTCTCAGCAACCAATAGGCATCCAACTGGGAAAATGACGCTCATCAGATAATTAAGCATGAATAAACTGAAGGGATAGAACTAAAATATTTTATACACCGTAATTGTCCTTTGAAGTGCTCTGGATAACCTTTAATAATGTTAAACCCGTAGTAGTCATATTCAGAGCAAAAATCAACAAATTCCAACTTTCTTTTTCCATATGTGGCTGTTAAGTTCATGGTACATTGCTAGTAAAATTTATGAATATTTTTGATAGTTTGTACTCACTTGTATATTCAGAAAAATTCTATAACAACAGAAAGCTTCGATGTGAAAACTTACGCCAAACGACTATTGCTTTCAGGGACACGCGTTCCTTGCTGCTGATTTTCAAAAGCAGGAGATAATACTGATGTTAATCTGTCTACGTTTTCAAAAACATTAATATTTTATGTGTATGTAGCCATAATTTGCCTCACATTTTGGGAGACACCTGGAGCAATAGATATGTATTTCCCAATGCTCATAAGTGCTCACCCCACTATGATCTCTCCAGTCAGATGGAGGACACAAATTACTATGTCGTGCCAGTTCTGTAAAAGAAGTGAATTGGAATGACCCTACAATAAGACTTGTTTTTTTTGGTTTGCCGAAAAAGTGAATAAAATAAAATAAAAAATAAAAGAGACACAGAGAGAGAACACAATGAGTTTGTAGGGATCCGGGCGCAAGGTTTTTAGATGACTAAGAGATGCATTTGCCGTGGTATTCTTTTACTTGCCATGTCGTACCACCAGTGACATGTCTAGCTATTGTTAAAATGTTAATTGAAAAAAAAAATCAATAAGCGCCAGATGTTGCTATGAGCGACACATTTAATGAAGCAATTCAGTTATTTAATTTGTTTGTTTATTTATTAATTTTTATTTCATTTTTTCAGAAGAGATCGATATAAGAATGAGACCAAAAATACATCCACAGAACAGTAAGTGCTCCAAAGGTTGACCGCTCAACTCTGGTTAATCAATCCTGTTAGACAAATTTGACAGGTACCCGTATTTTTAATTTACCGTGTGTACCAGGCAGTATACAAACATCACCTCACTAGAAACAATTGTCACCATACGCTCAAGTGACTGTGCTGGTAATTCCCTGTACAAGTGGTACCTTCCTTTGTCACCCTTGGCTCAACTCACTTGTCAGCCTTTGGAAAGGAGCGATACCCCTGTGATAACCCAGACATAATTTTATTTATGCGGTGGTGCCGTTATATCTCAAATAATCAGTGTTTATCTCATGGTCTGTCATTCGTAATGTCAGCTGCCCGTCGGTAATATACATTTTGTCCAATTCTCAAAAATCTGTGGCAGGATGCTCTGAACTTGATGTGGGTATGCTTTGGGTCAATCTTGACAATGTTTCTTCGGTCAGTGGCTCTGCTTCCTCTCGGGGACGAACACTCAACTATCCCTTTTTCGTACTTTTCGACCCATGGTCAGCGAGCTCTGCAGGCCTATCTCCGAGACGATTGCTCAGATTTATTGTTTTCCACCACACTTCTTTTTAAATATCATACTTACACACACCAACATTGTTTTGTTGACCCTTGATGCCACGTCGAATCCACGGGTTTGTACCACTTTTTCGGTGGGGCAAGGTAATTTAACAGAAATTTACACTAATTTGCATTCTGGGGTCATCAATCATTTCATCTTGATTTGTCACGTTGGTCTCAGTTCAATTCTTTCAAATTTAATTGGATCTATTTGTTGTTGCACAAATTCTCCAATTAGAAAAACATCTAATATACGGGCGGCCTCTGTCATGTCTATGTGCCACATAACCTTTTACAAGAGGATGGTGACAGTCTTGTGCCCAGCTGATCTGTCATTCTGACCAATTTTACAAGCATAAACGAGGTGCTCTTTGAGTTTGCACGTGTGATGTCCTTTTTAAGCATGGGTGGTTGCACATGAACAGAGTGTATGATATTCTCCTAAACTGTAGAAAAATACACTAAAATTAATTAATTTGGTTATATTCTCCCTTGATCTTGGGAATTTAATTTAAAAATCATCCATATGCTATCAAACCATGGCCCTGATAGAAGTCCAGCAATTTGTAATGATCAAGTTCTGGCTGAAAATGTACTCCAGCTTCCGTAGGAGATGTATTCACTACATTTGCACTTTGACTTTGGCAATCAGGTCTTGGTCGCCCATGATACAATCACGAATTGCCATATATACAGATGTTACAATGGTTATAAAAGGGCATGTGCAAGTTACCCTACTTATGTGTGCCAAATTAGACGACTTTATTTCTTCTCTCTCTATATCTATCTATCTATCTATCTATCTATCTATCTATTTTTTATTGTTATGAAGTACTACGATGCATTGTGACTAAATTCATTGCATATACATGGTACTGCACATGTAATGTAATATTGTGTAGTTAATTTTAATTGTAATTTGTGTGCCTGTGGGGTATTATTGACTTCTTTGAGGGTGCACGTAGTATACTAGTGGTTGTTTGGTATGTGTGCATTATACCAGGGCAGCCAAGTTATGGGTGATGTGCCATTTGATTAGGCTTTATATGGGAACCAGTATGGCATGCAGTAAAACAACACGGAGGGTACCACTGCAGTTCTCGTCTTGAAGTAACATTGCCCGCTGCCGAACAGATGTACTCGGAAGAAGCGCAGTTATATACAAACACGGAAAATCCGACAAGAACGTGGACGTGCCAACGTGTTTTCAGAGACTGACTCCATATTCTGCGTTTTGACTTTCGGTAATTGCTGATTGAACGAAAAAAAGCAATGTCCGGTATGCCTCTTGTGGAAGCAGGACAAATCATGCCGCATGATAAAAGATACACTAGTATTGCACAGCCTTTCGAACATTGCATTATATGTAACATACAAGGCACAATGTTAGGGTCAAATAGGTAGAACATTGCGGTGACTGATAGTGCAAAAGTCACATGAAAAAGTAAACAGAAAAAAGAGACCAATTGAGGGGCTATGTGGGTGTCTACTCATGGTATATATAGTATGTGTAGTCAGCATGGAGAAAGAATAATGCCAATGGAGTTAATATTTTCAGCTGATTTGGTTTCAACATACACTGGAATTTCTCTATTGAGATCTCCAAAAATAAATCATTTCCCTTTTACAACCATCCATCTATGTACCTTCCCGGTTCTATTCATCCTTAATATTTTGTATTCTTTGTTAAGAAAACTGCTTTAAAAAGACCATTTTCTCCAGTCCCAATACTGGTACTAAAAGATATGTTCTGGTGTATTTTTATTCAGTGGAATTACAGAGTTAAAGTTCTATCAATGCACACTATGCAATTGGGAAAGGGGCAATGCCCTATTCGAATAAGAGATGCGATCATGTCCTGCTGGAAACATTAAATGTTTGCAAGGAAAGAACAGTCCACATAATATACAAGACAGGATAGGCAACTGTAGACTCTTATTTTCATCTATGAGCAGTACTTGAGGAACAAACAAGCAAGAAAAGGTGCCGCGCGTAGATCCGCATTTCTTTGACCATACGACTTTCCCCCAAACCACTGACTGGCTTCCTTGCAGACGTGGTGTAAACAGCACCCCTTGAGTTGCTTTGAAGTGCATTTGCTCATGGACTTAAGCTGTATCACTGCTATTTGAATGATTTTTAACCAGCATAAGAACTAAAAATACAACATGTCAGTCAAAATTGTCGTGTAAAGGCATATTTGTGAATTTTTCTTGAAAAAATACATGTTGTGAGATCCTTTTTGAAATTTCGGTGATAAATTGATGATGAATCTGCACGTCTAATCTCTTACAACAGGGCACCGTCTCTTTTTAAATTATGATTTTTACAGGCTTCTGCCATCTTACTTTTTTTTTTAAAAACCCATCAAAGTATTTTGTTTTAAAAGTTAGTACTTGCAGTGCAGGTTTCATGGAAACAGTGTGACATAATTATTAATGGTTTTTAATAATCATTTACAGTTTTGAGTGGTAATCTTGTTCCTATTTCCCACTTCCATTGAGGGTGAGCAATTATATGGAATAGATAAATGAATTGTATATGCCTACGGAAATGCTTAGTAGTGTTCATGTGTTCCATGCCAGAATACTTTTACCTCACATCAAGCTTCTGTCCCAATGGTCAAAAGGTTTTAATGGATATGTTATGCCTACACAAATGTAAGTATTTTTATGAATCTTTTTTTTTTTTCAAAATTAACTCTATATGCGCGTGGAAAGGGACTTGTCTTTGTTTGTTGACAATCCGATATTAACCCTTTCCTTGTTAGATTAGACAATTTTTTTCTCACACATGAAAGTTCAAAGTGTAGATGTACTGTTGGGAGGAACTACATATAAAAGCCGAAAAATAATGCATTGCTGATTGAATTGTTAAGGTCGGCGATAAGAGACAACACAATCCGTTATAGACGTGAACTGATTAAAATTAGGTATCGCAACCTCACGTGTAGAGGTCATGTGGAGCCCTTCACCGTATTTTCCGAAGAGTATGCTTGTACCTGTATGTCACAGTCTGACCAGAAGAAAAGGAACGTGCAGACTTTCAATCATGGAAATAGGTCAAATTGAACAAGATATATCAAATGGCAAAACAATCAAGACGGAATTTGATTGAGCGTCCTTTGACCTTCCTGGCTTGTTAGAAAGGGCAACAGCAAGAAATCAGAACCTTCCATGACAAATAGCCTAAACATGACATTATATCTGTGAAATAGCGTTTATTTGTTTTATTCAGTTCATAGGCTCGTTCATTAACTTGCAAAGTTTCATAAAAACTGGACCCTCGACCTTGTTTTTGAAAGGTCAAGAACTAGCAATCAAAAAGTTAAATGCAATTAACTCTGGCATGATATAGGTGTACAATGACATTGTAATGCTTGACTAGTTACCCTTCATCATTAATTGATTTGTCAAGTTCGTCTAGACCTAGAAAGGACTGCTGCTAACATCTGAAACTTCTGTAACAGATGGACTAAACTTGGTATGGATGGGGTAGGATTATTTTGTTATGCCAACAATTGCCATGTGTTAGTTTAGAAGCAATGTTGGGCTGTCTCTTGAAATAAATTGCTGTAAGCCAATCAAAATTTTTATGGTAGGTGTCTAATGGATTTCCTTTATAAATTAACAAAGTTCATTACTCACCGCAACTCAATGTTCAGGTTTCTCAGAACCTACCAGTTTGAAATCTTTGGATCGGGCATATTGTTTAGGTCAGACGTAACGTGTTTTTACAAATATGTAATATCAATCACGCTACCATCAGTCACAAAGTGACAGCAGGCAGTTTTTTTATATACTCTGCCGTAAGTCTCTCTCTCTCTCTCTCTCTCTCTCTCTCTCTCTCTCTCTCTCTCTCTCTCTCTCTCTCTCTCTCTCTCTCTCTCTCTCTCTCTCTCTCTCTCTCTCTCTCTCTCTCTCTCTCTCTCTCTCTCTCTCTCTCTCTCTCTCTCTCTCTCTCTCTCTCTCTCTCTCTCTCTCTCTCTCTCTCTCTCTCTCTCTCTCTCTGTCTCTCCAGAAATGTTCTTTTGGTAGTACCCTACCGCCAACCATTTTGTTAATGTTTTGATTACGAAACAGCCTAGTCTTCTACCAGCAACCTCCAGCACCTGTCATCTAGGTGAAAACCATGAAGGTGGAAAAGGACCCCTGTGGTTTCCCTTGAGAGTCCGTCGGCAAATGAACATATAGCCAGTACGTATTTGGTAAATTCTTTATATGTGGCACACAGCACCGACCTGGTGTCAGCCTTGATACGGTGATTAGGAGAATATGTGAGCTAAATTCGTCAAGTTTGCAGTAAGTATGCATTCCAGTAAACCGACGCAATCAGTGGGTGGCATATTAACATGACTGCATGCCATATTTTGAACCAAGTTTAGACAATGTGTCTTTACCGTAACAACACTGAATTCTTTGAACAGAAGCAATTACTCTTTCCAAGATTGTTGTACAAGAAAAAATCTGAAGTACGAATTAACGTTGCTCCCCGAAAAGTATATTCAAACAGCATGGTTTTAAAAGTAGACACCACTTTTGCACGTTCTTTGGTAGAATTTTGACATAGGCTGTATTAGCCCAAATAAATTAAAGGTCTTCAGCGGCTAACTACTCAGACCATGTTTTGGAGCCTATACCCGTACATGTCCCTCTGAGTAGCGGCTCCTTGTCTAAGCTAAATATTAAGCAAAGACAACCCACATAATGAAGAAAAAATATGACTGTGGCAACTGACGAATTTACTCAATACGTGAAGTTTTTCTTATAAGTGCAGAGCTTCATTATGAATGAAAAATATCTGTCAAACCAAACATAATTACTAAATTTGTATAGTATAAGTTTCGATATGAACAATTTGATTTGAAAATTTATGCAATCAGAAAATGTGGACATAACGTCAACGGTTGTACCTTTACTCTCCGCCATACAATATTATCAGAGGGGAAAAAACAATCAGAAACCCAGAATAAGTGCTAAATTTTAGCAATTATGATAGGGAGGTACATTCGTCCAAAAAACCCTAGCAGAACTGCGTTTGTATGAACAATGTAATTCAAATACTTTTGAGCATGAAACTTATTTCATGACCCACCTCACGAATATTACATAGTTCAAAATACAACCACAAGACAAGAGAGGTTGCCTTTTAAACTATGTAATATTTGTGAATCTCACATCGTTTATACAAAATTCAATGACAAAGACAACCTTGAATCCCTGATGACATGGAAGAGAAAATGCCAAAGTGTTCCTCCCGTGATCAAATTTGCCAATGATGTTAATATAAATATATAGCCCTTATTATTAGACATTTGGGAAGCAGGGCAAGCCCTATGGAAATTCCCTAAGCAGAAAAGACATGTAGCATTGGACAAAACTTTACAAGGCAATCATACAGAGGCGTGGCACCGTGAAATGCTTGATAATAGTAAGATGAGAGATAACATGGTGCCACGCATCCTTTTGAATAAAACTGAAAACTGGCGCAACAAAACAAAACACAAGACAGACAGTGGGTAAAATATAGTAATAAATTAAGAATCGTAAAATTGGATGATAATCTAGCAGAATATTTTTGGCCCAGTGATGACTGTTGAGATCGAAATCATAATAGTACTTGAAACAAATCCTTAGGTACGATGTTTCTAACAGATGGTATAAAAACGTCCATCTCTTATCCACTTGGCCACATCCCCACCCATATAAAGAATGGATCAGTAGGGTACTTACGTGTAAATGTCATGATCAACATGGTTTACTGCAAATTTTTCTATGGGCCAGTACAAAGTACTGTATATAAGAAAATTTAACATATTAGTGAATGGGGACTTGAATTGGTGTTCCCCACAGCCGCATTCTGGTTTCTGTCACCAGAGGTCAGTTGGGTTCCAAATATGGGAGGGACTTTTGGTTTTTGTATTATGTATTTGTATTTCTGTCTTTTTTGCCCAAAACCACTTCCTGGTAGTCATCACCCTATTCCGCAGTCTGATCTCTTTACTCTCCATAAGCTAACCTGTCCCTGTCTAACCTATATACATATAGAAGTACTATTGTCAATATTGCACACGTTCCTCTGTAAAATTTTGACCTAGGCCGTATCAGCCCAAATAAATTAAAGGGTCTTCAGCGGCTAACTACTCAACATGTTTCGGAGCCTCTTACCCGTACATGTCTCTCTAAGTAGCGGCTCCCTGTCTAAGCTAAATATTCAGCAAAGACAACCCACATAATAATGAATAAATATGAACGTGGCAAATGATGAATTAGCTAAATACGTTTTGCTTGTAAATGCAGACCTTCATTATGAAAGAAGAATACCTGTCAAACAAACCATAATTACTAAATTTGTATAGCAGAGGTTCAGATAAGAACAATTTGACTTACCCCTGAACCAATATGTACCCTTCCTAGCTGGACAGCTTATCCTAGTTAAACCATCCGTCAGTGTTTAACTGAAGTGGAAACAAGCTGGGGCATTATATTCAGTCCCAGTGATTGTAAAATAAACAGTTGCAGCTGGACCACCTGTACAAACCTAGGGAAATCTTAACAAGGACTGCAACAATGTACATCCTGCACCAGAGATGTAAAACCAACTCCATGATGACACCTACTCCTCAAACAATTAAGCTCTATTTCACTGCCAACCCTGAGTCAATGTGTCAGGTTTGTGACATTTGAGAAAATACTGTCAATTTTGAGTAATTTTTTAATGTTGTGTAAATGTGCATTTAGCATGTCAGAAAAGAATGAAAGTCATTAGCATTTATGCCAAAAACATGTTATCAAAACAATTTTTCTTAACAGGCTTTTAAGTACAATTAGGCAAACATGTAACTGTCGTAGGCCGCTGCTTGCTACCGATAGCCACAGGGGGGTTTAACCTGACAGAAAACATGTAAGCCTAAAATTTCTGAAAGTGAATATTAAAACAGAAAGATGCCAAAAGATAAAGTTTAGTAGCAAAACAGACAAGTCTAAAAACTGTATATTATTGTGGCCAAACTTTCTAATAATCTTTGGATATTAACAGTAAAATTATAGGGCAAGTCGGAAAGGAATGAACGTCATTTGTATTTAAGTCAAGAGAATGCAATGAAAATACTAACCAAATATCAAGTACAATTAGGCATGCTTGTAACTGTTGTAGGCCGCTACTTGCTACCGATTTCCCCTGGGGGTTTAACCTAACAGAAAACAAGCTAGCCTAAAATGTCTGAAAGGTGAACATTAAATCAGAATGATGCCAAAAGATAAAATTAAGTAACAAAACAGGCAAGTCTAAAATCTCTAAAATTATTGAAGCCAAACTTTCTAACAATCTCGGGATATTTACAGCAAAATTTTTAGAAATATTTGATCAAAAGTACATCTTTGAATCCTCTTGACTCAAGTTTATTGTAAATAAATTTGGTTCTAGATGCAAAGTCCTGAAATTTAGAACAAATACGACCAAATCTCAAAATCTGTGACAAAAAAGTATTATATCCAATAGTATCCGAAATATTACTGTCCGGGAAAGGATAATTAACTACTTCACAGTTAAACTCATCCATTTTGTGATAGACTTTCATACAAAACCTGTCATTAGTGACCTGAATATGCAAGTATTTGTATTTGTGATATGACCATGGAACTGCCAGGCACTTGCAAGCGTCGACACCTGTCACCTTTGGTCAATCATTTTATGTGACATACTTGTCAGGAATATCTTCCCGTGTCAAGATAGCGCAGGACTGCCACATTATTCCTGTTTAAACAGTAGCCCTACCTCCAAAAAGCAATTTAGAAGAGTAATATAAAAATTCTGGGCCACGACATGACATGGGCCTGAAACTGGTTTAGTTTCAAGAGGAGGTCCAACAGAGCACAATTTAAGATAGAGGACAGCAAACAAGATGACCATTTGTAACATGATATTATAAAATACGAATAAAATGTAATAAAAATATCAATGGATCCCATGCACGCGATGTATCCTGTCATCTGTATCCGTCAACTTGGTTCAAAAATAGCAAAAGGATGCTCTTATCAGTATTTCAACCTCCACCCCCACCCCCACCCCCACCCCCCACCCCCAAAACAACGCAGTGCCATTTGGTGAACAAGGAACGGGAGACCACTTGGTGATTTGTTTTGCTTCAAAAGGGCAACCATCAAAGTGGTTCTTAGACAGAAGTTTTTAGATTTTTTTTAAAAAGGTCATTACAAAGGATTTCACCACTGCCTATTGAAGACGTTCGATACAGACCCACCCAAACTGCGTGCACATACCAAGTGTGAGGAGAGACTCGCCAACATTCTGTTAAAATCTTTAACGGAGACGTGGACTGAACCGTTTTCTTGGTTAAGGTAAGTCTGAATCAGCTGCTTTCCTGGTTAAAGTCAGTTTGAATCAACCACGATCCTGGTGAAAGTATATTCTGAAACAGCAGCTTTCCTGGTTAAAGTAAGTTCTTTCCTGGTTAAAGTAAGTCTGAATCTACCGCTTTCCTGCTTAAAGTAAGTCTGAATCAACAGCTTTCCTGGTTACAGTAAGTCTAAATCAACGGCTTTCCTGGTTAAAATAAGTCCGAATCAACCGTTTTCCGTGTTAAAGTAAGTCTGAATCAGCAGCTTTGCTTGTTAAAATAAGTCTGAATCAGCAGCTTTCCATGACGCAACACCAAGGAAACCTGTTGACCTGAAGGTGGTTATCATGATAGGTCTTCTCTACGTTTCTCGCCAAAACTCTATTTTATGAACGAGAAATTTAAGTAACACATTCAGCTAATTTACTGGTTTTAAATAATTTTGTTCATTTTGGGACACTGGTATGTATAACACACATGTTGCCCGTGACATGTCCACATCTACAAGTTCTAGCCCCAGTTCAATCTGAAGAAATGAATAAGGTAATTTTAATGTTTACATGGTAGTCTATGAATCGTATGAATCTTGAGATCTTCATTACAGACAATAGATATTAACACCCAAAAAATGGTCGTTTCACATTGCTATATCATTAAAACTACTTCTCAAATCTTAATCAAATAAACACTAATTTACTAAATAAATCTTTGAGAAAAAAAAAACGTGTCAAGGATTTTCTAAGAAATGATCAACTATTTTTAAGGTGTCTGTATCAAAAATGCGCAATTTCAAAAACTTTCCTGATTTCAAAACCACACTCTTATAAAAAGAAAACGCCATTATGGTCTTGCTGATCCGTGTGTTCACATCACTATAGCATTAGATTGGTCATTTATCTTGAATATTTTTTCGAGATATATCCAAAATTGTACAACCACATTTTATCTTAAATGCTTCTGGTTATATAAAAATTTGAATTTTGAGTTCTATCTTTAGTGCATACAGATTCTACAAAGCCATGATGTCATTTTTTAGTCAAGGAAAAAGGCAAGGCTGGTGCGTCCTGTTACTACAATTCGTACATTGCTAATAAATTAATTGAAACTGAACCTGCCTTAACAGTTAATGGCTAGCTCCTGCTTAGATTTCTGCTGTGGATGGGCCAGGCATGATCTTCCTTTCATATATTTCTGTGGTTATTTATCTTTGTATAAAAATTGATCTTTGTTGCTTCATATCACAGCTTTATGGGAGTTACTTGCATGGTTCCATGAGTCTCTGTCACTAGCTGAGCCCATAAAGTTGTATCCACATCTCAGTGTCTCAGTGCTGTTTTTTAGCCACACCCAACAAGCAGGTACGGCCACACGCAGCCGAGTTGCTGGCTTGCATGTTTTGGTGCTCTACCTGTTCAGTGTGCCAGCTCATGGAGCTTGCAGTTGTTCATTGTCCTGTGCTGCTGTGACAGTGCTGGTTATAGAGCTGGGAAGCCCTACCTGTGTCAGGCAGTCCCTGATTGAATTCAAACTATCAGCCCAAGTAATCAAATAGACTCACATATTAGGTTAGTTCATCAAGCGCTCTGATTGGTCCACAACTCTGGTAATTAGAATTTGAAGCCCTACGACTGCAAGTTGGGTCTCTATATTAAATCAAGATGTTGTTTGCTTACAATTTCAGAGCTTGCAAATTTAGTGAGCAGAGTTCACTGCTTAGAAATCTTATTAGTGACGTGGCTGGTTATCCCGACGCTTATTCCCAACATGGACAAAATCAATTGTTTACGCGAATCTCCTGTCACAATCAAAAAAGGCAGGCAAGGTGACGATTCAGAAATGTCCGATGTTCATCAGCTTCGACACATGCCAGGGGCATACTCCATCAACGGACTACTGGCTCCCATGGATGGCGGTGGGCTCCCTTCGCGCGGTAAACCTTTCCCCATTCTGTAAATCTAACTAGGCGCTAACTGATTTAGCCACAGAGTGTGAGAGACTGAGAGTTTAAGCCAATTAATTCCAGATAACTGGCCGCATCACTTGTCTCCACTGCCTGCTGCTCATCTGATACACTGCCAAATTTTGTAATGTTCTTAGCTAACCAGTTTACACTCAGGTATCAGCAAGCGGGCGGACTGCTGGACGACATTGATCTGATAGTGCGAATTTGCTAAAGTGCTTATGCTCAAAACTGATTTTTCCTGTAGAATGCTTGCAATTTTTTTGTATATCTGCCTTGAAAGCCATTCAATTGTGATAGAGTAACTAGTCTGCCCACATTTATCTCATCAGAGAAATTAGTGGCAGGGTAATCACATCAGTTCCATAGCAATATATACATTGAATTATCACTTACTGTCCTGTAAAATATGACCTGACGTTTGTAGACAAGATGTTACCTAATTACATGTCAGAGTAATGAAAGGTCTCTGCTCACTTGTCGCAAGTGACAAGTGGCTGCATAGCGATAGGCTTGTTGTGGCAGATACGGGCGTGGCAGCCGGCTTCACAGAATGTGTTAAGACAAGTACAGCTTCCCGTTCCCGAAGCTGGCCATGTTTGATAGATTATAGAGATTGCAGTGTTACATTTTTGTGTATGTAAAAGGTGTAAACTAACTTTGCATGATATCTGTTTGTCTTTAATCCATAGGGTGGACTCGCGTTTTCCTTTTTATGCTGTATATACATAAGTAGAATTGAATTGAAAAATTCTGATATACCTTAAATATGTTACTTGCCATGAAGATTCATTTAGGTGAAATAATGATATTCTTATTTAATTGTATGTTTGTTATTGAAAAAAAGAAATGTCACATTTAGAGTACACCAGCTTAATTCTACGTCTGTTCGGTGCCTTACTTAGAAACAGTCCGCGAAGGAGTGAATTGCGACACAAACGGAATGAGAGTATTACGGACGTTGGCAAAATAACTCTTTTACAAATCGCGTATTACAGGCAAATAGTTTTAACGAAGAAGCGATATTGATCGCAAGGACTTCCAATATGGGTCAACCAAAGACGCGGCAGAATATTAGTTTTGCACAAGAAGTGGCTATTTTGGCACAAATGTGATTTTACATAAGCTTAAAAACCATTTAGTAAATTGTCCATCTGCGTACATATATCCACTAAATTATTTCTTCATAAGCTCTTTATTCACAATATAGAAAAAAAATGCCGAACCCTTTTTTTTTAATTCGGAAAGGCCTGGTACACATTTTTAACTGTGTTGTGAAGCAAGAAATATGTTATGTCTGTTAATTACATAGCTTGCTTGAGAATTTTATGAAAATGTTGCACTTGACTTCATTAGCATTTGGTCATTAATACAGGAGATGTTTAGAGTGATGTTTGTCATAACCGGTTAGACAGAAGTTTTAAATTTACTACTTGTCAGCATGAATATTTACCAAAATTAAAAAGTATGAGATTGGGCAACGCAGCCTATGGTAACATTTATCTCACATTCTTTCCAATCTATGTTGATGCACTGTATCTGTTGGCTGGTATATACATATGTATAAGTAAGATATTATTTAAATCATGTATGCAATGCTCAATTTATGAACATGTTTTTGGTCAGAGCTCGTGCTAATGTATCCAAACTACATGGACCGCGAAAGTACCACTAACTGGTGCTAATGAAAAAACATTATAGGTAGCAAAGTCAATCTTGTTTACGGACTTAGGTTTGGGTACCTGAATGTATCCCATATACTTTACAGTCATTTTTCATTGTTTATTGGTTGCCGCCTAGCATTAGTTGAGTCCTTTCAAAAGCATCTAAAGACTCACAGCATTTGTGAACAAGAAGACCAAAACCCGTATTTTACTCGTTGAAGTCCTTATTGACCTAATATATGGTTTCTTCAAATGGCAAGCCTGCATATGTGTGGCTGGGTTGCAATAATTGGCATATCAACGTGGAACTGTTAGCTCAAGGCTTTCTTATGTACAAAGAAGTTGTCAAATTGTGCTGTTGGGCCAGATTGTAAGTTATGATAATAATTTTAGATTATTATCTGTGTGCCCTTTTTCATATATATATATATATATATATATATATATATATATATATATATATATATATATATATATACATATATAATTCTGTCGAATAAGTGATTAATTGACCAGAGGGGTGGCCTTATTTAACGAGTTTGAAATCAGCATATGGTTCAATAAGTATACGCTGCACAGTCACTTCAAGTCTTAAACATTTATGACCTCTGCTTCAATGAACATCTCCTATCATTCACATTTCTTTTTTTTTTCTCAATCGCAATGGCCGCTCAGGACCATACCCTTGCAGTGTTTTTACTAAACATTTATATTTACATTTACTCCAGGACTAATTGGTGCCACTTTTCACTCAGTTTATATTTTGTTCAGATATCCATCTTCCATCCATTTGTTTCATAAATATCTTCTCCAGAACTGGCAACTGACATTGTATTAAAACAAATACCTGTTGTGGGCTCTACCAATTTCTAGCTGATGTGTCACAACAAGTACTTATCTGTTTTTGCAGTTATCAATTTGCTGTGCATTAATTTATTATTTTTACTCCTCTAAAGCGGTATAGTACTTGTAAATGTGTCGATCTCTGGCATTTGACATGTTGGCCACAAAACTGAATGTATGTATTGTTTAACAATTACATTACACGGTTAAAATTATACTCATATTTAGAGTATTTGGGCCAGGTCCATTCCTAAAAATATGCACTTACAAGTTTTTTTCAATATTTTCAGTTTATGGTAGCGGTTATTAGAAAATTGCATTGATGTTTTACTAGTCTTTAAAAGCTACTGACCAAACTCCTGCACATCTGGAATGATTGTGCAAGAAATGGCCGTCTAACAAGTTAGTTTATCATTGAATATGAAGTTTTGGAGGGTGAACTCTAGTAGTGAACTCCTTTCAGTTATCTTGTGATGCTGGTTCCTAGGCATACAGTAAGCTGCACGTTCCTTTTTATACGCCAATTGTTTTAAGACGTCTACCCAGTTTCCACTAAAGTTTACTTATCATGGGAGTAATAATAAACTTCAAGGGTATCATTTCGTTTGAACCATGTGCAAATTGGAAAGTTGACGGGCGTCACCTTGAGCCGTGTTAATTGCTATTCCCAAATATACTGTCGATAGCTACCATGGGCAGCAAGAATGACCAATCAATGACTGACTTCATTTTATGATCTATGTTGAGAAGGGGCTGAGGCTATTAAGTGGAGAGTACATGGAACTGAGTCAGTTCATCAGGCAACAATTTAATGTCGTCTGGCCAATTGCCTCAATATTGTTGAGTATTCGCCTGTCAATCTGTTATCATAGAGTTCTCCGTGTATTGTCAATACTTCAGGCTCTGCTCCATCTGCTATTGTTTATCAACAAATGACTTGTTCAACTTCTCACAAAAAGGTGGGTGGATCCGCCTCAAACTAGGTAGGTGGGTATATAATGCGGGTTGGTCTCTGCCACGATCGTTCGTTTGGTCATGCTTCTATCTTTTTCCTTGTTTTATGTTTTTTGTTTTAGTTTTGTTTTGTGTATTTTTTAAGAAACCCGGAAGCTGCGTCTTCTCCGAATGCGCTTTATCAATTGCTTTGAAACTGCAAAGAAACGTGATTTCTAGGTCCTTGCTGAAGAGTACGAGCCGTACGATTTCTTAAGAGGTCCTAGCATTCTCACAAGAGTTTCCAGACATTGCTTCTATGTGATTTTTAAAGTCCTCCGACACCAATTTATTTTTCGTGTGCTTTTTTGTTTTTATCAACCTCAAGCAGAAAATCGTTGCCTGGACTCTTATTGAATTTGCTGTGAACAATGCTAGTGTCTACTGCTGGTATTTCTATATCTTAAGTATTTATCTACGTATAATATATGGCCATATGCCAATGATAGGCAGAATTTTTAAAATGCAATTATGTGATAATGGCTTCTGTGTCTTATCTTGATTTTAAAGGTCACAGCAGATCACTGTCTGAAACTGTTAACTGGATTCATTACAAAACTAAAGGATGTATCTTGGGGAGTCCACTACTATAAGTATTTGTGTCGTATTAGGTCTAGCCGTTACTATTCGTGCCATCCACTACTCCTCACAAATTCGTTGTCAGCTGTCCTTTTGTCAAGTCACATTTTTCCACTCCAAACCACTGGCCTTAAAATTGTTTACATGTGCCTTTCGCAGATTTCAATCCAGTTTTCCAACTTTTCAGTGGGTGGTATTCTTATTATTTTGTGATAAATGAATGAATAAAGTTGATCTACAAGCGGCTTGTTCAATTAGATTTAAATCACAGGAATTTCAACCGAGGATTACTCGTTGCTGTAATGTCAGCTGTGTTCGCTGACACTCTTGGCTGTAGTTGCAGCTGTCTTGGCTTGCATTCAATGGTACATACATACATACATACATACATACATACATACATACACAGACACACATACATACACACATACATACACACATACATACACACATACATACATACACACACATACATACATACATACATACATACATACATACATACATACATACAAACATACATACATACATACATGATATACAGGCATGCGCGATGATCGAGTTATTTTGCTTGCAGGTTATGATAACTCGGGGCTGTCGCAGTCCATGAAACCGCCTGTGGTGCAGACCGGGAGTGGTCTGGCTGGCGGTGGTCACAGTGGAGGCTATGAGCGGTACCCAACAGAACACAGCCATGCCTACACTGATCTGCCACCAGGTGGGTAAACTCAAGTCTTTCTGCGCGCATTCAGACAAAAAGTTAGTGAGCGATCACATATCTGGTTGTTGTAAAACGTGTAGAAAAATCATGGTTCTGCTTCATTTGTCGCTTCCAGTGGCTCAGTTCATAATCATTTAATAAATACAGGACTTAATACATGTCAGCATTGGTATAAAAAAAATTCTTAAGCATGGCTGTTTGATAATGAACTAAATCACAAGTTGGTGACAATTTTTTTTGGCACGTGCAAGTATTTTTGTTGATCAGTAAATTAATACAGGGACGATGGGCCAATGGATGGTTTGCATTCAACAGATCGTTAGACTATTGGAGAGATGCAATTCATTTTGCGTTCTATAAACTTTCTCAGTTTTAAAATTTGGTTTGCTTTTTATAGTTTCAAAATATTAAGCTAAATGTGAGGGTTAATGGACTGAAATGAACTAGTATGGATGCATACGTCGTGTGTTTTGTGCATAATTTGGTGCATGTTTGATAGTGTTTGATGCAAAGTATTCACAGTTAATTGCCGTTTACATACTTTTGCAGTTTTTTTTTTGGGGGGGGGGCATATAAACACAATGAAAGGCTTCGTTTGTGTTTTTAATTTTTTTCTTGGCTACAGACATTCTAAGATATATATAGTTTTTAATTTTGTTGAATGATAATTGCCGGAATATGTGTCAGCGTAATTTAATCATTTTGGTTCTACTTGGAATAAAATCGTTATCTGCCGAAACAACCCAAATTCAAAATGCTGTTTCAACTTGCTAGTGATAAAGAAGTAATGTAAATTTGCGTATTATTCTTTGAACTTACTCTTATCAAGAGATTGATATAGAAACTATATAACGAACAGTTCCACTGTAATCAAATAAAAATTACAATTAACCAAACAGTGTCCAGATCCTTAGAAGTGCACAGTTAAACTCCATGTCGTACGTGTGCCCTGTTTTTCTATAATTATAACGTGTGTCACATACTGTGGTTTACCCTTGAGAGTCCGTCGGCAAATGAACATATAGCCAGTGCGTATTTGGTAAATTCTTTATATGTGGCACACAGCACCGACCTGGTGTCAGCCTTGATACAATGATTGGGGAATATGTGAGCTAAATTCGTCAAGTTTGCAGTAAGTATGCATTCCAGTAAACCGACGCAATCAGTGGGTGGCATATTAACATGACTGCATGCCATATTTTGAACCAAGTTTGCACGATGTGTCTTTACCATGACGACACTTGATTCTTTGGACAGAAACAATCCCCTTTCTTTGTGTCAGTCTCGAATTGCTGGTGCGTGCCAGGACAAGTAATTACTCTTTCCAAGATTGTTGTACAAAAAAAATCTGATGTACGAAACTTACGTTACTCTCTTAAAAGCATATTCAAACAGCATGGTTTAAAAAGGATACACCACTAATGGTTGTCGGGTCTTAATTGCGTCACAATGAAAAAAAAACAACCCCACCTGTGGGTCGGGCATTATAGTTTTTATTTTTCTTTCACTACAAGAACAGGCAAAGCCCTGAAGGGATCAAGCTGCAGCAAAAAGACAAAAAACAAACGACAGAACAAACTATGCACCAAAGTCTGTGTATCGTGTTGCGCCTCAGGCACAGTACAATTCTTTTGTAAATCATACAATAGCCTTGTTGATACCACACAAATGATGTGCAGGTTGCATACTGCAGTGGTAAAGCATTGTTATTATATGTAACATAGTGCTCACCAAGAGTATGGGTAACTCAATGATGTGCTTTTCCATTTATTGTAATTGTGTCTTTTTGTCCAGAACCACTTCCTGGTAGTCATTTCCCTATTCCACAGTCCGAACTCTTTACTCTCCATAAGCTAACCTGTCACTGTCGAACTTTTACACATATGGAAGTATTTTGTCCATATTGCACGTTCTTCGGTAGAATTTTGACATAGGGTGTATCAGCCCAAATAAATTAAAGGGTCTTCAGCGGCTAACTACTCAGACCATGTTTTGGAGCCTATACCCGCACATGTCCCTCTGAATAGCGGCTCCTTGTCTAAGCTAAATATTAAGCAAAGACAACCCACATAATGAAGAAAAAATATGAACGTGGCAACTGTTGAATTTACTCAATACGTGAAGTTTTTCTTATAAGTGCAGAGCTTCATTATGAATGAAAAATACCTGTCAAACCAAACATAATTACTAAATTTGTATAGTATAAGTTCCGATATGAACAATTTGATTTGAAAATTTATGCAATCAGATAATGTGGACATAACGTCAACGGTTGTACCTTTACTCTCCGCCATACAATATTATCAGAGGGAAAAAACAACCAGAAACCCAGAATAAGTGCTAAATTTTAGCAATTATGATAGGGAGGTACATTCGTCCAAAAAACCCTAGCAGAACTGCGTTTGTATGAACAATGTAATTCAAATACTTTTGAGCATGAAACTTATTTCATGACCCACACACGAATATATCATCGTTCAAAATACAACCACAAGACAAAAGAGGTTGTCTTTTAAACTATGTAATATTTGTGAATCTCAAATCGTTTTTATAAATATAGATGACAAAGACAACCTTGAATCCCTGATGACCATGGAAGAGAAAATGTCAAAGTGTTCCTCACCGTGCTCAAATTTGCCAATGATGTTAATACAAATATATCGCCCTTATTAATGTACATTTGGGAAGCAGGGCAAGCCCTATGGAAATTCCCTAAGCAGAAAAGACAAGTAGCATTGGGCAAAACTTTACAAGGCAAACATACATAGGCGTGGCACCGTGAAATGCTTGATAATTGAAAGATGAGAGATAACGTGGTGCCACGCATCCTCTTGAATAAAACTGAAAACTGGCGCAACAAAACAAAGCACAAGACAGACAGTGGGTAAAATATAATATTACATTAAGAATCGTAAAATTGGATGATAATCTAGCAGAATATTTTTGGCACAATGATGACTGTTGAGATCGAAATCATAATAGTACTTGTAACAAATCCTTAGGTACGATGTTTCTCACAGATGGTATAAAAGCGTCCGTCTCTCTCTCTCTCTCTCTCTCTCTCTCTCTCTCTCTCTCTCTCTCTCTCTCTCTCTCTCTCTCTCTCTCTCTCTCTCTCTCTCTCTCTCTCTCTCTCTCTCTCTCTCTCTCTCTCTCTCTCTCTCTCTCTCTCTCTCTCTCTCTCTCTCTCTCTCTCTCTCTCTCTCAATATATATATGTATATATGTATATATATATATGTATATATGTGATATATTCTAGAAAAAAGTTAAATCAATGGGCCAACTCCATGCAAATTACACAGTGAATTTTGATGTGATTGAATAATTTTTCCTTTTTCACATAAGGACATATATTGATCCTTAATTTGTAATTTGTTCAAATAGTTGATCTTGACCTAATTCCTAAGGACATAGACAAACTTCCAAAGTACTGTAGTTCTAGAAATTTTCGCGCTCGACTTAATTTCGCCCTTTTTGCGCTAGTACTTGATGCGCGAAAATAAGATGCCCGAAAACTAATGGACATAATAAAGGTTTCATATAGACAAGCCGTGATGCGCAAAATTAAAATACGCAAATATTTACTTATTTACGGAAAAACAAGTTTTCGCGAAATTAACAAAACGCGAAGAGTTCTAGAACAACAGTATTTGTCATATCTTATGAGGTAAAGTATTCATGGGACCGGGAGGTAAACGAGACATAAAACCCATGTTGAGCAAGGTATTTATAAACTCTGTAACTCAGGTGGTTTTGAGGATAGAATTCACTTTCTCTTGTATTGCAACAAATTGCAGGCGCACAGAAACCGTATTCAGATTTTCATAGCATACCTGCCATATACCCCTATTTCTTTCAGCTAAGTGATGAAAACAACACTTTTTTTCATTATGACTATGGGAGATGGTAATAGCCAAGTCTGTTTCTCCATTGTGAGGTTTAAAGCTATATTTGAATATAGGTCTGATGTACTTGGATATTAGTATCACACCGGCGTGGACCTGTCTCTCTCTAGATTAATACATGTATATGACTTTTTTCCTTCCTTTTGTATGTATATATAATCTAAATTGTTTCTGTATTATGTTGTCTGCTTAGGCTACACCTTAGATCGGGTTTATGCCCATGAAGTTTATGTACAGGGTGCATACATGTATACAAATACATACAGAATCAGCATTCGTTGTTAGCATAGATTGGCGAGGTCTGACATCATTTGGGCACTGGATTCGTACAGATGTGAGGCAAAAATGACGTCGGTGTAACTGAAAATAGAAATTCCTATGGCAAGCCGTTTTAGCATTTATTCCACAATTATACACATGGGAAAATGTTTTTCACATATGTGCAAAAGAATTTTACAAATATGCAAAAGAATTTCACAAATGGAGAGCAACTTAAAATAATTTAATGTATGTGCATAAGATTTTCACTTATGTAAAATTACATGATTTCACATACGTGTATACCTATTTCACATATGTGAAATTCTTTTACACACATGCGAAATAGTTTTACAAATATATACATTTGTACTTCTATTTCACGTATGTGTAAATCTTTTATCATACGCAAAATAGCAATTTATTTTACAATTATTTCACATATATGAAAAGATTTACATATATGAGGAAAATTTTACACATATTTACAATTTTTCCCATGTGTGTAAATGGATTTCACATGTGTGCAAATCTTTTTCACATATGCGAAATAAGTGATTATTTCACATATGTGAAAAGAATTACACATGTGTGCAAAAGTTTTACAAGTATGTGAAATTGTTTTTCACATAAGTGTAATACAAGTTTTATTTCACATGTGTAAAACTATTTCACAAATGTATAAAAGAATTTCACACATGCTTCAATTTTGTTTAGATATTTAAAACAATAGTTATTACACATATGTTCTAAACATTTTCACATATATAAAATAGATTTTGACATATGTAAAAAAGATTTTAACATGTGTATAATTATGGAATAAATGGTAAAACGGCTTGCCATAAATTCCGTATGTATTCAGGAATGTATCATTTGATTTCTGATAGAATGTACGATTCTTTCAGGGCACCAGCTGAAACGTAAACAGCGGCGATACCGGACAACATTCACGAGCTACCAGTTGGAAGAGTTAGAAAAGGCTTTCCACAAAACTCACTATCCAGATGTGTTTTGTCGTGAGGAACTGGCACTAAGGATCGATTTGACAGAGGCCAGAGTACAGGTAAGGCAGTTAGGGCTACCTTTGTTAATTGTTAATTGTGGAAGCTATAGTACCAAGAAGACAGGATACAGGTCCAGTTAAAGCTATATGGGATAAGAATAATTATATGAACAGCAATGCTGTGCAATGTCCTGTGTGGGATGGTTTGTTATCCATCAAAAAAGGTAGAAGATGGATATTTACTTTTAGAACGCAGAAAATCTAGTCATTTCTATGCACAAGGGCACATTAAAGGTCCACCTCAGTTTCTGGTGTTGCAAAATGAAAGGGGTGTTTATGTACTGTAAAGATTTTCATTATTGTGCTGAATGTTCAGATACTTTATTTTTTATTTGTTATTTTTACGAAAACAACATAACACTCCAAGCTAACCTTACATGATTGTGGAACAGTTATTTATAGAGAACAGAAGCAGCTGTACTAATAATTATCATGCATGCATGTGTGTTCCTGAAAGCATAAGAATGCAAACTTAACACACGCAGAAGTTCTGTAGCTTCCTTGCAAAGTATTGTTGCCTGTAAGTTTTTCTCAAATGGATATACCCCTTGACCTTGACCTTGACATCAAAAACGAACTGACGTCAACCCCCAGGTCCAGGTCACCTATATGCTGTGGTTTTTAATATTATAATGACTAGTTTTTCGGACAAAGGTATAAAGGGCAAATGGACAAGATGGTTAGTCTTTTTTCTTTTGCATAAGGTGTGGTTCCAGAACCGGAGGGCTAAATGGCGTAAACAACAGAAGCAACAGGTAAAGGATGGACAACAAGGTCAAGGTCAGTCACTCTCTGTCATGGCATCATTGCAGCACTGGTCATTTGCATCAGTAGACACAATTAGGATCCTATGCAGTATGATCTGGTGTGGCATATGAACGTTAAGATCCAGTGAGTGTATGCATGAGTGAGGTCTTTAAATAAGGATTTGTTAAATTAAGCAGGTAGGCTAAAGATCCGCCAAATAGTACAGTGCAGGTATAAAGAGAATTGTGTAAGTATACCTTAACATGTTTATCGGGATTTTTTGCAGCATGTAAGTGTGTCTTCTTCCACTCATTATCAACATAAGTGCTGGACAGGCATGGTCATCGAACAGGAAAACTGAAACATGGCTAGATATTGACTAAACTGTTGCTGAACATTTGTACTATGCTGTGTCGTTGGATATATTGGGACATAGCCATAATTGCCCGTAGTAGACTAAGGCTCAGCTCACACAACCTCTCTATTGAAACAGGAAGACACGCGAAGCCAAAAGTACCCCTAAGGGATCGTCCCTGCACAACGTGTAATCTAGAGTTGGTGGAAGATAAGATTCACTTCATTATGACATGCCAAAAATATTCAGTAGCAAGAGAGTCAGTTCTCGCTGAACTATACAAACATGTGCCAAACTTACTAGTCCTTTCAGTTAGTGAACAGTTTAAATGCTTAATGCAATGCACAGACGAATCTCTCCTTGTGCAGTCAGGCAAATTTGTATAAGATATTTTTAACAGTGAGTCAATTGTGTAGAAATCCATCTCAGGTATGCCACTGGCTTAGATAGAGTTGATATTAGATTTATATATTGTTTTATTGTTTATAATCCTACTAAGCGAAGCTAGGGTCCCTTGTCATTAGAGTATTCTTGTTTGACTCGATGTATTATACTGATAATCAGTGCTGATGCTTATATGGAATTAAGATCAATTCATTATTGGGGATAGCACATACCTGTAGCATGAATAAGTGTACTGACACTTTGTTGTCCACAACACATTTATTTAGGCTAATTAATTTATGCTAGCATTACCAGGTGCTATGAGTCCGTTCAGCCTTAAAACATGCACAAACACTGTTATAATGAGTAGTATATATTGAGTGAAATGTGTATATTGTATACAAATCTGTTAGGTGGGATTAATGGGATAAAAAGAATCCATCCAGTCTTCTGTAATATACTTGTGGTACTTGTGTTTGCAGATAAAATATGACTAGTGTTGTGCTGGAGCATAAATATTGTTGCCATCATGTGTGACAAATAGGTCAACATTGACCTCTGTACTTGTTGTCAATAAAATCTTTACTTACTTATTACTTATGGACACTCTGTCATGGGAACCTTCTCGAACTAAAGAGCAAGTAATTAGGTACCCTAGATCAGATTGTATCTCATTTTAGCTCATGATCAGCTGAGCATGAGGTTGCATTCTCTATCAGTCCATCAACGATTACATCACTTTCATTTGATCTTTTTTTCGAATTCTGTGGGATGTACAAATAAGAGGTTTCTACCTTGTTTACAAGGTGGTGCTGCAGGAAATTCTACATTCTTGTCACAAAACATATAGCTTTTAAATATTATTCTATTTCAAAGATACTTCTCCTTAGACCTGCATGTTAATTTGTTTCACAGCTGGTTTTGAGGTTTCTAGATCTGCTGCCTTAACAGCCGAGCTCATAGATGAAGTTCATCCTCTCAATGGTCCATCCATCAACAATTCACATTTACAACTTGCATGAAGCCATTGCTCGCATCCCTTTCAACCTTTGCAAGAAAGTGCCTTGGGTAGGCTCTATCACGTTTTGTTTTGAAGGTAATGCTGTGATAGGCCAGACTTGAGTCCCTTCAAACTGAGTCAGAATATGCATTGACTCGGTTTATGCCAAACATATTTCATTTTCAGTTTTGCTGTCATTTCTCGTTTTTGAAAATATTTTAAATTCCCTGAACAACCAGAGGCCACTTTGGTAGCATGGCCTGTAGTGTATATATATATATATATATATATATATATATATATATATATATATATATATATATATATATATATATATATATACATATATATATACATACATACATATATATATATATACATACATATATATATATATATATATATATATATATATATATATATAAACCTTCACCCAGATCCTTTTGTAACATCAAGGATATGTACTTTTGATTAGTGTCTGCATATTCTGTTCAGTAGCACAAGCTGCAATAATTCGTAGATTGTCTGTAATTTCTTTTATTTCTTACAAATCCCAAACAATGACATATTTATCTCTTTGCTGGGACATATCATCGTGCCATTAAGGGATGTGATGTAATATAGAAATCCAAGGGATGAGTCTCTTCCTGGCTAGGTGATGATGATGATGATGATGGTGGTGGTGGTGGTGGTGGTGGTGGTGGTGGTGGTGATGATGATGATGATGATGATGATGATGATGATGATGATGATGATGATGATGATGATGATGATGATGATGATGATGATGATGATGATGATGATGATAAGCAATAACACTGCATATCAGGGGGTCAACTCACGGTGGACACATTTGCCATTTTTGTACCTTACGTTTTAGATAATAATTTAATATTCCATTGACTTTTTGGTCTTGAAGGCTTAAGTATTTCCTCTTGACGTCTAATGACAAGTAAAATAAGGGATCAATCTGCAAAATCGTATCTTGGATTCCAGTCATTTTGCAGAGATGCAGCTTAAATCAAGTTTGATAATCAAGTGATGCACTTGTTACATTGCAATTGTTAATTCAAAGGAAGAAAACATGCTAAATTAGTTTACATAGGAATACCAGCATGAGTGTATACAGATGTAGTTTTCTCGAAGTTCTATGATCAGATCATCTTCACACACAGTAGAGCTATGCCTTACACAGATCTACCAACTGAAGGTATTTGATAGTGCAGCTAGCATTGTTAGGATTTGGCACGACAATAGTAGTATAAAGGCCGAGGAAAGTGTGATTGGTTTTCCTTTTTGGCATGTTTGTTGCTAAACCAAGGAACAGGTGTGATGGATTCTTTCCATTCAGCAATGTTCTGAGCATGATGTGCAATACATGCAAGATGGGCTGGTGCTTGGGGCATGCAGACAGACATTAAGGGATGTTCAGAACCAGTTTGGTCACAACTACATGGACATGGAATATGCTGGAAAGGAAATTGTCTTACAGGTTATGTGGATCCAAGAAAATTGATAACTATTTGATGAACCTTTATCATTAAGGAACTTTAATAAATGTGATAAGAAAGTACAATGAACTTGTATATGCACACAATTCATTAGTTAAGTGATCAAAAATTTCTGACAGAAAATTTTGAGTTGACTCTGGCAAAAGGCTCTTTTAAAAAACATGCAGGATCAGGGTAGAGTTAGATTGGAAAAAAGGTAAAACACGCATAATCTCTTTTCCAGTAACAAATCGGAAAAATGTCTTACAACAAATGCTAAAAACGACCAATGCCAATCAAAAAAACATACAAAATGTGCTTCAACAGAGCCACCTGTTCCTACTAAACATGTATCACATAAAATATAACACAAGAAAAAAATCAAAATTCCACCAGGGGGCCTTCAAATCTTTGTGTTCTTTTTCTTAGCATTAAATTCCAGTTCCTTAGTGACAAACTGCACCTTACTTTTTAAAGCTTTAGGTCCACATATCCTTTACCCATTGTCCTTCATTCTCCACATCAGTGTTTGCACGTAACCCACACTTTTAAAAGATGGTGTCCTCACTCTAAGGCAAGTGTCTTGGCTTATCTCGACAAAAACACAGTAAAATGCCATTTTAACAAAAAAGCTGAAGGCGAAAGTCTCAGGGAAGCTGGCATTCCTGAGCAAAAATTGCAAAGCAGTCTTCGTTCTTCTCTTTTATTTATCTTTGCTCACATTTTTCCCTGTTAAAATGGCAGGGTACTTTTCTGATTCCTACTTGCCTGTGTATTTCTCTGAATTTCTGATGACAAATGTCAAGGTTAAATTGGGTCAGAAAAGTAACTCACTGGTAAACCTCCAAGATCCTAAAACAAAAATGGAGAAAAAAGTGTTGTCAAAATTGTTCTGAACAGAAAAACTGCTGAGGTTGGCATTTTCATGCTATTTTGGTTATCTCAGTATGGGTGATATTGTAGACATTAGTGAACCCATTAGTACATGTACTTTTAAACCAATCGGTTCATCCAGTATTCAGGAACACCATTTTGTAATTGGGTAAGGTCCAGAGCCAGATAATCACTAGCTATAGTTCTTGTACTGCCTGATGTTGTCCAAGGTAAAAGAAGTGACAGTCCATGTTAAAAGGTTACATGGGTACCATGTCAAAGAGATGACTCAGTCACACGAATGAATACACGGCGGCTTGAATACAAATACCTGTGCAGTGTCAAGATCAATATTCATATGCAACGAATATGACAGTTCATCATCATCATCATCATCATCATCATCATCATCATCATCATCATCATCATCATCATCATCATCACCACCACCACCACCACCACCACCACCACCACCACCACCACCATCATCATCATCATCATCATCATCATCATCATCATCATCATCATCATCATCATCATCATCTTCTTCTTCCTCTTCTCCCTTTTCTTCCTCCTCCTCGTCCTTCTCCTCTTCCTCTTTCTCCCTCTCCTCCTCCTCGGCTGACAGGCATTCTTCATTGGCTGTCTGGGACACTATAGTAAGCTGTTACAGACACTGAAGTCAGCAAGGAAACATGAAGTGAACCGCAATGAATGGGTTTGCCGTGGTAACATCAAAATCCTGGACTTCACTGCAGTCTACAAGGCTGTGTCAGGAAGCAAACGTCAACCCTTGCTAATACATTGAAAGGGCATTGAATAAAAAGGAAGCCCATAAGGTCCCTGTGTGTTATATCATCAAATCAGGGCTCTTGATCTCATTTATGAGCAAATGCAGGAAAGCTGATCAACAACAGAGAATTTGACTAAAATGGTAAAAAGTTCACCAAATTGCAGACTACGGATTAAAGCATTGCTCTTCACCTATAATACATAAGCATATAGCAGAGTTCCTTAAACATCATAAGAGAGCCAAAGGTCTGCAAGCCAAACAAAGCAAAAACAGACCTACATTTCAGTAACACTTTCCTTGGCTCGTTGTGGACTGGGTATGACCTCCATCCAGAACAAAAGAAGGAAATGGGTATATGCTAATTAACAACATGGAATCATACGACCATGTGTTATGAGCCCATACATGTACAAACATGAAAGCTCCAACGAATACTAGTGTCTTTGTCAATGTCTATGCTGGAGTACGAGTGTCCTTGGAAGTACGATAAAGGCACATTGCATGAACTAACATACTTTGGAATCGTAAATTTAAAGTCACGAGATTAAAGCCAGGAACCAAAAAGAAATCCACAGTAGTACCATCAAGCTTCAAGAACTACGATTTTTTTGACAATGCAATTGATGAGATGAAAATAACATTATTGCTTTTTACCTTGACGGGGAATTTAAAACAATTACTTTGCACTGAACAAGCTTGTAGCCAAGATGGACGTTGTGATACTGCCCATCCTGTTGCAACCAACAATGAGGATGGAGGTTAACTTCTAAAGGCAGGCAGTGTCTACCCTTATACTTCCAAAATCATTTTTGTGCACACGATAAAGGCACAAATATCATATATATATATATATATATATATATATATATATATATATATATATATATATATGTATATATATGTGTATATATGTGTATATATGTATATATGTATGTGTATATATGTATATGTGTGTACATATATATATATATATATATATATATATATATATATATATATATATATATATATATATATATATCGGCCCATTAAGTCATACTGAAATACCACAACAAAACTAATGAACTGATTCATTAGAAAAAAAAAACAAATTCACATAGCAGCCTGGTTCAACATCATTTCTGCATTATGATGAAAAGATATGGATGATACCAATAAAACTATACTTTCCTAAAATTCATCCCTTGAATCTGGCTTTAGTCCTTGGAGAGACAAAGTGTAGGCCAGACAATGACATCGTAGCACACTCAGGGACAGTGGAGTAGATCCTGTTGTCTCATTTCCAATGTCTTGTAAGGTTTTAATATTGATAGAGGGAAACAGAACTCACTAAATCGGACTCATATCCAATCCACAGGGCAGGCAACGGACACTGCAATGTAGACCTTCGTGTTCTATTGTTTGTATATTATTCTATTCTTTATTTTATTAATTTTTTATATATTTTTTTAACCAGTTTTTGTGTATTCCCTATTTTCTACTTCTTGTCCAAAACCATAACTCAGATTGTTCTGAAACATGGTGGGAATGTAGCTGGTGGGATGGCTAAACAACAGTATTCACCAGGTGGTAATACTCTGGATTCCTGACTTTTAAGGATTTTTTTTTTCAATACGGGTACCTGTCAGTTAATGCGTGCATTTCTATTGATAACTATTTCTCCAAAACCATCAACAGATTCAGTTCCGGGCTATATTATGTTGCAATAATATTTTGTTTATTACGGTGTATATCAAGACCTACATTGGTTTTGTTGTTAAATCTATATTTGGAGTATTTTGATGTATAGTTGCAGTGATACTAAATGGACTACCTCCATACATGGCTGCTGGCAGAGCAGCAGGTTGCTACCTATGTATCTCATATCTGTTATTCTACATTCAGTGCAGCTTTAATTCTGATACAATCTATTTCCTTAGCTCTAATTCTCATAAAATCTATAGCTATTCCCCTCTGAGCCACATGTAGATCCCAAAGTGGTCTATTGGTATAACTTCACAAAAAATATCTATTTAATTTTCATGGCTGCTTCCCGTCCAACAAATGGTGGGGAAGTCAATTTACCAATATCACTGATAATTGTCTAAAGCAAAAACTAATATGTGTAACATTTGTCTAAAGCAAAAACTAATATGTGTAACATTTATACACCACCAAGAGACAAGAACAATGATTTGGAACAATTTGTCCCGTGAAATAGCTCCAATTTTGGACACCTTATCCAAAAAAAGGTCTGATGAATTCATTGTAGGCAACTTCAATATTGATATATTACAGATAAACACAAGAAAAACAACTTCTGAGTGCTCAGACTTACTGCTGAACACTAACTTTATACCAGCAATAACGCTGCCAACACAGAGTATTTTCACAGCCTTGTGTGATCACTTCCCATATTCCGATTATTTTAACAAAATTTGAACCTGCCTGGCCCATCTAAATTTGTATAAATAGCAAAAAAAAAAAAAAAAAAAAAAAAAAAAAAAAAAAAACAAAAACTTTTACCAAGCGTGAACAAATGCAAATATTATGCAATCACTAGAAAGCAATGTATCTAAAGACCCAAAAATTAAAAAATTCAAATGTATAATATTTCAAATTAAACAAAAGCATCTGTCCTTTAAAAGTTTAATTGCATAAATATCAACATAACCAGTCTCTGTGCATGACAAACAGCATCTTAAGATCTATAACGTATTGTGATACTCTATACAAAACAAGCTTAAATCCACAACGCAATACAGAGCATCTTATCATACTACAAAGCATAACCTTAAAATATATAACCAAATCTTCGGCAAAAGTACTCAAAATTTAAAGTGCTATCATTATACAGTTTAAAAATTTCAAAACTGACACCAGAAATACATTGGAAACTATCAAAACAATACTACATCTTTAAAAAAAAAAGGAACGATTTGCTGATTTTTTTCAGATAGAAAATTTAGAAGTAAATAATATGAAATTACCTCAAGTTTTAACGATTTGGTTTGTAAATATTGGCTCGAAGTTGGTAGCTTAAGCTAACTCAGTGTACCTTAAAACCTCCCTATACCAAATATCCTTGGGACCAGACAAAAGTGTTTGGTATAGGGAGGTGTTTGGTTTAGGGAAGTTTCCGCATTGTGGCCTCTTGTTTACCAACCATTCTATACAGATACCAGCTGAGGTAATTATGGTGGGAGATTCTTAGGCTAACTACATGTACATCATTAAACAAATGAGCAACAAAGAAGTAAAGGTTGAAACTTTTTATCATTTGGGAAAGATGAACTGACTTCGATAGAGGAAAGTTGAGATGCATGGATCAATATATTATAATGTACATTGTAACATACAGTGTATGTTCATATTAATTCATATTAGATCACAATGGTTATGTTTAAAAAGTTAGTCTTAATGTGTCAAAAGAGTAACAGCACTGCTTAAAGAACATGCTTATGAACTTTCACCTTGTTTTAGCTGTGCTGTTGCTAATTTCAGTCTACTGGTACTCCTTGAAATTAAATCCCCTGCCTTAGGTGAGACAAACATAATTATTTAATAGGCAAGGACAAGAACAGACGGTTCAAGAATTGTCTAAAAGAGGGCACCGCAGTCAGTGGAGGGCTAGGGTTGTGCATTCCCATTGCTTAAGGCTGCTTTAACATACAAACTAATGGGAATACACAGCTCTAGCCCTCCAACTGTTTGTGTATTCAGTCGTGTATTGGGGCGAATACACACCTTGGAGCTTTTTCTGACCTTTCCTATTTGTAAGCTATTGTTTTTAGAATGGTTAAAGAAAATACAGGAAACTAGTCCTATTATCCCAGAGAGGATAGGAGCTAGGTGTTAAGTGACATTGACACTTTCACGCTTCACCCTGTTGCTATCTACATGTAGGGAAGTGGCAACAGGTGTTCAGCAGCTTGCCGCAGCCTGTGAGTGGTTTTTGCTGCTGCTTGTATGAGCAATTAAGACTGTCTTTGAACTTAATCTGTTTCATTTCAGCCTTATCCGTAATTCCTCAGTGCAATTACACAAAAATGTACTGAGTGTGTTCAGTATAGGGAGCTTTTAAAAAAATTGGTGTTCATCTAGGGTGTTCATGTTCAGTATAGAGACGTGTTCAGTGTAGGGAGGTTTGCTTATAATGGCCGGAAGAATATGAGAAAAAAAATTGACCAAGACAAAGTGCTCAGTGTATTAAGGGGTGTTCGGTATATGGAGGTGTTTGGTTCGGGAGGTTTTACTCTATATCCCACATTTCTTAACTTATTTACAACAAATATGGGACATTGTTTTTCCCTTTCTACTATTTCAAGTGTATGTATTGGTGAGGAAAATATTTTAAAGGGTTTCGAGCTAAAGAAAACATGTACATGATATGGCCAGTTATCCATGAAACTTATTAAGAGAGCAACGGACTCATTATTCAATTTTTTGATTGGCATGAATCGTAAACTAGTCACTTACCACCGTCATTTTCGCATGTAAATTAAAGGTAGCAAAAGTTCTGCCACTGATAACTATAGTCCTATCTCTCTTCTTCCAGTAATTTATGACATATCTGAAAAGGTGGATTCTCTTCAAATAAAAGAGCACTTCCAGTCAAATCACCTGTTTTACAAAGGTCAACATGGACCTAGGAAGTTTTATTCCACTGAAACGCCCTCTCTAGAATTTCTTGATTGAACTTACAAAGTACTTGACATGAGAGAAATTCCAGTTTTGGACTTTTCTAAGGCTTTTGATACCGTAAATCATCAAATTCTTCTGTATAATCAAAATTATTATGGTATAAGCGGCACCCCACTAACTTGGCGGAAGAGCTACCTTGCCAATAGAACTCAATTTAAGGATGTCTGTTCCAGCACTTTAACTAAAACAACCGGTGTGCTCCAGGGATCAATACTGGGCCATTTCCTTTTTATTTTTTAATGACATACACTCTGTCTCCAATAAATTTGATTCGATCGTCTGCGGAGATTATACTTCACTTGTGAAATCTATATCTCCCTTTAATTATTCCAGTGGGTCACAAAATAGAGCTTTTTTAGAAAAAAAATCCAGAATTACAAAATACATTTGACTGGTTAACCGCAAATAAATTAGCTTTAGATATTTCCAAAAAAAAACCCTATATGCTATTCTCGTTTCCTAAGCAAAATTACAATTGTGCCTAAATCTTAAGATTAAATGATACTAAAATTGAAAGGGACCTTAAATTGAATTTCCTAGGCTTGCAAATGAATAAAAAATTATCATGGTCACTGCATGTTAACAACATTGCAAATAAGCCCTAAAGTGTCACTGGTATGTGTATTCTCAAGTGGCTACACATCAGCGCTTTTGCTTATATACAACGCATTTTATGCACACCTGAAACATTCTCTACTTGCCTGGTTATTCTTGTGAGAAAAAAAGTTAATTTACAGAAAAAAAGCAGTGTGCTTAATTTTTAATGTGCATTTTAGCACACACAGAATCCTTATTCAAACAATTAAACATTCTTAAAATTTGTAATTTATTATAAGAGCCCTGATAATTTATTACATATACTCTAATGCACAAGTTCCAGAATATTTCCAAAATATGTTCACGATCATTTCCATTACCAATTCCTATAATACCCAATTTACAGATGTTCCTTGCATGGCTCTACTAGTTAGAAATGCCACTATGAAACACTACCTCTTTATATCCCAGCATCAATTGATGAAATACCAACAAAAGTAATGGAGAAAATGCATATCCATTCCTACCGTGGCTTCTCAACATATGCTAAGTTGAAATTTATCAGCCAGTACTTGCATACATGTGTTATTCCAAACTGTTATGTTTGTAACATGTCATCAGGTTATAGGGGATGAGCAATGGCAGAAGCTTCTACTGCTCTCCTGTGGAGGGCATTTCAGTCATTCGGGGCTAGAGTTGTGTATTTCCATTACTTTTTCATTGTAATTTACAGCTTCACTTTAAAACCACTGATTGCAGAAACAGCAAAATTTGTGTGGTAAAATTATGTACATAGCTGAAATGTTCACATACATTTTATTCTTGCAGCTTTAAAAGTAATCTTTTACTTTGAGATTAATTTAACATGCAATCCAATGTGAATACACATCTCCAGCCCTGAAGAATTCTGTGTATTGGATTATGTATACAATAGAATACACAGAGAATTGGTTAAACTCTCCTTTTCATTTGCTTAATAGAGAAATGTCAAACTCCCCCAAATGTATTGATGTATGCAAAACACGTGCCTTTAATCTCCATTTTCCCCATTTATGCCCCATTCCTATATTAGTGCCCCACCTTGCCATTATAGAGTGGTAGCTGGAGTTTATATATGGCCTTGCACAATAACCCACCTCCCCCCTTATTTATATTTTTGCGTTAAAATATTAACTGCAAACATCTGTATTCCTCAACAAGCTGCTCCAGTCTGTAATACTGTCATAACCTGTAAATAAAATTGTAACTATGTGCCTATATTTTATGTAAACCTACAGATCAGTCAAGGTAGCCACAGTAATAGCAGATCCCAATCCTTAGCTGGGGTTATCCGCACAATACATATGATATGTAAATTTATCTAATTATTTACTTGTCAAATAAAGTTGTCTAGAGTCTTCAGGATTCTTTTTTTCTGAAATTGGTTGTACTTAATGAACATGGGGTCTAGAGTTGCTCAAACCCATTTAAAATATCATATAAACTAGGAGCCGGTCAGTGACCGCACACCCCTCAGCCAGGACAAAACGGACAGACAGACGGATGGACACAGAGGTGAGGACAATACCCTTCGGTTGGTCAAGGTTACTTCTGTTTGACCTAACGACAAAGATTTGGTGCAAATACAATGAGCATAGATATCATGGCGTGGCAAGGCCATTTTTCTTCAATGCAGCACTGTTTGACCTGAATATGAGACCCAGTGACCTAGTTTTCACTAGGTGTCTGAGGCATTCTTAGGACCAACTGTCATAAATAAATGGTGCAGCTACAATGAGTAATTCAATATTTGAAAATATCATGGGTACGGTCATTTTTCTTCAATGCAGCACTGTGACCTAAATATGTGACCCAGTGACCTAGTTTTCAATAGGCACCTGAGGCATTCTTAGGACCTATTGTCATAGATAATTGATGAAGCTACATTCAATATTTTAGATATTGTGTTAACAGCATTTTTCAGTGTAGTACTGTGACCTAAATATGTGACCTAGTGATCTACTTTTCTAAAGGCACCTCAATGGCCCTCTATAATAAAAAAAATTGGTCTCTGTGAAGTGAGTACTTTTGGAGATATGGTGTGGCAAGGCCATTTTGGTTCAATGCGCCACTGTGACCTAAATATGTAACCCAGTGACCTAGTTTTCACCAGGTGTCTAGGGCATCCATAGGACCAAATGTCATAAATAATTGGTGCAGCTACAATGAATAATTTATTATTTGAAGTTATCATGGTATGGTAATTCTTCAATGCAGCACTGTGACCTAAATATGTGACCCAGTGACCTAGCTTTCAATAGGCATCTGGGGCATTCGTAAGACCAACTGTCATAATTCATTGATGAAATGACATTCAATATTTTTTTAGATATTGTGTTAACGCCGTTTTTTTTCTGAAATGTAGTACTGTGACCTAAAAATGAGACCTGGTGACCTATTTTTCAATAGGGACCTGAAGCACTTCAATGACCCCCTGTGATAAAAATTTGGTCAGTGTAAAGTGAGTATTTTTGGAGATATGGCATAAACAAGGCTTAGAGGGGGACACGTAGGTGACGACAATACCCCTCCGGCTTTATGAGCCGAGGGGTAAAAACATAAAACAATAAGTTAAATATTCAGCCAGCATATCATTATGCATTAACTGTAGGCCATGTAGCAGATCATGTATTAAATATTCTCGATTTTTCTTTTTCTTTTTTAATTTCTCTTTTTTTGTTACAGCAGTGCCTCCCTCCACCTCAGCCACTCCAGTCAATGCCAGCAACAGTGGTGGCGCCAGCATCTCCTTGCCCAACATGCCAAGTCTCAGCAGCATGGCCCTGCCAAGTATGTATCTTCATGGCAACCTCAATGTGGAGTGGCCACAAACATTCCAGACGTCTCTCAACAGTGGCCCAGCTGTTGCCCCGTACCTGACAGTGGGGAAGTGTGACACCAGGAAGTGTACCATTCCAGTGTCCTCAGGGGGTGAGTGCATTGACGTATGTCTCATTGCTTCTGTCAAAATATGTTAATATGAAATCAACATACAGAACCCGAGACTACCACATAGAAATTCAAGGGCAAATATACATTGAAACTTTGCAGCAATTAAATTCAATACAGTAAATGGTGAATTCAAGACAAGATATTCCATTCTGATAATCATATCAAAAGATTATCATGCTGCGCGAAACTCAAGAGGCATGTTTTGGATATTATGATGTTAATTACCTTATTACTATTTCATACTTTTGTCTTCATATGGTATGGTTACATCTCAGTAGTAACACAGTGAAAACTCGTTATAATGACACCATCTGTTCCCTAAAAAAGTGTAAGGTAACTGAATAGGTCGGATAAATGAATCAAATACCGGTAACAAAGATAATGAACCTTTTCCCATGAAAATTTATGTCATTATATTGAATATGTTGGATATCCAAGAGTCGTTATAATGAGGTTTCACTGTACCAACATCTGAGCAAATGGCCCCATTTGAAAGGATGGTTGGTTCCAAATGTTTCTCAGAGTACAAAAACACGTAAGTGAAAAAGACGGCCATTATCTTTGGTGCATCTGTCAGTCTGTCACATTTTACCACAGGATTATATTTGGCAGAGGAACTCAATTTTCATGATGATTTTCATATACAACCTGAAAAATTGAGCAATTTACCTACTTTATATTTCCAAATATAGTCCCTAATGTGCTGAAGGTGCAAGGCACTGTCTCAATATATATATGTATATATATATATATATATATATATATATATATATATATATATATATATACATACATACATACATACATACATACATACATATATATATATATATATATATATATATATATATATATATATATATATATATATATATATATACATATGTACTAGGTTCTTGTAATTGTTTGTGAGAGTCTATCCATAATCATGATAATACTTCCAATATTTAATTCATATCCAGTTATTTAGACTTGGAGGTAGCTCAAGAGATATGAAGATAGGATACTGTTGTATCATGAGAGCCAGGTCAAGCACCCAGGGAGGATCCAAACCTGCATGTGCAAAAGCCTTGCTCAGATGAAACTGACCGCTTGCTATATTCGTGTAGATTTACAATAAAACTATTTTGCCGAGTAAGTTGATTGCCCCACTTTAACTTAAGGCCCATCATTATGGTTGTGAGGTGATCTTTGCCAAATATGCTACTCAGTCTTAATGCCTCTTACAATGATACAAGGAGACTTGCTTTGTGAGGTAGCATTTGTCATACAGTACAGCTCTCGCCAAATGGATCAAATTGCTAGCCCGTCGAGCACGCAAACATAAAAAGAGCTAGCCTTGTGTAACATGCTCAAATAAGATGCTCGCACCCTGCGAATGCGTGCTCGTCCCTCTTCACATTTGGCTGGCAATGCGTCTGGCCACGTGCCAACGGACGAGCATCGTGCGAGTGGCGACCGCATCGTGCGACATGCCAGGTGCTTTACACTTGCAGTCACCCTGCACATTTGACAAAGTGGGTTGTCCTGCATGGCTTCCATTTCAAATTTGCATAAAAGATAAAAATAAACACCTGACAATGATTACAAAGTCGTAAAAAGGCATACAACGAAATTTGTCCCACTCAGAACTAGAAAAACACTTGACAAAGCTTAACAGTACCGTTCCCGTGCATGTCTACTACTACTAGGCCTATGTACGATTTTGACATCGCGGACGGCCCGCAGCTTTTTCGCAACATCTGACACTGTTTGGTCTTTTCAGCGGCACTGCCAAACAACATCAGTAAATGTAGGCCTAATTTAATTTTCAGCCTGGCAATGAACACAACCTTGCGCTTAGCCGTCCGACACCCCAGGGCACCCCAGTATACCTATATCAATGATTCCACACTTGATTCAGCCTCCGGATTCAGCCACAGGCGCGCGTAACGTTCAGTCAGTCAAGCTTCCGTGCTAATACTAGTAATAGGCCTATACGCGGCGGGAAGGTGGGAGGGGGGGTCGAGTGTGGGTAAAGAGTTTGGACCTGGAACATCTATGCGTGGAATGACCCACATAGGGCCATATCTGCAATAAAATATTGTGTATTCATCTGTGCGGTCAATTATTTGTGCTAATAAGATGGTGGCGGATGAGCCTAAAACCACAACGTCGTCACATGGAGCTCCTACAGGCTACATTGTAGGAGCTCCATGTGACGACGTTGTGGTTTTAGCCTTTAGGCCCATCCGCCACCATCTTATTAGCACAAATAATTGACCGCACAGATGAATACACAATATTTTATTGCAGATATGGCCCTATGTGGGTCATTCCACGCATAGATGTTCCAGGTCCAACCTCTTTACCCAAACCCCCCCTTCACCTCCCCTCCCACCCCCCCCTCCCCCCGCGTTTAAGCACGAAATCTTGACTGACTGAACCGTGAACGTTACGAGCGCGTGTGGATTCAGCCATCAAAATCAAAGGCTCGAGAATGAAAAATGCCAGTCCGTTGTTATCATTTTGCTCACGGAGGGGATACATCATACAGTGTCAGTAGGCTTCCTGGTAGGCCCGAAACAGTTGCATGGAACTCTTATCAAAGTCGACCAGAAGTTAGATTAGAAGAAGAGGGCTATCGCATATTAAATAACACACACACACACACACACACACACACACACACACACACACACATATATATATATATATATATATATATATATATATATATATATATATATATATATATATATATATATATATATATATATTGCACACATAGTTGAAGAAAATACTAGCCGTGATGCCCTGTGGGCATTGATGGACTCGTTCGTTGTCATGGGTGAACCACAGCATGACTAAGAAGAGAATTTTTCTGGGGTAAAAGGAGCAAAAACAAAACAAAACAAAACCAAAAAACAAAACAAAACACAAAACAAAAAAGCGTATCAAAATAGTTATGGCAGCAACGCACATTTGCCCAAGTTTGCACAGATTATGGGAGGTCATCCTACGAGAAAAAAAAAACAGAGGGGAGGGGCAATACCCGGGTTATGCCGCTCCTCAAACTTATAAAGTCATGAATTGTAGGCCTATAAAAAAAACTTTTATGCCTTTAAGTTGTACGTTAACAATGCATTCATGGGCCCCTTGCTCCCCACCCACCCCCACACTCAGCACAGCAGCACTATTAACCCTCAAATGATATTGAACCGCAACAGTTTCTCCCTGAAAAGTTAAGTACTTTGACGCCGTTAATAAATTTGCTATAGATAGAATATACAAAATTAGAAAAAAAAATCATACCTGATGTCGCCTGTATTCTTCCACTCCTCTCTCTCCGTTGTATGAGCTTAGTTAAAATCCCCACTGCTAAAATTAAATTTCAAATCATTCGTTCTCTCTGTGTGCACACACAGAAAGAATTTTCAACTGAAGCCAAACAAAAGAAATCAATGTCTTTCAGTTATGTAATTTTAGAGAAGAAAGAAAAAAATAGATGAGAAAAAAATGATTTCCCCTGTAGTAAATTCAGTTGGTGCTTCTATCTGTCTGTCTGTCTCCCTATAGAAGCCAAATTATAAGAGAAAGGTCGTACGGAAAAAATGATGTTTTTTTAAAAAAAATACCTTTTCAGTGATGTAGGCCTAACATAATTGAACAAAGGAAACAAAATGTATGAGAGAAGCAGCTTTTCATTTGGGTTTATCACAGAAAAAAAAAAAAAACATTCATGCAAATCAGAGCAGCCTGGCCGCGTAATACACACTTGCATACGTTGATTGCTCCCCCGCTGTTTGGTTATCAAATCGTTTTCAACTGATCCATTTACCGCAATGATGATCGACCTGGGAGGGAGGGAGGGAGAGAGAGAGAGAGAGAGAGAGAGAGAGAGAGAGAGAGAGAGAGAGAGAGAGAGAGAGAGAGAGAGAGAGAGAGAGAGTAACCCTTAGATGGCCAGAACAATGATCTCTTCATAGAGAAAGAGACAGTGTGTCAGCATACTAGTATATGGAAACTACTGATTTAGAAGGCATATATGTAGATGCATTAACATGTTGATGAGAGGAGAGGATTAGCTAAGTATCAATGACGTACAGTATAATCTCCAATTAAGACCACCTCCATAAAGAGAACATTTCTGTATTAAGACCACCAATTTACAGACCCATTTTGGTTTTTCCTTAATCAAATTATATCCCCATTAAGACCGCTCCCCAATTAAGATCACATTTTTAGTCCCTTAGGTGGTCTTAATAGGGAGATTCCACTGTATTTAAAAAATCAGTTGTGGATTCCATTGGGTTCGTACTATATATATGTTTAACCATGGAGGTAGAAAGTCTACTTTCATGGTTTAACTCAGAGATAAATCCCCTTGCGTTCCACTTTAAGTGGTCACAGTTATGAGTGTGCCATTGTTGCTAATATTAGATAAGATGCACGACATGAATGAGGAATTTATTTGACTGCACCGTATACACGACATGGTAATATGTCTGCCAACACAACACTACAAAACCAGATACAATGCAATGCGCACGCCACAATCCCATACAACACAAAACACATCAGTAAACACAACACATTACAAGCTGGAGCAAGGTGTCACTTTCTTAGGGACATGAGGGTTGAGGAAGGGGAACTCGCAGCAGCAGTGACGGGTGAGGGTGAAGGTGCAAAGGGGGGGGGGCTGCCATTGTTTGGTATATTGTGTATGTGCTGCAACATCATATGATATGTATACTTTTTCAACAAATTGGTGTTGAATGGGTTATCAAAACAAATACATTTGGTACAGACCGGGTATAGAAAAAGCCAACAGCTGACTAGCACAAGCAGAGTGTCCATGTGAACTCGACCCAGGCAGGGTGTTGTTTTTTACTAATTGCAGCCCTGTAATTAAGTCAGGATTTGCTCAGTGCATGCCACTATCTTCTCGGTGACAGACATCAAATACTGTGAGTTATCACACAGTATACAAGCGGTCTACACACAAGAACCACGCACAATGGTTTGTTTTTGTTTTTTTTTGTTTTTTTTTTTTGTGGATCACATACATCTAGGTTATTTATGCCATATATTTAAATTCGCCTTATACAATGCAAATTTGTGTTACCTTTAAAAAGATGATAATAAAATAACGAGCGGTACAATATAAATCGAAACAAATACAAGAATCTCATAACACAAACAAATGAGAGTAAGAACCGTTAGGTCTTTTGACACGTGAATACGGCACCATCAACGAGATAAACATATTGGCTATGAAGTGCTTACAAACTAAATATTTTAGCGACTTCTTGGAAAGAAAAAAATGACAATCCCTTTTGTACCTTGTATCTACCAAGTCTTGAAGGATATTGACTGACAGGAGGTTATTGAAAAGGCCGAGAAAAAACTTTGTTTGGAGTGCATGAATGAAACTAATATCAAATAAAGCACTTGAGACCGAACAGATGTTTGGTTTGCATTATTATAAGCGCTTTTTTTTTGGGGGGGGGGGTATTTTGGGGGGTTGGGTTGGGTTGGGTTGGGTTGGATTGGGTTGGGTTGAAGTAAAATCAAAGGCGCAAATCTTCACAGTATAAATGCATGGTTTAGGATATTCACAATTCTTTTATTATCTCGGAGCTGGAATTTTCATGGTCACGGTTATGAATGTAAAATTGTTTTAGGCCCAAAGTTGATAAGTTTTGATTGGATAATGAGGTTCAATAAATTCATCAAGAAAGATTTAACGGATTCAGAATTAAAATTTGGGACCCCAAATACCCCATTGCCGAAACCAACTTCGTCGATAATCAATGAAGGCGAAAAACATCATGGGCGAAATTAAATATGGTCGAATGAGAAATTGGCAGAAAAGTTATTTCTGGCGAATGCAAATTTATGTGAAAATCTTGCCGAAGATTCGTTAGAAGTTCCAAGAAAAAAAATCTGTCATTCACGCTTATAGGCACTAAGAACTTTTGGGCGAGGGGACGGGGGGGGGGGGGGAGATTGTTTTGTTTTGTTTTCTTTAGGAATAGTAGGTAGCAGATTGTCTTTGATCGAGGCACACCGCCTTTCCGTCATGTATGCTGGAAAAGTTATCTGACAGTGTATTTCAGATATTTCTGAAGACGGCGGTTTCCCTCGATTGGTGTGATAATTGGTTAACAAAACAATAATTTAGATTTCTTCATTGGCTGACATGATAAAATAAAATAAACAGAGGTATTTTATTTTTCCATTTTTTATTGTTGGCTTTCGCGCAGCTCAGGAACAAAGGAAACAGGAGGGTCTACAGCCTACAGGTTGTAGGCCTACCATCCAGTGGTACAGTCGTCTGGCAATTCTGCAGACACTGTTTTGTTGAACTATCGCAGAAATTTTGATTAAAATGATCAGCACTTTTACGCCCAAAATTGTGTTTGACATTATCGATCATTCGGCTGTTCTTGTCTTCAATTATTTAATTGTTGATGCAGTTTGATTTGGAAGAAACTGAAGATTGAGGAAATTGACATTCGCGGAGTAGAATTCGACAATGTGTCCGTCACCGGGCCTCAGCTAGACATAATTATCTCATGAATACAATGTCAATACATTGAATAGAAGTTGTTGACAAAGCATCTTGTTAGCGCCAATGCGACGAAGGATTATTGTATTCCAAGAATAAAGTATTAACTATCTTTAAAAGTATATAATTGAAAAAGGGAAAGAAAACGAATGAGAGAAGCTGCTTTTGTTTGCGTCTATCCAAAAAAAAAAAAGTATTTCGTTCGACCGAAATAATTTTTTTTCTTCATGTCCCTTCTGGGGCTCCGTACAATTTGTCGTATTTCGGTATCAAAGTTTATCAGCCAGTTGTGATCTTCCTTTTTTTTTTGGTTGTCTTTATTGACGTGTTGGCGTAATGATATGACCAGGTTTTGTTGTGTCCAAGGCACGCGTTCAAAACTGAAAGTTTGAACCCAGTTCTTTGCAACCGACGCTGCTTCAAACAGCCCCAAATGATGCAATGTTGTTATGTTGGCACCTCCACTCGACTGTGTTAAGTAGGCCCTACTGACATTTTTTTAAACTGGTCGACACTGCCACCATGCCGGTTTCAACAGAAGCAGCTATTGAGTCCTAATTCCATTATGACTGTGATAAGGCTAAGTGGCAATTTAAATGGTCTTTGATGAATGCGTGGTTATTTTAGTCACTGACCACTCAAGCGAGACAAAGCTGACCATCTCCCAGCGCCTGCCAACACCAGTACGCCCTCTGCCTGAGGCAATGCACTGCAATTAATCCTTCATTAGACAGTTAACCAATTAACAGTTTCAGAAGAGGGGTGCGTTATGACCGCTCGCTTGTCTGTGCGATAACAAACACAGCCCTTACAAAATCAAAATTCTGGGATCATGCTGGATTTTGCTGGTATTTGCTGGACATGTTGAGAAGTGCTGGAACCACGTTGCATTTTGCTGGAAAAAGGACTTAATTTTTTCTCGATTTTCTGTTTTTTGCTGCCGATGCTGGATACTGATGGAAACATGCTGGGTTTTGGTAGAAAAAGAACTTAGTTTTTTTTTAGGGTATTCTCATTGTTGCTGGGAATGCTGGGTATTGCTGGAAACAGGATGGATTTTCCTGGAAAGAGAACTTAGTCTTTTCAGGGTCTTCTAGTTTTTGCTTTGGATGCTGGATATCGCTGGGAGCATGCTTGATTTCGCTGGGAAAAGAATTTTAGAATGTTAGATTTTTGTTAATGATGCTGGATTTTGCTGAAGTAGGCCTCAGGGTACAGAACTTAGAAAATTTTGAATCTTGAGTCTTTGACAGCCCAGCAGAATCCGGCACAGTGTTAATTTTGTTACTGCCTAGTTTTTGATGGGCATGCTTGATTTTGGTTGTTAAGAGTTTGCTGAAATTTACTGGCACAATTTATAGTCCAGCAATTTCTCAAGTGTTACCACAGTGTTGTTTTGCTAGATTTTTCACATTTCTCAACCCAGCAAATGATTACTTTTTTTTGTTTTTTGTCTTTTGTTTTTTGCTGGACCTGCTATATCACAATTAAAATAGATTTCGATCTTGCTAAGATATTCAACGGTCAAGATTTCTGTGGAAGGTAGGCAGCATGGGCGATAAAGGAGGAACAAGTGCGTCTACCCTCGCTCAAGTTCCAATTATAATCTCGATGTTTCAGCATTATTAATTAGCCCCAAAAGTTTTACTTTAGTATGCAATTCATTAGACTTATACCTATCAAAATATTGAATGAAGATACAAAATATTCGATCATCGGTTAGCCTTGTTCTCAAAGGTTTGCAAGGCGGGAAATTTCGTTTAACTGAATTTGCAGATTGTGAAGACTGCGTTCTGTTGTGCTGTGTTGAACGACTGCAGAATTTAACAAAGCATGGGGCAAGACAACAAATTTAAATATCTAGAAGTCTTTCCTTTGTGGTTGGATCAAACATTGGCAGTAGTTAAACACGCGTAAACATCACCAGCCTTCAATGGGAGCAAAATATCGGGGAAGAGGTGGATGAGCAAACACTGCAATGGCCGGGGATAATTCACAAGGCTATCATAATGGAAATGGCTTGTGATTACGCTATTATTAACTCATGAACTTTCATGTCTTAACGTTACTGGATTAATACACAGTATGAATATCTTTATTGACATAAACCAATGCAACTCAGTATGGTAGAGGTGCAGTCATGATGGATGTGATGTACAATGTAAAACGTAAAAGATGAAATCATGCCTTTCATGGGGTCACACTAAACACCAAACCCCACCTGAACCCACCAAAACTCACATTTTTGCTAGATTTTGTCGGGATTTAACCAAATCCCGACAGAATCCAGCAAAATTTTGTTGGAACTGGCTGGAAAAATGCTGGATATTGCTGGATGCTTGGCAGAAAATGCTGGATTATGATGGATGTTTTATCCAGCATTTTCCACCACGCCCAGCAATATCCAGCATAATCCCAGCATTTCGTTTTTGTAAGGGAGTGCAGACCGCCCAGCGCTAATCTATTATCTGGTTATAGACATTTCAAGCCAATTAGCAAGGTTAGGGGCCTACCTGTATCATAACAGTATAAGGCTACAGCATGTGAGACGGGTTTCACTTAAAGTTTTATTTTGTAATTAATTTAATTTAAATGAAATATGGAAGACAGTCCAGTGAGACTTGAGAAAGTTTAGATGGCCACAGTTTAATTCAAAATAAAAGATACTGATTCAACAGCACCATGTTACTTTTGAACTCACTAAATTAAAAAGGGTAGTGAAATATCACAGAAATACAGGAAGAATTCCTACCAGTGTAACAATTTGTTGCCGGCGCCACAGAAAGTAACAGATCAGCTTCTGAAATTGATCGATGTTCTTATGACTTTTAATCAGGAAAGAACTGCTCGTGACATACAAAACTTTTACAAGATTTGGTTGGTTTGTTGCTGTACATATTGCACATAAAATGTTTAAGATGAGGCCTTGGTTGGATCTTGGGAGGAATAGCAACCATTGTGTTTTGTGACACCGCCAGTTCCCTTGTGTTACTCCATGATGCTTTTTGTAGGTTCAGTCAACTATGATTGGTTCAAATCAACCAGTGTCGTACAGGTTCTCCTCATAACAAGAAAGACTGACAGGCAATGCTAGCATTGTGCGCACAGTTTGAAAAGTTGATTAAACCTTGCCAGACAGGCATTGAGCATCGTGCGATAGGCTCAATGCATTTTGGAGCACGCCAGTCGCCAGATGCGAGAAAAAATGAGCACAAAAACGCATGCTTAAAAAGGCATGTGCGCACGTTGGAGCACGCCCGCAGCAGGCATATCTCGCTGGCGGCATGCGAGATGCGTGGCGCAGTGCTCAAGCATGCGTAAAACTGTGGGAGTTTGGGTGGTCCATGATACGAGAGCTGTACTGTAATGTACTGTAATCATGATACCAGAAGACTTGCTGTGAGAGGCAGCCATTTGGCCAGAATGTTGGATGGTTTTTTGAGACCAGTTTCATTATACTTTCCATTGGATTACCAATCAGGAAGTCAAATGCATTTGCCTGTATTTCAGCACAGATGAGCAGCTCTGGGTTGACCCTGGGATCGGGGTGCTCACAACCCAGCATGGGCGAGGAGATCCGCACCTCCAGCATTGCACAGCTGCGTATGAAAGCCAAGGAGCACACAGCCAGCCTGGCAATGACCCAGTCCAACTGACCCACCAATCAACAGCCATGTAACAAGGGTATTTCTACAGGCTATACATAGGACCCACCAATCAACAGCCATGTAACAAGGGTATTACTGCAGGCTATACAAAGGACCCACCAATCAACAGCCATGTAACAAGGGTATTACTACAGGCTATACATAGGACCCAGCAACATAATACAGCATGCTCCAGCATTCTGCATGTTTATATATATACTGTACACATGTCCACACATACATTGAGCCAGTTCCACCATATATATATATATATATATATATATATATATATATATATATATATATATATATATATATATATATGGTGGAACTGGCTCAATGTATGTGTGGACATGTATACAGTGGTGCATTCTAAGAACTGCCCCAAAATGAAATGTACCTCGTGCAGAGTTTTGCACCAAACATGTGTTATGCAAAGCTCACAGTCGGGTAACATCTGGTAAAATCGCACAAAATGATGCAATGCCTGGTAAAATAAAACATGTCAATAAAACAGAAATTCATTTGTGTGTAATGCTTTGAATTGTAAATCAATTAATTGGCTTCTCACTGTTAGATCAGATCTACATTCATGACATTTGCAGCACACCAGCATAGAAGATGTTGAAATAATTCAACATTTCAGTGAAGAAAAGGCACAAAAAAGGACTTTTTTTATGAATGAAATTTGCATAATATTTCAATGTGCAGAAAGTGAAAGTGGGGCTGCTACAATTACATCACACTGGACTTCAACATTAACTACTCAGCATCAGGTGCTGGGTTCAGAACGAGCAGCCTCATTATGGATCACACTGACATTGTGGTACCCGACAGAACAGAGGCAGGCCGTGAATGTACGCTTGGGGCACTTAGCTCTTTCAGTGCCAACTAAGACTGAAGTCGAATTACTTACAACAAACTAATCTGAATTACAATAAAGTTGCTAGTTTCATGTTCCTTGCAAAAAGACCTTTCATTCAAGTAGCAACATGCCAGTAATTATGTAGAATATAACTGCACCCAAAGCATGTCGTGGAAAGGTGTTGACTTAGTCCAAAATGCGGCATTGGAAAAGTTAAATCCTTTTAACTCATTTGACAACATCACAGTGACACATTATGGAACAGTACAAGAACTAGCATTATTAGTAACTGAGAAACATATCGGTACCTATAAGTAAAATTACACTATCTTGAGTCAGAAGTAGAGATTTTCCAATGTCACTGCAAGAAACATGACCTCCCATTGGTTCTGTGAAAAATTTCAGTCAGCATGTATATGGATAATCATTTCTGAAGTCTAACACTATTATCTTCCAGAAAAGCTCCAGGTTCCCTTTGGATTCTCAGTGATACCTACAATTTTTCTCATCTATTGCATGAGACTATTCATCACTGGGATTCAATAATTAATCTTTCAGCTTCATGACTTCTACCTGAACCCTATTTTAAGCCAGGTTTTTCAGTTTGCTTGCTTGTGCTGGTCATGAGTGAGGCATATATTGGTCATCATTAATGTCACAAGATCAGTGGATTTCTATGCACCCTTCTACATTGATTCCCATTAGCCAATTCTAGGCAGATGCATAATATTGGGTTCTTTGTATGCTTTTTCAGAGATGCACAATTTTGGCCATCGCTAAGTTTAAAGTGTGAATGTGGCTCAAGTTATGCAACCAATGCTCTGCATATGTGTAAAAGAGTGCATATATGTTGCATAGTTTTCCATTTTAACTCTCCATCCTTTAATAATCTGGCCAAAAAGCAGGCAAAGCTCAAACTTCATCTGTTTCCATGTTCTTGACTAGTTTAAATAGTAACAAAAAACAATTTGAGTGACAATTGCAGATGAGATCAGTCATCATAACATGACCAGGGCCAGCAGCTTTCTTTGGCATGGGCTGGATGCTTATAGTGCTGAATCCATACCAATTAGTCTTACATGCAGCTTTATTTCATGGGGCAAAGGGTTAATTCATAATTTTGAAATGTGAGCAAACTGTTAAAGTTTATAGACACCATTGGTGGTACACTGTCTGTTATCAGTCTCTCTACAAACCAATTTTTATATCTCACAATATACTCATCAAATCCTCTTCAAACGTGACGAGGATGTACCTTTGATGGGTATGAAGGCATAAATAATTGATAGTGTGTGGCCCTGATACCAGGACCCATATCTAACTCTTTGTAATTGCTGTAACAACCAAGATACAACATTGTCACATCTGAAGGCTGACAAATGACATAACTTAAAGGTAGGTCTGACCAGTAAGAGTACCAGGGACGATAAATGGACTCATTATTCTGTGAGTAATGCTTATCATATTTGCACACGACCATACTTTTCTAATAAGCTCAATTTTAGACGTTCCTGGGTACTGATGTGTGACATACATCGACTTCATTTGTGTGGTAAGCCAAAGCTGCAAATATTCCAAAATTCTCTGCAGAGAGTATATTCACAAAATAGTCTACACAGGGTTTTAAAATTCTTTACAAAGTGTTTAAATATCTCTGCAAAAATTTTAACTCTCTGAACAGTTTATGCGCAACTTCCTCCTGCCAGGACTTAAAAACCTCTGCAATGAATTAAAACCTCATTGCACATAATTCCAAAGTGTCTGCCTACAATTAAAAGCTCTCTGCAGAAAATTTATGAATATTGGTTGGCATTGCTACCCATATATTTGTCCTAAATCTGAGGATTAAAGACTGAAATATTCCCAATATCATTTGTACTTAAATCAATCTACAAGATTTCCAGTATCACCATAATGATATCGACTACTATTATATTCTGTGGATAACCATGCAAGACATGCCCGGTGAAGGGCTTACAAGTGAGCAGAGGATAACTGTCACTGTTAAATACTCATGTGAGCAATTAAAATAGGCTTCTTGCACAACACAATGGCTTCACTTTTATTTTGTTATAACCACTAAATCTAGTCAATGTGTGGCATGTGTGAATCTCCTTTATTTTTTTCATTGTAACAGCTCTTGTCTGCATTACAAAAGCATGTCAGGTACTCAATACTGGTGCAAATGTGGCTTGTATCACAACAGTTCATGCAAATGTGGCTTATATCACAACAGTTCATGTTTTTAAACATCTCCCTAAGCATGAACATTGCTGAAGGACTTTAAACTTTGTGACATATGTTGGATGACATGGTGTCATGCACAGTACATAAAACCACTTAACCTGTAGTGATTTATTTATACATGCTGGAGATGAAAACACATAGTATATACAGTTCCAATGGTGCTTCTCAAGGCAACATATACATTATATACAAACTGGTAATTCTTCGCCAATGTTGGAAAACCATAATACAACATGTAAAATGCACTCTCACTTTAATTCCCACCTAAATTTTACAATTTAATTTTAAAATTTGGTGAAATAAAATTTACTGTTAGAATGTATATACTTTTATGGGGTGTTTCTAAGTGCAAGATGGCAGATGCACGAGAAGCTGAAAACTGTGTATAGGAGATATGTTCCAAGGCTAATCGGACTACACACTGCCACCACACCAAACACCTGGGCATGCAATCTGAGCACAACAGCTTTTGCTTCTCCTTAGGACAACTGGGTTCCTGAAGGGGAAGTCTCATAAACTTCCTTTTCTTTCATTTCTTCAATCCAGTTTGACACACAAAAAAACAAACATTTACATAGAACATATTTTTTCTCAAAAGCACCCATCCTGGAACTGGGACAACCATTGGAAGGATCACCCGTCATCATTTCCTTCTTTGTTTGAGTCAATCAAGTATGTAAATTAAAATGATGTAACTTCCATCAGGTCATTCAGAGTATAACTGTGCTTCCATGCTTGAATACACTTTCATTATAGGCCAAATTTGTAGGCATGCAATGATAGTATGGATTCAGACAACTGAGCACAATTATAATCTGAATAGCACAATGATAGGAACGAAACAAAGGTACAGTTCTACACATTGCTGAGAACACCCTGGTACCAAAAGACAGGAACTGAACTTGAAAAATAAAAATATAACATAACCCACAATTTTTTTCTTTCAGTTTTTCATATTATTCCCCAAAGTTTTCATTTGTGAATGCGCAAGTAAAAATCTGCTTTTTGCACATAAAATATCTTTAAGCATTACATACCGGTATCTCATTTATTACACAGCTATATAGCATTTATTAAAATTTAGTCAACTATTGTTGTTTCTTATCATATATTTGTCCTCTGTAAGTGTGGTATCACATAATGTTAGTGTGGTATCACATAATGGAAGTTACATGTTTGTCAACACCGCCACCATAGTGACTTGATGACCTTTATACTATGGGGTCAAGGATCCACTGCCAGACATGTCTCTGCCTTCACGACCCAAGAATTGGAGAGGATCTTCATTCACAGTGACAGGGAACATTTGCAGGGGATTTATGACTGCATCAGACTGAAATATGAAAAGAAGACAGGATGCTGGGCAACAAGTCCACACTACATGTATGTCCTGTTTTATTACAAAGTATAGTACAGAGACTGGTCCAGTCAGTGGGCAGTCCACATCAGAGGACATGAGAGCAGATCATGACAGTCTCACCCCCCGACGTCCACACACCAGGTACACCACACACATAACACAGACACGCCATTCAACCCCATCCAAGCCAAATTGGCAACATATTTGTGCCACCCCTCCCGGCAATTTTTTGGAGGACAATTGAGGTTGGCTTGGAAAATAATTAATAAAGACATATCAGTCTACATCACTCTCAAGTTCACTGCAAAACAAATGCGAGAGAGAGAGAGAGAGAGAGAGAGAGAGAGAGAGAGAGAGAGAGAGAGAGAGAGAGAGAGAGAGAGAGAGAGAGAGAGAGAGAGAGAGAGAGAGAGAGAGAGAGAGAGAGAGAGAGAGAGAGAGAGAGAGAGAGAGAGAGAGAGAGAGAGAGAGAGAGAGAGAGAGGTTTATTGATCCACTAAAATCACATTCGAGAGTGGTGTTTATTGATCCACTAAATCACGAATGCGATGTACAAACCACAGGTTAGTCTTCCCTTCACAGGTATAATACCCTTAAAGGCCATCAACATAATCGGCCTTCCTTTGTACACCTAAAATGCCACTGGAATAATTAAGTGGCTGCAAAAATCTGAGATTGGTGTACACATATCTGCAGTTTTGAAGTACTTGCACACAAAGTACCATTACCATGCGGTATTGTAATTTCAGAATGTGTATTTTGATTCGGTTCGCTAACTTGTAAAACATCTCAAACAGATCAAACAACCAGATGAATAGTAAAAACCTAACAACAAACCTATATTTCTGCCCTTCCCAACTAGTTTTGGCTGTATTGCATTCTTGGTTTCATTTGTATGATATGTATGCAAAAAAAAGTAATGCGTCTTGCTGAATTTGATAGGACTTGTACAAACAGGGAAGAACAAGAAGAGACGGTTCCAGTATCTATCCTCTGGACAGCACTACAATCAGAGGGCCAGAGTTGTATATTCCTGTTAATTTCCATTGTAGTTTTCAACTTAATTACATGTACTTCCAAACTGTTGAATGTAGACACATCAAATTTCTCATGGTAAATGTAGTTGAACAAGTGAAATGCCTATATGATTTTTACTACCTTGGCTGTAAAAGCAGATTCTACATGTTTAGCAGGTGCCTACTCTTACTCAGGGTACATATAACATAGTGGTACAAAAATTGCCACTGTGTCTCTGTTTTTGGATACAAGCCCATTGATGTATAGGTTTTTGGCTTTGTCAATATGTGTAGTTTCCTTGTGTGTAACAATAAATATTGTAAGATTAATTTGGAAAATTTAAAAGGCATTTTATGCAAGGGGTCTGATTTACACTTTGAGAAAGGGTGACAATAAAACTTTTCACACAAAAAGCTTGAAATCAATGGCCATGTAAAGACAATAGTATAACTTAGGTAACCATTTTACTGTTTTCCATTAAAAGGTAGGGTTTTTTTTGTTATTGAATTTTGAAGCATCTGCAATTAACATTGATAATTTTTTTTTTTTGTCTCAAGTAAGTGCCGGTGCCTTAAGAGGTCATAGGACAGTTTCTCACTCTGCATGCAACACAGCAACAACTTTCAATGACTGATCTTCAGGCAAAGGCCAACTGATGTAATAACAAGATCCACACAGCAGCACTACTCAGTCCTAACGGCTCTGAGCTGTGTACTCCTTGTCATGCTGTCCTACACAGCAGCCTCCTGCTGTAATAACATGATCCACAGAGCAGCCTCCTGCTGTAATGAAATGATCCTCGCAGCAGCCTCCTGCTGTAATGAAATGATCCACACAGCAGCCTCCTGCTGTAATGACATGATCCACGCAGCAGCCTCCTGCTGTAATAACATGATCCATGCCGCGGCCTCCTGCTGTAATAACATGATCCACACAGCAGCCTCCTGCTGTAATAACATGATCCACACAGCAGCACCGCTTGGTCCTGACTGCCCTGTGTACTCCTTGTCATGCTTGCCCACACATAGTTTAGTTCCCACACTGTAGCTGTGGGTCTGGCTGTACGGCCTTTAACCAACTTAACCAAGCACACACAGCACATCCAGCTTAGCAGCTCAGGGCAATACACAATACACTAGTAAACTGATTTTGGTGGTAAATGCCTAATTTCGGCAGTAGACAGCGGTAGCTGGCATTACACAGTGATAGACAGCAGTGGCCAGCAATGGTCTACCATCAGTGGCCAGCAATGGTCTACCATCAGTGGCCAGCAATATTCTACCATCAGTGGCCACCGCTGTCTATTGCTAAATTTCTTCCAGTAAGGTTTTAATTTTGATTTACAACCTCAGCCTGCACATTGCGTCAGTTTTCCGATGCCACAGAAACTACTGAGAAGACACCAAAGGAGAAACATAGTAAACAAATCTTAGCCCGAGAGGACTGTATCCAAGTCTTGGATGGCTAAAAACACTTGGGACATGTACTGGAATTAGTTGATATAAATCCAATCTTCAAAATTGTTGACAAAGTCAAGCACAGGGGATTTGAGTTATCTAGGGGCACAAAAAAACATCAAGTTCATGTGTGTATGTTCAAAAGTCGAGATTTCAAGAAATTTGTAACAGGCAAGAATGCAAGTGAAATTAAATTTGGACAAGTAAAGGACATTTTTCAGCATCAAGTTGATATGGAACCAACAATGTGGCTACAGTTGCAAATTTATCCTAAAGCTGAGGAGGGCATCATATTTTGGACAGCAGACGACGAATGCATCTAGAAGTAGATAGTGCCAATAACATTTGCCTCCCATGCATTTATAGTGGCTAGGGCAGATAGAAACATCTGGTTTCTACATAGCCATGTGTATGGAGACCCAGTCCTTACTAAGGAGCATCTATCAGCAGCAAAGAAGTTTGATATATATGTGATAAGCTCCATATCACAAAGCCCAAAATTTAAACCATGAAACCATCAGTTAATCCATGGTTAAACAAGAAGAAACTTTAATGTGCATTCAGTTGTAAAGTATATGAACGGTAAGATCAATTTTGTTTACCGTGCTACAGCTTTTGTACAAATTGTTAACTTAGTTGAATACTACAATATGACAATAAAGCCAGCATTATGTTCACTTCTGTCTCAATTCTTGTCCGACATACCAGTATTTTTGAAAGAAAGAATGTGCATGGAAGTGTAAAGAACACCTAGACTGGTCTACATTTATCTGTCATGTACCTTGTCACCTCAGAATTCCACATTTTACATATGCCATGGCGTAGGTACATGAACAGTGCTGTGGCCAACAGTGCCCGACAGAGGTCAGTGTAACACTGCAGTGGTCAGCGGTAAAGGGAAATAAATAATGTCTTACCGCTGGCTACCACTGACCACCGTGAGCTTCCAGAGCCTTAACTGATGTTCCACGGTGGCCAGTGGTAGACAGTGGTAGCCAGCAGGACCACTGCTGTCTACTGCTGTGTACCACCGGCTACCGCTGTCTACCGCCAAAATGAGGTAGTTACCGTCAAAATCAATTTACCTGTGATAATTAACTTGTTACATGCGGACCAAAACTTAATTCAAGAATCAGCATGCCTATCAAATATAATTAAGATTAAACTTTTCCAAATATATATATATTTTTTTCAATTTCTTAGACTTAGGATAAGTCAGAACAACTGAAAATATTTAAATTCTATACGAAATTAGATCCAACTTATCTAATGCTAAATTACTAATTTAGTATCAATTGAAAGACCATGTATTTACATGTACTCTAAAAAAGGTCTTTCACTTTTTTCTGATTAAAGATATCCCTATGGGAAACCTGTTTTACAAAGTAAATTAGCAAAAGCATCTTTTAACGCATTCCATACTTTGGTCACAGGCCTTGGTCAGTGGTTCTTGCACTGCCTGGCAAGTCATGCTGCAGCTGCCCTTGCGGCAGCTGCAGGATGACTTGCCAGACAGTGCCAGATCCACTGACTTATGACTATAGGCATGTTGGTCCTTGAAGGAAATATCTTTTCATGAGGAATTGAAATATGCAATTGTTATCTTAAATCTAGGTAAATATACTGAAAAATCAGGGACTGGTATGGAATGAGTTAAAATTTTTAACATTCCCCGAAAGGGACTTCTCTTTAAGAATATAAATGATCAACAATAAAGTAAAACACATTTTCAGAATACATATTCTCACATCTCATTTTGATCCAAATTACTAATTTAGCATTACTTAGGTGAAGGCAGTTTTGACCACAACTCAGTTTTCAAAAGGTCATACTTTCCATAATAATGCATGCAAAAAAATATTTCCCCTTTCTGGGAATATATAATACAATCATGTAATTTTATGCATTTTCCCAGACGTACTGGAGATGAATGAACAATGACGCAGTTCACTTGTAGGTGGCACTGCAGGTTCCCACTTTTACCCACCTTGTGCAGGTGGAGCCACCTGCAGGATAAACAAAATCTGCTGTATTCTTAGTTGGAATATATCATGCGATACATAAAGCAGGTGCTGTTACCGTGCAAAATAGTGTATCAGCCATGCACTCTTCAAAACAAAACAAGAACAAAAACAAAACAAAAAAAATTCACAAACTCTCACCCGATTATCACCTTAAACAGAAGACACAAGATGAAAAAAAAAGGTTTTGAATGATTATGTTTATTTTGGGATGTAAACAGCCCTGCAAGTTTGACCCAGAAGAGACAAAAGGGTGTCCCATCTTGTGCAATATTTTATAAACTTAAATATTTATCTCAGAAATTATTAACATGGAATCACCCTCCATCAATGCCACCTTTCAACTTCTCACAGCACTTTCCGACAGACTACTGGACCAAAGGTGTTTTTTCCCTTCTTGTATGTTTTCAACCATGGGTCTTTTTATTAACATAAGAGGTAACTATTTCTATCCAGTGACCTGTTAACAGAGACTTGGGTAAATAAGTGTGTCTGCAGTGTCATAAGTGATACTGTCTTAGCCAGTAGGGGAAATCAAACTTACTATCACAATGATATATGCAGGTATGTGACAGTGTTGCCAACCTTTCAGAGGCTAAAATTTGTGGGGAGGTTAAAAGCCATCTGAAGGGGGTCTGAGGGCACAGTCCACTGAGATTTTATTTTTTTTTTAATTTCTAGTCTTTAACCCTTTTCCCCTTCAACAGGCCAAAACCTCCTGGTGGTTAAATGTCGCCTGCTTCACTGTTTTCAACTAATTTCAACAGTGATGAAAAACAATTTGACTGAGAATTGTGGATGAGACCTATCATGATAACATGCACCACGTCAGCTTTCCATGGCATGGGTTGGGCAGGAAGCTGTTGATTAGTCTTAATTCAAGCGAGAAAGGGTTGTATAAGCTTCTTCCCACCATCTTTACCTGATTTTGATGTACACTTTGCTGGTGACTAGGCAGGATGACCATGTTTCATGAACAAAAGTAGGCTATATTCTTGTTTTGGTTGGATACTGCACAAAAAAAAACCAAAAACATGACACTATGATTATGATCCACGAGTGGGGAGATAACTATCACTTGGCAACACTAACATCACAGTGGTGGTGTCTTTTTCTGATGAAAGTAAACGCGACCAACAGATTCACTTGGACCTTTCTGCTTTACTGCCAGATCATTACCAGTATTTAGACTGTAAAAATATCCAAACTTTTCGACATTTTTAACTTGAGATACATTCTTTCAGCGCAATATACCAAATTTTTTTTTTTTGCTAATCTGTGGGAACAGCAGCTTACAGAATCAAAACTATTAGCAATTCGGCTGAAATCTCCTCTGCCTTCCAAACAGACCATGACTGCGTCCACATGGCGCAGTCTTCTGCCTGTCCTGTGGTGGGCAGGTGCCCTCCCTGGTGGAACCAGCTGGCACGCCACTTTGCAACTTGGTTTGGGTGGTCCTTTGTGCTAACCCAACACAGAGCAGTCATGCCACTCTCTCTCTCAAGTTAAGCTCAGATGGCACTTCTATAATGGTCACACTACCAGACACCTGTTGCATTTAAAGCAAGCCTGCATTTTTTTTTTAACAAATCCCCCCACATTAATGAAATATGCAAAAATGTGAATGACAAGTTTCAAATCATAGGAAAATTTCCGGGATGTACTTTTGTATTACGTCCATTAAAATGTGAAGCTACCTAAAGCAGGACCAATGAAAAGGTTCTTTCCAATGCTCAACACACTGCCCCTATTTCATGACTATGGTAAGTCTGGGATGAAAAGTACATAATTTGGGGGGTAAACATCTACAGATAAAACTGAATGACTGCCATATTTGTTAGGAGATATGGAACATGTTCATCATAGGGTGTGTGAACACATGGCCACAGTCACAGTGTGAACTTGGCCACACTACAATGCTGACACCTGGTGGCAGCAGTTAAGAGTACAGTTCCTTTGTACAACAGTATGTACACTGAAGGTGTCCACTTGTGGTGTACCCGCATCCCTTCCATACACATACATAAACTTAAGTCACTCTATGTACCTGGATGACACATGAAGGTGAAAGCAGTCCTTGTGTCAGTCCACTGGGCACTTGCGCCAGAAAATGAGGGTTAAAAAGTGGTTACGTCTTCTGGTGGACACTGGCTAGCTTGAAGCCTTGTGCACGCCCAGCCCACAGACTGTGACATCACAGTGCCCCCGGCACGGTCCACTGTGTTTGTCTGTTCATATCACTCATCCACATGATGCACCCTCTATGCAACATAACTGTACTCATCTGTAGAGTTAGGGGTGCGTTCCAAATATTGTTTATCAATAAGGGACTCGATACATTTCTTGATCATGCTGATACTGGGGGCAAACCTGGCCTTGGACTGACTGATGACCTGCAACAAACCAAACACAATACAGTCACATTACATCTGCATACAAACATTGCTGTATAAACAAAATATGCTTGCACATCCACAGTAGGCCATGAGAACATTCTGCATTCAACAACGAGCCATGAGGACATTGCATGTTCAGCAACAGGCCATGAGATCATTCTGCGTTCAACAACGGGCCATGAGGACATTGCATGTTCAGTACCAGGCCCTGAGAACATTCTGTGTTCAACAACGGGCCATGAGGACACTGCATGTTCAGTAACAGCCCATGAGAACATTCTGTGTTCAACAAAAGGCCATGAGGACATTGCATTTTCAGTAACAGGACGTTAGAACTTTCTGTGCTGAGCTGACTTCAAAAACACATCGGAAGAACCACAAAACATCAAAGGCTTACAGACTTACAGCAAGTCGAAAGAAATAACTGGGGTAGAACTCTCCCAGTAATTAATTCCCAATAACTTACTGCCAACTTTAGCAGATTCTTTTCTCAGTACATTAACTTAATGTTGCCTGCTTAGACGACTTTGGATCTAGGATGGTATCTCTGTTAACAGCACTGACCATGTGGTTTCTCATGTGGCTGTATCTGTTGGCAGCACTGACCATGTGGCTTACTTATGTGGCTGTATTTGTTGGCAACACTGACCATGTGGCTGTATCTGTTGACAGCACTGACCATGTGACTTCTCAGGTGGCTGTATCTGTTGGCAGCACTGACCATGTGGCTTACTTATGTGGCTGTATTTGTAGGCAACACTGACCATGTGGCTGTATCTGTTGACAGCACTGACCATGTGGCTTCTCAGGTGGCTGTATCTGTTGACAGCACTGACCATGTGGCTTCTCATGTGGATGTATCTGTTGACAGCACTGACCATGTGGCTTCTCATATGGCTGTATCTGTTGGCAGCACTGGCCATGCAGCATACTTATGTGGCTGTATTTCTTGGCAACACTGACCATGTGGCTGTATCTGTTGACAGCACTGGCCATGTGGCTACTCAGGTGGCTGTATCTGTTGACAGCACTGACCATGTGGCTTCTCATGGGGCTGTATCTGTTGACAGCACTGACCATGTGGCTTCTCATGGGGCTGTATCTGTTGACAGCACTGACCAGGTGGCTTTTTAAGGTCACACACACAGTGTTAACTTTAAACAAATATTTAACCTGTGTGGCACAGCATGAAGACAGCAAGTTTTTCACTGTAACTTCATCAAGTCAGCTAGCTATTTTGTGACACTAATTGGTAACTTTATTGAACTATATGAGCCATAGACTCACAGCACAAGACACAAATAATACAATGCATGGATAACAGACAGGAGGGATGCCTGTTATAAGACTTTTTATCCATTTTTCAGATTTTCACTCTTTCAGTGTCAATGATGTCTCAAGTTGATTTACCAAAGTCAAACTAGTCTGAACTATCATTAGGCTCTCAGATTCATATTCCTCGTAAAAAGATCTTTCATTCAAGTACCAGTATGCCTCTAGTTCCAGAGAGAATACCCCAGGTCAATAGCTTTTCTTGACGCACATTGGGCGCATTGCATCTAATGCGTGCTGAGAAAACCTGCTGACTCAGTCCAAAATTTGGCCCTGCAAGGGTTAAACCAGTGGCAAATAAATAATCCCTGCTTATTTATAACTGAAACACTTTGAGTGCTCATTCAATTTTTAAACTTCTGAAGACTGGGTACTGAATAATAATGATCGGGTACATATTGCTTTCTAAGATCTATATTTGTTACATACCAACAAAATATGATATTCGTCTTCAAGGATGTTCAAATTGTAAAGCATAAAAGTTAAACCAAAATTAGTGCCATTGTTCCACAGGTTGATCTTTTTTCTGCAAGCAATCTCGACATTCAAGTTGTGACCAAAAATCTAAATCTCAAAAGTGCAGTATAATGTCTCTGCCACTGTACACAGTCTAAACAAATATTTTTCTTCCTCAATGACAGATTTAAAGCCAACATATGTTCTTAGCTTCTTAGTATTTAATACCTGTGCTCACTTTCTGCATTTTAATATCTTGCAATCTGTGCTTAAATACATATATAAATTTTTTTTTCATCCCAGCCTTGTTGATTTATCCATACACATTCAAAACCTGGACAGTTGACAGTAACCTTACATTTGTAGCTCGATTTGTTTTTCCATTGTTGTCAAATCTACATGTGCACAACATGTTATAAAATGCTTCTGGGAATTAGCCATTTGACAACTTGGAAGTATTTTCTACAAGTTGGTCAAAGTTATTTTAATACATAGGGGTAATCTACCAAGTTCTCCCTAAATTGCTGCATTGGGTCTTTGTGGAGGATCTTTAAAAACAAATTTACAAAAACTCTTGTGCACTCTTTCGATCTTATCTTAATACACTCCACTCATATTTCTGCACCACATGCCAAAAATTGGCACTGCCACTTTCCATTTATGTCATCTAGTTTTAATACCACCAACAGCTTTCTTCACTTTTTGCCTTGCAATGAGGAGCTTAATGGAGGGGAAGCACTATACTTATATATATATATATATATATATATATAGTTCAGACAGTGACAGGTTAGCTTATGGAGTGTAAACAGAGTTCGGACCAAGGATAATAACTCCCAGGAAAGTGGTTCTGGACGAAAAGACACAAATACAATAAGAAAAAGAACCAAGTCATTATTCTCTGTTTGGGTGCCATTTTTCATTTCTGTCAAGAAGTTCTCCATTTCTAAAGGCCATAATTTTTTATTAAGTTCATTTTAAAAACTTTATGTATTACAGCACTCTGACCACCCTCCTGTGAAGAAAAAGTGTTCATATACAACAGGTGGTCTTTCACCACAGGTAAATTTACAAAGAACTTGGCTCCTTTGGCCCCAGAAATGTGCCCACAAACAGCACGTGGTTTCTCATGGCAGAGGTCACATACAACATGTACCACGGCACTGATAAAGGCACAAAGGTGAAGCTAAATGCAATCTTGTATAGCCCCTCTGCTTGCAGCCAGTGTGACTCACATATTTGCCCTTGTTGGCTAAACACATTCTTGGTTCCCCATACACATGTGTGTGAAGTTTTCATTACATTTTGCCTGAGGACTGAACTGCTTACAAGGCATTAGGGTCTTTGCCCCTCTACAGACTGTTGTTCAGCAGGCAACAGAAAAATATGTCAACACACAAAGAGTTAAAGCCTCGAATCCAATGTATGATGGACTAGTACATGAACAGGAAAAGTGTGTACACAATATGCAGATGCCACAGCCCTAGTAGCATAGGGACATAACATGACACAAGAGTACACAATTTAACCCTTTCCCCTTTAAAACAGCCAAAACCGGCTGGTGGTCAAATGACGTCTGCTTCAGCGTTTTCAACTAATTTCAACAGTGATGAAAAACAATTTTGACTGAGAATTGGAGATGAGCCCTATGAGGATCACATGCCCCACGTCAATAGCTTTCCTTGGCATGGGTTGCCCAACCCATGCCAAGGAAAGCTGTTGATTCAGTTTTAATTTAAGGCAGAAAGGGTTAAACACAAGACAGTACACAGAGTGATATTAATGACTGTGTTGACAAACTGAACAGGTCCAATGTGACACAAAATGCACCTTGTTCCACCATTCCACTTTGTACCTGGTACCAAATACATGTACATATATAAGGGCTTGCCTAGTTCCCCTTGCTCACTTTTATGTTGCAGAACAAACTAAGGTAGGGAATGGCTTTATATTCCCATTAAAACCCACAACCACATATAGCAGGACTTGATCCTAGTGGTAAAATGTGCCTTAAATGATTCAATTCTCAATGCTATAGCTTTTTGGCCTCCACACTTACCTCTTGAATGAGCAGATTATGCTTGAGAACCTTGCGTGCCTTCATAATACGCACGATGGCTGCCTGCAGGTACATCTTGCGGTCCTCATCCACGGCACTATGGGTCTGTTCCACTTCCTGTAAACAACCAGCTTAGTCAATGTCCCATGTGTACAGTACATCTCATTCACAGTAACATTTAACCCTTTCTCACTTAAACCTGCCAAAACTGACAGGAACAAATGTCTATTTCAACATTTTAAAAAATTTTCGTGTTGAGGAAAAACAACTTGGGAACTGTAGTTGCGCTCTACTGTAAAATACCCTACATACCCTCAAGGCTCACTCTTATCTGAAGGGAGATATCCCAAACTGACTGACTAAACAGTAATTTCAATGCAATGTGCATAGCTTTCTTTATCATTTTCACACACCTTTTAAGTTGCAGAAAGCATACATTATATATAGATGGAATCATCAGTACATTTCCCCCAAGTGACTGACAAGTGCAGGTAAACCATCTTGATGACAAACAAACCTGGCTCCTCTTATTGACCAGTCATTGCCAACAGGAAGGGGCGTGTCATAGCAAAAAGTCCCCATGTGCTGGTGACTCCATCTTCTGGTGACATACACTATTAACAATTGTACATAAAACCAAAATCATTCAATACATATCCAAACTGTTTGCCTCTCCTGTGTATACATTTCTGTGGCAGGTCAGTTGCAAACAACCTTACCTGAGGTGTCTCTTTCTGCACTGCTGTAGTTATTTTGAATTTTGTACGTTTGTTGCCATAATTATTATTCAGCCTAAAGGAACTGTTTTCCTGTATTTCACCCTGAAAAAGACAAAGACAGAGTTAGCAGTCTGTAGTGGATCTGACCCATGAAAAGCAAACCCTTCATTTCTTCCAAACCACATTTTGGATGTTGCTAATTGAAAAAAATGAGTCGATTCTGGTTTATGAAAAGATCTAACTACACTTACTTTCCTTCAAATGATTCAATACCCATATACACGATACATGTTTTACCATATTAATATTTACAATGTACACACTGTTACATCTTATAATCAGGAAGATATATGGCAGTTATACATAACCCCCCCCCCCCCCCCAACTGTTTTATTTTAACCTCATGTCTGAGTATGAGAATGATGTCCTTTAACAACCTTCATACATGTATGTGATTGTATGGTCTTGTTTGACAGATATCTTGTTGACAATCTAGCAGCAAGGAAAAACTTGAACATGTCTCAAGATCTAAACGGACAACATGGTCAGGGCACATCTCACCATGGCTATGACTGGTGCTGCCATCATGTGGCCACTGTGCACACATACCACCACCAACAAAACCATTGTACCAAATCATTCACACACGTAGCTCATATGCTATGTACCCTTTCTTATATTTTTTATTTTCACTGAGGGTTTGTCACGCCATGCCTTACCTGTGTAGTAATGATTTTGGTGTCAACCAAAGTCTGCAATTGTCGAATCAGCTCTCGCTGTGGCAGCTGAGTGGAGTCAAGCAACTCACTAAGAGTCAGCACATCAGCATTGTTGAACGGCAGGAGCAGGGCCATGTGGAATGTCCCCATTGTTACAAAGTAAGGCTTCTTCAAGTAACTCAACTTTAACTCCGCTGTAATGACAAGAAAGTATAAGTAAATAATCAGAAGACACAGAGTCTAGATCTTCTTAACTGACAACATCTTCACGCATTATTAATGTATCTTTGGAATGATAAACGAAAATTTCAATGTTACATGTAAGAACTAAAAAATTCTTCTTGATGTAACTGAATGCATGTCAGCTTCACTGACACAACATGTCACGCTAGGGCTAAGTTGTGGACACTCTGTGTCTGCTTCCACTTTTTGCTTATTCATCACCACATCAGCAGTCTTGCCTGAAAATTAATTCTCAAGCAAGCTGAGATACCATAAGATCTCCCGACACAGTAGTATATACCTCCACTGCATTGGATTATCAGCAATATGACAGCTGATTTCAAATGGTGCAGCGTTGCCATTACAGTGGTCACCCTGCAATGCCACATCAAGTGCTCGAAAAACATGACCTTGAAAGATGGGTCAAAGAGGAAAATGTAGCAAAAATGCCACACATGCTCCATGGAGAGGTGACCCTTGTAGACAGGAGGCCCTCGCATACTGAATACAAAAAGCAGTCACATATTGCTATCAGAAGTTGGGACATATTGCAAGTTAGAGTATCAAACGGTAAGCTGATTAATTCCAAGAATTTGGGACTTATTGCATATTGGCACATTTATGTGGCAGAAGGCAGCAACTAGTGGTGATGACCAGTGTACATCCTTTGGAAGGCTGGGTCTTGTAGCTGAACATTAACAAAGCCTGTCTGGTCTGTTCTCAGGTGCTCAATGGCAGTGCGTGGCAGAGGCAATGACTATTTGGAAGGCCAAAGTGCAGGTCAGAGGTCAGGTGGCCATGAGTGGGTGTCGGCCCAGACGCCTCCCATCCTCACTGCCAGCAAAAAATGCACAAAACGTTGCTGCTGGTGATATTGTGACATAAATATATTGATTATGAATGGTCCAGTCACTTACCACTACAAAAACTGTGCATCCATGTCAACTTTCTCCCACTGAAACTACGGTTATAGAAGAGTTCAAACTGCGAGAAGAAAAACATTGCATGTACATGTACATCAATTTAGTTGTCATGAATTCTGACAGATACTGCAGTATTACTAATGTGTCATCATTAGACTTCTAAAAGATACAAAGTACAAGTAACCAGCAGCATACAGAGCCCCAATACAACCATTATATCATGTAATGGGGGCCTTCACATCATACTTTTCTATTTCACCTACAAAATTCAGTCCGCCAGTCTGGACATACTGACAATGGAAACACATGTTTAAAAGAATTTAATTAGAGTGACAAGTACATGTATAATAAACAACACTCATATGTCAAAGCCAAAATCACAGTGCCACCTCTTGAACAATTATCTCTGTGGCGCATGCCAGTGTGCCTCGCCCAATGCCAGCTTCAATCACCCGCATCATTATGCCATGACACACACACAAAAGCAACCCTCATTGTTCATATTTACATTTCATCTTTAGTTTTTCTGCTTGACAACATGAAATTTAAAAAAAAAAAATTAGTACATGTACATAGAATTAAGAGAAACGAGAAGCTGATTTGCCCAGCATGTTCCAGTGCTGAGTTCCGGCAACCCAGGAGGCATGGCATATTAGAATATGGGCGGTACATATGTGTTAGGCTCTGATGACACACCAGGCTCTCCACTATACTTGTAATGCTAAAAGCTATATTGAATTTAAATATTTCAGTATGGCACTCACATGTCTACAGAGTGCCAGGACACCCTTTGTCATCCAACTGTGGCAGACTACATCTTGCAAGTCTTGCCCCTCCATGGTCACGCTAATGCCATGCACAACATTAAGAAAAGACAAGGCACCCACACTTATTCAGTTTATTATACTGCATCATACTTGCTTCAAATCAATGAGTGTAACTGAGCAACTTGAGCACTTACTGTCCTAACACTCTTTTCTAGTTGGTGAGGTATGGCAAATGTTGGTAGATTGCTTTGTCCTATGGGCCACGCCCCCGCCTGCAAAACACAACACATGTACCAAATATAGTAAACTTTACGACAAGCATGTTTGAATCCTGGAAGTACAATGCAATCTCTGCTGCGAGTTTAGATATGCAGCGGATTTTCAAGTTATTGCTAAGATTCAAGTGACAATGCTGTAAATGTGTACGGTTAAGCTGCAGTATTGACACAGTAATTATAAAAAAAGTAGAAAAATGCTGATCACTACATGTACTTGACACAAAAAGACTTAAAATTTTTACACATTTTGACACAAATTGATTGGCAGCATAAAGATATACTGCCCACCACAAAAAAGTGTCTCTCCATTTTTATTTTTATGATTGCTCTTGCTTTCCATGCATTAATTAATACATGTATCTAAGAAAATGACAATCAAAGGCATTTCAAAGTCTAAGAAAAAAGTTTTTCTTGCCTGAAAAAACACATATATTCTACGCATTTTGTTTTCTTTACTGGGAGAGAGAAGGAGCAGGAGACCATTCATACAACAAATAAATTTTCCAAGTTTAAAAAAAAAAAACAACTCAATTAATCATTTTCTATCATAATTAGTTTTTCATAAAAAGAATTCTTGTTTTAAGATAGTGTCTTCAACATCTCCATCACAACACAGATACACATGCACGCGACCTGGGATTGTTTGTCACAGTGGTCAGTAAGTCATCATATTGAGCAGCCAACCACCTGTCGACATGCAATTTGTTTTGTCAACAAAAGTCTTCACTTTATCCTTCCTTTTCCTGTACAAGTCTTACTCTTTTTACATCACAAATTTCGCAAAAATGTTAATATATTAGTATTGTATATTTGGTATCTTGGCCTAAATATTAGTATTACCTGATGCCATAGGTGGCGCCATCAATATGGAACTCGACCTATATGTTCCATAAGTAACACAATGCCAATAATGCAGTTGTAGCCTAGATGTGAATACATATGCCATGATACATGGTCAACTTCACCATCAGTAAACCCACCTCAAACATTTCACAAGGTGGCTGCCCTACTACTGTTGTCCAAGAAACTTAATTGTTTGCATTCCGGGGGATGAAATTCATTCTGATTTCACTTCTGAATAGTTAGAACTTTCCAGAGTAGGTTGAACCCGGCCAGCAGAGCATGAACAGCATGGCCATCAATCATGAACCAAAACTGAAACCATATCAAGCTTCTTGAACAACTAGGCAGGTATACACTTAGACACTCAAGTATAGTCCTACATGCCTGAACTACACTTTGGGCTTAAGTAGCATGAACTGAATGCTAGGTAAGCCTGGTAAGGATAACACAACAGTCTCTCGCCTTTAACATTCATTATTCAATTTTCTCATAGTGCCAATCACATCTTAAGTCTATCTACTAAACCGAAACTAGCCTAAATTATCATATGGATATCAGATTCATTTTCCTCATAAAAAGACCTTTCATTCAAGTACCAGCATGCCTCTAGTTCCAGAGGAAATATCCCAGGGCAACAGCTTTTCTTGGCACGCACTGAGCCCAATGAGTGCTAAGAAAAGCTGTTGACTCAGTCCAAAAATTTGGCACTTAAAGAGTTAAAGCAGGTACAAGTATGGCAACATGTTGACAAATCATCAACTCCCAAGTAGCTGGCTGTCTATCAAGAAAAAAATAGTGCTAATCCCACCTCCAACATTCATTGGTTCATTTGTGTATGTGTGCATGCATGTGTAAAACTACAACCACTGACAAACTGATAATAAAATAAATATTCCATATATAACACTCACCTGCAGGACCAGTATGGAGAAATTGACACCCAAGTCAATGCTGTCTTTTTTGAGATGATCATTAAAGAATTTATTGTTGAGATCTTGACTGATCTTCATGTCTGTGAACATCCGATGCAATTTGTTGGTGAACTCATAGCCACAGGCTTGCTGAAATCAGATACAATGATATTTGCTGCAACGGCACACAGTGAATGAGTTTAATAAGATTCTTCCAAGGCTCTCTAAATGCAACCCATGTAAGGTCTTAAAAGACATACATAAATGTGTTAAGTGCCACTGAACTATGTCACATGCCTCCTAAGAAAGGAAATGGAAGTCACTCGTACAGGTATACTTAACACTGCCTGTGACCTTGATAAATAGGTTAAGTTATGATTCAAGTGCAGTCTGATGTGAGATCTTACCACAGTACACAATCAGATCTCACAGCCATCAACCCAAAGTAAATCTCCATGAAGTTTAAGGAGGATCTCAGCGACAGGTTTTTACACAGCACATGAAACCATAAAACATGGGCCAAGGAGTTCCACCAAACACTGGACGTTCCATACTAAGCTGAGGATCTGCTAACAAGTGGGTTGGACTAACAATGTCACTGGGCCGTGTAAATCTATGGAGACCTGACCAACAATATAGCAGCCACCTCACCTTTAGTCTGTTTATCATGGCCTCTTCAGCATCCATAGACATGGACTGTGTGTAGATCAGCCTTCGTGCTAGCATCCGTGCATAGAACTACAACATATAATAATTATCGTATGTGCTACCCACTCACAACCATCACATTGTTTCATGCAGGGTGTCACCATGTACATGCCTTGAAATTTAACAAATGGTCACACTAAATAATCGGTATCTCACTTAGCACAGTGCCAAAAATATTTGGGTGCTGGAAAATATGAGGAAAACGAATGAACTGGAGGAACATTAGGTCTTTGGGATGTATCAAGAAAGGCCATTATGTCCAGGATATCACCAGTTTTTAGCTTTTTCTGAAATTTCTTGATATGCACATACATAATGTACGGGAAACATATTTGAGCTTTATGATCTTCATTAGTGTTACCATATTCTTTTTATTAACTGAATCTTAACAATAAATCCATTTTCCAGACCCACTGGATGCTAAACCTTGACCAGACAAAACTGATTTCCAGTAGACTGACCATTTACTAATTATAATGGTCTGACTGAGCTTGTGGGCACTGGTTTAACCCTTTTAGTGTAAAACAGCTTTCCTGGGTGAGTTTTAAGCACACTGTGCCCAAAGTGTGCTGAGGAAAGCTGTTGACATGGACAATTTTTTTCCTAGAAATGTAGGCAGCTGGTACTAGAAAGAAAAGTGTTTTCTGAATCTGAAATCATTTTAGTATTTCAGATGAGCACCACTTTTGTTGTGATAAGCACTGCAAGAGTTAAAATCTTGGTTATGAAAATTTTTTCATCAACAATCTCACAGCAGCACTGTACATTTAACTCCAAAGCACAACAAATGCTGGAACAAGAATGAGCATGTAGTGTGTGAGATCTAAACGATATTCTCAATCTCCAATACACAAGCAATCTTAATCTGTTCCCAGCATACAAGTAAAAGTCTTGAAAGTCAGTCAATGTCAAGAGGCCTCGTAAACAGATGGGATGCCCCGCCTCCCATCCCACGCCCAAAAATAACTCACTGCAAAGTTTAATAGAACCTTTTAGGTCCCCACAGGGAAGCACCCCTTGATACTATTATTTGGAGTTGATTTGTTTCACTGCATAACAATAAATTCTCTTGAAGCTTTTATTATGTGAGGGTAAATTTATGCAAATGACCACTATTGAGTGCTACAACCTGGGGTCTCAAATTCCACTACTGCTGCCACATTTTTGAAGTGCTTCTGCTCTCTCAAGCACCCTCACACTTTCATGACATCAGAATGCTAAAGTAATGCAAATATTCTGAATTTTTAGCACTACTTATGTAAAAGTAGTGTTATACTATTTAACACATTGATATGACCTTCTGGTTCACAAAAGAAATTTTCCTATGCACTTTTGATGCATCCCAGGAATGCTACAGTACTCACCCTCTGATAGATATCCTTGTCATCCAAATACTTGAAGACTGTGATTGATTGCCCCAACTTGTCATCTATCTCAGACTCACACATTCCTTTGGTGCTCTTCTTGAGCAGTGAGTCACAGTACTTGGCCAGCTGAAAACAGAACAAGTTGACTCCGATCAATCCAGACCATGCTGGCAAAAAAGCATCTCAATGTTTATAATAGGGGAAAAAATAGAATAGAACAGAACAGACTCACTGCAGGAAGGTTGAAATATATTCAATGGCGATTTTTTTTCTTTTTATCTTAACTTGCAGCACACAAATTATGTTTTGTTTACAATTTGAAAATTAGAGTGAATCCTGACTATAATGACACTGAGATATTCAACATATTCAACCAATGACATAAGTTTTGATGGACATCAAATCAAATTCCTTTGAAAGTTGTCTAGGCGACACTTCAGACATATACTCTTTTGTAGGGGACAGATGCTGTCATTATACCAAGCTTCCATTGTATTACCATACTGTACATACATGTACATGTATATACACTGCTTCTGGGTGTGGCTTCCATCAATGATGCGACTTTTTTCCATAAAAATTATTCAAAAAGGTTTAAATGAATTTCCTTTAATTTCCATGAAAAATAAAGAACATCTGACAAGTTCTTTTCTTAAAACTATAGTCAGTCTGAGAAAACATCTGGAGTTTGGATCTATCTAATGTGATCCATACATAACTTTTTGGTGCTTTACCTTTAACACTCTATCATCGTTGAACTCATCTCATAACTCTATCATGATATACTTCCAACAAAATGCATGCTCCCCAGCGTCTTCAAGCACTCAACATTCATGTCGGCAGCAACCTGGGGCATTTGGCAGTGATACCAAGCAGCATCACAATTGCCTGCAGACCAGCAGTTTGCCAGTCACGTTGAGCTGTCTTGGTGGCAGATGGCACATTTTGGTGGCCAGGGATCACAGCTGGGAACAACTTGCTGCCAAATCCTGTGGTGCATCACCAAATGCCATAGTTTGGGACCAAAAAGTTACAGCCCAGACACGAATGGGTAACAGATGGAAAGACACAGAGAACAAGTGGTTTCCCATACATGTATATGCTGCACCTTTGATACAAGAGGGAGAAAGCATAACTACACGACAAGAAAGAAACCAATGGTCAGCTCACCAGCTCAGGAGACTTGCACACTTGCTTTGGATTTGCTCTGTAATTGATAGCAGCAGCACATGCCTGCAATAGGTCAGAGGTCAAAGGTCATCATGTTATAATAAAGAGAGAAAATGTGACAGCTACATGTACTTATTAAATTAATTTCATTTCAATGTGACATCAAAATCCAAAAGCAAAGGACACACTACATACATGTAAACAAAACACCTGACAGTCAGTAAATGAAGTACTTTCATGTTAAATACCAACACCTGTATCCGAGAAAAATTGTGCAGGGGGATTCAAGAATCTGCATCTCGAAGAGTTATTCAAAATCTCCTTCTGAGTAAACATGCATGAAGTAGAATTGCTCTGTCTACAATAATATTACATTTTAGCAGATGAGATAGTAGCATTTTCAGTTTGTTTGGAGTACTGGCCCTCAAACAAAAAATCAAGGCTGTCAAATCCTGTTTTCTCCTCAAGTCCTCTGAGCAGTATGTGGACAGGTATACACAAAGGCAGCATTGAAACAAATGCAGACATCAACAGACATAGGATTCTTAATATGCTGAAATACAGGCTCATTATTTACTACCATAAGGGCTCAGAAGAACGCTAAGTCCCTTCTCAAGAAGACAATGTTGTTATAATGATACAGACTAGTATGTAACATATCTTTGCAGTTATATATTTTGGTTTCAGCAGGTTTGACTTTCAGCTCCCAAGTTTGCCTACAGTGACACTCAGCCTTGCCTATGCTGACCTGCAGGGGCAGACATACAGTGGTCCTCCTCTAATAAGGCCCCCCTCAAGAGAGGCCACCCTCTCTACAAAGGCCACTCCTCCGCTCCACCAAAGTGGTGTTTCCACTGTACTGTCACTCTCAAGAGAGGCCACCCCTCTAATGTCGCCACTTTTTGGTTGCATTTGGGTGGCCTCATTAGAGGGGACCACTCTATAAGTATTTTTTCTCTAGCTTGTGCATGTACTTGCATACAAGTTGGGTACCCACCTTGTCTAGTGCCCCCACAAACTGCTGGTCTCCACTAAAAACTGCCTGAATGAGTTCTGTATACTTTCCATGCACCTCCAACATGGACTCCACAAACTGACTGGGAATCTGTAACCATGGCAACAGCAATAAAGTTATCAATACCTACAAGTCACTCTTGTGCAAAGTATTTTTTTATTGTGCATGTTGAAGAAACTGTGCAGTGAATGTAATGGTTAAAAACTTTCAAGTATCCATAACATCATAACAATGTGCTGTTGAACATGATATATAAATTTGACAAAGCCATCCAGATTTAAAGTTAGGAAATGAAAAACATTTAGCACAACAATTGCAGATGTAGACAAGACCTAGCAGCTTAGAATGAATGCTCTTGGTCAACAGTGTTCCTCACTGTCCCATCTACACCAAAGAAAGCCATTGACCCAGCTTCCTAGCCAAGGAGAAAAATAGCAACTTTTACATCCACATGTACAGTATAATGATATCTCCGATTATTTGGACTGAAGGCTCTCAGTCATTAAAGATTGCTGGTCTGGTCATAGTACAACAGGCACCAACACCTTTAAAGCACATATCACCAGACTGTGACCACATTCACAAAGAGTTTGATCTGATCCTAACTTTAATCCTAAAACTATAATCAATGTGGTTTGGGCCCTAAACTAATCCTTTCTCAATGTTTGATCAAAACTTTGAGGATAAGCCAATATATGCTCTTGGAAGGGTGACAAAATGGTTTTAACAGTTACTAAACTGCACCATACAAATGTACTGCCCATTAACATTAGCCACATGCACAAATCAAATGCTTCAATCTTTCACCTATCAATCCACACAGATGGATTCTCACATGTCTGTTCCAAGGGCATACAAAGTTACATTGTAACCATACAACAGAACAAATTGGAGGGTCATTGACCCTGCTCTAAAATGAAATATTGTACATTTAAAGTAAAAAGTATGTTTTCTGGTGTGGTTCTAAAGCTTAAACTTGAAACTGAACAGGATTTTATTTTAAGGACATTTTTCATATAAACCTACATTGTAGAAGGAAACTTTTGTCTTGAACGGTAGAATAGGAGGATTCTCATTTTTCCTCAAAAAGTGTAAAATTTCACACATAAAACACACAGGTTAATAGCGATGATACACACACGCCTTGCACGCACAATGCACAGAGGTGTTGCTGAAGCACATTCAACTTACATGTTCTGCCCGGTGTGCCTTGGCTGCCTCTGAGGCTGAACCACCCACCTGTCAAAGAGGAAATATCCACGCCATTAAAATGATTGTAAAACACGTCACTTCATCAATACCATTACTTTCATTCCTACTTCACTGTTCATATTTTTTAAAATTTCCATTGACAAAACTACATGATGTAAAATATGTAGAAAACCTAATACCACAAATAAACTGAAATACAGACTTTCCTAGTATGAGTAATCAGCAAAATACATGTATATGAACATTGTATGTGTGTTAAGTTACACTTTGGAATTAAAACCAAAAACATAAGAATACAGCACTGAGAGCTCTCCGGCTATGTATGATAAAAGTAACATTTCCTGCATTTAAGAGAACCATTATACATTATAAGAAAGCCACCTAGTACTGAGCCAGAATATATATATATATATATGTAAAAACAGAATTATTTGCCTCTAAATTATGTTTAAATGTGTGATTTACTTGAATGCAACTTAATTGACAGGCATTGGTGAATGAAATAAAGCTAACTAATGTGTACATGTATTTAAGTGAATGAACTGACCAATATGAGTGAACGGAGCTAAACTGAAGTGTAATGTACCATACATGAGTGGTTTCCTTTCCTTTCTATTCACCTGGATTCATATTTTACATTGTATATAATGCAGTTGTTAGTACAGAGTGGCAAACAGCAGCAAAAGGCTCTCTGCTGCTATCTGCTGCTGACCGCCACTGTCTACCACTGAGCTCCAGAAGTCTCAATTGGATTTTGGCGGCAGACAGCGGAGGTGGGTGGTTTCACCGCTGCTGACTGATACCAAAATGTTGCATTCGCCACCAAAAAAATTTTATTACTGACACTCCATGCACATACATGTATGGATAAAGATTGTCATGAAACATTTAGTATGTATTACTCTGTAAGTTACCACTCTGGTTTACCATCCGAACTGACACTGTCACAGTTACCATCCAAGTGGGTCAGCTTTGATGCCCTTGCAATTATCATTTTACCTCGCATAACAACAAATCAATTAAGTTACAAACAGTGAAAACACAATTTTCCCTTACTTTCCATTAAGTTCTCCTAAAACAATACTAGTCGGAATATCATTCATCTATGTTTTTTTCACCACTGGTCTTGTCTTTTTTTTTTTTAATGAGCTACAATTTACTTTGGCTGGATTTGAACAGATATCAGTCATCAGTTGACTTTTCAGTGGAATCACCTACATTGTCTCCCTTGAGTGACTTGACGGCATCCAGACTCGTTTGTTTGATGTGGTTCTCTACTTCCTGTACCAGTACCTCCAGGCCACAGTGGATAGGCATAAGCAACCGGTACATGTTGGCCAGGTCTGAAAAATTAAAAACTGGTATCAACCACCTGTGGTCTGGGTTAATGTTTCTTGGTGCATTCTGGAACACAATGTGCCCATGATATACCAGTGTAAGCTGTTGACCATTTCTTTGAGGGGGTGGGAAAAAAAAAACACTGATGACATTACCAACATCAGATGCTCGCTGGCAATTTCAACTGGGGAAAAAGCATGGCTTACGGATAAAATAAGTCCCTGGAAAGATCTGTAACTGCAGCCCCATGCTCAGCTGATTAATGACTTCAAAGCAATTTATACGCAATGTTAAAATTTGGATGTTTAAAAAAAAATAATTGTGAAAAGTTCATAAAAATAGAGAGTTGATTCAAGTGCAGGTATTGCGAAAGAATAGATACCACAGAGACCACCAAAGCACATCTACAGGTCGTTCCTACATAACACCTGTAGGGGGCTTTTCAAATGCAATAACCTTGTGTACCTACTATCATGTGACATTTGCCACACACAATACGTGGGCCAAACATACCGCCCACTAATGAACAGACTTAGAGAATATTTCTATTAAATTAACAAGCAGGATATGAATCAACCACTAGGCAGATATTTTGCCAGTCAGGATCACCATGGTCTGGACCTGACAGTCCAAATCCTGGAGCATATCCCAACTCCCCCTGAGCTGACAAAACTGAATCACTCAGACTCAAAAAGGAGCACTTTTGGATCCACAGATTATGCACAATGGAACCTTTTGGTTTGAATGTCATGGGAAAATAGGCTCACTTGAAAAAGTAAAAAGTTAAATAGATGGACGGACATATGCAAAAGATGTATTTTACAAGGAGCTCCAATAATTCATCCAACTCATCTATAATCTTTTCACCTCTAGTATGCAAAACCTGCCCTAATATTCCTATAATGTCCACTTTAGTATGTCCATATATATTTTGCTGATTCCAGTATTCACATCCTGTCCAGTAGAATCCCCTACTTCCTGTCTACTCCAGTTCCCATACTTCCAATAAACTCCAGTTCACATGCTTCATATCAACTCTAGTTCACATAATTTCCTCTACTCCAGTTCCCCAACCCAGAAAGAGTCCACCCCAGTTCCCCTACCTCCGTATAATTTCAGTTTGCATACTTCCTGTCTACATCAGGCTTACTTCTTGTTCACTCTAGTTCCCATATTTCCTATCCACTCCATTTCCCACACTTCCTGTCTACATCCTTTCCCCTATTTCATGTCTACATCCTTTCCCCTGATTCCTGTCCATTTCAATTCTCCTAGATGCTGTCCAGTCTCTCTCTCCAACTTCCTATTAATTCCAATTTTTCCTCTTTTTACTGTTCTCCTACTTACTTCATTTCAGCACCAACCCATACCTTGTCTCTTTTCTTTCTGTACCATCTCACGACACTCTCCATGCAAGAACTGTAAGTGATCAGCTATCATACGCTGCTCACATTCCTTTGTTACTTTGTTGTATGAACTTGGGTGCAGGAATTTCCGACTACGCAAATTTTCATCATCAAGTCGCTGAATAACCTACAAATCAGACCCAAAAAATGCATAATGAGGACTCTCCATCCCTTCTGTATGGTGATCAAAACAATGGTTTTGAGACAACCAAACGCCTTAAAATTTAAACATTTTTTGCCAAAAAACAGTTTTAATCATTACAGATGTATATTTAAAACAAGTTTCATTGTTTAAATGGCCGTATGTCTCCACACAATACAATCCAACTGTATGTATTATTCTGTATGATAAATTAATTAAAGCTTCAATATGTTAAGTTTGCATTACACTTCTGCACCATAAGTTAATCTATGCTTGTGTATTATATATGTGTAGATGCTGCCACACTTTCAGTTATTACATGATTTTATACATTATAAATTATACAAGCCTCTATATTTTAAATTATACATGCTTTATCATAATATTGTGTACATTTCCACATTAGAAGTTTAAAAACTTCTTATCATAAATTTACATATGTTAAGCATTATAAGCTAATATACAAAATTTTAGATAAACATTGATATGTTCATGTGCACCCAGATGTTACATATTCATGTTCAGTAGACACATCTCATACAGATACACACACAAAAAGTGTATACACTTAGATACAAAAACTAAGGCGGTTTTGCTATAACACAGTATACCCTGTGGACCCAAACACCAGCATTGTAAGGAGAGAGTACTGTAAAACAAATACTGTATTCAATACACATGCAGACAAAGACACTACACACACATTGTACACAGTAATCCCATATAAACACACTGACACTGTATACATGTGTAGTAAAACAACTACTGTATTCAATACACATGCAGACAAAGACACTACACACACATTGTACACAGTAATCCCATATAAACACACTGACACTGTATACATGTGTAGTAAAACAACTACTGTATTCAATACACATGTAGACAAAGACACTACACACACATTGTACACAGTAATCCCATATAAACACACTGACACTGTATACATGTGTAGTAAAACAACTACTGTATTCAATACACATGTAGACAAAGACACTACACACACATTGTACACAGTAATCCCATATAAACACACTGACACTGTATACATGTGTAGTAAAACAACTACTGTATTCAATACACATGCAGACAAAGACACTACACACACATTGTACACAGTAATCCCATATAAACACACTGACACTGTATACATGTGTAGTAAAACAACTACTGTATTCAATACACATGCAGACAAAGACACTGCCCAGGCATTGCACCCGTGACCCCATGACACCACCACTGTGCACACAATGGCCACCTACCTTCTCCATGTATTCGGAGCAGTTACACGTGTTGAGCAGCTTGCTGGCTTCTTGTCTGTAGTAGTCTCCAGTCTCCTTCAGGAACGAAGCCTCAAAGAGACTCTCATAGAGCTGTAACACACAGTGGGCGCTTTTCAAGATTACACTAATGCCTTGCAAAACTCAACAACCCAGTCTACCGTTATCTGCACTTCCATATATACCCATCAGCCTGTACAGACTAAGTCAATAGCTTTCCCTGTCATACATGTACTAATGCCACAAGGCACTGAGAGAGCTATGGACTTATGGCACATTATCTTTAATAATACAGAAGGAGCAAACATTTACATCAGGTGTTTCCTGATCATTCTTAATGGGGAAAGCTGCATGCACATACATGTATGTTGGCATTAGGCCTCTCTGAAAAATATACTGTCCCAAAAAGTTACAAAAAAAGAGACACACTTACTTGTAACGGAGACTTCTTATATTTTTCTACATTTACAAAAGAATTGATGACCCCATGCAGTACACCCTGTCCCACTGTGCTTCCTGTGCGGTCTCTGCAAAACAAACAGGAATTCACTGTTAGTATATAGTACTAATAGTAGTACCTCAGTTATGAGACCACCTCCTGAACAGGTACACAACTGGTCACACATAGCAGGTGGACTCTCAAATGGAGCTTAAATAACATGGAACAACCAGTGCAACCAACATGACAAATGGGGTCTTAAAGAGTATGTAGTGTATGAAGGGAGACACTGCTATACATAATCTCACAGCAGATAAAAGCTGGGTCCACCAGTAATACAAGTACACTGATCCCTGTCTTCAGAGACCACCTTTTGAAACACATTGCTTTCCTTTTTTTTATATCATTTATATTTCCTCTGGCAAATGAGCAGACCATGGGGGGGGGGGTGTGTGTGGCCAAGACAGGTTGCACTGTAGCACTATAGGCCTATTCATTTTGGACAAATATTCACAAGAAAACAGCACAAGTCCAGGAGGCCTGTATATTACTTGATGCATCAGATATATTCTGTACCGCCAGCAATACTTGGTAGGATCTGACTATGTTATTGGTGTCATCAAAAGTTAGAGTTTATATCTCTTCCTCTATCCGAAACAACATGGAAGAGTAGCTTACTTTTTAAGTATTGTGAGCCTGTGTATCAAAATTCATAAAAACATATGATATGGATATATTGTCACACAAAAATGTTTTGTGGGAAGTACAGGCATATCAAAGAATCTTGTTGCTCTTGTTCCAGCCCCTTTGGTCTATGACCAAATTCCTTGTCAGACTCTGTCTCATGGACCTGTACGGGTCCACTACAGAACCACCCGCAGAATGGCTGGACAACACACAAATACACTGCCCCTCCTCCACCTAAGGGAGTGGCATAGAAAGAACTATGTAAGTAACCCTTACAGGCTGCGACAAAACCAGTGACACAAGCACTGACGCAAAGACAGACAGACAGACGCATTATACTATGATTAGTAAGCACAATGCCATTTAGGCTTGTTATATGGCCAGCAAGTAAGCCTTTTGGCCCCATATATTTTCATCACATTCTCAAAGCCAAAATTCAACCAAAACCACAGCTGTTTTCCCACATACAGAGATCATCCAATCATGTAACCTTGGTCACATGGCTAATTAAGGTCCCATTCCAAGCAACAGTTCACAGAACTTGTAGTTACAAGCCAGAGCTCCACCAGGTATTAAGTGCTTGAATCACGATTAGCTGTGAGAACCAAATAAGATCTCATTCCAGCAGTCTTGGGTGCCTTTCAGTTACTTTATTACATCTACATATTTCTATCTGAATTTTCCAAAACACATGAACTGCATGCAAATATAAAAATACAAGAAAAGCTAAAATATGTAGTCAACATGGTAACACCTGTTCCACACTCATACTTACTTTTTTATTTCTTCTAGCAGTAAATTGAGTAAACTGTCTTTTAATGGCTCTACCATCAATCTTTTCCATATATCCAGTGCCAGCTGCAGAGAAAAGACAAATAGGAGATCAGCTGAAGTAAGAGGCTATATCCACAATGCTGTGCCATGTGCAAAGTATTTTTTTCTGGAACATTATACAACCAAATTTACCAAAAGCACCTGGATGTAAACAAGCCAAATCACAGTCTCAGCTGAGCATATTCAGTCACAGTTTCACCCCTAATTGGGCGACAGGTTACTAGTGAAACATTTGCTTTTTCACGCATTTCTTTTTACATTTTCATCAAGGTATCTTCAGCTAATTTTGCTAGAAAAAAATGACCATAAAATATCACATTTTGGTGACAAACTCCAATATAAGTAATTCATTTTTAATAGAATTTTTCCACATGTCATTAAAGTTCCTGTGTAGTAATTGTTACTGTTAACTTAAAGTACACTGAATCATTTTTAAAACTATTTCCTAACCCTTCCCCCTTTAAACCACCCATACCCAGCTGGGGGTTGAATGTCATCTCTTTTGAAGTTTTCACTTATTTCAACATTAATGCAAAACAATTTCAGCGACTCTTGCAGATGAGATCTATCAAGATGACATGCCCCAGGTCAACAGCTTCCCTTTGGAAGGGATGGGGACTAATCTGTCTTAATTGCAGTGAAAGGGTTGATACAATGTATGTGCGTGCACTGCCTCACCTCTCCTATCTCCAACATTTGTTCTGACAGGTCTATACCAAAGCCACCAAAGCTGAGGTCAGCATCACTGTACTTGTATTTGGTTATAAATTGTGTGTTCAAGTATCTGAAACAAGTCAAACATACATGTATAAGAATGAGTAAATAACACATTATAAGACTCCTTCTACAGTGGCCTGAAAAATACCTATAGATCGTTATTCATTCTTGCATATGTTGTACCATGTATCAGTACATGTACAATGAACACATGAAGACAATGCTACAAGAGAAATGCTTGTCTTGCTGGCCGCCATCAAAGACAACAGTAACAAGATTAACCCTTTCCCCACTAAACCATCCCAACAGGATGAGGATCAAATGTTGTCTGTTTCAGTCTTTTTTATCATTTTCAATGGTGTTGAAAAATAATTTGAAAGAAAATTGTAGATAAGACTTATGAAGATAACATGCCCATGCCAGGGAGAGCTGTTGACTCAGTCCTAATTCCAGGGAGAAAGGGTTAAGATAGCATCTGTGACAGCACAGTCACTACCTGCAGTCCACAGACTTAACTGGCAGCTTGGTGTTTCTGAGGTACATTGAGACACTTGTCTGAGTTGCCTGTGCTCAGCTGACTTAGAAAATGGCGAAAACTTACAACTAGTAGACAGTCGAAATGCTGAGACATGAATGAGATTGATTGGCTACCAGCACGCCTCGGTTCCAAGCTAAGCCTTAGGCTGTGACGTCACCAAAATACACAAAATCCAACATGGCGGCCATGATATTACAGGGATGAAAATGATCCGAGTGCATTTTGGCTATTCCAGGAGCAATTTGGCAACCTTCTATACCCCACCCAAAGGAATTTAACAGTTTTAAAGAAATTAGACCAAACTGAGAAAATTCTGTTTTGTGGGAGAAGAGCAATTTTGGCTGAAAGTTGCCAAATGGCAACCAATTCTCATCCCTGATATTAACTGGTATCACATACAAATAAGAAATTTGTAAAAAGTGGTACAAAAGAAGTGTTATGATATCTTAACTTTATATGTCCTCTTTCCACAGATTTAAATCCACATTATGGTATTATTCCAGTCTAATAATAGGGCCATGGTAGTCCAATATGTCCATTTCATTTCTGATCTGTCAGCCATTGCTGATCAAAATATCCAGAAGTCATGTACATGTAATTTGATCAAATTTTGTACAAGCAATGTGATGACAAAATATTTTGCCATCCACTGCAAAAATACTTTCCTGATGCAAGCAGTAAGATGTAGGTCCAAATTAGAAAGAAATAATCTTCTGACCTGACTTTGAATTTCAACCTCTAAAATCCGCCATTTTGCAAAAAAATCCACTTTTTCTACAAAGCTCCACTTTTGTAACATGGGGTCTATTCCCGGCAATTTGCACCAAGAATGAACTGCCAAAGCATACAGATCCATAATCCAATGGGGGTGGTGGGATAGTGACAACCTTGTGTCCACCTTTCAGCCAAAAAGGAAGGAACCCCAAAATGACATATTTAGGGGGTAGGGCCTTTTGAATTTTGATTAAATCTGTACAATTTGCCCTAGAATGCTCAAATATATTTTTTTCACAACTTAAAATATCAGTAAGTATGAAACTTAGCCTAATCTATGTTATTACAGGAAAAGGTTTATTTTATCAGTAGTTCTAAACCCCCTTTACTTCTGATAAAATGGACTGTTCTGTTATTCAAATTGGACCACTTGTATCTTGAAAATTTAACCCAATCCAGCCCAAATTTATACCCTCTTGAAAAGCATGAACACTTGTTGGTCAAGTTACAGGGTGAAAGGGTCATGGATCTGTTTTAAATTAAAATACCAGAGCAGTATCTGGTTGGTGGGTGTTCCAAACAGGCATCTCTTGTGTCTTCAGTGAGGTATCGGGTGACAGGATGCTCGTAAAATGACCATTAATCGTAACCCAATAAATGCACTGACTGTTATATACAGTAAAACCTCTCTAACCGAACACCTCCATATACCGAACACCTCTCTATACTGAACACCATTTCTTGGTCCCGAATGTATACTTCCAATGTTAGCAAACTTCCCTATACTGAACACCTCCCCTTACGGAACACTTTTTTCAGGTCCCAAAGGTGTTCGGTATAGGAAGGTTTTACTGTAAGTGGTAAATGACTTATCACACCCCTTTCATGTGATCCGCGAACACGTCAACACTCCCAAATAGCAGGGACTAAGATGTGCCCATGCGTCTTTGTTTACATAAGCACTGTCCAGCAATGGAACCGAGAACGAGGCTGCTGATTTGACCCCTAATCTCGCATCTCATTAAACCCAGGTCAGCATCTCGACTGAGATAGAAGCATACAGGTCACGTTAAAAACCCACATGAGGTACACCTGCACCAAGCTTGAAGATAATTCAACTAACTGATCCAGACAGTAGACAATACACTGCCATACTACTAGAAATGGTATGAAAATGAAGAGATTGTTTCTTCCAGTACATGTAGCAATAATATACAGTGAACCTGCACAGAGCATCAGACCAATACTTATGCCCATCTGGATTATGAAAATGATTCCTGAGTCAAAGTCCTTGTAAATTTTTTCCACTCAAAGAAGACATGCCTGTATTTCCAGAGAAAAGAATGCGCCAGGTCAACAGCCTTCCTCAGCATACTCTGGATGCAATGAGCATTTTATTGGGAGAATAGAGCCTTGATGAGGAGCTTTGGTACTGAATATATTGCTTGAGTGACACTGGTCACAGACCAGTGGCCCGAGGGCAATAGGCAAGGACAAGAACAGAAGGTTCAAGAACTGCCGGAAAGAGGGCACTGCAATCAGTGGAGGGCTAGGGTTGTTTATTCCCGTTACTTTACATTGTAACGTGGAACTTAATAACATGAAAGCTACTGCACATAGAAACACCAAATTTCACACAGTAAATCTAGATACAAAACTAAATACCTCACAAAAATCATAACCACAGCTACATAAGTGACTAGTTTATTTAGGGTTGCTTTAACATACAAACTAATGGGAGTACACAACTCTAGCCCTCCAAACGTTTGTGTATTCAGTTGTGTCTTACGGCAAATACACACCTTAGAGGTAATTCTGACCTCTCCTATTATTCAGCACCAAAGCTGCTCATCCAGGCTCTATTCTAATTCTGACATTGGCATCCAACCTTTTCATGTAACATTAGGGGCTTATGTATGCAAATAATCTGTCAAGGAGCAGGAATCATGTGGGCTGTAGGTCTATAGGCCTAGCCCAGGCCTAGCCCAGGCCTACGCTACCTCAACCAGTCACTGAGTCAATGTCAACAATCTAGCAGTGCAGCCATAGGCCTGAGTGAACGTACATGTGTTTTGCACAAGAGAAAAGCACGCATGCAACATTAAACAAGGTGTCATTGGCCCTCATTACGCTAGCATGTACTTTTGATGGACAGCTAGCATGAGTAAACCATTGTTGTTCCCTGATTACAGCCGGGGCTTTGTGCTCCATTTAAGATTGGGCGGAGTTACATTAAGACAATGCTTTTTCCCACTTTTAGGCCCTGGCCATGTTAGAATGTGTAACAATTGGTAATTGGATCATATGGTTACCATCTACATACCAGTAAAATAGGTTCATATGGGTACCATGCATATACTTACAGGTTCAACTGATTCATATTGGTATCACATACTTGCCATTATAAAAGGTTCATATGATCATCCTGTGTACTTACCGGTATAACTGGTTCATATAGCTGGAGCCTTCACTATACTCTTGCCAATTTCGATGGTATGATGTCAGTAATTTTTCATCTCCGCATTTACTGACCAACTGGAACACACAATAAAGAGATAGATGTATATAACAGACCTTGCTAGTTTAGTATTCTGGTCACATTGCAATGCTATACATGTACTATTACACATCAGGTGTCAATAAACAACTGCAAGCTGTGCTTTCATATAGTTCCAACCAAACAAAGTGTCACATACAAATGTCCTTCATTTGCATTTTGTTCTCACTTTTAGTTTACTTTGTTTACATAAAAATTATGCTTGCATTTGTTTCATCTTTTGTCCAGTTTTAGTTCATTTTCCTTTTAATATAGGTCATTAATTTTTTTTCTACATGCCAAGCATTCATTCATACTTTTAGCTGAAAACCCATTCATGCATCTTGTGATATACATATATTTTAATGAGACTGGCATAAAAAAAAAAAAAAAAAGACAGAATTCTTGTGTGTTCCTACTCTGTGTCCTGAAAGTGTCATTTGAGTTTGACAAAGGTGATTCAGCTCCTGCCTGTGTATAAAAGTTACTCCTCCAGTCTGACAGTGCTGACAACCCCAGTATCACATCACACAGAAAGTCAACACAGACACACTGTTGGGTGGCCCACAGCTTGTCCTTCCATGTGATAGATCAAGACTTTAAAGACCTGTCAAGATGACAAAGTACTCAAGCCAAGTCCCACAATCATCATCTTCTTTTTTTGTTGTTTTTTGTTTGTTTGTTTGTTTGTTTGTTTTTTTGTCTTTACTTGTCTGGCAATGAGAATTAACTGCCCAGGGGCCCATCTGATATTTGTGCAAGTAATTTTGCTGTTGTCAATGGTGCACATGAGTGTAATTATGTATAGTCGCGGACACAAAATCAGAATAACAGAAGAAAAAAAAAATTGATAATAAGGCAAACCTACTATCAATGACAACTTACACAGGCTTCTACAATTTTTTCCCAGAATCATGTGATTGTCCACATGACAAGTGAATCTGAATTTTCATTTGTCCCTCTAATAACATAGATCATGCGTTATAAAAAATGATTGGCGGGGGGGGGGGGGGGGGGGCAATCAGTACTGAGTAATTGTCCATCCCATATGCAAATATTTCTGGATATAGTTTCAGAAGCTCCAAATACAAATATATTTATTTGAAAAGAACCACAGCTTGCCAATGTTTGTTGACACTTTCAGTGCATCCCCAGGCTACACCTCCAGCCCAGCCCCATGCTACACCAGCTCACTTGTTCGCATTTCCCACTGGCTCAGTCAGTATTCCAGGCAATTGCGCTTTAATAAATTATTATTTACAATAAAAAAAAAAATGGTAGTCCACTAGACAAGTGATGTTCAAAAGTGACTTGTCTGGCCTAGATATCCACTTGTCCGGGACAACAGGATCATAGGAATTGTAGAAGCCTGATATAAACTTCTTTATTTTTTCAGTGTGGCATTGTGTGATGCATATTTCGGGGCCAAAACAGCTGTGAAATTTCCAAACTGTTATTAACCCAAGAAATTCAATGCTGACATCATCAGAGATGGTTTATAGTGCTACTGCTTCTTTCATCAACAGCAACACAGGCAGCAAGGCATGAGCTTTCCTCAGCACACTCTGGGGGCATTGGACCTGCAGTGTGCCCAGGAAAGCTGTTGACTCAACAGTCCCACAACCTAAATTGCTAGAAAAACTCCACTTTCAAAGCTAGTAGCATTTTAACAATGTACACACCTTGTGCAGAGACTTGACATGCATCTCCAGGAAGGTCTTGGTCTCATTGTACAGCTTGTCTCCCAAAGGTTCTGGGTAGGCAACACACAACGCATAAACATCACTGATACAGTTAAGGGGAACACATATCACTACCATGGAAAAATTGCCATAAGCCAACTGAAAAATAAACTATATCAGTTACTAATCATACCCACATTTGACATTTCATCCTTACAGCCCAAGAGGACTGCCTGCTACAGTGCAAAGTAATCAGGCTTGTAGTTTTTAAGGACTTGTGATCACATGGTAAAGCAAAGTAAAGAAAAAAGAAAAAAAGAAAACTTTGCCAATGTCACTTACACCTGCAGAGTAAAACTGACTGACTGACAATATAAGAAGAAAAAGAAAAACAAACAAACAAACAAACAAAAAACCAACCATCAGTTTTTATTATTAAGAAATGGAAAATCAGTGGATATTATGCACTAGAGAAGAATCGGTTGCAGGAGTTTGAAGGATGGTGCCTACTGCCATGCTTGCAAAATCTTCTTCCTTCTAGTGCACTTTCAGGTCCAAAGTAATTTTTTGGAATGGACTCCAGGAAGTGTTTGAAAAAAAAACCCAAAACACGAAATCAACAACATTGAAAGTGGCTACATTTTACATAATTTTTCTTACACAATAGGGCTAAGGGAATGAGGTGAGTGGTTCCTAATGATACACATATTTTCATTTGGACAATTTGATTGGTTACATTTATTAATACAGTAAAACCTCTCTAAACGAACACCTTCGTATACCGAACACCTCTCTATACTGAACACCATTTCTCAGACCCAAATATATACTTCCAATGTAAGCAAACCTCCCTATATCGAACACCTCACTATACCGAACACCCTTGGGACCGGAAAAAAAAGTGTTACCTGGTGAACAAATTGAGAACTAGGTATACTTTTTTTCCAGTCCCAAGGGTGTTCGGTATGGGGAGGTTTTAATGTAGTGTGACTCGTCAGGACACTGAACGAAGAAACATTATGATACTAGGTATTAATTTAAACATAGTTTAGTAAAGTATACATGGGAAACAGGACAGAAACATATATCCTTTTTCTTTTAATGAAAAAGAAGTAGGAGATCGCGCAGAAATATTTACCACTAATTAATGTAATCAGTTATGAAGATATATCAGCATTTTTTTAGCCCTTCTTAATCTGATATTGATTTTAGGAAATGAAGTGCATGGATTTACACTTAGCAGGATATCATTAAAGTTGGCACACAGGCCAATTAAAATGGCTGATTGTCCCATTATGTAATGTGGAGGCATGAGTTTGCCAAATTATGAAGAGTCAGCTTTGATCATCAGTTTACATATTTCCAGTCAATTTGAGACTGGGCCTTAAAGTTAGGCCTACTGTCAGTTTATAAAATTGTGATACTGATAAACCCAGCACATGTACCATAAAAAATCTTGCATGTTTGTCTTGTGCCCTGAATTACCAGTAAATGACCAACAATTACCAAAACACATAAATCTCCTATAAAGCTGCAATGTTGATAACACTGACTAAAGAGAAGGGAAAAACATACAGCAGCTTCTTAAAATTAAGGACCCAGAAATTCCTAGGTGTATTCTTGTGTCAATAGCAGCAAACAGATCACCAATTTAATCAGATTTTGTTGAAACAATTGAACAAAAGTTGAAACAAGAGGACTGTGACAGTCCTGTGCTCAGCTGACATGTACATATACCCATGTCATTTTTTTAAGATTTGCCCAAAAAAGAACAAAGAAACTCACAAAAAAATCCAAAAATCACTGGACCGTGACCAATTGAACAAACCTCATAGAGATCCAGCCAAGGTACATTGCCACCAAGTTTGAAGCCAATCTGGAAGGTGGTCTCAGAACAGAAGTCAAACATGTAAATTAGCATTAGAATGCCCATTGACTCACATAGTAATCAATAGGAAAGCTTCATTTACTGACAAGTACCCGAATTGAAAAAATCAGGAATCCACAGCATTCCCATCTAGTGAACAAGTTTGTTCCACTCTCCCACAAGGAACATATTTCAGCTTAATCTGAGTGGCAATTCTGGAGAACAAGTCAAAAATAGCAATAACACACACACACACACAAAAAAAAAATCATAAAAGAATTGCAGCGCCACCTGGTGAACAAATTTAGAACTAGGTATCTCCAGGAGTGTTCCTGTGTAATATCAAAGCAATTGGGTGAGTGGTTTCAGAGAAGAAGATTTTTAAAGATTTGCCCCACAAAGAACAAAAACAAAAAAAAAAAACAAAAAAAAAATCATAAAAAAAAAAAAAAATCATTGGACTGTCACCAATTGAACAAACTTGGCAGAGACCCACCCAACGTACATTGCCAACAAGTTTGAAGTGAATTTGGCTGAGGTTTTGGAGAAGAAGCAACCTACCCTCCTTAAAGCTCAGCTGACTTATCAGCTGAGCTACAAAAAAAAAAAAAGCACTACAACACTACACAGTGAAAAAGCTTTGTGCAAGGTATATTGCAACCAACATGACGAGATTTGAAGGGAATCTGTCCACCACCACAAACCCCAAAGTTTGCTACAACAACATATTAATAACAATGCTATGTGTATGTATTGTACCCAAAAATCACATGTTACCGATTCACCATCTACTTCAACAATCAAGGATACTAAAATCTGTCATTCCACACAGCTCTCTTAACACTGCCACAGGTGATCACTCCCTTTACAGTCTCCAACAGCTGGGCCCATGTCACTTCAAAATCTACCTCACGTGGCTTCAACGACATGCCTGTGTGCTGGGTCTGTGAAAAAATATGATAAAATAATAAAAGTCTTGGTGTCACATCAGATTTAACAGCCAATCCTGCATTATCAAAGGTTGTACAAACCTCAAACTTTCAAGATGTACTTCTTCAAATTTACTTTACTGAGCCATATGCTCAATGCCCTCTTCAAACCATTTTCTGTTTCTTGTCTCTTTATCGTGCTTTTGAGCAAAAACTTATCTTTTTTTTTTATATAAAAACATGAAGGGTAGAAGAGCAATATAATCCTATAAGAATTAAATTTCCATGATTAAAACTCACTGGTCATTACTGCTCAGTATAAATGGTCTTTCTGTGTTAAAGCTGTCACAGATGTACATCCTGGAAGATCTTTTCCTCCATTGACATAAAATACAGTGCCTATGTCATGGACTGACCACTATGCAGGAGCTTGATACATCTGTCAACCTTGCTGGTTAGAGTCACATTTCACAAATGTTACAAAACTGGCAAATTGCAATGTCAGAAATAAGGATCAGTTTCCACTTGTCTGCAGGACAATTTTAGTAAAATTACAAATTCATTCTAAATGAATTACATGGAAAATTTGCAAAGATGCTGATGAATTTACTTTGTCCATTGCTTATTTCAATTGTCTCTGAGAAGTAAAAAGGTCCTGTTTCATGAACACATACCAGTTCAAATCTTGGGATCAGCAGTGATTTTCCCAGTAGAACAGAGCAACTTGTCACCCAAAACAGTGTTGATGTTCAAAAACAGAGTTATCCGGCACTTTCTGACAATGCTTTGCCTTCAGTATATGAACAATCCCTATTTGAGTTGGACAACTAAATTATTTTCAAATTCAAAATGAAATTAGTAAAATGTAACCATCTGTAATCACTTTCCTCTAACCTTTCAGATAAACTTGGCAGCTGTGAGATTTGTAATGCTACATGTTTTGCCTTTATGTGACATTATTGTAAAAGTAGCTATCAATCACACTAAAGCATGCTTCTGGGGTTTCAACAGAGAGAATGTTCCCTTCCTCGGTATAAAAAAAAATCACAATTTATAGGTAATGTAGTGGTTTTATGTACATATCATCCACTGTTTTCATAACACATGTGAAATGTAATTCTAACTGGCAGAATAGTCAGTGTATAGGGCACACATATTGATCTTTGCTGTCAGGACTCCAATACTGACTGTAGGAAGAAAGGTCTGAATACATGTACTGTAGTGTGATTGTTGTTGCTGGGTCAATGTCAAACCTCTTTTGATGTCAAAGCTACACTACATTCATCTCAGAGGAATCTGCTGCAATGGGGTGACTGTCATTTTTTTCTTTTTTAATGATGTAGCAGGCTAAATAAAATCCCTAATGCTGGAAGCACTTTAGTCATTGCACAATATCAATATTGGTAAAAAGATCAGAGTGGCACAGCAGAGGGAAATCCAAATTTCATTCATAATTTTTTTCCTTGCTATGAACCTACAGCATATATATACTTCTTGTAGACACCTTGACCACTTGCCATTATAGATCTACAAGGAACAAACTCTGAGATAGTATGGACCAAATTGCGTACAGATTTTTTTCAATACTGAACATAATATTTTTCTTGGGTGTGTCTACCTACCTCCTAAGAACTCTTCATAAATATGACTTTCAGGAGGTAGATATGTTTGATGTGTTAGGAAGAGAAACAGAACAACATAGTTCCCGAGGCCACATCTTGTTTGACATGTTAGAAAGAGAAGTAGAACAGTATAGTTCCCGGGGCCAGGTCTTGTTAATTGGTGATTTTAATGCAAGAACAAGTGTTGAGAGTGATTATGTTGTTAATGACAGTGGCTGCTACAACCCTGTCAGCCAAGGGTACATAGCGGATGGTTACTTGGAACCATGGTCAAACCAAGATAAAAAGGTGTGCGAGTATGATAACAAACTGTTACTAAAATGTATGTATTGGATGTAATCTACTTTACATACAATGAAATCTCATTATAATGACACTCAGATACCCGAAATACTCTTTATAATGAAACAAGTTGTGAACGACAAAAGTTCATTTTCTTTGTTGTTTGATTCATTTATCTGACATATTCAGTTATCCGACACATGTCTAAGGGAACAGATGGTGTCATTATAACGAGTTTTCACTGTATATTAAATGGGCATACACTGGGAGACCTTACAGTTTATTTCACAAGCTATAAACCTAGGGGTTAGAGAATGGTGGATTATGCCACTGCTCAAGGTACATGATCAAATACTATATATTTTACGGTCCAAGATTTTAAAGATCTATATTAGATCACTGTATGATATCTCTCGAAATTAAAGAAAATGATGAGGTTGAGAAGTTGCCACAGAAACTGGAACACTTCCCCACAGGTTTTAAATGTAATGACATCAGCAAAACCCTGTTTGAAAGGCAGATGGACAGCCCTTGGGTTCATGGGAAAAGAAATGGTCAAATAGTCATAACTTGGCAGACCAAGGTGCAAGAGACATAAATGATATTTACGTCTCAGTAGCACAAAAATGTCTGGCACAAAAAGAATAAAAGGAAGAAACATACCAATGACAGGGGCCCCATGTTCAAGAAGTGGTATAACAAATATTGTAGGAAAATGAAGAGCAAATTGAATAATCTCGCAAGGAAAATGTGAGCTGACTCAGGCAACCAAAACACATACCATCTCTATTTTTAGTAAATTAAACACCTATGTTAAGTGCTGTAGAGTGGTCAAAGTGAACTGCAAGAAGGTTCTGGTCCAGAAGATAGTGACACATGATAAAAATTTGAAAGAATATTGGAAAACTTTGCATGAATTAAATACACTGGATACAATAACAGTTGAAGATTACATAGGGGATGCAGATGAGTGGATGAATCACTACAAACATCTGTATAACACTCAATCAACAGCTGATGATAATTAAGCAGTTTTTTAAGAATGTTGGAGCAATACCTTTAAAATATTGGACTATTTGATCAAGGATGACAAAATACTAAATGTCATCAGACAGTTGAAAACTAATAAGGCAACAGGTTTTGATACTATCTGGAATGAAATGCTAACATGTAGCATATTTATGATGAGGACTCCAAATGTTACATTTGCTTTTTAACAAAACTTTAAGTACATAAAATTATCCGGGGATGTGGTTAGAAGGATACATAGTATCCCCTTAAGACAGGATGTACATATTTAAGACATGGTTTAAGCTCAAATACTTTTTGAGATACATGCAACAAAAATGATAAATTTCTAACATCAATTCAACATGTTCCCTAAGTTAATTAATGATTAATCAAGACTGTATAATTGACCCAAGAGACAAACAAAACCCCAGGTGCACATCTTTATATGTTGATTTATGTTCCCACAAAGTTTCATAGGTGTACCTCACATACTTTTTTTAGATATATGCAACACAAATATGACAGGCCCAACATCGAATCAACATTTTCCCTAAGTTAATTAATGATTAATTAACACAAGATAACTATTTTAAGAGAGAAACAAAACCCCAAGTGCACACCTTCATATATTGAAAGATGTTTTCACAAAGTTTTATGGTTGAAGCTCAAATACTTTTTGAGCTATATGTGACAAGTCTAACTTCAAATCCACATTTTCCCTAAGTTAGTTAATGATTAATTAAGACTGTACAATTAAACCAAGAGACAAAACAAAACCCTGGTGCATGCCTCCATATATTGATAGATGTTTCCCAAAGTTTCATGGTTCTACCTCAAATGCTTTTGGAGATATGTGCGGCACAAATGTGACAATTTTAATGTCAGACGGACAAACAGACAGACTGGCAAATCTATATGCACCCAGGGGCATAATAAAAATGAATGATGATTTTTTTTGTAACTTTCAGCAAGAAAGATGAGAAGAACAGCAAACTGGCAGTGTTCAGATACATCAAGAAAAAGTTTGGATAGGAAGAATCCTTAAATGTAGTGCAAAATTTTTAATGGAGAAGTGAACTCACTAAAAGTAGGATATCTGCACATAAAATTATGATTGAAAGAGGAAGTATAAAAACTCAGAAAAACATGCGAGAATTTGCAATAAATGAACATGTGATAGTGGAAATGTGGGTGATGCATTCAAAGAGATCTGACCAGAAATACTGCAACAGGACATAGAGAATGCTAAAAAAATGTGTAAAATGGAGCAGAGCATACACTGTTTTCTCAGATAATGAAGGATGGTAGTGTTGTAAATGTAGCAAAATTCAAAAAACACAACAAAAAAACAAAACAAAAAAAAAACACATCAAACTGTAAGTCATTAAAACTTTGTTGATTGCATTACCAGATGTTGTATCAACAAAACAGAATCAACTTGGAAAACGTTAAAAACATCTCTGCCAAAAACTTGTACTACAAATCTTTGTACAATTCATATTTTGCAGAATACTGTGTAAGGAAAAGAAATTTCACGGAGAATAATTCACATTATCAATCTTTTCTGAGGCTAATCATGCAAATAAAACAAGTGCATCCTCTGAAAATCTGCAGATCCAGTCCCAGGATAACACCTTTGAAAAGCAAAAAAGGGGCTGTAGAGAAAAAAGTGGAAAAACCAAAACACATGTAGACATAGTCAGATTTGCTAGCGCGGGGGATCTTAATAACAGCATGGGCGATTTTGTGCTGTGAGGTAGGCCTTTTTTTATCAGGGGACAAGCCATCCAAAACTCCCTTTTTCTTTCTTTCTTTTTCTTCTTTTATTGAGGTGCACCCCCCCCCCCCTTTTTTCCTCCAAATTTTTTATTTTGGAGAAAAAGCATGTCTTGTGAAGGGGGACCCTCAAGTAAATACTACCCACAATTTGTAGCAGACGATATTTCATCACATTTCATTTGATCTTGAAATGTTTCATGCTGCCAAGCTGTATAAATTTTACAAATTATCATTCAGGGTGTTTGCCAATGCACAGCATTGTTATAAGTAAAACTGACTAACTACACTCACTTTTCAGGCTGGGTGTTACACATCATTAAATTCTTGAGAGAATAGTAAATAGGGCGTTTGGGATGGCTTTGCCCACTTCTGGGTTTCCTATTACTATTAGTGTGACCCTATTTCATTTGCGTGTGGTTTTAAAGTGCACGACTGGTTAGTAAATTCGACCATTTTTCGTGGTATGATGAACATAAAAAGTCATTAGAGCTGGATTCAGTTCGCACCGAGTAAGCCACAGCCCATTGATGCCACTTAAATTCTGTAACTTCTTCACGCCGGGCTGGTCTGCGTTGCTTGTGCGAGGTTTTTTTTTTTTCTGTATTAGGTTTATGGTCTCACGTTTACCAAACTCCTCGGTTGAAAATATTTTAAATGCAGCAAACAAAGTTGATGTAATCACACTCACAGTGTCATGTCGTCAATACAGGACCCACACCAACACCTGCTGCCCAGAGCTCGGCTTGTCACTTAGGGAACTCAAGACTCAGTGACAGTCTATTACTCTATAGCATGAGCATGCCTTCCTTCCTGGGACCCTGCATCGTCAACATGCCTTTAAAGCATTTGATGGTCACATATCCACATTATTGGATCGATTTTTCCCATCCAGTCGACCCTGATTCTTACCTGACAAAAACAATTCTAACCGTGCGTCGAAAAATTGTTATATTCACGCAGACAACCCTCGGTGTTTAACCCGCTGCCTTCCCATTCCATTGCTATTGCATGCCGCCATGATACATCTCGTTCTCGTAATTTCTCTCATATTTCGAGATTTGTACAGCAACATGCTGGTTCCACGCCCTGCCGCCAGACTGTTGCACCTGTCAAATGGTTGACAGGCTCTGTCGTAGGCCACCTGAGCAATAGTATTAGGCCTAATATATAGAGGCTACACCCCGCCACACACACGCAATATATATATATATATATATATATATATATATATATATATATATATATATATATATATATATATATATATATATATATATATATATATATATATATATATATATTTATTTATTTATTTATCTCATGTTTGGGTCGATTTCAGTACCCAAACAGACTTTGATATATGCCATATCGGCTAGGCCTTGGCAAAACACAGGAAAGGTGCTATATGCACAATGTTATAGAACTCTTCCGGGAGTACCTATAACCGGAAGAGTTCTACAATTAGACCGGAAATGATGTAGGCCTGGTTCAAAACGCAGCGTCTGCTAGGCCTACGTTGTCTTCAAGTCGCTAGATCAGGATTCATGGTGTTATTTGAATTTAATCCACACAAACATGAGATAAATAAATTATTGTATTTGTGTCTTTTTGCCCAGAACCACTTCCTAGTAGTCAATATCCTATTCCGCAGTTCGAACTCTTTACTCTCCATAAGCTAACCTGTCCCTGTCTAACCTGTATATATATGGAATTACTATTGTCTATATTGCACACGTTCCTCTGTAAAATTTTGACATAGGCTGTATCAGCCCAAATAAATTAAAGGGTCTTCAGCGGGTAACTACTCAACATGTTTCGGAGCCTTTTACCCGTACACGTCTCTCTGAGTAGCGGCTCCTTGCCTAAGCTAAATATTCAGCAAAGACAACCCACATAATAATGAATAAATATGAACGTGGCAATTGATGAATTAGCTAAATATGTGAAGTTTTGCTTGTAAATGCAGAGCTTCATATCAAAGAAGAATACCTGTCAAAGAAACCATAATTACCAAATTTTCATAGTACAGGTTCAGATAAGAACAATTTGACTTACCTCTGAACCAAAATGTACCTTTCTAGCTGGACAGCTTTTCCTAGTTAAACCATCCGCCAATGTTTAACTGAAGTGGAAACAAGCTGGGGCATTATATTCAGTCCCAGTGATTGTAAAATAAACAGTTGTAGCTAGACCACCTGTACAAACCAAGGAAAATCCTAACAAGGACTGCAACAATGTACATCCTGTACCAGAGATGTAAAACAAACTCCATGATGACACCTACTCCTCAAACAATTAAGCTCTATTTAACTGCCAACCCTGAGTCAATGTGTCAACTTAATGTGTCAGGTTTGTGACACTTGAGAAAATACTGTCAATTTTGAGTAATTTTTTAATAGTGAGTAAATGTGCATTTAGGCATGTCAGAAAAGAATGGAAGTCATTAGCATTTATGCCAAAAACATGCTATCAAAACATTTTTTCTTAACAGGATTTTAAGTACAATTAGGCAAACATGCAACTGTCGTAGGCCGCTTCTTGCTACCTGTAGCCCCTGGGGGTTTACCTAACAGAAAACATGTAAGCCTAAAATGTCTGATAGTGAATATTAAAACAGAAAGATGCCAAAAGATAAAGTTAAGTAGCAAAACAGACAAGTCTAAAAACTGTAGATTATTGCAGCCAGACTTTCTAATAATCTTTGGATGTTAACAGTAGAATTATAGGGCAAGTCAGAAAAGAATGGAAGTCTTTTGTATTTATGTCAAAAGAATGCAATGAAAATATTAACCAGATATCAAGTACAATTAGGCAAGCTTGTAGCTGTCGTAGGCCGCTTCTTGCTACCTGTAGCCCCTGGGGGTTTACCTAACAGAAAACAAGCTAGCCTGAAATGTCCGAAAGGTGAACGTTTAAACATAATGGTGTCAAAAGATGAAATTAAGTAGCAAAACAGGCAAGTCTAAAATCTCTAAAATTATTGAAGCCAAACTTTCTAACCATCTCGGGATATTTACAGCAAAATTTGTAGAAATATTTGATCAAAAGTACACCTTTGAATCCTCTTGACTCAAGTTTATTGTAAATAAATTTGGTTCTTGATGCAAAGTCCTGAAATTTAGAACAAATACGACCAAATCTCAAAATTTGTGACAAAAATGTATTATATCCAATAGTATCGGAAATATTACTGTCCGGGAAAGGATAATTAACTACTTCAAAGTTAAACTCATCTATTTTGTGATAGACTTTAATACAAAACCTGTCATTAGTGACCTGAATATCCAAGTCCAAAAATACATCTCTGAAACCATCTGAATTGTTACCCTCCAAAGGGATATCTTTTGGGTAAATTTCTTTAGCAATTTCATTGAAATTTTGTACATTTACACAAGCAATGTCATCAATATATCTTGCGTTGTTTGATAATTTTGTAGCCATTTGAAAGTCCTTTTTCATCAATTTATTCATATATTTAAATTCAAGCCAGGTTAAATATAAATCTGCCAGTAAAGGGGAGCAGTTGCTACCCATTGGAATGCCTTTTATTTGTTGAAAAACCAGTGGTCCGCATTGAACAAAAGTATTATCCAAGAGAAATTTTATAGCATCTATCAAAGTTTCAACAGTGTAAGATTTAATGTTACTTTTTGAATATTTATTGTGTGACCAGTATGCTTTCTTTGTATATGAATTTATATTTATGTATGGTTTACCATTATGTTTAAACATTTTGCTAATTAATTCTGAAAGTGAACTTTTGACTTCATCTATGGGTAGATTTGTGTACAGTGTAGAAAAATCAAAACATTTGATATTTTTCGCCTTTACATCTTTGATTTTAGATACAAACTCGGAAGAATTGTTAATACTCCAAAAATAATTTATTTCAAAGTTTCTAGAAATTGCATTACAGTATTTACGAAAATGATTCCTAATTGCAGTCAAACACAATGTTACTTCTTTTGATAATTGCTTTGTAGTACATTTTGAAGCACCAGCTATGAATCTAGATTTAAAAGGGTTTTTATGTAATTTGGGTATCCAGAACAAAAGTGGAATAGAGGAGTCCTCTTCAGAAATTTTGATATTAAAATTCCTTTTCATCTCATCTTTATGTGCATCAATCAAATTATCAATGGATTGTTTGTGTAATTTATAAACGTCATTTCCTCTTATGTCTGAAATATTGTTTATACCAAGTTCCTTTTTCAAAACATCCAGATAATATTTTTTGCAGATGATCCCAAAATTGTTACCTGCCTTATCTATGTTAGTGACTACAAATCTATCTTGTAGTTCTTTGACTGCTTTAGAAATGTTAGGCTGTTTTAGATTAACCGTATTGAAATTCTTAATGTGGGATTTGTAACGATAAATTCTATTTCTAAAGACTAGGATACACAGGATACCATATAGCAGAACTCGTTCGCTTCGCTCACTCGTTCTGCCATATGGCATCCAGTGCTCGTCCATATACTTCATATCGCCAACAAAGTATACTATAATCTATATATATATATATATATATATATATATATATATATATTGTATTTGTGTGTCTTTTTGTCCAGAACCACTTCCTAGTAGATCATTACCCTATTCCGCATTCCGAACTCTTTAGTCTCCATAAAGCTAACCTGTCACTGTCTAACCTGTATAAATGATTATGGAAGTACTATGGTCCGCGTTGCACACGCTGTTCTGAAGAATTTTGACATAGGCTGCATTAGCCCATTTAAATTAAAGGGTCTTCAGCGGGTAACTACTCAGAACATGTTTTGGAGCCTGTATCAGAACATGTCTCTGAGTAGCGCAGCTCCTTGTCTAAGGTAAATATGCAGCAGAGACAACCCAATAATGAATAAATATGAACATGGCAAATGATGAGTTAGCTAAATAAGTGAAGTTTTCCCCATAAATGCAGCGCTTCATTATGAATGAAGAATACCTGTCAAACCAAACATAATTACTAAATTTGTACAGTACAAGTTCAGATAAGAACAATTTGACTTACCCCTGAACTAGTGTGTACCATTTCTAGCTGGACAGCTTATCTTATTTTAACCACCTGCCAGTGTATAACTAAAGTGGAAACAAACTGGGGCATTAATATTCAGTCCCAGTGACTATAAAATAAATTTTTGTAGCTAGACCACCTGTACAAACATAGAGAACTCCTAACAAATACTGCAACAATGGACATCCTACACCAGAAATGTAAAGAAAACCCCATGATGACATCTACTGCTCACTTTAGAAGTCTCCAAACAAAAAAACTTCCATTTCGCTGCCAATCCTGAGTCAATGTTTCAACATAATGGGTCAGGTTTGTGACATTTGTGACAAAGGCTCCGAAACATGTTGAGTAGTTACCCGCTGAAGACCCTTTAATTTATTTGGGCTGATACAGCCTATGTCAAAATTTTTACAGAGGAACGTGTGCAATATAGACAATAGTAATTCCATATATATACAGGTTAGACAGGGACAGGTTAGCTTATGGAGAGTAAAGAGTTCGAACTGCGGAATAGGATATTGACTACTAGGAAGTGGTTCTGGGCAAAAAGACACAAATACAATTTGAATAAATACTGTCCAGTTTGAGTATTTTTTTTCACATTGAGTAAATGTGAACTTAGGCATGTCAGTTGAGAATAAAATTCATTGGCATTTAAGTCAAAAACATGTTATCAAGGCATAATTTTTCTTAACCAGATTTAAGTACAATTAGGCAAAGTTGTAACTGTTGTCGCCACTGCGTGCCACCGTAAGCATGTAACCCTTACATGTCTGAAATGTCTGAAAGGTCAATATTGATACGGAATGACACCAAAAGATAAAATTTAGTAGCAAAACAGGCAAGTCTAAACATATATATATATACATATATATATATATATGCATACATACATACATACATACATACATACATACACACACACATACATACATACATACATACACACACACATACATACATACATACATACATACATACATACATACATACATACATACATACATATCATGGAACGCCGGTTCTTGTTTTATTCAGTAGGTGATCATATGATTAAATATTTGGTCAGAAGAATAAGTGAATGGTAATTAATAATCTGATTAAATCGAATTGTTCTTCTGATCAAATCGATTTGATCATCTCAACAAATATGCCCCCCCCCCCCCAACTCAATTTAATTGACGCTCCCTGTCTAATTTGTTCCGCGGATCAAATATTTATACTCCGGAACAAACCACAAAGTGTCCTCCTCCATCAAGTGTGATGAGTATCTGGCCAATTGTATCAGAGAAACTGCAAAAATATGCATGTAGAATTATACTACTCCTATATATTATGCTTATAATTCGCTTTTTTTTATTTTTCATTTTTTGGATAATTTAAAATTTAAGAATTGTTGAAAAACCAGGAAATATACCCACTAATGCATACAGTTAATTGGTATCTGGCTATGCTATATTCCTACCTGCTCTGAAGTATAAAGGGAGTCTAGAGCCTAGTAATTTTGGGCAGGGAGGCAGCCAATCGAAACTTACATAACCATGCAAAAATTAAATTTTTTAAAAATATGTGAAAATATAAGATGTTAGAATCGTGGAAAGTATTTGGACACGGTACACATAGGGACCCCCCCTCTCTCTCTCTCTCTCTCTCTCTCTCTCTCTCTCTCTCTCTCTCCCCCCCTCTCTAATTTCATAACAGCGTTGGCATGCCAATTTATTACATTTATATGAATAATATGGCATTATTTTTGTTCTGTGTGAATGTGTATTTTTGTACTGTTCTGAATGCTCATTAAATGTACTGTCTTCAGTGCCCAACCAAAAAATGAATTAAATTAGAAATATAAAATGTTTAAAGAAACTACATGCAAAAGTTTCAACGGTAATTCCCATTTTCTTAAGACATTGCTATGAATTTAAAAGAAAAACAGGAGAATAACATTTGCCTTCATAAAATCTGAAGTTTTCGAGTAAGACGACTTCCTAGCATTAATGTCAGTGGAGGCTTGCATGGTTTTCATGTATGACTAATGCAGTGAAATTAATATTTTCCATTGTCAATTGTCTCAAAAAAGACTCTGATCAGACAATCATGTGCTGTCATACTATTTGGGTCAGCCTTTAGTTCATGGTCTACATTGGAAAATACTGGTTTTGTTATACTGAAGCAAGTACTGATTGGTTGGAAGTAGTGGGAAGAATAACTGCTCATTTCTTGAAGAATCTAGAAAGCAAGTCGCTTCCACTGTGAAAGCCATGGCAATCTAACGGCTGTTAGACAAGTCTACACCTAGGTATGGACAATGATTTGGCTTTAATAAACTTGTCATTATTTATGTGCTAACTTTTTGATATGTCTCTACCCCGTATTAATAGGATATGATACTACCATTATTGGAATTTACAAGAAATTATTTGAGTAACCGAGTATTAAAAACTGGTGAAACCTGCTCACATTGTAAACCAAGCTTTGTGCTGCTTATGCTAAATTCCTGTTTCAGAAATCTTCTAAGTACGGTAGCAACATTTAAGTTACAGAAGCCGTAAGAATGGTCCAGGTCAACTGCTTTACTGAACGCGCTTTGGCTGCATAAACATGTCTACATTCTGTGGGCCTTTTGATACATCGAATACCATCTTTAGATCTGTCTAAATTCGTTTACGTTAGACTTGTTTAAATTTTATGTGCCTCTTTAATGACATTGATTTTGCATTACATTTTTTTTAAAAAACATTTTATTTACCTTTTTGATATGTCTGTACTTATTTGAAATTCTATTGTTTAGGCCTATTTAATTAAAAACGATTAAAAACTAAATTGAAAACCCCTTTGAATACATTGGTTTTGCATTCTCGCATGGTTTATATTTCGTTGACTTCTTAACATATTGGCTTTACATTCGTTGAACTGCGTACATTTTATGAACATTTTGGATAGTCTTATATTGATTTTGCATTCTCAAACCAGTTTTCAATTTAATGACCATTTAAATACATTGATTTTACATTGTTAGATTTTTCACTTTTTATCGACCTTTCTAATATATTGAAATCTTTGGTCAGTTTATATATTACACACATTTTTTATACATTAGTATTGATTTTGTATTCCTAGACCTGTTTTCATTTTATGAACCATTTTAATATATTGATTTTAGATAAGACATGTTTACATTTTATGGACATTTTGGATGTAAAGGTTTTCCATTCTGAGCCCTGCTTATCCATTATGGACATTTGAATTCGTGGCCCTTATGACAAAATAAGAAACCTTTGAAGATACTGATTTTACATTATCAGATTGTTTACGCTTTATCGACTTTTGATATGTTGATTGGGCGTTTTTGCCCCTATTACATTTTATGAACTTTTCTTATGGTGATACTGATTTTGAATTCTTAGACCTATTTGCATTTGATATTGATTCTGCATTAGATCTGTTTATTTTGATGGACCTTTTAAAACATTGATTTGCATTATCAAACCTATTTACATTTCATAAACCCTTTTTATAGACATATAATGATTTTGCATTGTTAGATCTGTTCACAATTTTTAGACCCTTTAACATTTTATCGACATTTTAATATACTTGTTTGCATTCTTTGGCCTGCATGCATTTTATTGACATTTTTAATATACTGACACCGACTTTGTATTCTGAGACCTGTTACATTTTACGAACCTTTTCAATATAAATATAGTTATTTTGGAGAACAAGCGAGTGTAGCCTTTTTTCAGTACAATTGCACTCCAGTGTGCATAATCTGACGATTTTTTATTCACGAATATTTCCAACGTTGGATAATGAAGGGGCAACGTTTCATGGATTACACCTTAAGCAAATGACGCAATGGAAAGTGCATACAGGCTACACAAAGTTATGGTTGCTGGCACGTAAGTGTAATGATCACAGAGATCCGTCACCATCTCCATGATCTCAGGTCTGTGCCATCTTAACACGGTTTAAAAGCAGGGGATAATATACTGTGTCCTGAGGAAATCATAAGAAAGACGAGAGCGTCGGAAGCGTTATAACTGAATATAACACATACATAAAAAATACTGCCTTACGTATAACAAAACATGATTATTCTAATTCGGATATTAAACATATGAGATAGTCTGCGTTATTTATCTGATACAATGACGCACACCTTCAACAGAAAAAAAATCAAAGAAATATTTTTATATTTGTCCATTCTAGTTGGAAAATGTTTTATCTGAAAGTATAATGTAAACACCTATGTTTTTGTGGGTTTGTTTTTGTTTTTGTTTGTTTGTTTATTTGTTTGTTTGTTTGTGTTTTTGTTTAGCCTTTGTAATAGTTTATTCCAGTTGTAATACCGGCGAAGATTTCCAGACAAAACATCTAATTTTCGTATTTCACATTATACAAATAATGAAGACAAAAATATGTAGTTTAGTTAATAATTTGTACGTGGACATTGGAAAAGCATCTATGTCTGTTATGCTTTTTAAGATTTTCAAAATGTATAATTTGAAATTCCAGCATTCAAAATGTATAATTTGAAATTCCAGCATGTTGCCTGATATTACATTTATTCTATACTCATCAGATGCACAATGGTCAATGGCGTGTCTTAAGAGGTTAGAATGTCTTCCCTATCTGACGTATTTTGAAGCTGTCCAACGTCTAAAAAATAAATAACGTTGATTATCATAACTTATAAGGTTCCAACTTTTGTTAAATGTTCGTTAAGTGCTAACTGGGTGATGACAATATGTGGAAGTTGAAGTCTGATTTCTATCGATAATATGTTTGAAGACATTTAAAATTTAGATATTGAAACACACATAACTAGCACAATAAAAAGTGAACACTTTTGTTCATCATTTAATGGATGCGCTATAGCCAATAGCATACAGAGAGAAGTTGGAATGACGTTTCTATTTTTTTTAAGATATTCAAAATTACTATATATATATATATATATTATGACCTTAATTTGCATAATGTTCAACATCGTTGCTTCACGAAAAATGCACAGTTTCATCCAAATGGCTATCACCATGCCTAATTTAAAGTTTCCTAGCAAACTTGATCTGAAATTAAATAAATAAAGAAACGATGATAAGGAAAACAATATGTCTCCTTGACACACAAATGTAATGAATTGTTACGGCAGCTGTGTCACAAGGATAAATTGTTGTCCCTTCATTCTTTTGTAGTATTATCAATGAGGTACGTTGATAACACGAGATGTTATAGACTGTTTCCTCAGACACGAAAGTTTTATGATTGAAAAACCGTGCATTTATATTTCAAGATATAAACGTAACGGAAAATGTCACAAACTGAGCTCCGATGCTCATATTACCGGAATAATTCACAGAAATAATAAATATCTTTTGTTTGGGAGACTAAATGGCCACTACTATTTGAACTTAGCTGGAATGAAATAGTAAGCAGACACAAATGCTTTAATCTGATACTGTTCTATGATATGTGCACATTTTCTCTGTTGTTCCTTCAAATAACAATGTAATGTTTGTGACAAAACCCTCCGCATTTTCCCAACATAAGGCATCCAAGAAGTCGAATGTATATACATGTATCTAGTCCTTTTTTCTTCTGTCCTGATGAATTCTACCGGAGAACATATACAACATAACAATAAACTACATAATTATGGCCAAATGCCTTTCAAAATTTAAAATAGGCTGAAAGTTTTATAGGTCATTGACCTGCAGAGTCAAACTAAACGTACATAGTACCATTTGAATTACATGTACAATGCTTTATTGCACTTTTGAGCAATACACTCATGATGCAATACAATAATGATGATGATGATAATAATAATAATATTGTAAACTATAAAGAAGTTAAGCAATCAGTTCAACTTGAAAACAACATACCAAGTAAACTGCATGTCATCTGATAGTAAATGCGTTGCACTTCTTGTGCCGTTGTGTATAAAGACAAGACTTGTGAGATAGTAGGTGTATTGTAGTCGAATACAGTAATCTAGCACGCTAAACTGTCTGTCGATACTCCAGAGTCCAGATCTGTTCAGAAATCTCAGTATGACAACGGTAAAAAAAAAAAAAAAGGAAAAAGTTTCAATGCACGTTGAGATTTCTTTAACATGTGAGATGTAACCCACCCAAACTGGCTGAAACTGCTTACACAAGATTCATATATGAGAGATGCAAGTGGGCTTACATAAAAATAGCAAGATTCTATGGTTGAGTTCTCACCAGGTAAACAAGTCGGTGTTCACAATAACATATTTAAAGTCAATAAAGGAATACAAGGGATTACAATTACAGTTAATTGTTGAATAATTTCCATTGTTCAATGCATTAGAAAACTAGAAAAGAAGATCTTATTTACAGCAAATCTGTCGGTGTGTCTGCAAGGAAGAAATTACAAATCGTACCAGCTAGCTATAGTCATGCATTGGAGTCATCATAAACATACAAAGAGTTGTTTAAATACATTTAAAGCTACCGTGTGTCGGAGCTTCCAAAATTTTTAAAAATCCATTAGCATAATTTAAGGTAGCAAAGGTCAAGCTCCACGCATATCAAATTGCGCTATCTGTGTGAGTCACAGACTATTTTTCAAACTCAGAATGATTACACCTTTGTTTCAGTTCATTTATTACGTTACGTGTATATATACGAGCCATAATACCGATTTTTCATGTTACAAAAGAAAATGATACGTCTTATCTGCAATGCTAGGTATAATGCCCATGCAGGCCCCTTATTTAAACAATTGAATGTTTTAAAAGTACATGATATTCTGCGGTTAAAGGCACTCAAGTTTTTATTGCCGATACACCAAAAAACGAAGCTCATATTTATTTTGACAACATGTTTGAATTTATTTTTGGATCACACTCTCATTTTACACGTTCCAGAGGAACATTAGTTATCCCTTCCCCTAAAAATAGCAACTTTGAAAAATTGTATTCGGTACGTATTACTTTCCTCATTTACTCCCAAAATATTCCTCCCTGTATCAAAGACAAAACAACCATACCCCTGGCTTTTGAAAATAAATGAATATTAAATCATATTTGGTGAATAAATATCAATGCGAATATACCATACCTATCTGTTACGTATACAAACATGAAACTATTGTTCCGCTGGAAATAAGTTAAAATTTCAGTCTTGTATTTTCTTCTCTCAAGCATAAGCGTTATCGGATCCGCAAAATATGTCAGCTGTCCTTGTGGGTGGCCTCAGCCAGAGCGTATTAAATATCCTTAGTTGGGGTATCCTGACATATTTTGTACTGTTCGAGTTGGTCAAAAAACATGTCTTCTCACCTATTTTTGTTGCATATATTTTGTACAATTTGTTATATGTATATCAAATATAATGATTTTCTGATTCTATATAAGTCAGCCTCCTTTCTTTATTTCGTCGCTTACATAAATAAAACTTAATATCTTTTCAATCGCAAAGATGTGGAGAATCTCCCCATGTTAATAAATTATTAACAAAATACATGTTAAAAACGCAAGTTCCGATCTTCGAGGAGTTCGATTTGACATTAATCACGGATATCTATCAAAATATTGCATTCACAAACTTGATTGTTTTTGCCAAGAAACTTTAAACAGATACTTGGTGACCGTCAGATCAGTTTTCTCCAAACAGAAATGATCGCGAGATGTCGAATTTCATAGGAGCCTCTTGTCAGTCTCACTTGTTCTCTGTATTTCAAGATTTTAAATCTTCAGAAGCATTCTGTATAGATAAAAACTTATACGACGGCCCCCAAGTATCTATTTAAAGTTTCTTTGGGAAGAAAGTCAATTTTGTTTATGAATACAATAATTTGGCAGATATCCGTCATATATACTGTTCGTTACTCTCTAGATGTGCCTTTATCAATAACATACATGAAAACAATAAAATTATTTACGTACATCCATTATATAGTTTCGAAGATGTTTAAATTTAATTTAATTAGCATAATTGTAAATTATACACATTTGACGCAAATGGAATTTTTATCTGCAACACCAAATGCACCCTAGAAAGCACGCAAATTAATTGAGACTGAGAGAGTATCATTACAGGAAGCCCGTCGTATACACCAGGGACTGCTCACAGCTAAACATTACATAGTACTGTTATGCCTCTACACAACTGACTATAATACTATGTTCTGCATAACACAATGCTGTACGTATTGCTGTGCCATATCCATACAATATATAGAATTAATAGACATTACATTTTCCGAGAAAAACTCCTGGCAGGATTTGGTGGTGAAACAGAGAGGAAGAAGGGTTTAAAGAGAAAGAGAACGATAGTAAGAAAAAAGAAACAAAGAAAAAGAAAAAAAAGCAGAATGTCGGTGTTAATACACGGACATAATTATTAAGAAACGACTAAGTCGACCCCAGAAAAACAGCACTCTGTTCTGTTCTCTATGATTAACCGACTGCATTTCTAAATCAAAGATTCATTGGTTTTTGACGTGGTTTATAAATTGTTGCTAATGTTTGACCAACAGACGACCAGCATCTTTATCTTTGAATTCTCATTTGTTCACATTAAACATAGGAAAATCTGCTGAAACTATTTCGAAACATTAAAAACCATCGGGCATTGCCCAGAACCACTTCCTAGTAGTCATGACCATATTCCGCAGTCCGAACTCTTTGCTCTCCATAAGCTTACCTGTCCCGGTCTAACCTATATACATATGAGAGTACTATAATTGTCCATATTGGTGGATATTATTGATGGTATTTGATTCTTTACGTTTGGTTGTGCGGTTTCGAAAGACAAGAGGGCGGTGTGAACGAGGTAACTGGAGCACATGGGAGTAAAGGCTACATGTATTTTAAATTGCTGTGTGTTTACAAAAGAATATCATAGCTGATATTCATGATACCTCATTTTCAATGCGCTACATGGTGACTTGATCACTCACGTGGATCCATATTTGTACAGTGTGGTTTGCAGTCAGACATGTGATGTTTTTCTAGCAGGCACTTCATTGTACTTCAAGAGTTTGCTGAAATACTAGATAAAAACTTACTGGGCTTGGTGCGTATTATATTTATGTATGAAAAGGTATAAAGTTTTTTTTTTTTTTATTATTCATTCAAACTCTAAGTATCACATACTGAATTTAACGCATTAATTATTGTGAACAGTATTGGCCTTATACATCTTGTGTGCATTGCACCATACACGCATTTCTGTACTCCATGTTCAGATCATCCGGATCACAAAACCACTTAACTATGAGTGCAAAAACATGCTGCCATAAAATTAAACATCAACCGCTTGTTTTCTCGAGGAGGCGGAGGAGCAGCAGCAGGAGGAAAGGGAGGGGCAGATCATCGTTCCGCTCTGGTGTACAAGTTTACCAGTTTGCAAGTTTGCAGCCACAATATATAGCCCATAGTTCCGTTTCTCAACGCAGCTCTATCTTGCCCAGAGGTCAGGGTCCATATCCTGCGTTGAAGCTATTGCATCTGGATCCAGGGTTAAAAATAGTATATTTCGATAGACAATACACTGGGGAATAAGAAAGTAAAAGTTAAAAAAAAAAATGGAGGTCAAAGGTCAAATGTACTGCAATACATGCAAGTTATGTGAAGCACACTAAATAATTTGTTAGAACTATGAACGTTTTGAAGATAGAAAGATGAAATTTTGCATGTATTCACAGTAGTAAATAGTATCAAGAATTAATAAGTATTGAAGCATCCTGCTAAAGGTAAATGCCATTATAATTGACCTTAGAGGCTAAAAAATGCTAAATTATCCATCATGATCCAACGTTTAATGTCTGTTGACGTAATGCACGGGCAGCCCCGAAGGTACCAGTAATAGTTTTTCATAAACACTATCCCTCGGAACATGAAAATAATAGCGGTATAACCAAAATAAATTGTTTAAGTTAAAGAAAATCTAAGGTCGATGTCATGTTTATAATATGAAAACTCTTGTAACAGTAATTTGGTAAGACTACAACATAAAATTTCACATATATAGCTACATATTGATAAAATATCATAAAGTAGTCGGTAATATATTCTGTGCCTGAAGGTCAATGTCACTTCTACTGCCTATTGCCAAACAAATTAAGTTTCAGTCTCGACCGATTAAGTCGAAATTCTTCTCCTATGTGCATAATGTAAATTCCTGCCACGAAAATTATGCGGGAGAAGAAATGTGTGTGTGTATCATTAAAAATCTATAGAACTTGATTTTTTATGGCAAAATTACCAACAGGCCTAATCAGATTCAGGTCGCAAACTTGTGATATGGCTCTATTCTGCCGCAATTGCGTCGTATGCTCACTTACATTCACTTTGACGTTCACATTTGTGACTTATACACGCATATTTTCAGTTTTCCGTGTAAGTAATAATAATGATAATGATAATGATACTGATGATGATGATGATGATGATGATGATGATGATGATGATGATGATGATGATGATGATGATTCTTTTGTTTATTTCTGGCCAAACATATTACTGTAAGGTTGCTTTGCTAAATAACACTGAAAATTAAACACCCAATTATGTACAGTTTTCATGTAGGCCCACGATAAAATTTTTGTAAGAAAATTAATCATGAGCAACATATGGAACGGAGAGCATAAAGGAACACGTTTGCCTTTTAAGTATCAACATGAATTGACAGACATACGAAATTGACGTGAAAGCCATTTGAAGAGTGTCTGTTGTAAATTTTTTTTTTTTTTTTTTTTTGGTCACATGCGTCAGTACATTGGCTAAGGGTTCTAATTAATCAAATATCGGATGTAGCAAAATCTATTTACAACAGAAATAATTATATAATAGATGTAAACGTTTTACCGAAAGCTAGTCAAAAAGAAATATACAAGCAGTCTACAAACTATATGCTATTCTTTATCATGGATGACTATATAATATTATTCTTATGCATTACAATTAAAGAAATAAGGTGATATGAATCCCTGGTTGGATATGCTGCAAAAAACGCAATATAAGCATTTTGAGCAAAACAACTTTTTGCAAGCAATATTTACAATTTTCATCCAACTTGGTAGGTTGTGATGGTGAAGCAAAACATATACTGTCGCCATTGATAATCTTCGGGCTGGCCCATTACATTAAACCCGTTCAATTATCACAGGGTCATGATGTAGTGAAACTTGAATTCAGCTACAAGTGAAACATGTATGATCACTTGCTTTTAGTTCAAAATCGGAATCCGAGTCATTGGCAGTTTCAGTTTGTTTGGCTCGCTTTGGTAGGCTTGCTACCACAAACACGCAGGTGGACAAGGTTCAGCTTTTGAACATGAACATAATTTGACACATTGCCCTTTCTGACAATGACACGATATTTTCCTTTTCAGGTCTGGGGGATCATTTGCTTGAATCATGTAAACTGAGCATGCTCTTCCATAATTATGTGCAGATGGTACAACACGTGGAGCATATGCTGTTTAAATGCATCCTCTGTAGGTCGCTGTGAACTGAGCGCCTTCACATTGTGTCTATGTTATGATGTCAATGTGACATCCTTTCATCTTTGATTTTCCTGAATAATGTATAGCTCGGTGGGTATTCATGTTCGAATTCCAGTTTTTTACCCTGTCTGTAGAGCCTGTTGTATAGCGTGCCAAGTGTAACATCATTTTCGTGGTCATTTTAATTCATTTTGTGGACGAAATCCGTAAACTCTATAAACAATTTCTTGGTGGTATCATAGCATGAACAATAAACAGAGCCCTTACTAAGATGTGACCAATTGCAGAAAATACTGTTTGACCCGGAATAAACTCCGATCTTCACTTTCATATTCACAATTCCTTGAAGCTTTCGCTCTTATTGGCACAGTGGATGCATAAAGTAACAAAATCAATATCTGAGTGAGGCCACATGCTCTACTCCACAGCAAACAAAATTTGCCACACGAAGAATGATTCTAGCATCAGCTTCTTCTAAAGTACCTTCCAGCTAGGCCCTGTTTCCCGAATGCATGAATCCATCTTTTCAATGTTCCAGTGACCCAGGAATTCTAGTTACCTACAATGAGAAAATGTTTGCTATATCAACAGTACCCCATCCATCAGATCCTTAACACCACCCTCATGATTAACAGTCGTTTTGTGTTTGTTTTAGATGCAAATGTTCTGAGCTTGTAATGTTTCATTTTCTTTCCTCCACTTTTAACATATATTGTAAAGTCCTGCAATTTTTTTTACTGCAGTTTTAATCTAAAGAAAGAGTTAACACAAATATCTACATCCCCTAAAATTATCACATCTCAGTTTGCCACTTGTGGCTGTAATTGTTTGGGCAAGCAGGAGTCATTGATTATAGTGAGTGTCCTTGCTCCAATTTCTATTATGTCAAAAGGACTTACATTGTCAAAAAGTCTCGGGCTTGAACTTCTCCATGCATCTGCCAATGCCAAAGGGATTGAACATGTCATGTATTACTTCATACCATTTCTTTGTTTCTGAAATTTCAAAGGGAGGTCACTGCAGGGGTATTTTCATGATGTGAGACATGTTAGTAATTACATGGCTCATACTTTTAACTGCAGTGACAATCTCTTCCATATAAGCAATGTTACCCAGTGCTGTTTAAGACTGGCTTCTTTCATTGTTATGCCAGTGATTCTCCTGGTGGCTTGACTCTGTTCAAGAGCAATATCAGGTGGAACCAGACTGAATTTTCCAGGGCTCCTAGCTCTTTACTACAAACGTTCCCTTGACAAACTCTGGTGCCACCTCTGCAAGTGCCTTTATATCCACCAGATAGCGTAGAGAGTTCTAAGAATAATTAATGTGACATACTGCAGTTATGTATGGTATATTCCAGCTATTGCATCAAAGAGAAGTTGCCAGTTTCCACCCTTGGCTGACCTAATGAGACTGAGAAGCACATCTGTGAGATGTAGAAGCCACAGGCGCTCGTAACGTTCAGTCAGTCAAGCTTCCGTGCTAATATACGCGGGGGGGGGGGGGAGAGAGGGTGGACCTGGGTTATTGAACGCACAGATGTTCCAGGTCCACCCTCTTAATCCACTACTCCTCCCTCCCCCCCCCCCCCACCGCGTATATTAGCACGGAAGCTTGACTGACTGAACGTTACGAGCGCCTGTGGTAGAAGCTGATCCTAAGCAGAAAATATCTTTGAGCGTGTGCACCTTTCAATTTGGAGCTGTTCAATGTGCTGCATCATAATAATTAAGTATGATTTCAGAAGGCTGGTTACAGCTCTTGTTCTATCCCCATCATTCGTCTTTATACAGGCAGCCATGAAATCGAAGCGTTCTATATCGTTAATAGGTAATTGACACTGCTAACAACTCCCACAGATGATGCCAGAGCACACCTGTTAAAAGTTTGAATAAACGAATACCACGACTGTAAGATTTTCCATCCAGAATCTTTGTGACTCGGTTGGAACCACAAATCCCAGATTCAACTACCAGTTCTTCCAAACTATAGCCATCCATAATTTTACCAATTAAATCAAGGAAATTCATGACTATGTTAAAATCAATGCATCCTGAGAATATGGTGGCTAAATTCACAGGGCTTTTGCAGTTGGGTGTCCTTTGCAATCTTATAGAAAGCTTGATCAACAAAAACAACACAATGTTGCATGCCTAAACTCTCAGTTACTGCACAAAGTCCTTCAATATTGTATACACCACTGATGTGTCTGTGGGTTGGGCACAAACTAATGGCAAATAACCAATATTGGTAACGTGAAGGTTGCTAATACTCATGACTGCACTGAATGCACTCTGACTGGGCACATATCCATTTCAACTTGGACCAATTTTGCTGCTTGAAGCCTTGCAACTTACCAAATGCAATCGGTTTTCTAAGCTCATTTAAAACCAGGACTTTCTGATAGACAATACTCATGGCTTGACGTAATTCTACTTTTGACATTGCATTTTTGTAATTTCGGGGGGGGGGGGGGGGGTGGTGATCAGTCAATTCCTGCTCATGATGTAACTGCATGCATTTCCACAGAGCCTACATCAGTTTCTTTTTCAGGAAACAAAGGTGGCCTTCATTGGTACATGTAGATGACGCTGCTTGTAGCATGGGTTGTTCTGCCACCCTTACAGTCCTCCAGCAAATAAAGATTATCAGTTGCACATTGCAGAAAAAGTAATGTCTGGTGGTTGGAGGGTTATTTATATCACCTCTATCAGTTTTTGGTGGCTATCTTTATGAGTGTATCATAGGAGATAGAAACATGCAGACCTTGTGCAATTGTTAACAGAGATTTGCATAATTTGTCATAAAGTATTAAATACACAGGATAAGTCCAACGTGTTTTGATGCAAGATTGTTGGAAACAACATTGATACAATCTTGCCCAAGACTAACTGTTTTTCATGTACTTTCACAGTATAAGAAACCCTGTCACAACAGAAAACCAACTCTTCATTGCCCTGAAGAAGAAAGCTGTACAAGCAATCTGGAATCAACTGTACAGTTCCTTCCAAATAATACAGACTTCTTTTGGTGCAATCAAACATTTGAACTGATTTGTCTTTCATCTGTGATCTGATAATTGCAGCAAACTCATAAAGAGCAGTATACCAGTGCTGCGCTTTTTTACATTTCAGTCCTCTTGTCAGCAACTGAAAGATTGTTTTGCTGCAGAGTGGCAGTGCAGGGTATTGTCAATTGCATCAGGGCCTGAAGAGGCTCATGACACCCACAGTAATGGAGGAACTGCATTTCATAATCCTGACAACCTACATGCTGCCAGAAGGATATCTTATCACCAGAATGCCTTATGAAAGCGTTGTTTGACACTGGCATTTTTAAGCCCATCAGCATTGTCCACATGTTGCTGATGTAGTAGTGTATGATATTTGCTATGCACTGCCAATGACCCTAGCACTATGGAGTCCGGAGTAGCCCATCAAACTCATGACATAGCATTTTAAAGACTCCTAATATATGGAACCAATTTTTGAAGAAAATCATCTGTGCAGCCCTCTACGGTACTACTTATTGATGCAGTGGTAGCTAAAGCATATATTTTGGGGTTGGTAAGGTCATGAACTATAGATTGGTGCAAAGATCGACACTTGTCCCAGCCTAGTTGTTAAACAAACACAGGGATAATGAAATGACTGGGTTTTATGCTGTTTATGTTTATTTCTCTTCCAAAACAAATGACAAAACTGTAAAAGTGGTTTGATTTGGTTCCTAACAATATTAGCCAAAAAAGATTGCCATATTTTTTGGAGATATTGTTTAGTTTATGAAATATTGCTGTGCAAAGTTAAAAAATCTACCTTGTCAAAGAAAAACACGAGAAAGTCAGATTTTTTCAACTTTACAAAGCTATATTTCCTAAAGTAAACAAGATATCAAAAAAATATGGCAAATTTTTGGGGATAATATTGTAAGGAATCAAACAAAACCATTTTTAGTTTTATAATTTGTTTCATAGATGAAATCAACAGAAAACCTGACCATTTCATTATCACTGTGTTTATTTAACAATAAGGCAAGGGCAATGATTGATTTTTGCATGTATCTATAGTTCATGATTATAATAACCCCAAAATATATATTTTAGTTGTCTTTGCATCAGTAAGTAGTACTTAATCAAGCTCTATAGTTGGTTTTCTTCAAAAACAGTCACATGGATTTAAGAGTCCTTAAAAATACCTGATATGCAAATTAACCTGCACATCGAAGTCTGGGTGTAAGTGGTACTAGAAGGCCTCTGCCTGGTTTGTAACCATTTCAATAGACTTATTGATGCTAACTTTTAACAGAGCTACAGTGAACCAGGAATTTGGCACACAATACATTTAGGAAAATACGTGTGATACCTTACCATCTTTGGCATCCTAACTGCACTATTATCGCCAATAATGACAGAACTGTATTAACTGCCATACCTTTGCAAGATAATAGTCACAGATTATGAGTACTGTTGTATTTTTGTCTGCTATTCTTTGTGGCTAGCAGTGGAAGATGCATTACATGGTGACCAAGGGCTCTCTTTGTTCTGAATTATGAATACAAATCCAACAAAAATCTCAACAGCACAAGTAACAAACCCATACACGTCAAGCTTTTCATGAAAAAAAAGGTACAAACTATGTGCAGCAAAGCCACATGTACACTATGGCATAGGATCTATATTCTGTGATTGTGTAGTAGTTTGAAACAGAAACGTTTAGCATTTTTCTACACAGCTGAAAGTTGAAAATTGATAAACCTGGGATACAGTACATTCAAGATTCATATTTTTGCAACAGGGTTTTGAATTAGCGCACATATAATTGGAAGGGGCTACTGGGATAAGGAATAATGCCAAGACAACAAATATGTAAAGACATTTTATTTGATAAGAAATTGACAAGAATGATGTCATTACATTTTTCACATTTTCTTGCTGAAGAAGCCCTTGATGATACACAGTCATCAGTAAATGTCTTTTTCTACACTTACAGAATTGACAATTGTCCCAACATCGACAGAGATATATTCATACCATCTTCACAACCATCCTACCACCACGTAAATATATAATTAAGACTTCAACAATTACAGGTGATCACAATATAATCTCCCAAAAGACTTAGTGACCTTGATGAAATTACATGCAGGCACAAGTGGTGAAATCTCATTTACCCGAATAATTTTGAGACCAGGTGAGCCAGTGTGTCAAGGCTTATTTACAACAAAAACAGCCTGCCAAGAACTCTTTGAGCATTATCATAACTGAGACTTGTGTCATTCAAAGGCAAGCATCCAGAAACTACCCCACACAACAGCTGTCTCAGCAACCGTATTTTGGTGTTCATAGACACAACACGCACATGGCCAGTATGGTAATATACCCTTCTGCTCAAACTGGCAGTAGCAGATAGTAACTAACTGCTCATAAAGCAAGCTGCACGTCTCCCTGTTTTGTGAACTTAAGACTACAGTTTATATTAAATTTGGATTATGTAAAATATGCTCCACAGAATTGTAGTAGGCTACACAAAGAAAAAGCAAGAGGACTGTAACAGTCCTGTGCTCAGCTGACATGGGAACAATGTCCAAACCCAGCAAATAAAAGAAACACAAACATTTAATTGCAGTACCAGCATATGAGGGGGAAAAAAAGAGTTCTATCCAGGAGCTTACCTATATGGTTTCAACCAAATGGCTGCTTGTTTCAGAAGACTGTTTAATATAAAGAAAAGTTTAAAAATGGTGTAAAATTCCAAACTTCTTCACCAGCCCACCCAGTGATCCAATTTGATATAGATTTACCTCCACTCTGTTAGTTAGCAGAAGATATCTACCCTACAGTTTCCAATAAAGAATGGGAGTAGAAATGTGAAAGAATGATGGGCAAGCAGGATCAAGTGCTAGCAGACAAACTCAGATGATTTGTCAGTCAGCTGAGCTAAAACAATATGGTGTGAAGCTTCCCTAACAAGGCATCACTAGTCTTCCAATTAACCTCAGTAGATGGAAATAGGATATATAGTCAGGAAGACATTAAAATACTTTATGGCAAATATATGCCAAATATTGTGTTCGGAATACAATTTTCAGTGACAAGACCAACATTGCCGTTCATAATATTTCTCCACACCTCGTAGCCTTGTCATCAAATCTTCGTCAGTTTACATACACAGAAACATTTACAGTGTCACAAAAACCTTACCTGATTGACAATTTTTAGTCATAATTGCACATTTTCATGTCAATTTTATTATACACATATGTACATGATAAGAGCAACTATGTGCAAGTGGTCCAGTTTTTTCTTAAGACAGGCAATGTGCAACGTTATAGTGGACCCTAAGCTGTATACTGTCAATTGGGAGGCAACATTTAAACACTGAGGGGCTTAATGCCAATGCATCTGCATCCAATTTTTTCCCCATTGAAAGTTGCTAGAAATGGCCCAGTGTTGTAATTGTTTTGTTTGCCTTTTTTTTTTTTTAAATTGATCAAGAAAGACACAGACAGTTACCTCAAGTGTACAGCTTTTTCTGGCACACTCAGGGCAAATAACAGTCAGTACTGCACCAGAAAAAGCTGTGGATTCTGTCCTGAGGTGGTTAATTATATTACCAAACATGCAGATCTCCATTACAACAGCTGCTGTGAACATAAGGTCCTCAGAAGAGAGCAATCAGTTACATGTGTATGTAGCAGCACAGCTATTTACACGCAACTCTTTCAGTGCCTCATTTTGTACTGAGGCCACAAGCTTTCTGCAGCTGCTTTGGCCATTATAATACACCCAAAGTGCACCAAGGAAAGCTGTTGACCTGATCTGATATATTCATCGGTATTATAGGCATACTGCCACATGGATAAAAAAAGTCTTTTTGCAAAGAATATTAACCCTTTCCCCCTCAAACCGGCCAAAACCGGCTGGTGGTCAAATGTCGTCTGCTTCAGTGTTTTCAACTAATTTCAACAGTTATGAAAAACAATTTGACTGACAAATGTACATGAGACTTATCAAGATCACATGACCCAGGTCAACAGCTTTCCTTGGCATGGGTTTGCCCAACCCATGCCAAGGAAAGCTGTTGACTCAGTCTTAACTCAAGGGGAAAGGGTTAAAAGGTATTCATTTGAGAATTCAAAGTTCATCTTCAGAACTTCGACTTAAGTCACAGTAAGGAGGGTAGAAAGAGGAATCTGTTTATACCCTCCTTGGTCAGAGTTGGCAGTGACAGAGTAAAAGAAGTTGGAAAAAGTACCCAACAGGGAGAAATTGGAAAATTACATTCTTGGTCATATATACAGTGAACTTAATGTAAACATAATGACAATGACTTTGTTACATATATGCTTTATCCTTCACAAATATAGTAAATCTACATATTCCCAGGACTGAAGTGATCTGGAGTATATATTAATCCTCAAAATAACAGCATAGTGTTAGATCATTGTGCCTCATAAAATGTGGAAAATACTCATGTTCAACCAATTTTAGACACAATTCAAATATTTAATAAAAAGAAAACAAAAAAACAAAAAAAAAAAAACCTTGTGGTATGCTAATCTGTGAAAATGATTCTAAAAACGGTATCAGAGATAATTTTCAATTTTCCAGCAAGTAATATTTTGATGTTAAAAAATAAGATCTCTTCATTTCTAGCAGCACTGTATAATCTATGTTAATCAATTTTAGAAGAAAAAAGTGACATTTTTAGCATCAAGAAATCAATTACTTAAGTAGCACATGTATTTATTTGACCAAAATCTGACAATCATATCATTCCACAATGTACCTATATCAAGCTGAGAATTACAAGTTGCTCTCTGCTGTTACCTATGGGGATTTGTAGGTCAGGTGATCTACTGACCATCAATTCCAAGAATTTTTGTATTTCTTATCTGCACCTCAAAATTGAGATATCATAGATAACATACCTTCAGATCAAAATTAAAGGAAATCTAGCTCAAAAGAAAATAGAAAGAACAAGTGCACAGTGATCCAAAGGATCTATGTTCCGCGCCACAATATTTTGCAAAAATTTGTTGCACTTGTTGAAAGGATGCACCAACTAGGATGCACAAAAATTGACATGTTCTTGGGCCCTGTGACCTTGAAAATACCTCAAGGTCAAAAACAATACACAGCACACATGCCAGTGGTATGATGCATCTCTGGTATAAATTTCATTGTTCCATCTTTTAGGGTTCTAGAGATATGCTCCAGGACAGACACACATCCCCCTGTCCTCACTAACACCTATACCACCTTTGATGGCGGGGGACAAAAAGAAAAGAAAACCTCCATTTTGGCTTTTACATTTCTTTAATTGAGGTGTGTCTTTTTTTGAGCATGCATATACAGTGACATTCAATTTGGACTTTAGTATGACAATGAAGCTCTGCAGGTTTCATGATTGTACATTTATCTTCTTATACATCATTAACTGTGTAAGTCGTGTCAATATTACAAGGATTAAATATTAGTATAAACGGCAAGATATCATTGCAAAATATCCATGCTCTGTGTCAAATCAAAGCCTGCTTCGTTTCATTAATTGCCTTCTCTTAATTGTGATGATTACAGTTGCCTGGTACCTTATAGAAGGTAAGTCTAATATGCGAGTCATATAGATACAATCTAAACAAATACTGTACATACATTTATAGTAGCCCTAGCCTAGTTTATAATTACATTACACATGATACTACTTTTGATATACATTTTGAAATATTTTACACTGGAATGAACTAGCAAGAATGAAAAGCCGGACTTTACACATGTACCACCTTAATATGATTCAGACATTACAGAAAATATCACAGACAACCTGGATTGTACTCCATAAAAAAAGAGGACTGTGACAGTCCTGTACTCAACTGATCTGCTGATGTGAAGATCAATGAAGTGTGAAATCCACATTACTGTAAGGTTGTGTTGGGGGATAATATAAATTAAAGTTGTTGGGTTCCTTTGTGACAGCTATATGGTACACTGTGCATCAAGATTGAGTAGAATCTGAACATGTTTGTTTTTTTTGGCAACCCCAAAAACTTCCACTTAAATTATTGTGACAAGCTCTCTTGACATATGCACTGTTATTTATAATAAGATTCTTAATTATAAGAAAGGACGCATAAAGCCAGAGGTTTTCTGGCTTGTCTTCTCACCAGCTGCCACCCCCCACCCCCACCCCAAAAGGGAAAACAATAATGAAAAAAATGGTACAACAAATCTTAATTTATTGGCTATCAGTGGCCAATGGTAAGGAGAAAAAGGTGAAAATGTAATTGTGGAAAGACTGATAACCAGTACAGACCTATCCTTTAAGCTCAACTGACTGAGAAGTCAGCTAAGCTAAAACAGTTTAGGTGTATGTTGTGTTTTAAATTTCTACTCTTCAAACCATGGTATCTCCCATGGGGGCAATGCTTGCTTCCAACAGGATCTAAAATGACACATTAAACATGAGTGACAGAACTGTTTAGAACTTTTTTCCCTAACAATAAATAGACTCCGACAACAAATGTTACTGTAAAGAGCTGTGCATGCAAAGTGAGACAGAATCGGCAGTCAATACTGCAGCTACACACAAAACCAATTCTTCTTCTCGATGGATTACTTTTAGTACAAATGTCCTCATAATATACAACTTTCCATTACAAATGGCATCATAAATATAAAATAGTCTTCTATTCCGTCATGAACAGCACCTGACTGTATGATGTAGGTATTTTCTGTGTGACAGCAGTGGGATATAGGAAACACTACCAGTTCTGACAAGTTTTGCATATGATTAATACCCAGCTCATTTTCAACAATAATTAGTTACTTTCATTAAAATAATTCTCAAAGTGAGGCACTATTTTGGGAACAATGCTTCGTCTCACTGCCAAATTAGGCATCTTATCTACAATGCATTCTGCATGCAAGTCCCTCACCACCCACCCACCCCAGCCCCCGACTTTTTGCACCTATGGATCATATATGATCCTGTGCCAGAGATGAATTACCACCGTTCTGTTGCAATGAAGAGTATTTTGTTTTATGATGCCATACATAAATTTACCAATATAAAAGCATAGTGTCCTTTTTGTTTGACAGTGCAAGAAAAACATGACTATCTCTGTATATATGACACTATAAACCAATACGTGACCATTTCGCCACAACAAAAGTATCATAGTCCATTTTGTGACATTGTATTAATCAACCACATATACTCTATCATATCCAACAGAAGGTTATTTTATCCACAATGCCCCGGGATTAGGATCCTGGCAAACTACTATGGTAATATGACAATTCCGCTGCTGGATCATCAGTCTTTTATTGCCTTGGTGACAGCATTGCGCTATAAAATAAGCAAAAATCAATAATTGGTAATTTACCATTTCATAAACAGCCGCTTGGGACCAAGACCCAGGAAATTGGAAAAGCATTTTTGTCTCAAAAATTGACCTTAATTCATTCTTTTTTTTTAATAAGTATGTGTTTCAAGGCAGGAAATTCTCATCATGAGCAAGCACTCATTCATGAATTGATGTGACTTTGCCAGTATCCTAGGCCTCGGTTCCTGTGTAATCAGATAGCATATCATATACTTAAGTTCAAAAGCCCCATATTTGTCACAATTTTGAGTCCCTATCCATTTGACTGACTTATAAAAAAACTTTGCCAAGACAAATGAAGCAAACCCCCCCCCCTAAAAAAATAAATACAATTTAAGAAAAATACAAAAATAATACTATGTACAAAACTGTGTAACCAATGATTACAGTAACTGTTCCATATTTACTACGTAACTGAAAACTCGTATAAGACTTCAATCTTTGCCATAATCCATAAGAGCTTCATGCAGTCCAGGGGTGCACAGATACAAAATAATGACTATAATCTGGGACTCTTGAATTCAACATACAAAAAAAGTACATGTAAATGTGACCAGACATCGCACAACATATTTTTTCACCATACCTGGTAATTCATCGCATACATCACAAAGACAGAGCACAAGCCAAAGGAGAAGCCACCATGAGCATGGCCCAACAGAGCGCAGTCTGTTTTTACTACAACATGTTCATCCCTACAAGCCTAGCTACAACATTACACCATATCCTGCGTACATTGGGGCCACTCTGCTGATTAAAGATCAGAAACAGTTCCACGCATTCATATCACATGTTTAGATGAGAACACTGCACACTCGCACTTAGATACGACAAAACTTGTGAACTGTAGAGAATGTCAGTCAACCTTTGCAGATCTGTTTGTCATGGGTCAATTGTATTGAGCAACAAAATGCTGTCTGTTATGAAGTGATTGTGAGTTGTGATTTTTATATACGTCCCAGATACCTATACCACTAACACAATGATTGTATGCTATCAGAGAGTATTACACAGAAAAAAAAAGATATCTTGGCAATACTGCCATAATATTATTGAAGTTGCTGCATCTTTCAAAATCTTGACAGCACCAGTTAATTTGCATAATTTTGAATACACGACGAGAATTTCCCAATCTAAAGCTGGTAAGGCTCAACCTACAGATTACACATTGTTGTCACTGGTCTCACCATGTTTTTACCCATAATTTTTTATGACCTGGCAATTTCAATTCAGTTGCAAAATTCCCATGTACATGTACATGTTTGCTAATTTTTTTGCACAATACTTCTGCACTGTGTGGTATGTGAAAAATACAACCTTCACTAACTTAGCAAAGAAAAAACTGAAGAGCATGATAGAATATCATATTCATGTGTTTGATTCCTATTTTGTTAGACTCTAAAAATTATTTAAGGTGTAAATTAGTGGTACCAACAAGTACAGCAAACTGAATGTGTGAACCACAAAGCTGATGCAGCACATGATCTTTCACGAAGTCTGAATCATTATATAAATCTAGGTATTTACTAACTAAAACTCAGGCTTCCTTTGGTTCATTGAGCAAATTATGGTGAAAGGCATGTTTTTTAAACAATGGCTTGTCTCACAGTGAAATAATTATGTCTGATTTAGTTAAAAAATGTTTCAACAAAAACAAAGGTATTTCAATGAAGAAAATTGATAGCTAAATGACACCTGATCTGCTCTTTATATAGTTTGGCACAAAATTTATGAAAGATTTGAAGAAAATATCAGGAGTGTCCCTTCTAGTATCATGAAACAAGTTCTCACACCAGGCACATGCACACATGCACATGTACCCATGTGCACAAATAAGAGACAATAGATTTATATACACTGTGCGAGGTGCATCCTCTGCTCTCACAATTGGTAAAAGTGAACTATTCATCAGAAACAATTTATCATAATGATTCCATCAAATTGTTACAATTCACAAATTCCATTGCACTCAAGATAGAAAAAAAATACTGTCAGAGGGAGCAAAAAAAGCTGTATATTGCATGTTTTTCATTGTCCCAGTATCTGCAGGTAGACATAAGTAACAAGGGAAGGTAAAATGGTTAATAACATAAAAAACTGTGTGCTGTTAGTGTACAGAGGGAACTTAAAATCACTGCACAGAACAGGCCTGAGAGGTGGTACTGCCCATGTTGTCGTTCTTAGCTTTTTCCGCTCGCAATACGAGTCCTGCTACCGCCTTCAAACGATGTCCACTGTATAAAATCTTGTTAAGATCTCCAACCTGAACACAAAAATGTGAGATAAGTACAGGCAGGGCAGCACAAAACAAGATTAAAACAAAGAAATTATGCATTATGAGGGTAACATGTAAATAGATTAGTAGGTCGTTACATGAACAAGTGCAGTATATTAGTAGCATTAACCCTTTCAGTGCTAAGCTACAGGCCGAATCAAAAGCTTGCCTTAATATGGTCTGGCAATAAGCCAAAGCGTACTGCAGAAAGCTGTTGACCTGGATCATTCTTTTTTTTTTCCGCAGAAGTATATGCATGCTGGCACCTTGACTGAAAGGTCTTTTTACAAGGAATTTGGATCTGGATCATCAGAGTACTTGAGGTCAGCACAACTTTAATTGTGATTAATACTGAAAGAGTTAACTGTTAGTATCTTTAAAACATGTAGAAGAAATTAGCATCATTTAGGAAGAGAGGAAGAGAGGGTAGCTCTAATACTGAGGTCTCTACTGCAGTGTACAAGCTTGGGAGCTCTTTGCATTGGAGCCCTTGTATTTGGACTGGGAAATCTTGGCAAAACCATATTGCTTCTTCTTGGCCTTCTGCATTTCCATCACAATATTGGCAACAGCCTTAAAACGTCTACCACTACGAAATATCCTGTTTAAGTCCTCTACCTACAGTTGAACGTTAACAGAAAAAGAAAACATTAGCATACCAATGATGATCAACTGTATCATTACTATAGCATGGCAGAAAAAGTTCCTGTTCAGCTATTATGCAATGTAGCCTACATATAGCAATATGTGTAAACATTCTTCAGCATATTTTGAAATATTGTTAGAACTATGAGCAAGAATGTGTAAGCCTAACGTGTAGAAATGTTGAGTTTTGTAAGTTTCAGATATTTTGATTGACTTGTTTAGTATGACAATTTGGAATTTTGAGATTCAATGGACAAGAATATTGTACACAATAGGTTTTCATGACCTCAGATCACCTGACCCCTGCCTTGACTAAATTTTCTGTATGAGCATACCCAGAGAACCCCAGCCAGGGAAGCAGGGAACAAGCTGCAGGCAATGTCCAAATCCAGACCATTTACAATTAAACAGGGAACCAGGGAAGAAGCTGCAGGCAATGTCCAAATCCAGACCATTTACAATTAAACAGGGAACCAGGGAAGAAGCCGCAGGCAATGTCCAAATCCAGACCATTTACAATTAAACAGGGAACCAGGGAAGAAGCTGCAGGCAATGTCCAAATCCAGACCATTTACAATTAAACAGGGAACCAGGGAAGAAGCCGCAGGCAATGTCCAAATCCAGACCATTTACAATTAAACAGGCTAGCACCATTTTGAATGTAAATCAGCAGCAGCTAAAGATTCACCCTTTTCATGGAAAGGGCTGGAAGATTACCTGCAGGTTAATGTATAAGCTATGTACTGGAGAAACTTAACAAGCTACAGTGCAAAACTCTTGACAAGCAGATCTACATTATATTAAAATTTCTGTACGAAGTTCCTCATAAGTTAACACTGAAGTGTTTGTTATATTTATAGCTTTAATTTTTCATGGATGGCCTCCGACACTAATGTAAATTATTTTAGTTTCTCAATTTTCACAGTAAAGTTAATCCACAAATTTCACGCTCTTTAATATACAGTCTACTGTTTGTAATATATTTGAGAATTTCCTATTTTGGTATTGTAAAATTATGAAACCAAAAACTTAACTTATGAATTGACTAACTTTTGATTAATCATGAAAACAAACACATGTGAAGGTTTACACATTTTAAGTCTGAAAGTGAAGAATGGTAGTGTTCACAGGGAAAAGTTTGGCTTACTAATTTACAAAAAGCTGATTAATTCAGTCCCTCACAGTTTTTCATGAAACCTCAGGTCATTTCCTATTGCCAATTTCAAATGAGAGCAGGCTGTACATATGTGTTTTTGCAACAACATGTACACAGAAATAGAAACTGAGGACCATGATGATCCTGAACTCTGCTGACAGAAATCTTTTAGTTTGCTTCAAAAAAAAAACAAAAAAAAAACATATGGAATATTTGTCTAAAATTTGAAATACATGACTTATGTCACCGGGCTCGTTATATGATTGTCCCAGCCCAAGGTGTGTACTTGGAAGTCACTTTTATTCACATAGATTTGTTGTACACATTTAAAATAGCATATATATGCAGTAACATTTGCAACATATACATGTACATTGCTAACCACTTCTATAGTCTTTTCGTTTTTCTTTTCTTCTACTACAGTCTGCTGAAACTTGTTTTTTAAGAGGCAGGTCTTTTTTAATAAGCCTTTTTTGAGCCTGGAGAAAATATTGATGATGGTCATAAACTGGGAAGGGGAGGGGGGTAAAAAATTTATGGTCATTTTGGACATAGATGCAAATATTGACAATTATGGACAGCCCCTAATAATAACATTGAAATGGCCAAGTGTTTTGAAGGGGCGGTCAAAAAGATCAACGAGGTTTCTTCCAAAAGGTGGTCTTTATACCAGGCATCACTGTACATGTTTTCCATTATTTGAGTAGATGGCTTATCTTGGTTAAGAAGTGTGAACTAGTTAACAAAATAATGAATATGATTGAAATGTTTCCTTCTTTTTTATTGTAGTGGAAACTAGTGAATGAAAAAAATAAAATCCTGACCTGACAATGTCAGTTGACATATCCACAGTATCTCCTTCAGCTGTTTCTTTTAAACTACACATATATTTTTCATCCAAATGGTACCGGTACGTGACTCATATGTAACTTTACCTGAATTTCTTTTTGTGATGTGCTTTTGACAAGGTGTTTAATAAAAGTGGGTAGAAGTTCCCCTGTCATGTAAGTCAGCAGAGCTGGATTTACACAGCAATAATAGATGCACAGTCTAACTCAGCACGGACTGGTGGCAGACACGGATACACACAAGAAGCACAGAAAGGTAATGGTCACAACGAAACCTCTGCCTTGAGTCAAGTTAACAAAACTAACCCGATGTTTTCTGACACGATTCAGTAACAACATGTTCAAACATTGCTGAAACATCTCTTAAAACCGTATCAAACAGCTGCTGAAATGAGTTGATTCAAAGCTCTTTTCAAGCAGCCTGTAAATTGTAACTGCCTTTAAAGTTTTGAGAAACAATTATGTGGCTTGTATAGACATACTATAATATTCAAGGTTACGCTTCTAATATAATCAAACAAACTGCAAAGGCATGCAGTGTTTTGTGATTGCTTTTTCAAATATCATGTTTAAATAACTGCTGAGCAAACTGTTGCAAAATGTGAACTACTGTTACTGTAATGTTAATTAGTTAATTGTTTTCTGACAGAAGCAGCAGCGAGGGTGACACCCAGCATATGGCTAGTGACACAGTCCATAAGGCCAGAGTTCTTTAATTATTCGTTTCACGAACTCCGCCGACCCAATTTTTGCCAAAATCAGAAAAAAAATAAAAATGAAAATTCATCTTTTTTTTATTTCCGCCGACCATCTCGGACAGTTCTGCTATTGAAAAGTCAAAGTTCATCCATGCAAGTAGTTCAGATTGAAAAGCTTGCACCAGTCTAGGACTAGAGGTCAAAAAGCATGCTACAATACAAACAGGCAGGTGTATAAAGTGAGAGGAATATGTTAAATACACTGAGTTCCTGTATGGTGTACAGTAATACATGTAGGCATGCTTTAGTGCATAGAAGTAACCAGTTGTGTGGGAATTTTTTTCTCCCTCCTACCCTTTAGTCTGGAGACTAAATTTTTTTAAAAGAAGGCAAGTGCTTTATTTTTATTTTTATTTTTATTCCTCCCTCCTACCCTAGCTTTTTGTGGCAAATGCCTGTGAAACTAAAAATTAAAAAAACTCTGGCCTAATTATCCCTTTCAAGACTGCCTGGGCTACTTAGGAAATTAAGTTGAATAAGCCCCATTGTAGACCTAAATTTTGAACATTTAAAAACAACAGGTAAATTATCATAAAATATATACCATTTTCAGATATTTCAGAACTTTCGTGCCAGAAAAATGGGGGTGGGGCAGTTGAGGGGCTTAAAAGGGATAATACCATAAAGAAGACTGCTTTTGGCACTGCTGCACAACTCCCCATGGATGGGGAATATATATGTAGCCTTGGAGCACAGCTGTGGCCATACACTGGATCCCTAGCTGTCCCACTTGTGTGCATGTGCCTCACACACTGAGTAGCATGCACCCTGCTGGTGGGTATGGGAACCAGGCTACCATGGCCACTGCTGTACAGCACCCCCTGGAGACCACACTTACCTTCACACTGTCCTGCTTTTTCTTCTGGGCTGTCTCGCACAACTCTTTGACTTTTCGCTGTAAAGAGTTTATCAAGCATACAATGAGGTGTATGATCATGTGACACGCTCCAGATTTTGCACTTTCATTTAGAAACCTTTGCATAAAACGTTTGTCTCCAATCATGTCTAAAAATGACAGCATTGACTGTAAAGAATTTTGACTTTTATAACAGGAATGCACAATACACTGAAAATATTTTTGTGAAACACCTATCCTTTCATGCCCGAAAAAAATTGGAAGGAGTGTAAATATATACATATACATACACATACACATACACACATAAGTGACCAACATATGCTTTGATGGTAACAAAGTCAGTGGTAATCACCCAAAATGCCCGAAGGCGCTTGGATACATAATGTCATCTGCATCAATGTATTCTGCCTGAATTTTCATTATCACACAACATTAATTTAAATAAGAACTAGAACAGGCTGATTTTCCGACAGAAAATCAAATGTCTCCCAGTACGCCCTGACTATTGTCACCCTTATTTTATAAATAGGCATACCGATTTCAATGAGCTGCAGATATTGTAAAGGTATACTCTTTATTAACATTTCAAAACGTTGATTTTTGACAAAATGCCCACATGACCTTGGAAAATAGGTCATCTTCAAAAAAATTTCAACTTCCCAAGTCAAATCTTTTTTGAGTTATCATGTCCACATTGATTATAGATGAAATGCCCACGTGACCTTAAAAAATAGGTCAAGGTCATACATCTGCAGTCAGAAGCACGGTCTTACAAAAGTCTTACATAGAAACATAATCACACACGATGTCAACCTCTTTAAGTCAAATCTTTCTCAAGTGCATCTGCAATGATTTTTAAAAAGTGGCCATGTGACCTTGAAAATAGGTCAAGGTCATCCATCTACAATCCCAACCTAGTTCATATTATGGTACATAATCATGCAAAATTTCAACCTCCTAAGTCAAATCTTTGCAGACTTATTACGTTCGCGTTAATTTTACATGACATGCCCATGTGACCTTGAAAAATATGTCAAGGTCACCAATCTGCAATCCCAAGCAAGGTTTTATGTAGGAAGGATGGAAAACCAATATGTCTCCCATTGCACGGGGAGACATAATTGTTCATGATCCCTATCAGGATAAGGTGTGCTGGGTCAACAGTTTCCATGGCCTGGGTTGTGCCATGGAAAGCAGTTTGACTCGTCTTCCTATAAGCAGCAATGCTTAATACAATTAAATTTTTTTTTTTAAATATAAAATTTGAAATATTAAATTAAAAAAAAAATACAATTAAACTTAAGCTGTATACAGGGCAGTGGATTGAATTCTTGACAACTCACCAGTTTGGCCTCTGCTCTCTCCATGCGGCGTTTGAATGTGTTGACCTCTTGCATCATCTTGTAATGATCATCACCCTGAAGCCAAGATAAAGAATGATCAGTGCTGGCTGCAGCAAATCTCCTTAACAGCACATATATAATGTGCCTGCCATAAGCATGCTTCAACTTGCAGTTTAAAACAAACTTATAAGACACATGCACAGATAGTGTTACAAACACACAAGTTTATAGTTTAAGATTTTGTAAACAAATAAAAAAAGGCCTCCATGACAAGTTCAAAAGAAAAGCATGAAGTGTAGGTGGGTGACCATACATGCAGTCATCAAATAAACATGTAGCACAGCAACATTCCATTTTGCATATATTCTTCAATTTTTCTCCTTTCTTTGACTTTTTAAAGTGTATCTTAACTTTCAATTCTGATTTGCATTAAGGTTTATCTACTAAAAGAAGACACCTCCTATATATACACATTTCTTTGGTTCATTTGAAAACTACCACCAGGGATGTGCATACAATAAAGGTATCTCCCTGCTCCCATCCGCACTGTTTGTAGGCTTAAAACATAGTACAAGTGCACTATGTCCACTGTTGTCCTTGACCAATAATCCCATGAGATCCATTAATATTCTGAAGTAAAAAAAATCTTTGACATGTATGCATGTTCCTGACAACATCTGCAGAAAACATTTAAGGTACTGTTGAAAGTCCAAACTATAATAAGCTGTTTGTTTTCAATTCTTGTACAACTGCCAAGTGAAGGCTGAAAATATATCCAGAGAACATGAAGGGAGTTATTACTTCCAGCAGCACAAGTGCAGTTTATCACACCCAATTGAGCCTCATCATGTCACAGGATTCCAGATTTTTTTTTTCTTTTTTTTTGGTGAAACTGTTAATGTTTTCCATAAGAGCATGCAGATAGCCATGGAATCTGTACATGCATACCTGTTAAGTTTCCCCCATAAGGTGGGGGTCTCCCACTTCTTCACCCAAATATTTTTTATTTACCTGCAAAATTTTGCAAATTTGGCAGAATCTCCCCCATGGAAATTTAGTATTTTCTCTTATATTCTTTGTTAGAATAAAAATCTTCCCCTATGGATTTTTTTCAAATTTACATAATAATCTCCCTATTTTGAGGTGTGGAATGTTGACAGGTATGTACATGTACATGTGCGTTGTCACTGCTTGAGCAAAAATGTAGGATAGGTTCCCTAACAAGATGACACTTCAAGCATTACCATGCTAATTAAACTTGAACCATTTACATGACCCATGATAGAAACTTAAGTGTCAGTCTTGTACATAACAATAGCCCCTGGGTGTATACATTACGGTGTATGGATGCCAGCAGGGGTTTCCTAATTTGTGCTGAGTGGTACACACAAGCTAGGATAGCACTTTAAATGATAAAATTATCAACAATTGCGTATATATTTCTACCAGAATTCTGCAGAATGTCTCTGTTAGGCCCATCCGAGGGGCTTGCTAAAAGTAGGCCTAACATGGTAATTGAATGTACAATACTGGTTTTGAAATTATCAGTACAGATATAAGTAGTGCTCTGTGGCTGTTGTTACATGTATGCACCTATAAAAGTAACTACAGAATAGGCACTACAGGAAATCTAACAGTTTACCCTATTTTGTAATGTTAACTACACAACAATATTACAGTATTCTGTAGCATTCTTTATTAATCTACTCTTCTCTTGTGTATTCTGCAGTTGAAATACAATAAACTCAACATGAAATTACTAGGGAATTTTGCTCAAGTAAGAGTACATGTATATGTTATAGTGTTCTATACAACATTATAATAGGGCTTCTTTGCGAGTGATACCATAGTCATGATAATAGATCTACTGTAATAATGGGGAAAAAACAGTTTTAATATAAGAGGAAGAATTTTATGTTTTGGCTTGTGTACCCAGCTGAATACACAAAAAATTGATAATTGTGCATTCAGCTGGTTACACAACATAAGATTCTTCCAGGCTTGAGTTGTATTGGATTATACGTGAATTCAAGTAGCCACACAGCACTATTTCAAACCAAATAAATGAACAATGGCTACAGCTCGCATCACTGAAGATCAAAACTATTTGTCTCCTTTGCCCATGTTCCCGTACGCCATATAAAAATAAATATATTGTCTATGTGTATGTATGTTTGTTTGTTTTTTCATTACCAGTGTAGTACATTATTATCTTCAGTGTACTGTACAGACTTTTGGCCTGCAAACTTCTTTACCACCATATACACAACTCCTTTTGAAAGTTACACGTGGCCCCACTAAAGCACTGATCAAAGGAGGATATATGAATATAATAATACTGTTGGATTAATCCTGCTAACCAACAGCACAGATAGCAAAATGTTTCTTGTGCTGAGTATAATGTTGTTCCAGGTGATCTGTGTATATGACCAAAAAAAGTCAGTCAAGTATCAAGTAAAGTGGTGCCTCTTTAGAGAGACCACCCTCCAAATGTGGTCACATGAAGAAGGTGGTCTCTCAAAAGAGGTCAAAGAACACAGGAAAGATGGAAGGAGCCTTGAACCGCATAAATGAGTCTTAAAAGGCAAATACATGTAATAAGAAACGATTACATGTATGTGTTGATCTATGGATGTTATTGCTTATGATCTTAACTTTATTCAGAACTATTGAGTCTATGTGGTGTACTGAATAATACAGAAAAACATGACCCATATTCATAAATTCCAAACCCAACGATGACAGCAAAGAGATCCTAGAGTTACCAAAGCATCAACATTCATGTTCCAATACCAATGTAAAGAAACAAATTTCACTCCTGACTTCAGACAGGCAGTCACCCATAAAAGGCAACTGGTGGTTTTAAAAATTAAAAAGAGACCTGGTAGGCCTATCACTTTTTGGTTCTCCTGACTTGTCAGTCAGCTGAGTTTATAGCAAAAGAAGAAAGTAGGCCTATATCATTTTTGTGATATTTATGAATCTGGAAAATTATAAACACACTCTATCTCCATTATAACTATGAGTCTGAGAACACAGCCCACAGCATAACATAGCCAATGAAGTATTCAACTGTGTTAAGCTTATAGAAAGGAAACTGGACATTCCCCTGATGTGCAAAATGAGAGTAAAGATTGCTTGCAGTGTGCCCTATGTGGCATCAAATTATAATTTCTGTCCACTGCTGTCAAATTGAAAAGTCATATTAGCCTTGTAAAAGAGTCTGACAACAACAGCTTGTTATTGCACATTGCATACACAATGTTTATGAGAAATTGTTTATGGGCTGCACATGCAAATTTGAAGCAAACAAACTTGTCACAATATAACCGAACATAATTTGTAGTACCCAGATAGGAAGATGTTACTAAAATGGATTAGCATAATTCTGTAAATATGTAGTATTTTGATTATTGGAACTACATACATGTATTTACATGTTCTTGATTAAAAGACTGTGAAAAAAAGGAATGTAAGGACAGACAGATACAAATGCATGGGTAGGTTATGCTGACTGACAAGTTGGCAGAGCAAAAGCAACATATCAGTGTGCACTTCTGAGGGACCTGGGCTAGCTTGCATTGTGCCTACAGTTGGGAAAAGTGCCAAAACATTGCTGAGCAAACTGGTAGAACCATCGCCTGGGCTGTCTCAGGTCTTCAATGCTATTCTGAGATAAAGGTACATGTAATTCTTATAAGTTAATTGTAAATATGACACTGAAAAGGATGCACACAATTATCCTGTTATTTCAACTGAGAGTCTATGATGGCAATCAAGATGACAAGCGTGGTTCTTCATCAGAATAAAAGTACTGTGAGCACTTATTGCTACAATGTAAGTAACATCATCATAATTTTTGTATATTCTTGTTTGTTTATAGAAAATGTTCTATTTTATATGATTATTTTTAATAGGTGCACTTCTCAGAAGTTTGTACTGTTTGATAACTCACTTGCAGCTAATGCTGTTTGACATATGACACTCTGATTGCAATAAGGCTGAGAATGAGCCCCATCATAATGCCATCAATTTATTGACTTGACCGCTTTACAGGGGAAATATCAAAATATATGTTCAGTATATGTGTGTGTGTATACACAATCATGGAATATAATCTTTAAAATCAATACTAATTAACATTGAAGAAAAACTGTTGTACTTCAATTAGGCAAATCAAATTTTAAGCTTTTCATACCCTCAAAAGTAGAGAAAACAGAGGATCCTTCATTTCAACTTGTATGTATTTCTACTTTGTAGACAAGTGGACAGAGTTCTGCTGAGCAAATATCTTTTCTAGTTACACAATCTTTACCCACAAAGTCTAACGTCTTGAAGCACTTCTACATGATTATATATTACAAGACAAGAAATCTATCACCACAGTTCTTTTCATATCCCTGTCCTCGTCTATTCATCTCAGTTTTCCATAAGATATGAACAGCACTGAAAGAACATATCCCTGAACCTGGGCAAACTTAAGACACTGCAAGTCAAAGGCTATCACAAGTCCATACTTTGGACTTTATACTTTGACAGTGAGCTGGACTGTAACATTAATTCTCAATACTGCAAAAAACTTGCCTTAAATTTGTTCAAGCAGGCGCAATTTGCTTGTAACACAGGCATGTGTTATGGTTGACATCTCTCACAAAAGGATATCAATTAATATAAAATCAGCTTTTTGATAGCCTGACAACTTGGACTTGTAAATGTTTATTGTTTTGCTTTGTACAGGTATTTTTTCAAATAGAAATAGACCTGGAAATTCAGTCATCACACAGTGCTGCCATCTGCTTTAAATCACAAATTCCTTTAAAATTTGTTGGTGGTCTCTCAAAAATAGCTAGTCAAATAGCATAAAATTGATAGAGCAATTCACATAATAAATGTAGCCTTAAAGCAGTCTATAAAACAAAACTTTTGCAAATAGTCCTCATGTCAAATGTTTGGTAGGATACTCCAACAGCTGTCCATGATAATGGAGTATTGCCCATCTTGAGAGACCATCCCATGGGGTCATCAAATTGTAGTCTTTCATGATGTGTGCAAATACCACAATAATAATGAATCAGTGTCCTCAAAAGATGGCCTTTCCATCCAGGCAGCTTTTCATTTGACTGGTTTTACAGGTCATGTACGTGTACCATCAATGCTACTGTATAGTCCTGATAGGAACAGTTTGGTAAGACATTCTCCAGTAGCTGTTCATGGTAATGAAGTACATTGTATCTACTTAACAGCCTTCACACGATGGGATGAAGGCCATGCATACAGATTCTCCAGGAGTATAACCAATGCATATACACAATTGTATGATCTAATGAAGGAAGCCTTTGTGGAGCCAATGGACCTTGAAAAGTATGGTATGGTCTTTATGGCAGATGCTCTTCTTATATGCATAAAGTCTCCTCTAAAACAAAGTGGATAACATCTTGATATCATCTTTGCTCCCTAGCTTTTTTAACTCCTGACTGACTGGTGCCCCATTTATACGGTTTTGCCTGTTGCACGCTTCTGGCCATATCATAATGCTTATTTGACCCCCCCCCCCCCACACACACACACACAAAGAAAAACATGGGTATATAAGTGAGAATGCCCATTCCCTATGTTGCTCAAATGTTTGCAAACACTTACCAATGTGACCATAAAGTTACCTTTTCTTTCTTGGGGATCCATCAAAACATGTAACATGCTGCTTGTAGGCAAAGTTCTGCAACTTTGTACACCATTATGGCTGCCTTACCAATCAAAACAAAGAATGATGGGATGAATTTTAAAAGCAACAAATCAATAGTCAGGTCAGGAAGGGGTGAAGAGGGGAGCTAATGATGACCAGTTGACAAAGAACAGACAGCTCCTCAGCGGCCTTCATGGTGAAAACTATGAAGTGTGAAAAATAGGAAAACACAGACTGAGCAGCAGATAAAAGCAGACCATACCCATGGTACTTTGCATGTGTGATGCGGGCCTGTAGTTACAAAGCATGAGACTTGGGAAAGATGGAAACTACCCAAGTTGTAACCCATACATATGGACAGCTCAAGAATGCTGTATATATAGCTTGCTTACAAAGGCTGACAATTAAGCAGTTAAAAAAGCTGACTATCCAAACTAGAACCCAGACTGGTAGCTGAGGAAGCCATGATTCAGCTGCTGGAACAAGACAGCACAGAATTGGCTTCAAAAGCAGCACACATTATGTGGAAGGGGAGCAGAGGTCACCAATTTGCATGTTCACTAGCCCAGGACAAAGGAAATTCCAATCAGGGCAAGTAAATATTTCACAGCACATGCTCCAGTGGCAACCAACAATTTTGCTTTTGCAAATGGGATTGGGATGAATGAACATGTAAGTTGGAATAAGGCACAAGTAAAATAAAAAAATTGCACTCAAAACTGGAGCAGAAGTAAATGATTGGTGAGCCAGGGTGAATTGACAGGGAGACTACATGGCTACTCTGGTAGAGGATTACTCTATTTATATCCTGGTACTGACTTGTACATGTCGCCTGATTGATCATGACCGTATTTGAACAATTAATTAAAAAGCAGAAAACAGGAGTGCCATTCAATTATGAACAAGTTTCAAAAGATTTCAAGCTGCAGTCTGATAAATTAATAATATGGGTGAAGAAATGTCATGTGTGGTACATGAAAAATGACTGAAAATGATTTATTGTGTTAAAGATCAAAGCCACTGGAATGATTTGGTTGAAATTTAAGAATTATGTTGATCACACGGGTAACTATGATATGATAACTCCAGTTTGCTTCAAGTCAGCTACTGTGTATGCGTAACTTAAGAAATACAGTGCATTGTAAAGTTACACGTAATTATTAAAATTTGCATGGTATTTAACTTTGTAATTTCACAACTAAGAAATGCAAAATTGAATACCATATATGGAAACAAAAACTTTAAAATATTGCATGCTTGTGATCGCACATTCACAAAATTGGTATTTGTCAAAAATATAAATTGCCAAGATACAGGAAAAACCTGGACTCAATAGACCGAAGAGGTTTTATACAAAATTCATATCTGCCAAAAATGTAAATTGTCAATTATGTCAAATAAAATACTGTAGAATCTATTACCACCAGCCAGGAGACTGGTGAAAACTGGACTCAATAGGGGAGAGATTTTACTACAGAATACACAATTTTAAGTACCAGTACAAACAGACGCAGCTCTGCAGAGAGGTAGTTGAAATATGGGAGTGGTCTCTTTATGCACATCTTAATAGGGATATTCTTCTGTACCTACAGAATGAACAATATCTGCAGTTGACATAACATAGCTTGAGGTCTTTCTTTAATTGTCAGCTTTCAAAATGATAATAGGTAATATCCTTCAATTGTTTTGAGGGGTTGTAGTTGATAATGAAGCCTTTTTGAGATGTAGCTATCGAACAAACTGCTTCATGACTTGTGCTAGAGTCATCCGTGTGCATCTATAGACAATGTGCTGGGCAAACGTGCACTGCAGAGGGAGGGGCAAATTTGCTGCACAAGTTGTAGTGAGCTTACCGACAATTCACTAGTGGCGTCCACAGTTGCTTCTTCCTACAGATAGTATAATGTTAGTGTTCACCTCAATCATTGTTAGAGCATTGAAGATGTGAGAAGGCGAGAGATAGAAAGTTGTTATAGAAATGTGTTACATTCATTAGTAAATGTAAAAAATGACAATGAAGGCAACATTTTTATTACAGAATGATGCAACAAAAATGAAGTAATAACCTAGCATCTTATTTATACATGTATGTACAATTAGATGTACTTGTATGTGCCCAAGCCAAAGCCAAGCCATCTTTTAGATTTACACTGTTACAAGCTGCACCACATAAGCACTGACCCAAGACGGATATATCATTTAACTGTTGGACTAACCCTAGTGACCAACAGCAGAGACAGAAAAATGTTCCTTGTGCTGGGTATAATATTGTCCCAGGTGATCTGTGTATGGCTAAATGTGGGCCAAAAAAGTCGAGTAAAGTGGTGCCTCTTCTGAGACATCAGGAACCTCATAAATGAGTCTTAAAAGGCAAAGAATGAGAAACAAATCTTTATTCAGCATTACTGAGTTTATCGGGTGTACGAATTGTTTTCAATTTGTAGAAAGGAAACTGGATGTTGCCCTGATGTGCAAAATGAGAGTAAATTCTGCTTACAGTGTGCCCTATGTGGCTTCAAACCCATAATTTCTGTCCGCTGTTGTCAAAATGAAAAGCCATTTTAGCCTTGCAAAAGAGCCAGACACCAAAAGGTTCTGAAGCTGAGGCTTAATTCTGAAAAATTGTACTTCTCGGAAGTTCTTACTGTTTGGTAACTCACTTGCAGCTGATACTGTTCAACATAGGATGCTTTGATTGCAATAAGGCAATAAGGCTAACAGTGGACCCCATCATGATGACAATCAGGCAATAAGGCTGACAGTGGACCACATCATGATGACAATCAGGCAATAAGGCTAACAGTGGACCCCATCATGATGACAATCAGGCAATAAGACTGACAGTGGACCCCATCATGATGATAACAATATTATTGACTTGACCCCCCTACTTACCGAATATCAAGATGCATGTTCAATATATATATAGATATACACAGACACAGACACACATATATGTATATCGTATATTATTTTGTGTGTATGTGTGTGTACAAAATCATGGAAAATTAATCTTGAAAATAATATTGCTGGTTATTGAAGAAAAAGCATTGCACTTCAATTAGGGAAATCAGATTTTAAGCTTTTCGTACCTTCAAAAGCACAGAAGACAGAGATCCTTCATTTCAACTAGTAACAGGGCTGGCTGAATAGTTCGAAGCCTAAGTGGAATATCTCAATCAGATTGAAACACACTTTTGCCACCAACAAGTACATTCAGTCATTTAATGAAGCATAGACATAAGAACTGCAACTGTAATGTGATTGGTGTCTTTGTACCAGACCATCTTGTGAACCTACCCATTGTAATCACCAGAAATGGACAAAACTGGCTATAGGGCAGTCATCAAGTACCTTCAACTAAAAAGGCTAACTCCGACAACAGACATAATTATGCCGACATGGTCTCCACTTTAGGAGATGATGCCCCTTCCTTTTCCAGTGTTAAGAAGTGGGCTGCAGAATTCAAGCGTGGCAGAGAGAGCCTTGATGATGACGTGTGTCCAGGAAGGCCTTCAAAAGCAACCATTGCCAAAAACATCACCCGGGTGCATGATGTGGTGATGGCTGATCGACAATTGACCACTCGACATATTGCCAGTGTTGGGGCATCTCTCATGAGAAGGCTGAGCACATTATCACCAAGGAGTCGGGAATGACAAAAGTTTCTGCAAGATGGGTGCCACAGCTATTGGCAGCAGATGAGAAATGTGTAAGATTCCTGGTGTCCCATGACAATTTAGGAAGTTTTGAAGCAGATTCCGATGATTTTTTGGCCTGATTTGTAACCATAGATGACACCTGGATTTATCACTTTGAACCAGACACCAAAATTCAGGCTAAACAATAGAAGCATCTGGGATCAGCCAACCCACCCCACCCCCCATAAAAGCCACGTCAGTTATTTCTGCTGGAAAGGTGATGGCTTCAGTCTTTTGGGATTCCAAGGATATTCTGCTGATTGACTACCTTGAAAAAGGCCAAACGATCAATGGAAGATATTATGCCTACCTCCTGAGACAGTTGCGTGAAATTATCAAAACTAAGCGAAGGGGAATGCTGACTAAAGGAGTCCTGTTTCACCAAGACAATGGTCCCGTTCACAAAATATTGGTTGCCATGTCAGCGATCTACAATTGTGGCTTTGAACCCATTGACCACCCCGCTTAGTCTCCTGATTTAGCCCCCTCAGACTTCTACCTATTTCCCTAAATAAAAAAGGAACTAGCCTGTCACCAATTTCTTAGTGATGATGACATAATTTCCGCTGTGAATGACTTTCTTAGGGTGGTTGAAGAAAATTTCTTCTTGACCAGCATCCAGGCCTTGCAGCATCGCTGGCAAAAGTGTGTCAACCTGGAAGGGGACTATGTAGAGAATTAAATGAAAACCATGGACTTTGTTTGGGTCTTTCACAGCGAGGCTTAGAACTTTTCAGCCTGCCCTTTTATCTATATCTACATTGTAAACCAGCACACAGATTTCCTGCTGAGCAAATATAGTTTCTAGTTAAACAATCCTTATCCGAAAAATTCTAAGGTCTTGAAACACTTCCATATCATCAATACAAGAAATTTGTTACCAAAGTTCTTTTCTTATCCCTGTCCTCGTCTATTCATCTCAGTTTTCCATAAGGTATGGACAGCACTTTAAGAACATATCCCTGAACCTGGGCAAACTTAAGACACTGCAAGTCAAAGGCTATCACAAGTCCCTACTTTGGACTTTATACTCTGACAGTGTGCTGGACTGTAACATTAATTTTCCATACTGCAAAAACTTGCCTTTGTTTGAGCAGGCACATGATCACTCCTGATACAGGTATGTGTTATGGATGATATCTCTGACAAAAGGACATCAATTAATATAAAATCAGTGTTGTGATAGCCTGACAACTTGGACTTGTAAAGGTTTCTTCTTTTGCTTTGTGTAGGTATTTTCTCAAATAGAAACACACTTGGAAATTCAGTCATCACACAGTGCTGCCACCTGCTTTAAATCAGAAATTCCTGTCAAATTCAACATGTGCATTGCCTGTATGTGTAGTGACCTTTGCTTCCTGTAGTGCCATTTGCCCCTTCTTCATTTTGTGGTGGCGAGAGCTGCCCACTGTTGCCTTTGGGCAAGTGCTGTTCCTCTGTATGCATTTGCCAGCAAATATGCATAGAGTGGTCCTTCTTTTCAGAGACCACCTACAGAGCTGGTCCAAAAGTGGTCATATAAAGTAGGTTGCCTCTCAAAAGCAGTCATACATCATGGAAATGATAGAGCAATTCACCTAATAAATGTGGTCTTAAGCATACTAAAAGGTATAAAAGCCATCTCTAAAACAAGAAGAACTACTGTATATAGTCCTCATGTCAAATGTTTGGTAAGATTCTCTAACAGCTGTGCAAGATAATGGAGTGTTACCCATCTTGAAAGACAATCCCTTGGGGTCATCAAATTGTGGCTTTTCATTATGTGTGCAAATACCATGGTAATTATGAATCAGTGTCCTCATCCATGTACAGACAGCCTTTCCAGCCAGGCAACTTTTTATTTGAGTGGTTTAACAGGTCAGGTACCATTAATGGTACTGTATTGTCCTAATAGCAACACTTTGGTAAGACATTCCCTGGTAGCTGTCCATGGTAATGAAGGATATTATATCTCTATCAGTAGCAGCCTTCACACGATGGGATGAAAACCATGCACACAGATTCTCCAGGAGTGCATACAATGCACATAAAAATTGTATGATATCACAGGAAGCCTTTGTGCAGCCAAAGGACCTTGAAAAGTATGGTACGGTCTTTATGGCAGCCGCTCTTCTTATATGCATAAAGTCTCCTCTAAAACAAAGTGGATAACATCTTGATATCATCTTTGCTCCCCAGCTTTTTTAACTCCTGACTGACTGGTGCCCCATTTCTTTTGTTTTGCCTGTTGCAAGCTTCTTGCCAATTATGCTCATTAAAAAGAAGAAAAAAAACAAGTTATCATATTCTCAGTGTACATATTGTCAAGAATCCTACCTGAAATTTTATCCACACACACACAAAATACATGGGTATATAAGTGACAATGTTCATTCCCTATATAAATGTTGCCCAAAAGTTTGCAAACACTTACCAATGTGACCATAAAGTTACCTTTTCTTTCGTGGGGATACATCAAAACATGTAACATACCACTTGTCAGCAAAATTCTGCATCTTTGTACACCATTATGGCTGCCTTAACAATCGAAACAAAGAATGATGGGATAAATTTTAAAAGCAACAAATCAAAAGTCAGGTCAGGAAAGGGTGGGGCAGGGGAGCTAATGATGACCAGTTGACAAAGAACAGACAGCTCCTCAGCGGCCTTCATAATGAAAACTAATGAAGTGTGAAAAATAGGAAACGCAGACTGAGCAGCAGATAAAAGCAGACCATACCCACGATACTTTGCATGTGTGATGCGGGCAAGTAGTTACAAAGCCTGAGACTTGGGAAAGATGGAAACTACCCAAGTTGTAACCCATACATATGGACAGCTCAAGAATGCTGTATGTGTAGCTTGCTTACAAAGGCTGACAATTAAGCAGTTAAAAAAGCTGACTATCCAAACTAGCACCCAGATTGGTAGCCGAGGAAGCCATGATTCAGCTGCTGGAACAAGACAGCACAGAATCGGCTTCAAAAGTAGCAGACATTATGTGGAATGGGAGCAGAGGTCACCAATTTGTATGTTCACTAGCCCAGGCCAAATTAAATTCAAATCAGCACAATTAAATATTATGAACAAGTTTAAAAAGGTTTCAAGCTGCAGTTGATCACAGGGGTAACTATAATATGATGACTCCAGTTTGCTTAAAGTCAGCTTCTGTGTATGCGTGACTTAAGAAATACAGTGAACCATAAAGTTTAGTAATCAGTGTATGCATGGCTTAAGAAATACAGTGCACTGCAAAGTTAAGTATTACATGTAAATTTGCATGGTATGTAACTTTGTAAATTTCACAACTAGGAAATGCAAAATTGAATACAACATATGCCAGTTAAAAATATTGCAAACTTGTCATGGCACATTCACATTAATATCTGCCAAAAACATAAATTGCCAAATATGTCAAATAAAGTGCTGTAGAATCTATTACCACCAGCCAGGGGACAGGAGAAAACTGGACTCAGAAGCGGAGTGGTTTTACTACAGAATACACAATTTTAACTACAAATAGACCCAGATCTACAGAGAGGTAATTGCAATATGGGAGTGATCTCTTTATGCACATCTTAATAGGGATAGTCCACTGTACCTACAGTCAGTGAATAATACCATATCTGCAGTTGACATCTCTAACATAGCTTGCAGTCTTTCTTTAATTGTCAGCTTTCAAATGATAATAACTAATATCCTTTTATTACTTTGAGGGGTTGTAGTTGATAATGAAGCCTTTTTGAGATGTACCTATCATACAAACTGCTTCATGACTTGTGCTAGAGTCATCCGTGTGCATCTATAGACAATGTGCTGGGCAAACGTGCACTGCAGAGGGAGGGGCAAGTTTGCTGCACGAGTTGTAGTGAGCTTACCGATAATTCACCAGTGGTGTCCACAGTTGCTTCTTCCTACAGATAGTATAATGTTAGTGTCCACCTCAGTCGTTAGAACATTGAAGATGTGAGAAAGCGAGAGATAGAAAGTTGTTAGAAAAGTGATACATTCACTAGTACTGTACATGTAAATGTAAACAATGAAGGCAACATTTTTATTGCTCAATGAGGCAACAAAAATGAAGTAATAACCTAAAATCTTATTTGCACATACACGTACAATTAGGTGTACACTGTATGTACTCAGGCCAAACCCATGTCATCTTTTCAGATTTACATGTATTTACAGATACATGGACCTTCCTCATTCATTTCTCAAGCATCACAACATGTACCAGACCAGGGTTTGACATTAGTGGTTGTTGCCTTGCATGGGGCTACGAGATCTTCAAAAAAAAAAAAAAAAAAATTCAGCATGGGGCGAGTACTTTTTACATCTTTCACAAGGCCCTTCTCCTTCAGGAGGGGAGCATAAATACTCATCCTTCAAGCTTGTCAGTTGATATCAAAGTTGCAGTCAGTATATTGGAAAAGTTGTGATTGTTGTGAGTCAACTACATTCAGGCAAAGGGTGGCTGGTGAAGATCATACTACAGTGAAAACTCGTTATAATGACACCATCTGTTATCTAAACAATGTGTCGGATAACTGATTATGTCAGATAAATGAGTCAAATAACAAAGAAAATAAACCTTTTCCATGAAAATGTGTGTCATATATTGAATAGTACATGTATGTTGGATACCTAAGTGTCGTTATAATGAGGTTTCACTGTACATTATTATAACTATGTACTAGTTCCTTGATTAATCAGTGTTAATAGTCAGACAACCGCCACCTCTTGCTAACACAGTAACTGTAGCAACAATAGCTTATTTTATCCTCTTGTCAAGTTGCTTTACGTAACCATGAAGAAAGATGCAAGCAGGAAACTTATTAGATCCAGCTCCTTTCCAACAACACATTAGCTTATAGGACTAACTGTTAGAGACCATAGTTGTGGGAGGTTTGGTTCAACTATAGTTTCAATGCTCTCTCTGAAACTCCTTAGGTGAAAAGACTGCCTATGCCTGGTTTATTTATTCATGGTTGGCTAACATTTGTCACTATGTAAAACATGATGCTGTTTATGCATGGATATAGCTGAATGTCATTGATGTTCTTGATGTCATGCTGCTTCAAAACTTTAAAGATTTTACAATACCAGGATTTTTCAAGTTTAAATATAGCCATTTTACCATGTTAGCTAATGCATAAAGTCAGGATCAGGAAAAAAAAAATGGCTGTTCCCATGCCCTGAGTGCAGAGGCCAAGAAATGGATCATTTTCTGGTGTCAATGCTATGCCTTTTTCTTTTGTCTTTTCCACCAATGCCTAGATTTGTATATTAAATGTGCTATAACCGTTTCCCCTTTTAACTGTCCCAGAATGGCCAGTAGTCACATGTTGTCTGCTTTAATGCTTTCTTTTTTTTTAAACTAATCCCAACTGTAACGAAAAGCAATTTAAATGCAAATTGTACTTGAGACCTGTTACGATAGTATGACCCAGATCAACAGTTTTCCGCTGTCTGGGTTGAGTGCTTGAGTGCCCAACCCATGCCAAAAATAAGCTGTTGACACAGTTTTTATTCAAGGGGAAAAGGTAAAGGCAAAAAATTATGCACCAAATGATATCTGATAAAGCAATATACCATAAAAGCTAAGGGTTACCTTATAAAGTACATGTACATTGATGAAAAACAAAGTCCCTGTTAAAACCACAAAATGAGGCTCCGACAAGACAAAACTTTTGGGAACATTAATATACAATTTTTTATGCACGGAGGTATGCCTGTCTGTTCATTTTTGTGTGGGGATCTGAATCAATTTCTTGACCAGTTTGCTTTGACATCCTGCAATTTGACCATGCATTACAAGCAATGGATGACAGCTCTGGCTGCAAGCTCGGACCAAGAGGCTGTACACGTATTCATCAACTCCAAGCTGTGGCAAACCCACAATCTACACATTATTTCACTGGCTAAACATGCAATCTTCCTGCTGTCCAACGACAAAAAATCAAACTACCAGTCATTTGTGTGGCCTGACTGACATGCATCTGGGCTTCCTGCAAGTTGGGAGCAATCTTTAATAGCAATTGCCTATCCACAACCTTTGCTGGCATGTTTCCAAGGCAAGCTTACAGTGATGTTGACCACCCCACACTCACATTTTATGATCACAACTTGTACACACTATGCAGACACAGCTTAAAGCTTGCTGCACATGACATTGTGTGTGTGGCATAAGATGAACACATGGACCACTGTTCACTGCAAGGCTTCAACAGTTCAAAATCCTTGGTAAAGCCAATTTTTGTCAGTAAAATGGTTTGGCAAAACTTCAATTTACTCCCAAGTGAGTGAAAAAGTAAATGTATTGTAAGGACGTTAACTGTTGGTTGTGATTTTGTTTTGCAAAACTTTATGGACTGCCTGTGCAGAGTCCTATTTGCCCAGCAATTACGTATGGATTCAAGCAAGGTTAAAATCTCTGCAGTGTGGCAAGAAAGGTCTCTCTCTGGACAGGCAACTTTACTGACAAGTTACACAACAAAATTCAATTTCTAACTTGAAAACTAAAGAGATATTACTAGTCTACATTCTTCTATGGAGATGCAATCCCTACTTTTAACCCTTTCCGTCAAAACCGGCTTGTGGTCAAATGTCATCTGCTTGAATGTTTTTGACTAATTCTAACAGTCAAGAAGAAAAAACAATAGGGATGTGTGAACAGCCCATCCTCAGCTGACCTTGACATTTAACCCTTATTAAATCCCACTCTGGAAATGAAGTAAAACAAGAGGATCATGATGATCCTGTGCTCTGCTGACTGGAATCTGCTTTCATAATGTTGCAACACATCCAACGTAGTATGTATACCCATATATATATTAACAGTAGTACCAAGGTTTGATATATCATACCTTATGATGAAGAATTTTAATTTAAAACAAATAATAAATTAAAAATTCATTAAAAAAATGTGTAATATCAATCCAATTACACAATTAGTTCTTGAAAAATTATTGCATCATCATCTCCTCTGCAAACTTGGTAGAAATCCACCTGTCTGAAACTGTTTTTGCAGAAGTCAAAAAAATAACTTTAACACACAAAAAAATGCATCAAAAATAGACAAATATGACAGTGCTACCTGTTCAACACATTAAGGGTCTGGGGGTTCCCAGAAGTATCCCTATGCAATTTCCAAGCAATTGGCTAAGCAGTTTCAAAGAAGATTTTTTAGGATATGGCCAAAACTTGAACAAAAAAATTAACAGAAAATCCAAAAATCGATGGAACATGACCATTTGAATAAACTTAGTACAAACACACTCAAAGTACATCCCCACAAAATTTCAAGTGAATCCAGCAACAATGTTTGGAAAGAAGTTGAAAATGTGAACTGTTGATGGACAGTCGCTGACGCCGATGGAGACAGATGAAGGACCATACCGTAACTTCAGCTGACTGACAAGTCAGCAGATGTAAAATTGGATAAGAATTGTAGGTGAAACATATAAAGATAACATGACCCAGGTCAAAACCTTGGCATGGGCTGCATGCTTAATACCCAACCTACACCAAGGAAAACTGTTCACTTATTACCTCAAGGGGGGGGGGGGGAGGGTTAAACTTTACTGTTTAAAGTTAGTGAAAGTTTAATTTCAAGATTTTCATTCTTAAATTACCCAATGTGAGTAACTGTACAAAACCACAAGAGCGGGTCAAATTTAGTCATTTTTATACCACAATTAATGCCTTAAACTGCCAAGACTCAACTTGACTTTTTGGTTGGCAATTTTTTTTTTTTATAAAAATAAGGTTGTCAATGATACTACATGTACTGACAAAACTTTCGGGTTGTGATTTATAAAGAATTTGTCAAGGATATAACAACTTTTGCTTTTAATGGAAGGGAAAAAAGATACAAGATACATGTAGAGGGTATAATTTGTTTCTCCAAAAACAGCTATTCTACACAATCAGTGTCTTACTCGTACTAAAACAGTCAAGACTGCTGCTAATGGCAGGCTCACACTTTTGCAAGCATCAGAGTCAAAAATGTCACCTAACTGTAACAGTGATTAACCTTTTGGTTGGGAATTAATATCATCATCACTGTTTGTTTCTTCATTCTCAAAAAAAAAAAAATCATACTAACCTTTGAAGCTGCAGGCATTTTACGCGAGTCTTTGGCCATGAGTTCCTTGGTGTTGAGAGGCCCCTTGCTGCTGTCCCCTTTCTGGCGTCCCCACACATCTATCACCAATGGGTCTGTGCTCAGGTAGTTCAAAAACTGTGCAACACATTGACATGCAGGTTTATGTCATATTTAATCATATCAGCATAGCTGTATCCAGACAACAGACAAAGTGGACCACCAGATCATGATCATGATGATTATGTACTTTAAAAATCACTGGCTGATGTGCTGCTTCCATTAAAATAATGAACTGTACTAAAATTGTTATTCTTAATAGTTATCTACATTTATCATAAATACAGTTAAAACTAGTGTTAAGAAACAAGAGGACTGTGACCGTCCAATGCTGACCATGGCACCAACAGATTCTTGCTGCAATAACAATGGGTGTTTCTACATGTAAATGAAAGTGTGTTTGTCTATGTGTGTACAATAAACCCTGTTTTAAGACCCTGCCTCAAGAGCCGGCCAAAAATGGTCCCATAAGGGAGGTGGTCTCTTAATAGAGGTGAAATAAAATGGAAAAGATGGCAAAAGGAACACAGGAAACATGTTCTGAAAAGACAGATGGTCTTTCCACACAGTGGTCTCCCAAAATAGGTTTCATTGTATTGCTTAAAAAAAAACATGAGGGTTGCCCAAGTGTCTATTGCCCGATTTTCAAAAACTAAAATCTGATTAAAAACAAAACAAAAAGAAGTATATCTCAGTTTGCGGTAAAAAAAAAATAGATTGTGGACATGTATAACATCAGAAGAAAACTGACCTTGACCTTTTTGAGCTCAACTAAAAGGAAACCTAAGATTGCTGAACATATGCACCCTCTGTCTCCAGTATAAGTCACCACAAGAAGGTTAATTCTTTCCACAAGCTACATACACAATAAGATCTCTGATATCACTCCAAGGGCCACTTTCAACTCATTCCACCCTGATACAAGACCAAGTCAACAGGTTTCCTGAGTGCACCAAGGATGGCTGTTGACCAGGGGCATATAATTTGGAATGATCTTCCATGCAAGAATGTAATTTAAACAAATAAAAAGCACTGCAACACCACTCAGTGAATCCAGTTGGGTCCACCCATGGTACATCCTTATCAAGTTTGCACAGCATACAGCCAAGTTTCTGAGAAGTGGAAACTATCTGTTGTGGATGGACAATGGCCATACAGGGACAACACTTAGTAGGCCGAGAAGGAGTCATTTCAACCAGACAATGCCATGCTATGCACTTTGCTCATGATTTAAATTTATAAACAAGAGGCTGTTCACAGTGAAGGAGGGCTGATGTGTGCTCACCTGTTGTGTGACTGGGCTGAAGTGGTACACCTTCTCAAAGTTGAAGTCTGGGTTTGTGGTTCCCGCGATCTCCTTTGTCACTGTTTCCTCATTTTCAAGGTAGAACTTGAACTTAACCCGACTCTGTAAAATTGTATGATTTGATATTTCATATTTGTACATAGAGTACACCCCAGCCAATTTCTGACTTGTTACCAAGAAAATTACACACAAAGTGAATATGGATCCCATAACATCTGAAGTAACCAAATCATGCAGGCTTACCAACCAGCATTTTATTCACAAAATGTTTGTTCGAAAAATAAACCTAACGAATTGGTGAAAAAGGCAGCTACTTCCAAACCAGCAACCAGTGGACGGGAGACATGCATTTTCTTGGACCTGACCCTCAGGAAAGCCAAATGTCTTTTATCCTCCATCCCAAACATACCTATTGTAAAGTGACACCACTCCAAGTGCCAGATGGACACTTGGCCTTCTGATGCAATGGCCCTCTTTGTCCAACTTTACTTTTTTCAGTGCCAATCATGACTGAAGTCAATCTACTTAGGCCAAACTAGTCTGAATTACTGTTAGGATCCCAGATCTGTATACCTCATAAAAAGACCTTTCATTCAAGTACCAGTATGCCTATAGTTCCAGAGAGAATATCCCAAGTCAACAGCTTTTCCTGGCGCGCATTGCACCCAAAGCGTGTCAAGAAAAGCTGTTGACTCAGTCCAAAATTTGGAACTCAAAGTATTAAAATAGATGTGTTCTTTTTACTTAACTCTTTCCCCTTGGTCTGGGACTCAGCTGAAAGATTTCCTGGGCATGGCTTGGTGATAGTCATCAAACCTGCACCAAGTAGTTAAACTGATGGCCCACAGCACCTTGGATCAGGACTCGGCTACAATCACTGGCTTTGCTTTTCATTAATGTGAAAAATTAATAAAAATGACAAACCAAGAACATTTTGCTATCAGCCAGTCTTGGTCAGTTTACAGAGAAAGTGGTAAATTATTACTCTATAGCTTCTTTCTTTGAAAACAATCTTGCGCAGTTAAAGTATATGCAGAAACTTAACTGTGAGTCACTCATAAGTGGTGTAGATTTTTTACTTTCCTACCTTTTCAATCATTGGTGGCAAACCTCTGGCACCACCGATCTTCAGTTTGAAATGCAACTGTTGCCCAACCTGTAAATTGACGAGCAATACTGGATGAACACGTAGTTGATACAGTGACATGTATTAAATACACAAGGGGACTGTGACGGTTATGTGTTCAGGTGACCGATGCACAGTGTGATATGGTTCCTAAAGACAGGTGGTACTATTTTAGTGTTTCTGAGAACAATTAAATTCCCCTTCCTCATTCAAGTCAGTGACTTTGTGCTAAAATAATTTAATGTCTCATCTTAATTTTCATTTTTATGTGAGGAACAATTAGTCAATGTCTACTGAATTATAACGGCAGCCTCATAATTATGGATTGACACAGCTGTATGTGTTATATCAACACTTAGTGGACTTACCAACTCTGAGGGCTCATCAACAAAGTCATCTGGAGGAAGGTCCTTTCCATCCTTGGTACATGGCCAGATAGACACCTGCAGTTTCCCTGAACACAGATGAAACCAATGGCAAAGTCTCATGTGAAATATGATAACAGTGCATTTGGTCCAAAACATAGACAAGACCAGTGGTAAAGTCTGGTGTGGCATTTAATAAAGTGTACTGGGACCAAGATAGAGACAAGACCAATGGTAAGGTCTGGTGTGGAATGTAACAGTATTTTAGGACCATAATATAGATGAGACCAATGGTGAAGTGGACTATGATAGCAGGACTGCTTTGGGACCATAAATGGACAAGACCAATGGTGTAGTCATGTGTAGAGCAGGATGGCAGTGTTGTGGGACCATTGCTCTCAAACTGGTTCTTCCCAAATACATTTCTCAGTAAACAGAAAACATAAAACAGTTTTCACATCTAAAATTTTAAATGCAAATTGAAATTCTATTTTTGGTACAGATGGCACTATAGTTGTCAGTGATGCATTATGGGACATAAAAAGTGTATGTCATGGAATCTGTGTAATTAACCATACCCTTAGCCTATGAAATGGATTTAGTGAGTTAAAACAGATCACATTTTTTGAATGAAGACAGAGTGTGTTGCATTGTAGTGCCTGACCTACCATGCTCCTGTGCGCGGTAATCATTGATCCCTATATGTTCCTCCATCTCCACCTTGTAGGACAGGGACTGCAGGTAAACTAGACTGGTGCCAATCAATACCTCTGAAGTTGGGTCCTCCCAGGTTGGGTCTTGTTCCTGCAATTATAGACAAACTGTGGTTAAGAATTCCTTGGACCACATACATATAAGACCTGGTGGGAGTTCCTTTGACCATACATACACTGTATAAGGCGGCCTGACTCGGTGAGAGTTCCTTTGGCCATGCATATAAGGCGGCCTGACTTGGTGAGAGTTCCCTTGATCATACATTTAAGGCCTGGTGCTGTGTCCTTTTTTTTCAGTGTCTCATGAGGGAAGCTGGGACAAAATACTTTCATGAAATAATCTTTGAAAAGCTCTGTACTTTTTTCTCTTCCTTCTGAAAATAGTTCCACTAAGAATCTTGAGATAGTGCTTGCATCATAAGAAATAAAGAAAGCTTAATATCAGTTTCAGGCTTGTGATGAACAGGATGATAACAGCAGTCCTATCTAAGATAGTTTTGATACAATTTGCAAGACCAATACTTACTATTCCATAAACCAGTGCTTAAGTGCACATACAAATGAAAAAAAAAAAATCCTTGCCGTACACAGAAGCAAGGGCCATGATCATGAACTGTACAATGCACAAAGCAACTTGCCAAATATACTCTGCTCCACATGTACCTTTTTCATGCTGTTAGTATGTGTGCCCATACAATTTCATATAAAGTTTGTAAAAATATTCTGCACAATCAAACGTCCTTTGTCAACTGCATGCTCTGGGCGCAATGGGCCCGATGTGCACTAAAGCTGGTAACTTTGTCTTGATTTCACTAGGAAAAGGTTTGTATACACACACACACACACACACATATAATTACACATTATATATGTGTGTGTGTGTGTAGGGACCACAAATAACAAAAGGTATGTCTTTGTAATCCCAACCCTCCCCCTAATAAAAAGACAACCCCCCCAAAAAAAAACATCAGATGGACATAATCTGAACCATTGCCATGTCAATTTTTTTTTTGGGGGGGGGGGGGGAGGGCAGGTCAAAATCCTATGAATGAAGGAAAGGAAAGCTGATTGATCCTTGGCATGTTATCTTGATTGGTATTGTCTACAATTTTAATTTTAAACGTCCTTTTTAAAAATTTTTAAATTGGTTTTGAAATTGGACAAAAAATGTTGAAGCAGATAACATTTAACCACCAGCTGGTTTTAGCCAGTTTAAGGGGGAAATGGTTCAGTTGCATTGACCCAGTTTAAAAAGTTGTGAATTAACCCTTTGGGGAGGGAGTAAACAGCTTCAGTGGCACAACTTGGCTGAGGAAAGCAATTGACTGATCATACATAGAATTCTTCATTGAAAAAAGAAAAAAACCCACCCGATAATTTCTGATAGTTCTTGATGGAAAAAGATGTATATTGATACATAGGTCTAAGGTCTCTCAAGGTGAAAATGCTGCTCGAATAACACAACAAATGATAAAACTGTAAGAGCCGGTGACATCACAGACAGCTCCATGACACAACCAGGTCCAAGTCAATCAGTGCAGCTCACGATACACTTATTCTGACCTGAAATTTGTTCGGTTACCTTGGGCAAGTCCCAGTTGGGATCGCCATCCTCACGGTTCTGGTACATCTCCTGCATCAGGAACTTGCGATTGATGAACTTATTTTTGTCCCACATGAACTCATTACCATTCTGCATGTTCTTGACTTTCACGAATATCTACAAAAGATGTTTTTTGCATTAAAATCCTTTATTATGAAAAAACAAAAGATGACAGACAAATATGAAATGTCCAGTAAAAATTCTAACTGACTCAGTACATACGGGAACTTGGCGGTCAGTATAAAGATACTCTATGCGGTTACAGGCCTACTTTGACAATGAGGGATCAAGGTTGTTACAAAGATGTGCATAATAAATTTACATTATGCATGTGTGGTATCAAAAAATTAATACAGTGCAGTGGGATATGTTGTATACATGTGTACATAGGTCCTGTTAAACTGCAATGGAAAGGTAGCCATATAACAGAGGGTGTGCCTACCTATGTAATCACTATTTGTCACAAATTCCTTAACACATTTGAATGCTACAATAAAATGTCACTTAGAAATATGAGTTTTGACTATTTTCATTGTGCAAAGCTGACATACGAGGGCTGGCTGAAAAGTTCTAAGTTTAAGTTGGACATCTCAATTGGATTGAAAACACTTTTGCCACCAACAAGTACAATCATTTAATGCATCATAGACATAAGAACTGCAACTGTAGTGTGATTATTTCTTTGTACCAGACCATCTTGTGAACCTACCCATTGAAAGCAGTGCCAGAAATGGACAAAACTGGCTATAGGGCAGTCATCATGCACGTACCTTCACCTGAAAGGGCTAACTCCAACACAGACACATGCTGACATGGTCTCTACTTTAGGGGATGATGCCCCTTCTTTTTCCACTGTTGAGAAGTGGGATGTGGAATTCAAGTGTGGCAGAGAGAGCTTTGGTGATGACACACATCAAGGAATGCCTTTAACAGCAACTGGTCTAGACTGGACATAAAGAAAACTCAAGACTGTGGGGATTTTTTGAACACCACTGTATTGGTCATATATAGCTTGTGTTGTGGAGTTCTGAAGATTGGATCCCTGTAGGCCTGCTTTCAACTGACCATTGTGACAACACAGCATAATGTTGTCCAGGTCATGCACCACTGAAGACGTGCGTCTTTCATCTTGGGTGCCAGTCTACGCGGTGGAAAAGGAGGCTCAGGGAGGGGCTATAATGTCGACAAGACGGACGACACAGGGGATGACAATACCTTTTGGTACTTTATGTGCCTGGGTAAAAATGAAAAAGGAGCTAGGTGGTCGCCATAATGATGACGTTATTTCCACTGTCACTCTTTTAGGGTGGCTGAAGAAAATTTCTTCTTGACTGCCATCCAGGCCTTGCAGCATCGCTGGCAAAAGTGTGTAAACCTGGAAGGGAACTATGTCGAGAGACAAATGAAAACCATTGACTTTGTATGGGTCTTTCACAGCTAGGCTTAAAACTTTTCACTCAGCGATCCTATAATGCAAAACAATTTACATGAGAAATTTGTTGTCAAATTCATTTATCTGTAAGAGATAGACAGTGACTGGTACAGATAGGGGTTCACTAAGTTTGATCACCAGATTTCTGTAATAGGGTACTGATGCAATGTAGGTGTCACAAGACGCGACTTTGTTGGATACAAGTCAGTTGTTGGTTTTTATTGTTACAAACACCACAGCATGACACTCACTTCAGGGCGACCATCCTTCTTGCCACGAGACTGGGGGGAGACAAGGATTGGTTCAAATTTGACCCCCTTGTCGAGTTCTTCAGAGATGGCATTGCACTCCATGATCATGGGAAACAGCTCGACCAAATCTTGCTGCAGAGTCAGATCATCTGTCAACAAACAATGAAATAATAGTAATATATCAGCTTGCTTGGCAAGCTCTCCAAATTAACCCAGCCTGTGAGCAAGATGTTAACATAGGCTGTTTTTTTTTCCTTGTGACAGACCACACAGGATTCTATTCCAGGGAGATACTACTTACCATAGAATCCCTTTTAAGCATCAGAGTGCTTAGAAAAAGAATAAACAGAAGTCTTATTTGTACATCTATATTTGATATACTTTTCATATAACATCATCAAAATTATAATACTTATATTAATATATATTTTTGGCTTTTTCCTTGGTCACAGAGAGAGGGGCACTGAAATAGGCAGGGCTGCTTAGACCGGATAACATTGTAACAGGGGCTCATTTCATACCATAACTATTAATAAAGGCATCAGCCACTGGTTTTTGTATTGCTTGGCCAGCTATGTTAACTGTGGCAGATGCAGCATTACTAGTGACTTTAATCCTTTACCCCCTTGAACCAGGCGAAACTGACTGCTGGTCAAATATCGCCTGCTTCAATGATTCTGATCATCAATTTCAATAGTGATGAAAATCAATTTGAATGAAATAGCAGATGAGACCTATGAAGAGAACATAGCCCAGGTCAACAGCTTTCATTGGAGCAGATTGGGCACTGATATCCAACCCACACCAAAACAAAGTTGTTAACTCAATCTGATTCATAGTGATGGTCACTACAGATTCGTATCATCACTGTCATACTTCATTGGTTACATCATACTTAATTCCAGATGGGAAACATGGATAAACGTGGTGTGGTGTCACATGTACTTCAAAGGAGTTAAAGCTCGTCATGAGAAATACAAAGAATTCAAGTTTGTCTTCATTCTGGGTAAGTAAGCAGCAATATAGAGGACAGGTATACACTAAGTTTCTTCCTATAACGTTAAGGCCTAGTATGTATGCTACACAGGGCATTTTGATCTTATATTTATTGAAACTGTTTCATCACTGATGTTACAATGCCCACCTTCTGAATATTCTAGATCATAGCAGAACTCAAATAAGAATGACAAAGATCATATAACTTTAACAATAACAATATATTTACAATAAAAAATCAGTACAAAGTAGCTAAATGAAATTACTTAGCTATCCCAAAAGTAAAACAGTCTGTAGGAAAATCATAATCCCTGGTAAGAGACTCTTCACAGTCCTATGGTAGGTGCAGAATAGTCTGGTACAAATCCCACAGAGATACAGTTTGGTTCCAGTGTGGTATTCAAAGGCGCATTGCTGATCCAAATCCCACAGAGGTACAGTTTGGTTCCAATGAGGTACAATTAACACCAAATATACTAGTCCACTCAAAGACACTGTCCACACTCCACAGGTACAATGCATAAATGAGTATCTCCTTGGAAATAACAATGACTTACTGTCCCACTGGCTTGAAGTCACACAGCTTCTGTCAGATCACATAATTCTGCTGTCTCCAGTCATGAAAGGATCTGTTTTATATATCTAGGCTGAGAATTCTCACCAGTATTCTACAATTTTCTAATTAATCACACATCATACATCTCTGTGATTTTCCAGAACATCAGAACTTCTACCTTTGTTTACTACTGTGCATGTATATAGGTCACCACTTCAAACCACTCCATTGTTCGCTATGACAAAGCAGGCTAACTCAGTGACCCAACACACACAATGAATATAGTGACCTGACACACTCAATGAATACAGTGACCTCTCCAAATCAAAACAAATAGCCATACCCATATTCATGACACATCCCCCTTCTTGGGGAATGAAAAATTGGACATATAAGGAGAATTTTTCTTACAAATTGTCAACATTTAGGTATTTTACTCTACAATACAAAATGGCTTCAAGCACGAAATATCTATTCTTTGTGCGAAGTGGCATTACCATTCAAATATATTAACTGCACAATATCTTACACTGTTTGTACATGGTAGTTCCAGCATTAATCTTATAATCTGAACACATTCATATAAGTTATATTTATACAATTTTCACTTAGTGCATTGGCAACCACATTGTCCCTGCCATGGACATGCTCAATTTTCAAGTTGTATCCTTGTAGATACAATATCCATCTCAACAATATCTGATTTGTGTCTTTGAACTTATCCGGCAACTTTAAAGGATTGTGATCAGAGTAGCCCAGTACTGGATACAGACATGCAGTAACATGTACTTCAAAATGCTGAAAACCTGACAATAAAGCAAGTGCTTCTTTTTCGATGATGGAATATTTCCTTTAATGGGTGTTAAATTTCTAAGAGAAATAACTCACAGGGTGTTCCAAACCATCGATACCATCCTGTATTAACAGACCACCTGCTGCCACATCAATTGCGCCAACTGCAATCTTGCATGGCTTTTCAAAATCTGGGGCTGAATGAACTGGTGTACTTCAAGTTTAGTTTTCACCTCTTAGAAGGCACAGTGACTCTGATTATGCCAAATGAAAATTTCTTTCTTTTTTTAATAATTTTGTCAATGGTTCAGTGACTTCTGAAAAATTCTTACAGAATTTCCTGTAATATCCAGGCATGCCTAAAAAACATAGTTAGTTCCTTTTTTGTTGTTGGCTGAGGAAAGTCCAAATTTGCTTAAATTTTTGCTGTTTTTGGCAATACTTTTCCATAACCCATTTTATAGTCCAGGTATGTCACTTCAGATTGACCAAGTTCACTTTTGTTTAAGTGCACTGTAAGACCAGAGGAAGTCAGTCTTTCACAGAAGGCTCTAGTTTTTTCAAGATGTTCAGCCCAGGTTTTTGACAAAATACAGATTTCATCAATGTAGGTTACATCCTTCTAAATCAGCTGTCACCATGCTCATTAACCTGGTGAATATTGCAGGTGCATTTTTCATTCCAAATGGCATCATTTTACATTGAAAAAGGCCATCAAGTGTCACAAAAGCTGATACTTCTTTGGCGTCTACAGTGAGTGGCACCGGCCAATTACCATTAATCAAGTCATATTTGCTTACAAAATGTACATTTCCTATCTTATCAATACAATCATTTGCTCTAAGGATTGGATAGGAGTCTGATTTAGTCACGCCATTCACCTTTCTATAATCAATGCAAAATGCCACTGAACCATCAGGTTTTGGAACCAATACAATAGGACCACTCCAGCTACTCTGACTTGGCTCTGTCATATCATTTTACAGCATTTAATTTATTTCTTCGCCCACTGCAGCCAATCTAAGAGGATCCATCCAATAAGGTTGCTGCTTTATTGGACAAGCATCCCCTACATCTACATAATAATTAAGTGTGACCAGGCTGGTCTGAGAATAAATGTTCAAACTCATGAATAAGTTTTGCTAAATCAGCTTGCTGTGCAGGCTTCAAAAGACTGATCTTGCTATCAAGATTTTTCAATATGTCAGAGTTCTGCATTTTTCTACTGGTAATAGAACTCAAGTCTTCATCTGAGAATGGATAGTTCTCATCATCACCATTATCATTTTCATCATTCTTTGAAATGGTGGCATTGACAATTGATAGTGGTGTTCTTCTTTCATGATATTCTTTTAACATGTTGATGTGACCAGGCTGTTTAGCTTTCCTCCTGTCAGGTGTCGATATTATATAGTCCACATCATTCAACTTTCTTTCAACCTGGTAAAGATCACTAAATTTTGCCTGAATTGAATGCCCTTGCATAGGAAAAAGTACCAATAACTTGTCTCCTGGTTTAAAACTTCTATCCCTTGCCTTCCTGTCATACCATGATTTCATCTTACCCTGTGCATTAATCAGATTTTATTGTACCACCTCACAAGCTTTTTTCACCTTTCTTTGAATTTGGACACATAGTCTGCGATAGGTTCATCTTGTGTTTCCACCAACCATTTTTCTTTCATAAGCTTTAGTGGATCTCTCACAGTCTGTCCATATATCAGTTCAAATGGACTGAACCCCAGTGACTCATTTGGTATCTCTCTGGTGGCAAATAATAACATATGTATACCTTTATCCCATTCATTTTCATTTTCAAAACAATAGGATCTCATCATGTTCTTCAGTTTTGATGATACCTTTCTAGCTCTAGCCCCTTGTGGTTCTGGGTGGTAGGCTGAAGATTTAATTTGTTTAATGCCTTACTGAAACACTGCAGACATGAAATTTGAACCTAGGTCACTTTGTATCTGTACCGATGTCAGAGAATATTTGGGCCCCCCGAACGGATGGGCCCCCGGGGGCCATTCATTCGGCGAACGTTTGGGCCCCCCGTACGAACATTCCGCCCCCCCCCCAATAGAAATTGGAATAACTTAGTTTTGGCCCAATACACTCTATATATACATCCTGTATGATATTTTGCAAACTCTAAAAGAAATATTTTCAAAAGAATTTGTTATTAATTTGTAAAATAAATGTAAATCAAACAATTGAATAAATTTGCAAGGCTTAATGTTTGCCACTATATATACATGTATATATTGGTGTATTTTACATGTAATGTGGGTGCATATACCTTGTAGGAATTATCTCACAATCCTCCAAATATATACCAAGTGTTTTTTTTTTATTTTATATATATTTATGCAACACATATTTTAGCACAAATCTACCCCACATGTATAGATTCAGGTGTCTCCATTTCCCCCTGATTCCTTGTTATCTGAATTTCTGGAGATTTGAAGAGTTTGGGTCATGCAAGTGCAAACATAGGATAAATAAATGTGAGAGGGCCCTGTTGTTCCAGAATATTTGGGCCCCCTATTTGTAAGTAAATGCCTTGCAGTGAATATAAATGGGGAGGGGGCCCTTTGGTTTCAGAATATTTGGGCCTCCTATTTGTAAGTAAATGCCTTGCAGTGGGTATAAATGGCAAGGGGGGGGGGGGGGAATGCCTTTAGTTCCAGAATATTTGGGCCCCTTATTTGTAAGGAAAAGCCTTGCAATAGATATAAATGGGAAGGGGGCCCTTTGGTTTCAGAACATTCGGGCTCCCTATTTGTAAGTAAATGCCTTGCAGGGGATATAAATAGGGAGGGGGCCATTTGGTTCCAGAATATTTGCCTCCCCCCCCCCCCCTTTGTATGTGTCCTGAAGAGGATGCATAAAGATGTAATATATATCTGTTAAATGTGCATAATAAATAGAAAGAGGGGGGGGGGCTCTCTGTTCAGAATAGCCCCCCCCCAATTTGCAGTTACATGTATACAATTTATATCCACTTCAAGATGGATACAAATAGGGGGCCCAATAGTCTGGAACCAAAGGGCCCCCTCCCCATTTATATCCACTGCAAGGCATTTACTTGCAAATAAGGGGCCAAATAATCTGGAACCAAAGGGCCCCCTAGCCATTAATATCCACTTCAAGACACATACAAATTGGGGGGGGGGGGGGCAAATATTCTGGAACCAAAGGGCCCCTCTCTATTTATACCCACTGCAAGGCCTTTACTTACAAATAGGGGGCCCAAACATTCTGGAACCAAAGGGCCCCCTCCCCATATATATCCACTTCAAGACACATACAAATGGGGGGGGGGGTCCAAATATTCTGGAACCAAAGGGCCCCCTACCCATTGATACCCACTGCAAGGCATTTACTTACAAATAGGGGGCCTAAAAATTATTGAACCAAAGGCCCCCCCCCCCCCATATATATATCCACTTCAAGACACATACAAATGGGGGGCCCAAATATTCTGAAGCCAAAAGGAACCCCATCCCCATTTAAATCTACTTCAAGACACAAACAAATAGGGGGCCCAAATATACTGGAACCAAAGGGCCCCCTCCCCATTTATATCCACTGCAAGGCACTTACATACAAATAGGGGACCAAATATTCTGGACCTAAAGGGCCCCCTCCCCATTTATATCCACTGCAAGGCATTTACTTACAAATAGGGGGCCCAAATAATCTGGAACCAAGGGGCCCCCTTCCCATTTATATCTACTCCAAGACACATACAAATAGGGGGCCCAAATATTCTGGAACCAGAGGGCCCCCTCCCCATATATATCCATTGCAAGGCACTTACATACAAATAGGGGGCCAAAGTATTCAAGATTCACTTCAATGCATTTAGATACCAAAAGGGGGCCCAATAGTCTGGAGTCAAAGGGCCCCTTTCCCATTTATAGCCACCTCAAGGCACTTAGATACTGTTCAGGGGTCAAGTGGCCCAAATCAAAAGCCTGCGCCCCCCCCCCCCCCCCAGCCGCTATCTACATAACTGGAAATTAAAAGTCATTTATAGTTATTTTACAGAAATATATGTACATGTAGTTTGGGTTAGCTCAACTATTAATATGAAAGGGCCCAAATATTCTAGAACGTTTGGGCCCGGGGGGGGGGGGGGCGGGCGAATATTTGGGCCCGGGGCCCATCTGGTCGGCGAATGGATGGGCCCGGGGGCCCAAATATTCGTTGACACCGGCAGTCCTACTGTAGTGGAAAATTTTATTAAAGCATAAGTGTTAGTTGGAGCTTTAATGTTTTTAATGGGATGGTCTCAGGATACCTAGTGGCTGAATCCATGATAGTAAGGAGAAATTTATTTCCTGTTTTTGTTTTCAGAAGTGGTCCCACACAATCTATAATCATGATAATAACTCTGCTAAATGGTTCTTCAAGAACAGGGATACTATTCAAAGAGCAGGTTTTATTTTCTCATTGGGTTTTCCGACCACTTAACATGTATGACATGCCTTACAAATTCTGGCACATCCCGGTGTAATCTGGGACAAAAGAAGTCTTGTTATATTTGATCTTGAGTCTTCCTTATACCCAAGTGGCCTGCCATAGGCAAATCATGAGCTGTTTTTAATACTTCTGCTCTATATGATGGCGGAACCACTATTTGATGAATGATTCTCCATTCTTCATCAGTGGGAGCATCTGGAGGGCTCCATTTCCTCATCAACACTCCTGACTTAAAATAAAAACAGATCACCTCTTTTTGTGCCTCTTCTTCAGTTAAAGCTGTATTTGCTAATTTTCTTCACAGAGGGTCAGTGTTTTACTCCCTAATCAGCCTATCTCGATTCAAATGAGGCATTTGACTCAGATGATCATTTTGGTGTACCTGGTCAGAGAGGTTAATACCGTCATGGCTTACATCTGGACTCAAGTTACCTTCATGGCTTACTTGGTCCTCCAGGTTACCAGGAAAGAATGTCTCTGCCAGTCCTAGACATTCATCATCCTGGCTTCTTTTTGTTAAGAAACTTCAAGAGCCATTGACCTTGTCACAACATAGGTGGGAAAAATGCCTGGAAATTCCTGCTTAAGATACTCTGTGTCCTCTCTCATGACTGGCTCATCAGTTAAATATGGTACCGGTTTACCTTTCACATTATCCCCTGCTATATCATTCCAAAGAAAGAAGGTCACACCTTCTATTGGGAGACGGTACAATACATACAATAACCGGTCCAATTTTGAAATCAGACTTCATGTAAACTTTGTGAAGCATGACTGTTATGTAGTTTCTCTGAACACCCTGAAGTAACACACTGGCTTTTTGATAAGTTTAATCCTGCAAAGAAAGTACATCTTCCAAAAGTAAAGACAGGGCAGCACCAGTGTGCCTTAGGATCACAACTGCCTTCTGGTCAACAGCATTTTCTTTCTGTGACATCACCCCTTCCGATTTGAAACTTTCATAGCCATCCAATATGGACTCAGCTACCCCATCATGCAGGTGGGTTTTCAAATTTACCATCAAGATTATCAGAATGTCCATTAGACATATTTAGAGTTGGGTGCCCCTTAATGCCTGGCTAAACCAACTGATTTCCCAGTTTTATTGGCACTTCTCTGGAGGAAAAAACACTCAGATTTCACATGACCCCTTTCATGGCAGTAACTGCATGTAGGTCCATTTCAGAACTTTTGCCCTGTTTTCTAATTAGCAGGTTTATCAGGTTGAGGAGAATTATTGGGCTTTTGTTCTGATTTTTGACGGGGGGGGGGGGGGGGGGAGAGGTTACCCGTTCCCTCTGGTTTCTTTCCAAATTTAGATCTGAACTGACCCTGTTTGGTTTTTCCAAAAAAATTTCTTTTGCAATGCAACCTTTAAAGTCTTCTACCAAAATAAATAGTCTGAATGTCTCAAAATCATTTTTTATTTTCCAGGAGGTACACCATCTGTCAAACAGATTCTCTTTCTTTCTGGCAAATTACACATAGGTTTCATCTGGTTCCTTTTGGCCACCCCTGGGTTTTTGTCTATAAGCCTCAGATACTAACTTATCTGCTTTTATAACAGCATCTTTCAACACATCATACTCAGAACTTTGTTCTATGGAGACCGATAAATAAACTTTTTGTGCTTTTCCAATATACACACTTTGCAAAAGAGGAGGCCACACCCTTGTAGGCCATTCTAAAGTTTCAGCTATTTTCTCAAAAGACAATAAGAATTTTGATACTTCTTTTTCTTGAAATTTTAGTACTAAACATGCATTCTTTGCTACATCAAAAGATGATGACTGTGCTGAGTTATCTGATGTAGAACGCCTAAGTTCAAGCTTTTACTCATGTTCTCTTGCCTCTCTTGCTTCTTTGCTTTTCTTTCATCAGCCTCTTTTGCTTCCTGTGCTGCCTCTCTTGCAGCCTGAAGTTTTAATTTAGTGAATTCCAATTGAACTGCCAAACTTCTATCCCCTGATCCCACATCTTCAAGGAAACCTTCTTCAACCAAATGGGAAATTGTCTTTTGTTTCAAAGGTATTTTCCTGATACCTGGTGATACCTCTAAATTTAAGTATTTGGCCAAATTTTCCAGGTTCTTCTTTAACAATTTATCAAAATCTTTGACTGTTAAGTCCTCATTAGCCAGAAACACATTTGAATCTATTGACATGTTGTCTTAATGTCTGTATATTGAACAAAAACTGTATTTATAAATACCACATATCCTTTGTTGAGTTCAAACTGTAAGATTCAGTGTTTACAAACTTCTTGAATTTTTCCAGATGATTCAACCGTTATGTTCTTATTGCAAAATAACTCAATGTTTTGTCTTGAATTTGATCCCTTTGGTCTTGGATTATTCCCAGACGAGCCCCCAAAATTTGTTATGATGCCCACCTTCTGGAATATTCTAGATCGTAGCAGAACTCAAATAAGAATGACAACGACCATATAACTTCAACAATAACAATATATTAACAATAAAAAATCAGTAAAAATGAAATTGTACACTTAGCTATCCAAAAATTAAAACAGTCTATGGGAAAATCCTAATCCCTGGTGAGAGATTCTCCACAGGTACTCTCCCACAGTTCCAAGTCCTATGGTAGGTGCCGAAAAGTCTGCAACAAATCCCACAGAGGTACGGTGTGGTTCCAATTTGGTACTCAAATGCGCAGTGCTGATCCAAATCCTACAGAGGTACAGCTTGGTTCCAATGTGGTATAATTAACACCAAATATACTAGTCCACTCAGAGACACTGTCCACACTCCACAGGTACAATGCATAAATGAGTATCTCCTTGGCAATAACAATGGCTCACAGTCCCATTGGCTTGAAGTCACACAGCTCCTGTCAGATCTCAGAATTCTCCTATCTCCAGTCAGGAAAGGATCTGTTTCATATATCTAGGCTGAGAATTCTCACCAGTATTTTACAATTTTCTAATTAATCACACATCATACCTCTCTGTGATTTTCTAGAACATCAGAACTTCTGCCTTTGTTTACTATTGTGCATGTATGTTGGTCACCACTTCAAACCACTCCATTGGTCACTATGACAAAGCACAATGACAAAGCAGGCTAACTCAGTGACCCAACACACAATGAATACAGTGACCTGCAACACACTCAATGAATAGACCTTTCCAGTACGATAGATGGTGTTGGCGTTGTTTTCAACAGTGCTTCGCGGATTGGGAAAATCGGGGTGTAACACCTCTGCATCAGACGGTCAGTGCCATATGCCAACATGGGGAAGCGAGACCACTGTTGTGTGCCAAATTGCCAGAATAATCGTAGTAAACAACCAGACCTAAGAATTTTGCACCACTTTTATTATCCTAAGCATGGATCAGTTTTATTCGTATTTTTATTGGTATTTCTCGGTGGTATTTTGACCAGGCTCACGGCTTTGCTGTACCCTGAATTAGCTTTGCTAGCTGTGCATGTTGACGCTGATTAATGTTGCATTTAAAAGGTTGATAGATATGTTTCGCCCATATTCAGTCGAGTGATGTCTCAAATATGTATTGCCGCACTAATAACATAAAACCACATGTGTAATTGAGAGCAATTTTGTGGAGTTCTTGGTGGGATGTTCAATCGCGTGGCTTCAGCAGCTATTTTGAAAAACTTGAATGGCTTGCTCATTGAAGATTGTTTCCTGTGTATTTTCGGGACAAAACCCTTCGTGTACTCATTTTATCAAAAGTATTTACAAGCAGAGTTATGTGATAGGAAGTGACCTTCTGTTTAGTTTATTTTCAATGCAACAGTGGCCTAAATCGGCACAGCTCTGTGCTCCATAAGTACTTGCTGAAGAAACCATGTTTGTGTGTGGCTGCTTCTTGCCAGCTAGGCTGGTGTGATATTTGAATATAGCACTAACCGCATCGTAGTCGACCCAAAAATGTTTCTTATGCTGGAATTTAAAAGTAATTTTGAATGTATGATGCAGACACGTATAATCTAAATTCTCCCTTTCAACTTCTCCTCCGCCTTCTCTTGCATTCACCTCCATTTCTAAACCAGTGCTCAGTGGCGACCGGAACACCCCGATTACAGGCAGAGCCACCACAGATGACAAAATGTACTAAACGTTCGCAACGCCCTCTAACGTATTCAAAAGGTCTATTGAATACAGTGACCTCTCTAAATTAAAAACAGACAGCCATACCAGAGTATTTCCCGGATATATAAACACCTTTTGCTGAAAGGAGACATATCGGATTCTTAGTCTGTGAAAACTTGGGAAGATGATCGAACTGTGATATTGCTCTTGAAGTCTGACACAGTAAGTTGTCTCCTTGGCAATCATTTCAAATATATTAACCAGAGCCATGCCTGGGGGGAATGAATGTCTTGCCAGCATAATTCAAGCCACTCCGAACTTTTCCTACATAACCAATGAATTATGACAGTGATGGTACAAGTCTGTAGTGACCAGCACTATGAATTATTTACCCAAGTATGAATGCCCTGCCCAGTGTAGTTTGTGAAATAATGGCACTCCAAAGTTTTTTGTTGATAGACAGAAGGGCTGACAGATGGACGGACGGATGGACGTCTCTAGTATGACACACTTATATAGAAAAACATGACCCATATTCATAAATATCAAACCCAACAATGACAGCAAACAGATTCCAGAATTACCAAAGCACCAACATTCATCTTCCAATACCAATGTGAAGAAACATATTTCACTCTGACTTGAGACAGGCAGTCACCCACAGCAGGCAACTGATGGTTTTAAACCAGTCCTCCCAACCTTTGAAATATTCTTGATTAAATACAGACTATAGTTTTTCCAATATGTATAGACTCAATCACTCAAATATCCAAATTTTTATCACATCTGCCAAAAATAAATAGAGAATTGGTATGCCTATTACTTTTTTAGTTCTTCTGACTAGTTCGTCAGCTGAGTTTATAGCAAAAGTAGAAAGTACCCCTATATTGTTTTTGTGATATCTATGAATCTGGAACATTATGTAATTAATATCAAAGTTAACCCTTAAAGTGCTGATTTAAGATTGAGTCAACAGCTTTCCTTTGGACACTTTGCACGCAATGCACACAAAGTGTCCCAGGAAAGCTGTTGACTAAGACTACTTTTTATTTTAGACTAGGCTTGCTGGTATTTGAATGAAAGGTATCTTCATGAGAAATTTGAATCTTTTAACCAATATATGTTTAACAGTAATGAGAAAACGACTAGAGCTGTGATTAGCACTTTAAGGGTTAAGTGAATGAATCAATGTTATAGGACACACGGACGGAAACTGAGTGCTTAGTCTCTTCAACAGCTTATGCTGGCGAGACAAAAATGCTGTATCAGCACAAATTTCCCCCAACTTTCCCTAGCAGTACCACCAAGTTCAAAATTACGAAAAAAAAATCAACCTTTTTCCTACACTGATCAGCAATTCAGAATAATAAAATTGGTGAAATTTGTAATTTGAGTCACTTAAGGAGATTTATACCTCTGCACCCCCATGAAGCACATCAGATGACCTAATATCATGAATATAGGTCTACTATGACAACAGAAGTGGGTTGTTCCATACCTTTCCTGGTTACACTAGGATTGAGTCAACAGTTTTGCTGTGCATGGGTATGATGCTTTATGCCAAGACAAGCTGTTCACCTGGGGCATGACATCCTGATAAACAAGACCCACAATTCTCATTCAAAATGGCATCTGACAACAACTTCTGGGCAGCAGCATTGAGGCAGAAGTTTTATATTTGGGTACTTTTGCATGACTTGAGTGGGTTGTCATAAGATTAGAGCATGTGTTTACTTACATCCTCCAGCCAGACTCTTAATACCGCTGTTGTTAGCAATCTCCTCCTGGAAGGATTCATACGTGGGCTTCGGCACCACTTTCTTTTTCTTCTGTTGTTCAGCGAAGTCCTGAGGGTGATGGAATACATAACTGGTGTTGGACCCAAACACTATCCTGAAAACATACAGAACAACTGCAGTAGCCATGTCCCAGAACTGGCATCTTGCACTAAATGATCTCTTAGCTGCACACGAGCAAGTACAGAAAGAGATCCCATCACATATCCACAACAACATAGTGCAGGATTATCACTTCCTAACTATTCATGTTATTGTGACATATGATAAACAGGTGATTAGTTGGAGTCAACCTGTGGTATGATCTACAGCTGCAACGTCACCTGGGGAAAAACATGTTTTGGTAAGGTCCATTAATGGTACATTCTTAACAGGGTTGAACATGATATAGCCAACAGTTTCAGAGAAGTTAAATACCTGAATTATGGGTCACACATGACAGACACAGACCCATAGTATACATGACATGCATATATGTATTCTTATTGCTGAGTGTAAAATACATGCAAGTTTCAGCTTTCACCATTTGTACACAGGATTCTTAGCTCACATAGTTTTTAATGGTGTGTATCTCATTTATTCAAATTTTCTGCTTTTTTGGTAGTTTTACTTGTTATTTATCCAAAATTTAACTCCCCTTTACCAGTCTTATCCTAATTTATCCAAAAGTGGTTCATACCATACAACAACTGTTTGACCTCCAGCAGATGTTTAAAGCAAGTACATGTACATGTAATTCTTTCAGTATACTCTCGCCACAACAAACAATTGTGTCAATCCGCGTCAATAGACTGATTTCAGATTCAAATTCCTCATATAAAGGCCTTTCATTACAGCACTGTCATGTTGTAATTCCAGAGAAGACTGGTCCAGGTCAACAGCTTTCCTCTTCATGCTATGGGCACATTGAACCAATCGTGTGCCGAGGTCAGCTGAAGACTCGATCTCCAACTTACAGGCAGCACTGAAAGTGTTTAGAGGGGCTCACCTGTCATGATGGTGGAGTTCTTTCTTCTCCTTGATCTCATTACCATTCAGTACCACTTTAGCAGGAAGTGTTGGCTTGATGAACACTTTATTGTTCTTCTCATGCATGATGATGGCATGGTCAGGCTGTATCCTATAAACACAGGGAACTGACATTTAGGCTTTGTACGGTTTTGACGGGGCAAATGTTCTCAACATGTTACCAGGGCCCACTGACTTGCATGTTCTACCAGCCTGGGACCACTTACACTCCACCAGAGGCAAGATAAAACTTCAATCATACACTTGCCCTGGGCACAAACAGATGTTTACTTTTTATAAATATGATTTGAATAGATAGGAAAGTCAGAACATGAAGCAATTAAAATATCAATAACTTGCCATAAGGACCAGAGGGGAAAAAAAAAAATGTGAAGCCCTTGTTAGGCTACAGTGAAGGTCAAAACTGTGTGGCAGCATAAGTGACCAACACAGCCACAGATTTACAATAACACTCAAGTGTCCAATGCCCCAGCTTGTTTCCACTTCAGTTAAACATTGGCGGATGGTTTAACTAGGATAAGCTGTCCAGCTAGAAAGGGTACATATTGGTTCAGGGGTAAGTCAAATTGTTCTTATCTGAACCTGTTCTATGCAAATTTGGTAATTATGGTTTGTTTGACAGGTATTCTTCTTTCATATGAAGCTCTGCATTTATAAGCAAAACTTCATGTATTTAGCTAATTCATCAATTGCCACGTTCATATTTATTCATTATTATGCGGGTTGTCTTTGCTGAATATTTAGCTCAGACAGGGAGCCGCTACTCAGAGAGACATGTACGGGTAAAAGGCTCCGAAACATGTTGAGTAGTTAGCTGAAGACCCTTTAATTTATTTGGGCTAATACAGCCTATGTCAAAATTTTACACAGGAACGTGTGCAGTATGGACAATAGTACTTCTATGTATATAAGTTAGACAGGGACAGGTTAGCTTATCGAGAGTAAAGAGTTCGGACTGCGGAATAGGGTAATGACTACTAGGAAGTGGTTTTGGACAAAAAGACACAAATACAACAATAAATTGTCAAGGTCAAGGCAGGAAACAGTAAATCAATGCATTTGAGGAAATCAATCTGTGCCACATACCCTCTGCTGTGTTATGCATATGTGATCGTTGGAACTTCCTAGATCTGTGAAGATACCATGATAGATACAGTGTTAACTGTTGCTCACGTGTAACGCACGTTCACTTAAACACCTGCATTTGTCTGTTTGGCAATGAGACAGGTAGAGCTAGACTTACTGTAATCCAGAAAGACTAATGTCTGATTGAGGCTCTGAGTTGACTCTGCCTATTGTTGTTTTACCTGCATAAAAAGTAAAACGTTGAAGTTACAGGTTTGTCACATCAATGTTTTATGACAGCAACAATACACGACTCATAGAATCATTCACAGCACTATACTGTAAATTGATTTATTTTTGCATGTTTCACAGTTGTTTATTATCACTGCAACCAATATGTTGCTGTTGTAAAATAACATTACACAATGTTGTATGTGTATTCATCCAAAATTAGAGAACTATGCTCTATGAGCAAGGGTAGACTATTGTTGATTCTGAGATAAAGGAACTGATATTCTTTTGCTCCCTTGATAAATTATTATCATAGTCTCATCAGATATATCATGTCTAAGTTTGGGATGCAGTAATAGTTTATCCAATTATATATTTGACCATGCAGTCAGCCTATATCTTTAAATTCACTGAATCGGGCTAATGATAGATCCATCTCACTACTGTACTACGACAGCTGACCAGACAACAAGAAGCATACAGCCTGTTAAAATTCAACACTCAGACAACTGGTCACTGAACAGAATATCAAGAATCAGTTATAACTAAACTTTAGAAAAGAGCCATGACAAATTATTCAGAGTGCAGATCACGCTTACAAGCTTAAATCACCATCAATTAGTGATTGTGTTGACTTCAGTCGTCAATGTTACAATTTCAAGCATACAATCTAATTTATTGTGGAGTGTTAGGACTCCACTATAATGGAATACCAGACAACCTCCCCCCCCAAAAAAAAAATGGGAGAGAGTATCTGAAATGAACTTTTGACATATTTTGGCAGTTAACAGACTAAATACTGCTGCCTTACCTTTGGGCACAAAGTGTATCACTACGCCAGTCAAGGCAGGGTCCTGGTTCAGGTTCCAAAGATGTGGTGTCGTTTTCTTCTTTTCATCATCTTTCTTGGTTGCCTCGAGAGCATCCTGAGAAAAATACAAACACATTCGTCATGGTTTTACTATCACTACGTGCAGAAATCACAGGTCTGTAAATCAAGCCCTTTTATAGTGGCACCACATGCATTTGGATCGAGACCAATAGGAAACAAATCAAACAGACCCTGTGAAGTCAAGAAGGCAAGCATCATTTAAATAGTTTTCACTCTGAGTAAACTCAACATTTGCCTGTACCCCAAAACTGGGGAAACTTCTCTCCAGTCCATAACATACCCCCTGAGATAAATTTAAAGGGTCTGAAGTGTCATAATTTATATTTTATATTGACAGAAATCCGTTTGTCTAAGAATTTTCCTATTCGAGGGCCTCTCAAACACACAATGGTGACACAATGGAAATAAAATACATGTACATGTCATGTCAACACTGTGGTACTGCAACAGTAATACATTGACAACAAATACAATACTATCACTACAGTGGTATGGCAATGTGAACCCTACTGTTGTTAGTAACAAGTCTCTACAGATAGGCCAACATACATGTAGGGCTTGCTCTTGCATCTTTGTACACTCAAATTATATGGTTGCACATGTCAACAAGCAACAGCTTGAGCTTATTTACAAAGAGTTAAAAGCCCATGTTTCATGAATTTTATGAATTTAACCCTTTCCCCTTGAATTAAGAGCAAGTCAATAGCTTTCCTTGGCATGGGCTGGTGTTGAACCCAAGCCAAGGAAAGCTGTTGATCTGGCGCTTGTTATATTGATAGGTCACATCTACAATGCTTATTCAAATCATTTTTCATTTCTCTTGAAATTAGTAAAAAATATTGAGCCAGACAACTTTTAACCCTCAGCCGGTTTACGGGGTAGTGGGTTTACAAGCAACAACTTGTAAGCTACATACCAGCAGCTCCTGTTCTCTCTCTTTGAACTGTGCCTGCATGTCTCTCTGCAGTGCCTCCAACATCTCCTCATTCATCTTCATGCTCTGTGCTGCATCTGCTGAATCTGTCATATCAACATGTCACCAAACTCAGTCATAACTGCTCTCAATCATACACCTTCACACTGCTTAAATGTTTGTCAGAACTTACTTTATTTTCGCAGATGGGGTGTTTCAATCAAAGTATACTCACAGACAAAATCATAGAGACTGGGTACATGGTTAATTACAAGTTGCAATTTTTAACTAAAATGTAAAATTGTAAAATATGAGAACTACATGTATATCATATCACTGACATGCATTGTCAAGAATTATGATCTTTTTCTTTTATTTTTTGTTTTTTAAACTCAGGCTGGCTTGAAAATTGTTTTTAGCATTCAGCACTCAGTCACAGAATTAGTGTGTATCTGTGGTGCGGGTGCAACAATACAATGTATATACACTGTTCATCAGAACAACAAGCTGTTTCATACAGTTAGCCCTGTAGCCAGACCTCACCGTCTCCACCACCACCAGTTGGAATTTGTCCTCCCTCGAGCATTTTCTTCAACTTCTCATTTTCCTCCCTCAGTTCACGGATCAGCTTGTCTGTTGGGCTCTCATTGACAATGGCCTTAGTTTTGATGGATTTGGCTCTGTCAGCTACAAGCATACAAATGGTGTTTGTTACAAGCAATTCACAATTAGATACCGTCACATGTATATTCCTTTTTAGCACCCCTGCTGTCTCGGGCACCCCTTGCCAGCCTAAACTAGATAAAAAGACCTGGATGGCACTAGACATTAGCCAGTTAGGCATAGGCTAATAGAAATGGGATTTGGCTAAAAGAAATTTCATCTTTCAGCCAAATTGACTAAAGAATATCTGAACTTTGCGGCATTTTAATTTAAAATTAATGCAGGTGCGATTTTATCTATGGCTAATGGAAACCTAGTTGGACTAAAACACTTCAGAAATTTTAGCCAAATTGGCTAAAACTTTATAATGCCTAACACTAGCCCAGAATGATAAATATCCACTTGTTGGTACATGTATAGTAATGTTACAAAATAGTAACAATATACAATACCATTAAAAACGACATTCATATAGACACACCTATGCTTCACGATTTAACCATTTCAAAATCAAGCCAGTGTGCTGCAGACACTACATTTATTTGCATAGTTTTACAACTTTCTTCCTCCTGCTCCCCTGGGGGTGGGGGGAGGGGGGATCATTCTTCTACATGTATTTTATGCATATTTCTCATAAAAATAACTGAGTTGCTCTCACCAATGTATTACATGTGGTTTCATATAGGTTTATTGGTGACCAGAAACCACTAAAATTTCATGGACAGGGGCCTGGTTCCCCGGTATAATTTAAAACGACCCACTTTGCCTGATAATTTTACAGAAGTCATTTATACAAAGAGAGCTTTTGACTAGTGGAACCGTAATACCATGCATATACTTAAGTCCATCCAACAAAAATGTCAGTGTGCATCATTGTGTTTCAGGAAGGCTGACCCTAAAGGATGCATGTCCCTGCCACTGTCAGACATGAAGCCACATACACGCATGGTCACAGTGTCCTTATATATATGTACTGTAAAGCCAATTAAGTTGGATGACTTGGGTCATAACTATGAAGACATCCCCCAAATCCCCACACTGCAGTGCAGTAAACGCTCTACACATTGTGATCTATTGTGGCACAGGAAGTCACTCACCAAAGCGCAGAGTTGATAAAGTCTCCTCAAAGTTGATATCTGCTGGACTAAGGGCTGCAATCTGAAATGAAGTCATGTAAGAACATTAACTCACATTCAGCTGGTTTAGAATCCATGAACTACACACCTTTCATACATGGCACTGGCTGCAATTTACTAACTGAAACACAAGCACTAAAAGTTCTAAAAGATATTCTTGGTCTTTTCAAAATTTTATAACCCATATACATGAACATGCAGTTAGCATATTTTGGATAAACTACTTTGAAAAGCAGACAACATAAGATCAATGAAGATCACATTTTAACCATGCTCATGGCAATTATGTAATACCTAAATTTAAATTATTGCAGCCACATAAAAACAATGATGATACACACATACTGTGAAAGATCTATCGGTCATAAAAGTTTTGGCCCCAACGATGTACGAATAACCATGGGATGCTACAGCACAAACATTTAAAGGCAAACCTCTCACAAGAAAAGAAACAAAAGAAGCCATAAAAAGAGTATGGGCCAATATTAATGTTGAGACAGATTCAGAAACCAAAGAAACACAAGAAAGTCAGCACTGCCTTCCTGAAACAGAAGTGACTGAATACCCATCCACACCCACCAGGTGGCACTACCCCATCCCACACCAGAGTTAACTCTCACCAAGGAGCTTCAGAATCCAAGAAATAGACAGTAAAATTGAGAATCAAGTAGTGAAGCTAGAAAAAATTCGAAAAAGCTTTCAACATTTCTTATTTTAAAAGAGAATCTTCAATCATTTGATAATAGTGATTGCAAATAACATTTGTGGCTTTAACATTTATCTCCAGACCCTCAACTATTGTTAGCAATCTTTACATTCACTTTCAGATCCAACACAACCCAATCCAATCAAGATGGCACGACATGTTTATTGCACAAAAGAAGTATTATACACTGTGCAGGACATTCCAAGACTATTGGACACCCATAGGTTGAAATTTTAACATGGGATGTTGTCACATTGTTAATAATGGAAGCCATTTCAATCTTTGTAATGTACATGCCGTGACATTTTAATTCATTGCATGTAACATCAGAAGGAACCTCCTTTTTAATAAATCAAAACACTGATCTCATACGAGCCCCATACCATAATGGAGGCTTGATCTGGATAGAGCCAAAATGTGTCCCGGGTGAGGGTCAGATGGGTGGAGGACTATATTTATTAAAACTCAACCTGTGGTGTTAGTTGCTTCTTTCTTTTTTGTAATTATTATAAAAGTTTCAAACAACTAGACAGCTGTTGAAATTTTCCAAGAAATAGCCCAGATAAGCTCTGAGGCTGCTTACCTGACAAACTGATTGCCGAAGGAAAACAATTTTGCCAATTGTACACCTATTGTATTGTGCATGGTCAACATCTACCACAAAAAATTCTTCACATTCATGCATAGGACAGACTGATAGATGGAGCCCTTCATGGCGGTGGACCTTTAAACCCCATGTAAATACTGTACAAAATGCAACTTGGTGAAGATAAACTTACCATCACAGTTTTGCTGTTCCCACCAAGGGCATTCTTGAGTAACTTTGTCAGCACTGAATCTCTGTAAGGCACTGTTAGAGGGAGAGAGAAAAATAAGCACATTGATACATAAATAATATAAAACACAGTATTTGTAATCGTTATGCGGGGGGGGGGGGGGGGGGGGGGCAAGGGCAGAGAATTCAGCCTGTAAGGCTCCCACAACAGCACACAAGAAATTTGCAAATTGGAAATTTATTTTTTATATGAATTATACAAGAGTTAGGTCCAATTCTGCAACGATTACCCTTTGATTTCCTGATTTTTGTCTACAAATTTTGAAGGCCTAGATCTGTCCTTGTATAAGCAAATATGTGCTATGGTGGTGAAGTTATCTGTGTTCCTCCATGACCAGATGTACGGATTAAAATGGCTGCCTCAGGGCAAAATCTGCCAGTGCATTTGTTTGTTGTGGGGCCAGACTGGATGAGTATCATTTCTGTAAGGATAGGATGTACATGTACATTTGCTTGCATATTGCTAGTTTATCATCATGATCATAGGGATCAATCTTCAGTGTATTGCTTCTATAGGGATCCTTATTCTCTTCTGCAGCCAGTGCAAACTCAGTGTACAGTGTATATATATTGCCAGTATGTGACCAGCATTTTCAGACACTATCATAATGGAAGTACTGTGCCAGCACATTGCCAGAAATGAAATGGACAGTAACAGGAGAATAGCAATGAATTTTTAACATCCAGGGTGTACTATCAAGTGTTACAGGCTAGCTCCAGTACAATTCATGGCACACTTTAAAATCATCATTCTGGATAGTTCTAGAATTCATGCATTTTGTAAGCCACAACCACAGACAATACGTCATTGAATTAAATAATAAATTTACCACCAAATGTTTGGTTCAGAAGAGTCAGTCCAAGCAAAGTGTAAGCAAGTGCTGGTGCTGTATTTACAACCAAAAACGGATGATCATTTATGGGGTTTCCGAGGATTCTTCATCAAGCAAAATTCTAGCTATTTGCATGTTTTGTTTGCTTCACCCAACCTCTAAATTGCCAACTTCACATCACAGTGTTGTGTATTATATCATTTCAAAAACTCTAAGTGGAGGTAACTATCATGTCATGTCATACATGCAAGTTTTATTTACATTCTTAGCAAACACTGCACAGCACAGGATTTGGGACTTGGCAATCTTGTCTCTCAAAAGACAGTGTTGCAAGTCTCACGATGAATGTCCCTCTAGATAGCACCAGACACCACAACAGATGATGCAATAGTCAAAAAAGACAGGAGAGTTTTGATGATAACTTTTATTTACCTTTTACTGATTTTTTGCCAGTGGACTCATCGGCGAGAGCTTTAATGACATTGCCCAGGGTACTGAGGGACAGGTTGATTGCCGACCCCTCCTTGAGGCGGTCTCCTGTAGCTCCTGTGGAATCAGCCCGCTCACTGTTCAAACACAATACATCCACACATGGGAATCACACCATACCAACAATAAGCTCTACAATTCAACACTTCTATACCAGGGAAAATCTTTTAAAAATTCAATCTATATGTATACTGACTTGAAAGATCAAGCCAGTGCCAGATTAATCCATGTTAATATAGACCAGAAAATGCATCAAGCAAAAAGCAAATAAATAGATATAACATGTGTCCACACACTAAGTTTCTGTTTAAATAACATGATTTACCTAATTTTGTTTTATACTTACGATGTACATTATTTTGTCACTGATTTAAAACAAATATGCAGACAAGAGGACCATGATGATCCTGCACTGCTGATATATTGACGGGCATCCCACGTGTTTTGAGTTTCAGTGAAGACACACGGTCCTTCATAGGGGTATAAATGAGATGAAAGGTACTACATGTATAAGCAAAGTTCCTGGCAAGGCAGTCTTTCAGGACAGGGAGCCTCCAATTGGAGTGGTCTCCTCAAGACAGGTGGCCTCTGACTACAGTGGTCTCCTCAAGACAGGTAGCCTCTGATTAGAGTGGTCTCAACAAGACACAAACCACTACAGTCAGACATATGCATAAGCCTTGAACTAACCTGCCAGCTAAGTCCACCAAGTTGATGACTGATGTTTTGGTCATGCTCTCTCCAGCTGCATTTGGAGACTTCTGTGTGAAATTGATGGCTACGATGGTGTGTGCGCGGCTAGTGAATAAAAAGCCAATGTATGTCAATCACAGGTCTAGAAATATTTGCACAGTTATCTTCATGGCTGCATGAAACTGATAATGCAACAGGGCCCCTTGTTACAGTGCAACACCCTATGCAATCACACACATTATAAGCGATTCTTCAATTTGCACTGAAAGCATGTGACAAGGTATTAAAATCCATTACTTTCTGACGCAAGTATTTCAATACTCTCTGTGTTTCTGAGGCAAATGTAGTGATTCACTATGTGGACATAAAACAGTTTTTTAAACTTGAAGTTTTAGTCTACTACATGAGTCAAGTGAACAAATTTCTAGAACCACAGCACTTATTTTTAGAAGTTATCTAATGAACATTATATATCCATCAATACATCTGTGCTGCAGTCTGTATTCAATGTATATTTTTAATCACCTGCATGAACTCATTAAAGAAAAGCTGACATTGGCAACAATGACTATGGCTCCTATAATATGGATGCTTAAAGTACACTCGTCTCAGGCATGTCCTACCTGCTGGTTGCGTTCATCTGTGTGGAGGCCACTGTCCTGTTCTTGGTGCCTTCATTCATCTTGTTATTAATCTCAGCGTAACTGTTAACTGGAGTGGACTTCACCTGTTCCACTGAAACACACAGTACAAAATTTGACTTTGATTGAAGGAAGCTGCCTCTGAACATTTGATAGAATTTATATTCACATAGAGTGGCCCCCTCTTATAAGGCCCCCCTCAAGAGAGGCCACCCCTCTAGAAAGGCCATTTCTCTATGCAGCAAGTATGGGATTTCCGTAATACACTCCCCCTCAAGAGAGGCCACCCCTCTTATAAGGCCACATTTATGGTGCATTTGGGGCGGCCTTATAAGAGGGGGACCACTGTATACCTAAAATGCCTGACCAAGGCTGTAAAACAACGGGTCTGATTCTTGTGTGTTTAATTACTTTTAAATAATGTTCCATCCATGCTAAAGTTGTTCTCTTTTATGGCAAAATTTGCTGGATGTCTGACACTCACATGTAACTGATACCAGAATAGGACACACAGCATTACTTTGTGCAGGATTTCTTCGCCAACAAAACTTTGCAAGTTTTTCTTGTAAATTACTTGAGTCAGTACTTTCAAAAACTACCATTTTTGCAGAAAAGAGGAATAAATTTCATAAAAAAAGGTTTAAATAGCATCCAGCCAATAGTTTTGAAGAAGCAATAACTAACATTGAAAAAGAATGAAGACTGTGACAGTCATGTGGTCAGCTAAGCTTGTAAGCACAAAATGAAGTGGTCCTGTGACCTTTGGAAGTAGATCAAGGTCACCTTTCTTGAAGATTTCATCCACAAATATCAAAGTAATGAGTAAACATGGTAAAGCATCAAAGTTAGAGCTCAAATAGTTTTCCAGTTATCAAGTGAACAGTAAAATTCATGTAATTAAAAACCCTGTGACCTTGGGAAAGTAGTCAAGGTCACTTACATACTGTGCAAATCTGGCCCATAATTAAGGACCACCAGTATAAAGGTCCTGGCTGAAGCAGTTTTTAAATTATCCAGTGAACAGCAAAATGTAGCCAGTGACCCTGTGACTTTGGTAGTGAAGTCAATGTTGCCCTTGAACTGTGTTAGTTCACCCTTATACCCAGAAGAGTCCCCATGAAATTTCTAGGCAATCTGCTTAATGCGTTCATTTTTTTCTGTCTAATTTTACATAAACAGAAAATCAATGGATTATGATCATTTGAATAAAATCAGGAGAGATCCACCCAAAGCACATCCCCACCAAGCTTGAAGTGAATCTAGCTGATAAATGTGAATGAACGAGGAAGGATAGAAGATGGACGACTGACCATCCTAAGAGCTCAGTTGACTGACAAGTCAGCTGAACTAGTAAAAAACCTAGCATGTTGCTTGGTGAACAAGTAGGTGTTTAGGGGTATCCACTTGTGTCCCTGTATGACTTAAAGAAGTGGCTCTGAGAAGACTTTTTTTTTGACATTTACAATATTCCTGTCTTGACACTCTTATTAATCATTACTACACAAGCAGGCTGTGACAAAATGTGAATTGTGTATTGAAGATGATGCATGGATAGTTATAACTTAGATGCTCTCCTTATTTGAATACTGCAAAAAGCTACCAATATTCAATGTTCAGTCTAAATTTTAAGTTCAAAGGTCTTGATGCTTGTGGAAGATCAGTCCTTCACCAAAATGTCATTTTTTCTCAACTCTATGATGCCATTACATGTTAATACCAGTAAATCAATCTGATCTCTTACCATAGAAACCCTTTTTGGGGTGCTCTCTGACCTTTAACCCTCCTTTGATCTTCATGGTAGAGGGGTTGAGCAGATCCCTCACCTGTTCATTGTAGATCTCCAGCATGCTGAATGTCACCTGTGACACAAAGGCACCTAGGTTAACCCTCCACTCTTTGACAATCAAGACTTTATCAATTTTTTAAGTGCTGAGTACAACAAAATTTGTGGTCATATGGACTACTATAATGTTTCCAGACTCAAGTTTAAAATAGAATTGGTCCAGGTAAACAGTTAACACTGAAAGGGTAAACACATGCTTACCAGTGCTAACATATACTTTTATTTCTTGTGAGACATAAAGGGTTAACACATACTTACCAGTGCTGACATATATTTTTATTTCTTGTGAGACCTAAAGGGTTAACACATACTTACCAGTGTTAACATATACTTATTTTTCTCATGAGACCTAAAGGGTTTACACATACTTACCAGTGTTAACATATACTTATTTTTCTAGTGAGACCTAAAGGGTTAACACATGCTTACCAGTGTGAACATATACTTATTTTTCTAGTGAGACCTAAAGGGTTAACACATGCTTACCAGTGTGAACATATACTTGTTAACATATATGTACTTATATTTTTGTGAGACCTACATGACAAAATTCATTCTGAAAAATGTGACATCTAGACAAGTTTAAAAGTTAACACATGAGGAATCAGAAAAGAACACAATGATGCACATTTCATTCCATTTTCCTGATTTAGAGTGATCTTTGGAGTTTTCACTTTATTAAATATACATGTATTTCACATGAATGTGTGTGTGATTTACCTTCATGTGATTGGATATTTTTCAGCATAAGATGACAGGAGTCATTGAATACAAAACAACAACATTGTAAGTTGATACATTATCACACTTAGCTCTTCCCCTCAAACCAGTCCAAACTGGCTGGTGGCAAAATGATGACTACAACAATGTTATAACTGACATCAACAGTGAAGAAAAACAATTTAATCGAAAATTGTAGAACTGGTCTATGAAGGTGATATGTCCTAAGTCAACAACTTTACTGGTACTGGGTTAGGTGCTGTCTGCAGGAAAACTGTTAATTCCATTTCAATTCAAGGGGAAAGGGTTAAGTATAAATTAGTTGTCAATCCAGAGTGATCAGTCCTGGTTTCAAGAATTAGGTTCACTGCACTAAATCTTTTGTCTTTTCTTAATTTTATTGGCTATGAAACAGATAATCCAATATACGCATAACAGGAGTCTATCTCAAAAGTTAATTCTTTACGTGCTGTTTAGTTACAGCTAAAGAGCTTGACTAGCAGATTACTGGCGTTTGCTCAGAGTTTCATTTTTATGTGCCTAATATGGTACTATGCTGGTTGGAATAAGATTGTTTTAACAGCTTTACTTGGTACAAGCTGGGTCCTGGTAAAGCTGTTGACCTGGGGTTATGTATACCAATAGGTCACAGCTATAGTTCTCATCTAAATAATCTTATTTTAATGACAAATTTAAGTAAAAACTTTCACACTGCTGCCCTTAAACTGCCCAAAACCAGCCGATGTTCAAATGTCATTTGCTTCATAGCTTTTTTACTAATTCTACAAGTAATAAAAACAAAAAAACAAAAACAAACAAACAACAAAACAATTTTAATGAGAATTGTAGATGAGACGTGTCATAGTAAAATTGAGGTCAACAGCTATCCTTGTAGTGGGTTGGCTACTCAGCAAGGACAGCTGTTGACTTAAGTCTGAATTCAGATGAAAGGGTTTAAAGCAGACAACATTTGATGTCCAGGTACTTTGGACTGATTTGATTGAGGAGCACAAGTTTAAGTGTTGTGTTCATGTCTTGAAACATTTGATCATTTACCTGATACTCCTCCCCTGGCTTGGCAGACTTCCTCTTGAGTTCAATGCCATTAAACAACTCTTCACAGGAGATTGGTACAATACCTGCAAGTGAAGTATGAACAATAGTCACACCACAATGACCAGAATACAATGCATATACATGTACTATCAATATGGATCTCACTATGTGACCCTATAATGGGCCAAAAGAAGGCAAGCATTCAGTTACATTAAGTCAGTCCACAGGTACAGGCCTGTTGCAGTCTCAATCATATTTTGATACAATTGGCTTAATATACCAAATTTATGACAAACAAGATATGTTTGTAAAACATAGATGCCCCCCGCCCTCATTACCCTTGCCCTCGTTACCCTATTGATAGTGGTAGATGGGGCACTCGTGACCTTACAAAATTAGTGAATGTTGATCATACATAAATGTCACATATCTTTAAATTTTAACCTAGCCCTTAAAAAACGACTAAAAACCTGGACAATATAAAAGTTATAGCTGTAAAATTAGTCATCATTTAGAAACCATATTCAGCAAAGTGGCTTTATGACCTTGGAAATTAGGGCAAGGTCACTCATTTTCACTTGACCTTCAGTTATTGTGCAAAAACCAGGAAGTCTACTGTCTGTGTGTGACCCTCAAAACTGGGTCAAGGTCACCCATCTACAAACTCAAACTAGCCCTTATAGGCAACCATAAAGCTGTGCAATATAAAAGTGCTACCTCTAAAATGCAAGTTATCATGCAGAAACAGTATTCAACCAAATGGCTCTGTGACCTTTGAAATTAGGTCAAGGTCACTCATCTTCAAGCTTGACCTAGCCCCGAATACGGACAATTATCCAGTACAATACAAAAGTCCTAGTTGAAAAACCTCTTCAATTATCATGTGGAAACCAAAGTTTACTCAGGTACCACTGTGACCTTGGAAATTAAATCAAGGTCACCAAACTTTAAACTTCTTCTAGCCCTTAGCAAGAACTATAGACCTGTAAAGTATCCCAGTCCTAATTTAAAAACTTTTTGAGTTATTGTGCAGAAACCACAGTCTAACTACAATCTATCTGTGACCCTGAAAACTGGGTCAAGGTCACCCATCTTCAAACTCAACCTAGCCCTTACAGAGAACCATAAAGCTGTGCAATATAAAAGTTCTAGCTTCCAGGTATAAGTTGTCATGCAGAAAGCATGAAACCATATTCAGTAAAATGGCTCTGTGACCTTAAAAATGAGGTCAAGGTCATCCATCTTCAAACTTCGCCTAGCCCCAAATATGGACTATAATCCTGTGCAATATAAAAGTCCTAGCTTAAAAACCTCTTCAGTTATTGTGCGGAAACCAAAGTTACCTCAGGTACCACTGTGACCTTGGAAATTAGGTCAAGGTCACCCATCTTCGAACTTTGCCTAGCTTTTGACTAGAATAATACACCTGTAAAGTCTTAGCTCAAAAACTTCTTGAGTTATTGTGCGGAAACCACAGTCTACTGACCGACAGACCGACCGACTGACCGACCAACATGTGCAACGTTATATGCCCCACCTTCTTTGAAGGGGGGCATAAAAATTGATCACTGCATACATGACGTGAAAAATGCTCATGGGAAAATGTCTTTGTGAAGCACCATTTTTGGCAACATAGGGTCAATGAAAGGTCTAGGTCACTTCAGAGGGGTTATTTTGTGAGAAAAACACAAACCTATATCAGGTTCAATGTTTTTTTTTTTTAACAGTCTGAATTATGGCCTTCAGACATGCCTGTGAAAATGCCAACTGAATATTTTCAGTTCAAAGTCAGTAAATCTCAGAAAAAAAAAAATCTAATGTTCTGACAAAGTATGTCTACTATGTAATTTAACTGTAATTTTCATGTCAAGATCATGCCTGAGTTATACCTACCTTTGTTAGTTCCATAACCCACCATGGAGTAGGATTTTCCAGACCCAGTTTGTCCATAAGCAAACAAGGAGCAATTGTAACCCTTCCAAGAATTGTCCAGCACACCCTGTCCCAAGTCATCAAACACCTTCCTCTACAACCACAAAATGAGTCCATGCATGAATATACATGTGTCTAATTGTCATGTTTTTTTTTCAGCGAGTATGACATTGTGTGACTGTACCAGTGAGTAACAGTGAATGAGTGCAGTAACACAACACCCCACAAGTTGGTAAAAACCATACAGAAAGAAAATTATTACTTTTCATCCCATGGTTCATCTCTGGATAAGCATATCCACACTACATCTCTGGATAAGCATATCCACACTACATCCATCTGTTCTGTTCTTAAGTGCGCATAGAAAACAAGCAGAATGCAATTCCTATGATTCACTGGCACATGACTGGACCCACTAAGGAAACAGATACATGTTGTGGTTGAATCTTGACATATTTCTGGATCCATTTGCTTGTGTCGTCAATATTAAGTAGATGATGCATTCCCTGATAATTCCCATATTTGCACTGATCACTGGCCATCTTCAAAAGAATGTGAGCAATGGCGACACTGTCTTCAAATACATGTATTCAACATTGAAATATGAACATCCATGATTAGCAGAACTTTGAAAATGAGACTTTGCTCATACATTCATTGATGCACAAGTGCCCATGGCAACCATTCAAGCAAAATTTGGAATTTGGGGTCTGATGATAGCTAGCTTTGAAGATACATGTACAAAGCATATAACATTCCCATTGCCTTTAATGTGCATTATTTTAACCATCATGACAATTCTGTATAAAAAAAGAACAATTTCATTTATATGGGGACCATCACGCAAAACTTGCAGTTGGCTGGGAAGAATAAAAGAAAAAAATACTGAATACACTTGTCAGTGATCTACCTAAGGTATAAACGTATCGATATATTAAAACATGTAGCAACCGTGCTGACACTTACTCCCACCAACCATTATGCATATAAAAACTTGTCAAAAATAAAGGCAATGACAGTGGCACCATGTAGTGAAAATTGTTCTTGAAATCAAGTCACGTTACATTCCGATTCCCACCAATTATCAAGAAAATCCTACAAATAATTTGGGTGAAAATAAAGTACTGAGAAACACATACAAATTTATTAAACACATAAATTGCCATTTCTTAAAAAAGGTGGTAGAGATATCCACCCAAGATGTACATTCCCCAAGTTTTGAGATGATTTGGTCAATGAGTTATGAGAAGAGGCCGAAAATATAATTTGTGAATGGATGGATGGGCATTGGACCGCCACCAATTACAGCTCAGCTGACTGATGAATTAGTTGTGTTAAAAAAAATCTCAGCACAAAAGCAAGGCAGTCGAACTGACTTTGGCATCTAATGCCAATATATTAAGGATGAGGTCCTGGAATTTGGAGTATTTATTCTGATTGTTTTTGGACCCAAAAGAACTTTGCTTCTAACTTAGGTACCCTTCACAAGAGGTTGGACAGAAAACAAATGTCATCTTTCTCATTTTTTTGTGAAGAAATACTGGGAGTAAAAGAAGAATGGGGATTTTCTTTGTCAACTATGCTGAAGAACACAAGAATGTTTGGAAAAAGAGGAGAACACAGATTTTCTCCGTGTTTTTGCAAACAAATGAAAATGAAGTTTTTTGGGTCAGATTTTATGTCTTTTGGGCAAAATAATGAAGTTAAACATTCCCTTGCATATTGATTCTACAAGCATCAGCAGCAATTTCTACCTAATCCACTAATACTTCATGCAGTAAGGGCAAACTGGAACACTTGGAATTTTTTGTGGGTGACCTGACCTTAGATCAGCTGAAACAGGTTGAGGAGCCCCCACATAACTTTTCGCTGAGCTATCAAATCTTTTAAACTTTTTATTGACACATGCTCTGTGACAGTCAAAAACCACAGAGTTCCAAAAGAGCCAAAACTTACATGTGAACCACACTTCATAGTACTTCGGGTACAAGGTCTGAAACATGTTCCGAGTACTGCAAATTGCTTAAATTTTGCTGTACTCTCATTTTCACTGATGGTACAAAACCGCGAAAATAAACACACAGTGAAAAAGTATTTTAGCATTCTTTGAATAGGAATTATGTCCAAAACAATGAAATTAAAACAACAGTGAAATGTCAAAAACTGCAAAAAAAAACCCACAAAAATTTATACACATGAAAACAAAACAATTTACAGTAGTTACCCGATGAAGACCCTTTAATTTATTTGTGCTAATAAAGCCTAAGTCAAAATTCTACAGAAGAACAATGTGACAATACTTCCATGTGTATACAGGTTAGACAGTGACAGGTTAGCTTATGGAGTGTAGAGAGTTTGGGCTACGGAATCAGGTAATGACAACCAGGAAGTCAGGGTCTGGATGATAAGACACAAACACAATATAGATCTGATTAACTGAATTAGATAATTCAAGACTAGAAGTAATGACTTTTTTTGACACTGAGTGCTTCTTGGGTCAATGTGGACAGATAATTTCCCAGTATATGTACACAATGACTTCAGATACTTCAGCTTTTCTAAACCATTGAAACCTGATGCAGAGCATACAGGTTATTGAGTTATATGGGAAATTAATTTTAAAATTCAATGCAATCATATTTGTTATAACACAGGATATCAGCTGTCCTAACACTTTATCTGTTCCACAATAAACACATGGACTTGATCTGATGCACTTAAAACAATTATTATCCTTCTACTCTTGTACTCTTTTTATATTATGCATTGAATTAATGAAAGAAACGCAGAACATGTACATGTAATATGTGTAAATGAAATCACCCTCATCAAATTTTGCTGACCCCTGATGTGCCACCAGTTATGAGGCTGGAAGCTTAAAAATAAAAAGAAACAATGGATTATAGGCGAAATCTCTCTGTGGACCCAAAGAAAAAAATCAAGCGGAAAGTATATCCAGACCTGGCCATACATTCAACTGGGTATTCAAGACCAAGATCCGTACTACCCGAAAATAACAAAGAAAGAAATAACTGAAGATTTATTGGATATTAAACTTGACACTACACTAGCTCTGGAATGAATTCAATTTTCTCAACATGGACTTCCTAAAAATTTTTCTGTATCACCTGGACAGACAGAGATTCTCAGCATAAAGAGCTGCTATGTAAATGGCTAATTTTATGTTGGGAGCAAGGTTCTAAAGGATTACTGTAGGTAGCCTGGTAGGCATGAGTCTCATGAGGGGTCATGTGATCTGTGCCTGACTTTAAGGTCCAAGTGTGCACGCATGGCAGTTAGCCCTGATTAGCTAACAGCTAGTGTGCCTTTTCTTAGCTTCCAAATTCAAATCAGTTAACATTCCCTTTCAGGTTCTACTTTCACAGAGAACAGACCTACATCTGAGCTTTCGAATTCTCGACCAGCAACATTTTGATACACCCTCCTCCATCCCCAGCTAGATTTTCTCCTTCTTTCTACAGGACTTCAAAAAAGGGGTAGCAAAGGCAAGGGTGGGTGCTTATACCCCTCACCTTTTTTGCTATTCAACACAAAGTACTGTGAAAACATTTATTTTCACGGGTTTTAATTTTCATGGTTTTTGCATTTTGGACCTTGCACTGAAACTTGGAAGAAATTCACTGTTTTGGTTATAATTCCTATTAATGTCATGACAAAAAGCTTTTTCACTGGGTTCTTATTTTTGTGGTTTAAAAGCATCAGCGAAATAAGCGAAAATAAAAACATGGCAAAATTAAATGAATTTACAGAATACAGAGTCTCTCACTGTTGGCTGGTCTAAGAACTAGTGTGGGGTCATTTGGGATAATGCCCAGCACACAGGCAGAGGTTCTGGATTGAAGCTGAACTTTGTAAATTGTAAATAAAATCCAGTTGGAGAGTGGGTTAATGACTCTTCAGCTTCAGTCTCAACTCCTGTTCATAATGGTGCCCTTGGGAGGGTAATAAAGCTATGTGTTACAACTATCACATCTGCTTTCTGTATCACATAGTACTGCATTACATTTGTAGACAAATTTTATCCACGCATGGTATTGCTGGGTGGTTAGGCTTTTCTATCTATTTCTGGCCTCTCTTGTGCTTAAAAGCTATCATTTGTTGTCTACTTAAACAGAATAATCCATAGGAACATTATGGGATAAATACAAACCATCATTCGCACGTGTTTCTGGTTGGGACTAAATGATTCTGCACAAAAAAAAACACAAGCCACTTTGTGGCTTGTGGTTTTCTGCCCAGAATTATAGAGTTCCAACCAGAAACACCCCTCACGACAGTTTGTATTATTATCATCATCTTATGGAACTTTATTGAACTCACATACATCATTCTTTGGAACTCTCACATTTTCAATTACTTTTTGGTACTTCAAGTACTTCCTTATTATTTTTTTGTGGTACTTCATTGTACACACCTGCCCTTTTTGTTGTGGTTCTCTTCATACTTACTTATACACACGCTATCATCTTGGCATTATTCCAATGTATGCAACATTAAATTATTTGTGGTGTACCCTTACTGTGTTCCATACAAGTTGTTACTCTCAGGTGCTTTAGATTTGTCTGCCATATTACTTTTTTTCTCTTGAAAATTATGTCCTAATACCCCTGACAACTACCTGTAGGTCCCATAGTGGCTTACTTATATATTTACACAAGCATAGATCTCCAAGAATGCACATGTATAGAAACCTCTACATACGTATACCTAATTACATCTAGGGAAGATCAGTTTATTGATATTGTGCTCAATGACACAGATAAAAAGTTAACTCTTTGCAACATATACAGACCCCTAGAGACCGCAGTGATGATACATCTATTGACTTATTTATAAATGACATGAGTCCAATAATAGTTATATCACAAGAACGGTCAGAGAAAGTTACAGTAGGAGATTTCAGCTTGGACTAACTGAAAATCAACACAAGTCAAAAGTATACTGAATATCTAGATGTTATGTTATGTAATGGTTTCTATCCCCAAATCACATTGCCAACCAGGCTAACTGACAGACCAGCCACTCTGATAGCTAGACCAAATCTTTTGTAAATTTTCCAACCGTTGAAAGGTGTGCTTATCTGGTATCATATATATCTGACCACTTTTCCCTCTGTTTACATGTGTTGACACACTCTGAAGCAAGATGTCAAGTTCCAAAGGTTAAAACAGTCCATTGACTACCATGCCAACACTGAAAATATTTCATGAATTTCTTCAAATGGCATTGGGGCTAGAACTACTAAATTTAGACATCTGATAGACAACATATGTAGACCTACCAAAATGTTACCACATCTCAAAATGAACAAAAATTATCAAAAATCGGTTAAACATTGCAATATGCATTTTCACTGATCACTACATGAGCCATAACAGAAATGACACCTGGTGAAAAGCTTCAGTGGACACCAAGTCAAGGTACATTCTTGCCAAGTTTTAAGAGAACCCAGAATGGCCACAAATATTATTAAACGATAGCATAATTATCAGAATGCCCCTCCTAAGACAAATTAATGTCTAAGTGTCCCTGTGTGATTTTGAAGCAATTGGCCCACATCTTTCGTTGAAAAACAAGTAAAAAAAAAAAAAAAAAAAAAGAAAGCAGCAAAATCAGCAGGGAACTCAATTGAACTCATCTGATACACAGACTCACTCATGGTGGGCCTTCATCTCCACAAAGTTTGGAAACACGTGGGCTTACAGTTATATAGCAGTAAAAATTTAATGTGGATGGCGGACTGACAAAAACCATTAAAAGATTTATTTGCCTGCTGACTGACGAGTCAGCTGAACTAAAATCACTTAAAAGGGACCTATTGGACTAACTTGGAAGTGACACACCCTGGGCACATCCCCACCAAGTTTGAACAGAACCCAGTCAATGATTTTCTTTGAGAAGTTGAACATGTAAACTGTTGATGGATGATGGCCAGATGAAGCTCCTCAGGCAAGCTCAGTGTAATCAAGGGTCACAGTGATGCCAACTGTCCCCCACCATTAGAGACAGTCTCTGAAATTCACTTTTTTGGCATTTGATCCATATCAGAATTTTCTTTCACATTCCTTGCAGTTTTATTTATTTTCAGTCACAGAAGGGCATAACCAGTTGTCCTTGAAATATGGACCCCTGAATGTTGGCATTTCTGGGCTCGTGTTAGCTTGCAATATTTCTATGACACCATCCTCACCTGATCTGCATACTTGGAACCAGTGGCCACCAAATAACCATCGGAATTCTCCTTAAAGCCATCATGAGACCAGTAGGAAAAGTCAAAAGCGAACTTCTTTGCTGCTGCCTTTGGATCAGACGGGTCCTTTATTTCTGTGGTCGCTCCATTCATTTGAATGATGAGAGTAGCCTTGCGAGACTTCTCTCGTTCATTGTATAAATTGTTAAGGATTCTCTTTTTACTGAGCACTTTGTCATGTCTATAAGAACAAAAAAAAAAAAAAAAAAAAAAAAAAAAACGAAAAAAAAAACCCAACACTTAATCGGCATGGACATACTTCTGCTGTAGCCAGAATTATGAACTTATCACATTAAATTTTATTGGTGCAAATATACAACCCTTGGTTTCCTTTCACTGTACACATACAATGTCTATAAAATACAGTCAACTTTGACAGCAGCTGGCTGTTTAAGTAGATGATAGCTAGGTCAGCTTAACTTTGCACACCATGCCTTTGACATCAGACATCTGCCGTGTAGCTTTTAAAATTTGGTGCATGTTTAGCCTTTATTCAATGATGAACAATGTGAACAAGCAGTTGACAGAGTAATCATAGTCATTTCCTAACAGTCACATCTTGTCTGTATAACAGGTAGTTCTGGCTGGACCAAGGTAAATCAACTTCGATTGATACTGATGAAAACATAACCGGTCTGGGGAACAATGCCGAATAAAGGAAAAATACACATTATCAAATTGAACAGATCAACAGGAGATCTGGTTAGTAGTCAGCTGATCATATTCCTGTTCTGCTGACAATCATAAGAAACTCCAGCTCTGTTTCCTCTCCGGTTTACTAACCATACTGACCAAATTTTTGACAATTACTGTTCTGAAAACAAACACTGCAATGAAATGTCACTCTAATTGGTATATCTTGCCTTTGCATGATATATTGGTGAAAGGTTTAATTTTAAGTCCCTATATCCAGTAAAAATTTTATTTCATACATATCGCAAGCATATATTCATCAAACGTACCTACTCATTGCACAACAATCTATGACAGTGTCACAGACCTCCAGTCCAGACTTATATCTGTCAGCTTCACTAAAAACACGATTTAGGGAAATCAATGTAAACACAAATGGCACTGTGATCAATGACTTCATGTTACCTTTCAAAAATGCCTCAGATTAAATGAATTTATCCTCTAAAGGTGTAATCACTGAAGGTCTATTTAATGGCACATATGTACTCAAAGCATTCAAACTTGTCAACATGAAAACAGCAATTATGCATTCAGCATAATTTATCTAATGCACTCATTCATCAAAACGACATATTTTATTTTTTCTGAGCATATATAAATGTGTTCATATTCAGATCATCAATATGCGGAACTCTTTGAATAAACCATGTCTTTAATTCCAACTTATCTCATGAGTGGTGTTCCAGAGCAGCCAATCAGAGTCTATGTAGGCTGTTGGTGCGTATTTACATGTAGGTCATCCCAGTTGTTTCCTGAAAAATTGTGTTTTTAAGCCAATGTGGCATGACAGGTCCAGAATACACGTCCAAAAGTGATTCCAGAGCAGGCAATCAGAGTCTATGCAGGCTGTATGTGCGTATTTACATGTAGGTCATCCCAGTTGTTTCCTGAAAAATTGTGTTTTTAAGCCAATGTGGCATCACAGGTCCAGAATACACGTCCAAAAGTGATATTTTGTCATTAAAGTGCATATTTAAATTGTATCAAATCCTTTTGACGTGACAATGCACAATCTTCAAACCACAGAATGGCAATTGAGTGCTTCAGGATCATCCCACAGCTATTAATGTTTTCACCAGTATTTGCAATAAGACTCAACTGCCTGCTCTTTGGTGGATGCTTACATAACACATTTCTTCATTTGTTGGCACATATATTTACATTGCAGCTCACAACTGCTTGCCTCATGTAGCTTTGTTGGCTTTCATATTCATTAAAACTACATCTTTGTATACATGACCTTGTCACCTTATATATGCCTTATTAAGATCAATATGCAGCATATAGATCTTTATTTAGAGAGGGTGGCTGAGTCGGTGTACAGTAGCAATATGGTAATATTCCCTGAGGGCTGAGGCCTTTTTGAATCAATCAAGTACAGTGTACACATTTGTATAGAATGTGCAAGCAAAGTCACAATTGTATGAACAATAGCATATTATTTGCTTCACACAGCAACATAAAATACTAGGTATAATTTCTATCAAATGGTAGCAGAACTTCTGACTTCATTTGGCAACTGATTCCATATATATATATATATATATATATATATATATATATATATATATATATATATATATATATATATGGGTAGAAGAACCTGTCATATATCTTTAACATATAGTGACAGACAATATTCTGGGGACATCTTTAACAGATTTACATGTACTACAAAGATTGAAGTCTGAAAGACTTCCTTTACTTATGTGGACTTTTATTTAAAAAAAACAAAAACAAAAAAAAAGGCATGTGTTAACTCATTCCATACTATGGTCACAGGCCTTGGTCAGTGGTTCTGGCACTACCCTGCAAGTCATGCTGCAGCTGCCATTGCGGCAGCTGCATGACTTGCCAGGCAGTGCCAGCACCACTGACTTAGACTATAGGCATGTTGGTACTTGAACAAAAGCTCTTTTTATGAAGAATTTAAATACGCAAATGCAGTCTTAAATCTAGGTAAATATACAGAAAAATCAGGGACTGGTATGGAATGAGTTAACAGCCCATCCTCAGCTGATCATGACATTCAACCCATACTAATTCCATTGTGGTCTTGAGGATGTGGATTTTGGAAAGGAAGTAGAAAATGTGACTTTCCATTGCATTCCCAATTGACTTCCATACTACCTGAATTGAAAAATTTGGGATCCAGAATATCACCACAGAGTGAACAATTTTGTGAGAACCTTCAACAATCTATATTGTCACCAAGTTTCAGCACAATTGCAGTGATAATATTGGAGCAGAAGTCAAAAATGCCAGACACATACAAAAATTTGTATATACAAAAGAAAATAGGAAAAAAAGAAAAAAGAAAAAAACGCAGTGCTATCTAACAAATAAAGGTCTGGGGGTCCCCAGAAGTGCCCCTATGGAATTTCAAAGCAATTGGCTGAGCAGTTTTGGAGAAGACTGCCAAAAACTGGATAAAAAGTTTGTGAAAAAGCTAAAATCACTAGAGCATGACTGTTTAAACAAACTTGGTAGAGACCCACCAATGGTACGTCCCCACCAAGTTTGAAGTGATTCTAGTTGACAGTTTTGGAGAAGAAGTCGAAAACGTTAATTTCTGTTGCAATCCCTTGCATAGTAATCAATAGGAAAGCATTCATAATACGATAAGCACCAAAATTTATTTATTTTTTTTAAATCAGAGATCCAAAGTATCACCAAGTGAACAGCTTTGTTTAACCCTCTCACAATTTACACTTCCACCAAGTTTCAGAACAATCTGATGGACAGTTTTAGCATGTCAAGAATAATGTAAACACACAAATAATCCACCACCTAGAAAAATAATTATTAATTCTGGTTAGCCATATTATGCAACACCAAACTTCCACATGATACACATTTGCCTCATCTTTTTATCAAGATATTGAATTAAATGTCATTTTCTTAAGTGACTTTTGTGACCTTGAATTAGGTCAAGGTCACAATCATTGGGTCATGGTGACCCAAAAAGTGCGTCACCAAGTACAGTTTTATGTACAATATACTCAAGTGCAATTTTTATCTGGAGGCTCAATTGTCTTTGCCATTGATGTCCAAACTAAACAATAGCAATACAAAATCACTTCTTTCCAAAAACTGGTCTGATGAAATTACAAAGTAGGTCAAGATCACTGATATTATATAACATATTAGCATTGGATATGCTCTATATATATGCTATACATTTGGCATGTCTAATCCAATTTTTTTTGAGGTATGAAATTTGTATCTTTCTTTTCATTTCATTCATCAAGACATTTTAATTCATAAAAATTTTCAGTCAAATTGCAGGTGGTGCAACTGGTATCATGAGCAACCAAGATTTTGACCTCTTCCCACTATATTTCACGAAGATCCATAAAAAAATTAAGGATGCTGAACTAGTCACAAGATTTTGTCATTTTGACCTATACATAATACTTAAGGTGGTGCCAGCAACATTGACTTTGACATGGATATACACTTGATAAGTTCTAAAAGTTATATCTGCCTAACTGTGGGGTACAGAGCATTCAGAAGATGACCTGTACATACCAACTGACCATTTAAAGTTGACCTTCAACTTGTATTAACCCTCTGGGCCCTAAGAACCGATATATCTGCTCTAGATACATTGAGTTACAAAATGCTTAGTGTCCAGAAGGTTAAAATGTTATATTCAAAATGTGTGCCCTGTATCCAGCTTTCCATACATTGTTTGTTTGTTCACATCAGGCAACAACTTTTTGAGTAATTGAAGAAAAACAATAAATTTGGACAAGCACCAAAGTCCATAATCATTGGGTCACGGTGACGCAAAAAGTAGGTCACAAAGTAAAGTTTTATGTACAATGTACATGTAATCGATTGTAATTTTGACCCGGAGGCTTAATTCTCTGCCAATGATGTCCAAGCTACACCCTACCATTACAAAATCTTTACAGGCCTGCTGACCTCACAGAAATATGTCAAAGTCACTCATACTATATAACATCCTGGCACTGGCTATGGTCTATATATCCTATAAATTTGGCAAGTGTAATCCAATTACTTTTTGAGATATGAAATTTTATGTCTTGGATCACATTTTGGCTCATAACTATGTGGTGCCACTAGTATCATAAGCTGTTTAGAATAACCTCCTCCACAATCCCACTAAATTTCATGCATATCTATCAAACATTAGGGTGGAAGGTCAGCACTTTTGGATAACCTTTAATCACTTTTTCATATTTTTGGATAGTTTGATACTTAAAGTACATGGTCCCAAAAAACTCAGAAGTTTGAACATAAAATTTATGAGAAAATTGAGCTCAAAACTTTTGTTTACACTGAAGAGTTTCACCAGTGCTAGACACATGGGGTTTGTTAGTATGAGCATGATACAGTGGTACCTGCTCTAAAGACCACCTCTCGTGAAAGACCGCACTAGTTTTTAAGACCTCCATTTGAAAACAATGGCCTTTAATTTCTTTGCTAGCTTACCTGCAGTGAAAGACCACCTGCCATATGTGACCACTTTTGTCTGGCTAGGGTGGTCTTAAATAGCAGGTACCACTGTACTGAACCATGTCACTGTTTGCACAGTCATTAGTCCGCAACCCCTGGAAACCAATTGAGCCACTGACAAGGGTCAGTCACAGGGAACAAGAAACTCTTAGCCATGGAGAGAAGAATGGGACAGTTCAGACTAATCACTACCATTGTTCTGACTACTTTGAAATTCTCTATTGATGTAATAATAAATTAACACAATCCACTTACTGGGTCCCAAATATGGAAATCTGCATGTGAACCCACACCCAAACAATCCAAGTGTGGTTATGTTTGATGTTTCCAAGTTAAAAGAAGTTGAGTTTTAAGCCACAAAATATCTTTTTTGAATGGCAACTTCTCAGAGGTGAAGCTACAAGTATATTTCACACAATTAAAAACACAGGACAGAGGTGAGTATGTGTCATATTACAGCCACAAATGCATTATAAGTATAGGCAACATTTTCTTTCAATGTGATTTTCTTGGAACTGCTTTTTGCTCAACCTCTGCAATTTGTATCTCGCCTCTCAATGATAAGAATTGCCCTATCACTTTAAAATCAACAAACATCAAAAGAAAAATATCATATCCAGGGGCAGTTTCAAAGATTTTTTTCTGACAACCCATTCTGTGACTTTTGGAGCAATTTATAGAAAGATTCACCCTTCAATTTGATCCTGGACACATATGTATACAGTGCTCCCTCCTTATAATACTGGTGTTGGGGTCCACAGGGTATACCATGTTATAGCAAACCGCCTTATAACAGAGGGACTTTTAACATAGAAGTAATGGGAAAACTATTTCAGTGGGAGCTATGGTACACACCGTGTTATATCAGAAACTATCCTGTAATGAGGGGTGTTATGAAGAGGGAGCACTTCCATTTAAAAAAATGAAATAAAAATTGTGTGATTCTGCGCAAAAAATGTGAAAATCCTACCAAGTAGGAAAGAATGCCATAATATCTAAAAAAAAAAAAACCCTTCCAATCCTACAAAAAAAAAAAAAAAAAAAAAAACCACCCCCCCAAAAAAAAACTATGGATATAAATATATAAATCTATGGATGTGTAGCAATCAGAAAATATACAGGTTTACTGTACCTGTGAAAAAATTAAATGGGTAATATTGGTTCCAAGTCCGCAGTCTCACTGCACACTGGCTACAGATCTTCCAACTTTTTTTACATTCTACCCATATATTACACAATACTGCAGTTGGCACCACCAATATCAAACTCGACCAAGATTTTCGTACACTTGAGAAGTCCTGAAAGTTATATGGGGCTATCTTACAAACTGTGGACTGTATCACGCTCACAAGCAAAGTGTTTATGGATGGACAGACAGACATGGGTGATTATATAAAACAATTAAAAAGTCACAGCACCACCTGTTGAACGAATTAATGTCTTGGGGTCGCGAGAAGTGTCTGAATGCAATTTTAAAACAGTTGGCCAAGCAGTCTTGCAGATTTTACCAACAAATGAATAAAAAATGAATGAAAATTATAAAAATCACTGGAGCAGGACTATTTGAACAATTTGGTAGAGACCCTCCCAAGGTACATCTCCTCCAATTTAAAGTGGGAGATGGTTTTGGAGAAGTCAAAAATGTAAATTTACATTGCAATCACCATTGGCTTGCATAGTAATCAATAGGAATGCATCCGTCAATCAACAAGTACCAGAATTGAAAAATTGCATTAAATCAGGGAGCCAGAGTATCATCACTTAGTGACCAATTTTGATAAACACTCCCACAAACTACTGTTCCACCAAGTTTCTGAGCAAACTACATGAAGCTTCTAGAGAAGTCTAAAATAGTGAAAGCACCAAAAAATAGAAAGAAATGTCAGCACCAACAAATGAAAGGTCTCTGGTGTACCTAGGCAATTTCCAAGCAATGGGTTAATAATTTTCTGAGATGGTTTTTAAGGTTTTACTCCCCCCCCCCCAAAAAAAACACCAAAAATTAACAAATAAAGTCATTAAAAAATCCCAAAACATCTGGAGCATGACCATTTGAACAAACTTGGTGGAGACTGAACCAACATACAGTTTCATCAAGTTTGAAGTGAATCCAACCAACGCTTTTTGAGAGGTCAAAGATGTTAAAAATTGTTGGCAACAGACAACAGATGGAGAACCATGCAATAGCCTCACCTGACTGACATGACAAGTTAGCAGGGGTATTAAAAAAAAAACAACTGCAAAGAGGACAGTGACAGTCTAAGCATACAAACTTGTTGCTAGTCATTCATATTACATTAATAATATAATAATAATAAAATTTTGTTGCAACATTCTTCATTTTACTATATTTAAGCAACATAACTTTCACATAATTGGTCATTTGGAACAAATACACAAAATTTGAAGCTTAATAATACTTGAATTGGTCTGCCATAATTGGATACCCTATGTTTACTTTAGTTTACCTGGTTACTACCCTGGGTGACTCAAAAGAAAATACATTTAGGTTGAGAGACTTGGAGACGAAAAACAATAAACTAAAGACCTGAAAGGTTTATCTCATTTGACATCTTCATTTGATACATAATACTGTTTAAGCAATACAACTTTCACTGCCACGCTGAGTACCCCCTACATGTTCTGTTACATACCATGATTTATCACACTTTATATGGCAATCAATCTATTGTTTTTATCTTATAGTGTTTTGTGCATTTGTCCAGAAAAGCACAGGTGACAAATCAAGTGACTGATACTATGGAGCTTCTGGTTGTAGCTCCATGCTGATACCAACTCTTTCAGCTACATTTATCTCAAAGCTCAAGTGTCATATGTACCTATACCTAAGAAATAATTCTGCATTGTGACAATGAACACTATGCTTTTGAAATAACAGTTTAAGGCAATGCCCAACTGGGAAAAGTGACTTCACTTCTAGACCAAAGACAACAGATGCATGAAATACCTATGACAATGAACCTGTGTACTCAACTGACCACATGGCTTATTTGAATCTGTCTGCACTGAAGGTGCAACCCAAAATTGCACCTTAAACATGTGTATTTTGGGTAAAAATTAAGTTTTCTTGAACTTGTATATATTTTTTCATGGTAAAGTTTGTAGAATTCTTTATTTCTGATATGCATTTACAATTGACCTTTTCTTAGCAAATCTCAGATGTTTCTACCCATGACAGTTTACTGAGAAAATTAATTTTTGCTTCATTAAAATTAGAGTTATTGTTTAAGATCTATGATCGTGAAACCTCTATTTTGGTGCAGATATGTAGTGTCTGCAATCAAGATCTTAAAGGCTGGCATGTTTCATTGATTAGAATGTTAACATTAAAAGTATTTTGTTCATTTCTTTACATTGTATTGGGGCTAGACCTTGCAAGTCTGTACATGAGACAGACAACATACATGTGTGGGAACTGTCAGTTATACATCATGAACCAAACAGTTTAACAATAATGACCAGCCAATTTAGAATAAAGTACCATGTTTTATACCTATTTTGGTAGCAACCACATGATGCTTTGGCCCTCTATTTGCCATTGAATATTTAATCATGACCACCTCTGTAAAGACCATTTCTAAATCAAGACCACCAATTTGAATTTCTTTTTTTTTTTTTGGCTTGAATAAAATGATATTTCCTATTAATGGATTGTTCATCATTTTCCAGAGTACACAAAGTATGCTGGATGGGCAGTGCTCGGTGGCATGGTATATTTTGAATGTAACAAAATGATGATGAACTTGAATATAGCAAAAGAATCCACAGATAATCTGCTGGAAACTGGGCTATTAAAATAAAATAATGGAAACATTTATGTTGAGGGCTTAAGAAAGGACTCCCTTCAAATAAGAATTGAAAAAAGCAAAGCTTTCCATCTTTGATTATTCCATTGTCAACTGAAGTGGAAACTCCTCTTTCTGGGGGAGCGTTGGTGGTAATGCAAAAGAAAAAAATTTGTGGACATGTACTTCCTTGGAAATTGTGTACAGGAGATTCCACTGCAGTGTAAATGTTGTTGAAATAAAACATATGTTGTATGAGAATTTTTCATGCAAAAAAAAAAAAAAAATTGAGATGATAATACGTTGGGATTTATGCTGCAAAGATGTGGTAATTTAGTTTTAACAATTAACTACATGCATAATGAATTGATTGAATCACTAATTTTCTCTATGTTCTGGATTTTTTTCCCATGTAGCGTTTGTCACTTTTCATGGAAGTTTTGTAAACAGAAAACCCAAAACAACAATATGGAGCTGTAAAAAATTCTATGTTCCATAGATCCAAAAAGCAGAAATTGAAGAACCAAAATACTCAGTCTGTGACTATGTTAATACCTTTCTACTACAATAAATAAATATTGGTGACCTGTCCTCTCTGTAAGTTACAATTGAACAAACTGAGTGTCATAATTTAATAGAATGCACCATTGGCAACAAACATTAACAACGAAACATCGGTGCCTCATTGGCACCAAACATTGGTAAATAAAGTGCACTGTGGGGTCACAATCTGGGTCCATACTGTGTGCCCCAGCCCCAAGCCTATCAGCTCAACTGTGGCCTCTCTGCCTTCAATGTTTACTCCTGCCTCTGATATGTTTGGTCATACATTAGTCTTCGTACATTTTAAAAATGTTTTCGAAACATGAAAATTAAAAAGTGACTCCACAAGTAGTTATCTGATGTACCGCTGTCCCCCTCTGTGCTGCTGATTGAATTGCATCTGCAGACACCTGCTAGCCTGTGGTTCTGCCCTGGCTAACGACGACCTTTGTAATCAATGTCGCAAAAGAATCAGTAACCGTGTCAGCATCTGTTGTAAGAGACATAGAGATTGAACGTCTGTTACAATTTTCATCATGTTACAGCTTCATTTGAGCAATAACAGTAATGTCAAAGGATATGAAGGGCCTGACCCGAACCGCCACACGCACATTCTCCGCCATCTTGTAAACTAGTTTGGGCTGTTGAACTTACTTGTCCAGTAACCACACACCCCTCCGAATTAACACATAAATTTGAGATACTACAAAATGGCGATAATAATATCCTTTTATGTATACCAGTATATTCAATTTGACTGTATATATTTCAATTATATATCTTTTATAACCAATGAATGAGTAAATAGCTGTTGTATTATAAATTATATGGCCAAAATCTTCAGACGCGTAATTGCTGGAACATCGCGGGATCGCTGTAGCAGAGAAGTGCGTCTTTTGTCACACTTCCAACCAATGAGGGAAAGAGGCGGGGGAATTTCGAAAATACATGAACACGTGTTTGCTTTAAATTTCATATGAAATTTCTGAATAATTGGAATCAGAAGAGACAGGGGTTGGCCTGGTTGCTTCCGACCTGAACGTCATTACAGGCCCAGTTTGTTTATGGCAGGTAAGTTGGCAAGTCAGGCCCATGTGCTCCCAGACCAGGGGAGTGTAACTTTATGTAACTTGTAAATGTAAGGCACATTTACGTCACTGCCCCTCCTAGCCAGGACTCAGGACTCGGGATTATTTTATTGGCCTACATACAGAAATAGTACACGAATCGTTTCACAAATATGTATTACACGAATGTATGATGGTGGGGAGACCCTCAATAATACAATGGCATGTCGTTATCATGAGGGTCACCTTCAGAGTCTAACTAGAAAATTTTGATTTGCTTGTCAGCAAATCAGTGTCCCTAGAAACTTTTCAAGATTGCCAATTTAGTATTTATTGAACTCCTGCAACAATATTTTTTTCATGCGGCTATGTCAAAACTTATTAATTGAAGTTGGAAAGGCACCTCAGTCTATTTTAGTTTAGAAACTATTCAAAGATTTAAATTAATTTTTGTGTGTTTGCCTAATTTGCATAAATCAAACTGCTTCAGATTTGAATTTTGTGTATTCCCTAATTTTCACAAATTAGAATACTGCAACTTTGGTTCATGTTTTAATGAAAGCAACTATGTCACAAACCTGCAAATTGAAGTTGGACTGACAACTATATTTATAATAGTTTTGGAGATATTCAACTTTAAATGTTTCAAGTGCTGCTAATTAGCATAATTTTAAATGCTACAGGTTTTGTTCACTGTGCATTAGATTGACAGGTACAAAACTGTATGTACTACTTTAAATTTTGTGACTATCTGTTATAGAACTTAGAAGATACAGAGCTTTTAAAATTTTAATTGCCCCTAATTTACATAATTTTAAATATGATAAATCCATTTATACTATGAAGTAAACATTACTACATCAACTCTAGAGCATCATGCTTTGTAAATCTGGGGCATAAAATGACTGCAACCAGTGAATCATGTATACATATACATGTATTTGTGTTTCACTGTTTGCAAGAACATAAAACATTTACCTGGCAATCTCTACTAATATCAATTATTAGGCTGACCTAATCCACTGTCATATATAACATATACATAATGTTCATTGAGCCTGAATGTGCAAGCAAACTAAAATTGTAAGTTTGCACAGGCAACATCCAACTTCACATAGCTGCTGTACCATGGTACACGTCGTACATGTTTGACTATCGAGGTTCAACAACCTACTAAAGGTGTGGACAAACTTAAGTTGCAAGTTTTCACAGGCTAAACAGTAATGAAATATACAGGTATAAGGTGAATCTTTGTTGGAAGTGGGCAGTGTTCACAAAAAAAAAAGTATTTTCAAAGTAATTACCAGGCACAAGCCAGACGGATGTGGGAGCTGAAACTTAACAGCTTTAAAGGGGAAAAGTTTGATGCATTTTGCCTTATCAGAGGCTCACCAGGAACTGAAAAACATTAGGCAGAAACCCATCACTTTTCCATGTACAACGTCCTGGGAAACATACTGTGACATCAGGACTTATCATCAAGTCCCACATAATGTCACTCAGTGCAATAGCATTGTGACTGATCCACAAGAAGAGGGATCAGTGATTTTCTTTAAAAACATGTGGGAAAGGTCACGTGCTGGAAAGAAGGGGTGGGTGGGGGGGGGAGGAGGGAAAGGCAGCTAGAGTCTTCCTTGGAAGAAAATTATTGGATGTATGGTCTAATCCATTAATTATCCATGCAAGTTGCATGAATAAAATTGAAATTAATTATATGCAGGAGGGCATATAAAGCTGGTATCCATGAAAATTTATGGAAGACGTTTTGGTTTCCATTCTGCCAAGATATGGTTATATCTGCCTTGGGATGTCAGGGTGAGAAATAGGGTTTCTAAAGATATATTTGGGACCAAGGAATGGTGTTCAGTATAGAGAGGTGTTTGGTATATCGAGGTGTTCGGTTAGAGAGGTTTTACTGTACAAGTAACAGACATCTTGAATCTATATTTAATGAGGAAAATTGCATACTTGTTTACTTGCGATAATATTGTTGATACAAGGAGCTTTTGTTGTCATTGCCAAGGTCGGTCTCTATTGATATTCCCGGGAGATCTAGTAACAGCAGCAATGTCAGCATCCATTTTGATGTTTTTCGTTCAATGTGCTATATGGCTATCATGTTAGAATTCCAGACAATGAACCTGTATGTTTTATGGATGGATCTGCCTTGGGGAATCCATGTCCTTGTAATGTGGCAGTAGTCACTTCCACAGACGGCCTTGAATGCACACCAAACTCAATTGAGCTAAAAATCTTGAGCCTAAGTAGCTATATCTTGGTGAAATCAGAGTTTATGGAAAGTCTCCGACATGTTATTAAAACTAAGCAACACCAGATTTTTTAAAATGAAGAGTCTATGTACAGAACTGGGTCTTGTTGCAGATAATGTTCCTACTACAGAACTGGGAATCCTGTGAGTGGCCACTGTCGTATACTATATGGGACTGTAGACATCATAGTTCCAGTGATATCTTGTCGTCAGTTATGAAGTGTTACAGTTGAAAAAATTGCGTTATGTCTGTTTATGTACCACTGTGGTTGCTATGTAAAACAGAAGTGGCTCAAAGTAAATTGTCATGAATGACCTTTGTGGATACCACGTCTTTCTAGCAAAAGCGCTACATGCAACCAGAAAAGAAAAACGTATATAGACATCCATACTTTACTCTGGCACAAACATTCACATCAGGATACCAGAATATATATTACACTTGCAGTATGCAAATTTTTGTGTAATATTATTATTCTGATATAATTTTTCATCAGGGACCTGACATCATTAAGAATGTACACATCAGGCATATATCAAAGTGACCATTGAATGTTGCTTAATACTGCTCACGTATTTTAGATACATGATTCATGTCCGAGTCCTTGTGATGGGAAAATGAGTATACTTGTGTCGTACTAAGCTTATTCTTAATAAGTTCTTTGCTCATTTTCCCATCCAGTGGCAATGCTCATGAGGGAAACACAATAAATTCCCCATTTTAACAGCTGCACACACACAATGAAGGCATAAACATACCCTTTCCTTCAAGTACCAGACCTATTGTACTACACAAATACTCAGGATAATACATTGACAAAATAATAATAAATGGATTCCCAATTATCTTCGCAGAGGAAGGTACAGACCCACCCATTCATTACCCCAGCTTTATTCACTAATAAACTGGACATAGACCATCAGTAAAACCCCCTTCGATGGTCAAGGACAGAGGAGTGGTCACATTGTCCACTTTATAACGTCATAAAACTCAATTGGAACTACGTAGCTTCTCTCACTACAGAACAGAACGTAGCAACCCGTGTTTACGTTACTATTAACTCATTCCATACCATGGTCACAGGCCTTGGTCAGTGGTTCTGGTCCTGCCTGGCAAGTCATGCTGCAGCTGCCATGCAGCATGACTTGCCAGGCAGTGCCAGAACCACTGACGTAAGACTATAGGCATGTTGGTACTTGAACGAAAGCTCTTTTCACGAAGAATTTAAATATACAATTGTCGTCTTAAATCAAGGTAAATATACGGAAATACAAGGGACTGGGATGGAATGAGTTAATACAGTGTTAGCAGCCATTAAAGTTTCAGTGTCTGATGAGCCCCACACAGAGGTGAAACCGGTCGCACTTGGAGTGCTTTTACCATTGTGTTGTTTTTATCAATCCTTGTAAAGTCCTGTTTAATCCAAACTGGACATCCTTTTATCAATATAGAGATGTTTCCCATATAGGGTAGACATGACCATGCATTTGTAGGTATCTTTTAGTATTTCACGACATATCATTAATTTCTATATAATTTACTTATCTATTTTTATACATTCTTATTCATATTTGAAGTTTTTATCCATACACCTGATACTAAGAGGAATACAGAGAAGAATACTTGCCGTTGGGTAAACACTGAGATGTACAATATGGTTGGACCACAGTTCCACGTAGAGTGGTCCCCTTCCATTAAGGCCCCCCATCACAAGAGGCCACCCTCTCTACAAAGGCCACTTCTCCATGCCACAAAAGTGGTATTTCCATTGTATTTTCCCTCACTAGAAAGGGCCATCTCTCTCATGTGGCCACTTTTTGGTTGCATTTGGGGTGGTCTTATTGGGGGGGGGGGCACTGTAAGATGAAGTGAGTACAGACAACAACAGCATAGCTATCACAGAATAAAGTCTGAAGTTCCAAGCGGCATGCCACAACTTAAATTCATTCAACAATGTCATGCTTTTGTTTATTTTTTTTGTAATGGATAGCTCAATTCACTGTCACGCAGCTGAGCTTATAGTATGGGTCTCTGTCTTTCAACGATTTCACATTTTCCACTTTCTCTCAAAAAGCAGCAGTGAGATCCACTTCCATCAAGTTTGTTCACATGATTACACTCCAGTGATTTTTAAATTCACTTTTTTTTTTTCTTTTTGGACAGGATGCTACAAGAATCTTGTCTCAAACTGCTTGGTCAATTGCTTTGAAATTGAATAGGACATTTGTTTGGATCCCAAGATCTTAATTTTTTGGAAGAGGTGGCACTAAAATTTTAAATGTTATCTGGTAAAAGTGTATTCATTACTGGTCATTGGTTGCTCTACCCATGATTTACATATTGGCATCAATGAAGATGCCAATGCGGTATGTCAAGCTGCAGTTTCTTTTCAATTAAATTTGATGAAACATGACACACACACATGGGGATCAGAACCAATGCGTGCATCATCCTGTAACAAAACCATGTCGCTGGGTCAAAAGTTTGGGTCACAGCAACTTTGTGTGCAACTCATCTCTAAACTATATGGCATCTTGAGTGTGTTTTACAAAACCTGATAATGACATAGATCAGGACTAAAAATACATGTCATGAATTAGAAATGAATGTAAATCGTTTGTCCATGACATGATATCTGTGTCACAATATTTGTAATATATATATTAACTGATCCCTTCAGCCAGAAGTGTTTTTTTTTCTTTTTCTTTTCTTTATTTTTTTTTTTTTTCAGGAGGAAGTGGAATATCCAAAATGGTGATGATGTTTCCAGAAGAGGTGTTTTTGCAGGGAAAGTATCCAGAGTGCAGATGCAAGCATCAAGCTGTGATATATTTAAGTCTGCAGTGTTCATCCTCAGCAGAAGTCTGAGGTTAGTGATAGCATGACACATAGTATGAGGAGTGACTATTTTAAAACTCATCCAGGATTAGTTTTTGAAGCATTCTTTTTCTTGTCTTGTCTCATCTCATCCCCCCTCCTCTCTCCCCCCTCAGTTTAGTTTAAATGTACATGTATTTATTTAAACTGGATTGCCCAATAGTACATAATATGATGACTAATGGAGGGGTTCTCCAGACACGGAGACGCACAATATATGTACAAAACGCACAAAACGATACAATATAAAGGAAAAGGAAAAAGACTATGCACTTGAACAAAACAGGCTATGTACATGGATAAATTAAACAGATCACAAATTGAAAATGAATATGTACATGTGTACATTGTATATTGTCTACACTCTAAAACTCTTGCCATGTAGGTGCACGCTACTGGGGGCGACTGATGGCGAGGGTTGCACCCGACCTTAGCCCGTCCACCCTAGCCGGCCAAGCCACAGGCATTGGCTCGCTCGATAGGCGAATGGCGCATGGGAGCAAAAAAGCATACTACCGGGTGTGGCTGAGGCACCATGGCGACATACGCACCCTGCCACTGGGGAGTTGCCAATGCGCCCAGTAGCTCGGGTGCATTCTCGCCGCCTTGTCAATGTCCACCTCCAGCACCAAGCCAGCCCAACAGAGCAGTAACAAAACTCAAGGACATAATTCACCCCTGAGGTACTTCTCTACACATGTACTCCCCTACCATCCTGTCCCCGTAATTCTCTTCTCTTTATGTTTTTAGCTCAGCTGACTTGTCAGTAGCTGAGCTTATCTTATGGTCCTTCGTCCATTGTCAACAATTGAATTTTTATCCAAAACCATCTGCCAATTTACTTCAAACTTAATGGCAATGTACCTTGGGTTGGTCTCTACCAAATTTGTTCAAATGGTCATGTGCCAGCGATTTTTTGGATTCTTTATGATCTTTTTTTTTTTTTTAGGCAAATCTTAAAAAAATCTTCTCCAAAAGTACACACCCAATTGCTTTGATATCACACAGGAACACGTCTAGAGACTCATAGTTCTTAGTTTATCACCAGGTGGTGCTGAAATTTTTTCTGTACTTTTATGTGTGTTTTCACTATTTTTGAGGTCTTCTGAAAAACCGTTACTCAGATTAAGCTCAAACTTGTTGGATATGTTCCTTGTGGATGGGTCAAACAAAGTTGTTTGCTATGTGGCACTGCTGTGGATTCTTGATTTTTATTTATTTTTTTTTTAATTTGGGTACTTATCTTTTAATTAATGCACCTTTCCTATTGATTACTATGTAATTCAATGGGCATTGTATAGACCTTCTGAAGTCGTTTTCTTAGATAGTTTTCAGTATAACATATTAATGTATTGACTTATGATAAATGTCATTGTTGTGACTGATAATAAAGATATTTTTACTTAGTTCATTCGTCTGAGGGCAATCATAGCGTCGATCTAAAACGAGCAAGGTCTCATTAACTAGAAACACACTTTGATCTATTGACATGTTATCCTATTGTCTGTATATTGACTTACAACTATGTTTATAAATACAAGATATCCTCTGTTGAGTTCAAACTGTAAGATTCAGTGTTTAGAAACTTCTGGAATTTTCCAGACGATTCATCCATTATGTTCTTATTGCAAAATGACTCAATGTTTTGTCTTGAATTTGATCCCGTTTCTCTTGGATTGATCTTGGACGAGCCCCCACAATTTGTTACGATGCCCACCTTCAGAATATACTAGATCAAAGCGGAACTCAACAAAGAATGACAACGATCAGATAACTAAGAATAACAATATATTAATGATCAAAATTCAGTACAAAGAAGGTAGATGAAAATATACAATTAACTATGCTGATGCTCCAATAATTCACATACTGCAGATAAATCCTAATCCCTGGTGAGAGATTCTCCCCAGGTACTGTCCCACAGTTCCAAGTCCTATGGTAGGAGCCAACTGGCCTGGTCCAAATCCCACAGAGGTGCAGTTAATTTCCTTTTAATGTGGTACACAGAACACAGTGCTGGTCCAAATCCCACAGAGGTAGAAGTTTGTTCCAATGTGGTACAATTAAACAGGTCTAATATACCAGTCCACTCAAAGGCACTGTCCACATTCCACAGGTACAATGTATAAATGAGTATCTCCTTGGCAATAGCAGTTGCTCAAAGTCCCACTGGCTTGAAGACACAGCTTCTGTCAGATCTCAGAATGCTCCTGTCCCAGTCATGAAGGGAGCTGCTTTATATATCCAGGCTGAGAATTCTCACCAGTATTCCACATTTTTTCTAATTAATCACACATCAGACTTCCCTGTGATTTTTCTAGACCACATCAGAACTTTCCCCTTGTTTACTACTGTGCATGTATGTAGGTCACCAATTCAAACCACTCCACTGTTCACTATGACAAAGCAGACAAACTCAGTGACCTGGTACACACTCAATGAATACATTGACCTCTCCAAATCAAAACAAACAGCCATAACAATGCCATTGGGTAAAGATCCACTGGAGTGAACACAAGTATGCCTGGGAATACAGAGAAACACAAGGTTTCATTGATAGATCAGGGAATCGAATCAAAGAACTGCCAGTGTCTAAATTGGCTTGCTTTTAAATGGATCCCAAAATTGGAGACCATGTTTTCTTTTGTTTGAGAAGACTGCAAAGCAATATGCATGGAGTCAGGATGAGAAATTAGATTGGTTAGTGAATGCAATTTGTAACTTGGCTGGTACCTTCTATGACAGTTTAGATGAGGCAGAGAGATATCATTATACAAGGCTAGCACAACGAATAGATCAGTGATATGGTACAAAAGACCCACCCATTAGTGTATGTAGGTATTATTGGATAATCTTAAATACATGTACATGGAAAATTAGTCACTGCATGAATTTGATGAAAGGCAGTGCTAGGCCCTGGACAGCTAACCCTTTCAGTGCCAAATTTTGAAATGAGTCAACAGCTTTTCTCAGCGTGCATTGGGCGTCATGTGCCCAATGTGTGCTGAGAAGCTGTTGACCTGGGCTATTCTGTCTGGAACTATAGACAAAATGGTACTTGAATGAAAGGTCTTTTTACAAGGAATATGAATCTGGTGTCCTAATGATAATTCAGACTTGTCTGACTTAAGTAGATCGACTTTAAGCTGTGATTGGCACTGAAAGAGTTAACGTAAAGCCCTTGATGCATCTGAGATCAATGTTGGTATCTGGCTTGGGACGAACTTTTAGTTGTGCTGACTTGTCAGTATGCTGACCTTATATGATGGTCAGTCATCCAGCCATCCATCTATTCACTTTTACATTTTAGATTTTGGGTTCTACCTTGGGTAGGTCTTTACCAAGTTTCTTCAACAGCTATTTTGGATTTTTTTTATGATCGCTTGGTCCTTTTTTGCCAAATCTTTTAAAAAACTCCAAACCTGCTTCACTAATTTGGTTTGAAATTGCAGAGGCACATCACTGGGTAGCCATAAATCTTAAATTATTCAATAGGTGGCACTGGTTTATTTTATTTATGAATTTTAAAATTTTGTTTGTTTTCAATATTTTTTACGTTTTAAAAAACAACTACTCAGGTTATGCTGAAATTTGCTTTAAATGTACTGTGTGGAAGGGACAAACAGATTTTTGTTGTAGGTGGTGTTGCTGTGGATCCTTGATTTTTAGTGATTTTTTTCAATTTCAGTATACAGTAAAACCTGCCAAGTCGAACACCTCTGAAAGTCAAACACCTGCAATACCAGAACACTTTTTATCGGTTCCAAATATTTTACCGAGTGTTTGACCTTGTAAAACTTGAACACCTGTCAAACCCGAACCCGCAACACCAAATTTGGGACCCCAAGCCTCAAATGAACCTGTGAAAGTCAAACACTCCCATTAAATGAACATTAAAAGATAGCAAAAAATAACAAAATGGTGCAAAATTCATTGTTTTCATGGTCTTGTACTTTGTTCTTGCTTTTCATTGAACAATACTTGAACATTATACTGTTAAGGGTATGAAGGGTTTCTTTGTATGTTATCTGTGCTGCATGTAGGCATCTTTTAGCCCCCTTTTGGTCATAATCTAAAAAAAAAAAAACTAGAGTAATCAAATGAAGTAGCACATCCAGAGAGCAAGCATAGATCTTTTCACTTAAAAAGAAAGTGCACCCTGTGTTGCATTTTTACACATACGGTTACGTGGTGTAGTCTACTCAGTGAGGTACCGACTGCTCAGTTATGTTTGGCTTTGTAAGGGTCTGACATGAGCATTGTTTTAGGATTAACCACTTCTGAGGTTACAAGCGCAATGTGAATTCATTAACAGTTGGAAAACAGTTGCAAACTGTTATGTGTTAAAGGATTAACAGCTACTCTGAGGTACCTATGCCTGTTGTGACCCAAAGCTGCCTTCACTATTTCCTGAGACAGTTAGCTAACAAGACTGCTCTTGGTTATGTGGAATTTAACCTGCATGTGGGTGTGAAGAAAACATCAGTCACGTGCGTAGTGCGTGCCGGGATTTGTGCATGCGCATGCGCGGCAGATTGGCCACCCGTGTGGCACAAGCGAAATTTAACCTGCATGTGGGTGTGAAGAAAACATCAGTCACGTGCGTAGTGCGTGTCGGCTTTGTGCATGCGCATGCGCGGCAGATTGGCCACCCGTGTGGCACAAGCGAAATTTAACCTGCATGTGGGTGTGAAGAAATGACAGTAAAAAGAAATTGCATTACATTAGAAGAAAAATATAAACTCATCAAACATTCAGCTGAATTCAACATGTATCGATGTCATGTTTGCAATACAGTGTGTATATCTCTTTTTTTTTCTCAGGGAATGAAGACAGAGAACTATTTTCTTCTTTACTTTGTTCAAGTTTAGTAGATGTGGAAATCAATGTAAATAACCAGAATGTGTAAGTTGTATAAGCACTTGAGAAGTCTTTTTACTGAGGGTAAACATACATACACATGATACATGTATAACATTCTGTCATGGCGGTCAGTATACCCCCCCCCCCTCCAAAGTTGAACACCTGCAAAACCTGAACATTCTATTTGGGTCCCAGGGGCGTTTGGGTTTTACAGCTTTTAGTGTATATTGTTTTATGCATGCATTCCTATGTTTACAAGTCAACAGGGATTACAGCACTGATAATCCACACTTTCACACAATTTAAGTGCTTTGTCAATACCAACCTAACGAAATTTAGTTTCCCCATTTTGACCACCAGGATCGTTTGAGGAGATTAAACGGTATTTCATGGGTAGGACAGGGACGTGCTATAGATGGACTACCAACGGCGGGGCCCCCTTTGTACCATCTATGTTGCCGCTGCTCAAGTGATCGGGTGTTTGAGCGAGCACCTTTAGTGCTGAACAAACACAACTCCACAGTCCGCTTGACGACCATGATATAAACGCGGCCAGGTCACGCGATGAAAGGCGAGAATAATCGCGTCACCAACTGAAATGTGCAAAATTTTTCACAGTGTTCCACATTTTAAAGTCAAAATGTAGTGTTACGCTGGACTCAGCTACAAGAAATGAAACCACTATCATGATCCTACCGCCATACACTATCCATCTAAAACTACATTTTTTATTGCTGATTATGGCGTAAGGAGTTATTACGCACGCAAGTTGTCTAACTTTGCATCATTTTGGACAGAAAAAATACAAAAACTTGCTCTTTTATCGGCCGATTTCAACGAAAAACACATCAATGGACTTGCACGGTTCTGATTCAAACGATGAGACTGGTTGCGCACGCATAAAACTCTCCGTTTTTGAACTTGGTACAATAGCACACCCGATGTAAGTAACCCAATACAACCGAAACCGGAAACATAGATAGAACAACAATCGGACTGAGCAGGGGGGATTAACTTGAGCGACACTAGTGAACACACTTTGTTGTAGTCGTGCCCAGTTGACCACTAAAGGGATTAGCTCTCCCGTTGGCAGTCCATCTATAGCACGTCCCTGGGTAGGGGACACCACTATCAGCGGGTCATCAATAGCCATATTAAAGTCAGGGAGGTGTATGAGACATACACCTCCCTGTTAAAGTGTATAGATGTGAAGAAAGTGGGGAAGTTTGAAAGAGTGATTTTGATCAAGTTAAAGCTGTACTGTGCCTGAAATATGTCTGTACAATTGCAAGGTACCAGGCTGTAGCAGTGATACAGACAGATTGTGAATCTTGACAAATATCCATGGATGTGTGGGGTTACATTCCACAGTTTCACAGTTAAGCCTCTGCTGTGGTCACGATAGCATGTCCATAGCTTGTCCCACTTGGTAACAGCAGACCAGTGTAACTGTGAATTCAGTCATGCACGCGATTGTCACAATAAGGTGACAAAAGGGAGAACTAAGATTCCATTAGGCTCCTATTGTTCTGAAATTACACAGGAATGCTTTGGGGATCCTTAGACCTTTAATGTCTGCCACAGATGGAGCTTCAATTTTTAAAAGAGTTTTATCAAAATTTTGTATGTTTTTGTTATTTTTTACTTCTTCAAAACCAACTGTTGGTCAAATTGATCTGAAACTTGGTTGAAAGATACATTGTGAAAGCTAGGTCCAAACAAAGTTCTTCACTAAGTGGTGATCGTCTAGATCCCCGATTTTGAACCAAATTTTTGATTTGGATACTTGTCTCTTTATGTATTCCCATTGCTTACAATGCTTATGGGTGCACGGTTGGCTGAGCGGTAAGACGCTCGCCTTTCACCTCTGCGACCCGGGTTTGATTCTGGTCCTGGGCAGCATGTGGAAAAAGTTCCTACCACTTTAGCCGTGCACGGTGGTTAACTCCGAGTTCTTCGGTTTCCTCCACTAGGCAAGGTAGGAAGTATACGCCAACATCTGTGCCATGGAGAGTGACTCGATAAGTCAATGCTTGACTTCTTTCACAATCCATGTAAAACAAATGTGTCTATACTTTATAGTCAATGGGACAGCAATTATTATCATGTGCCAATTGAATTTTTTGACTTGCCTCCAGAACCATTGGCCAGATTCATTTCAGACTTGGTGGGGATGTACCTTGGGTGAGTCTCTGCCAATTTGGTCAAATAGTCATGTTTCAATGATTTTGATTTTTTTTTTTTTTAGCTCAGCAGTCAGTCAGAAATGCATATTATAGTGAGCCACACTCCTATTGAAAATCAGCTTCCTCTTATAATTTTTAAACTTGTTATGAAACATTTTGAAGAATTTATTAGATGGTGGTCTGAGTGACGCACAGTACAGTGGTCTCTGTCACCAGAACTTGCCCCAAGAACACATCCAAAAGTGCTCTTTCATTTCATCGACAAAAATATGAAAATTTTATATAAAGTATTCTACTGCAAAGTCTCAAAAAAAAAAAAAAAAATGCAGAATTGAGGAAAAAAGATTGTGGGCGCCGAGAGTAATCCATTCTCTGAAAGCTATTTTAGTGAATTTGTTTTTCACATGGTAACTTGAAAAGTTTTTTTGCATAGGGCTTTGATATTGCACATGCGTATAGTCTTACATAAGGTCTCAGAAGAGGTCGAAGATGGGTGACCTTGACCCCATTCCCAAGGCCACAGAGCCATTTTAGTGAATTTGGTTTTCAAACGATAAGCTTAACAGTTTTTAAGTTAACATAGACCTCTATTATTGCACATGGTTTTAATCCTACATAAGGTCTGAGACAATGTCAAAGATGGATCACCTTAACCCAAATCCCAAGGTCACAGAGCCAGGGGGGCATACATCTAGCAATTTCTGATTGCGTATTAATTTTTTTTTTTTTTTTAGCTCTTATATACTTATAGTCTGTTCATTTATTTCAGGTTGTCATCTTTGCAGTAAAGAAATGCATATTAAAGGATACTGCTCAAAGGTTGACCAAACTATTAGAATTAGTCAGAAGATTACACACCAACTATTGCATTGTCATACAAGCCCAGCCACAATTCACTGGTGCCCATGCCTTTGGTGCTGGCTGGGATCATAGGATGAGGAACTATGGTAAAAAGATCCAAGGTTTTCACCACTATAAACGGAAAGTGGATTACAGACAGCTCCAAAGACATTCTACTTGATATTGAGCACATAAACAAAAACAAAAAACAAAAAAACAAAAAAAATGCTGCAACTTCTATCAGTGGTTTTGACTTCTACATCCTCTACACTAAGGTACACTTGGACATGTTGGAAGATGTGAAAGAATATCATCACTAGGCAATTGCAATCAAAGGGGTTGCCTGTCAGTACATTAAAGTTTCCGAAAACAAAGCTTAGTTTGACAGAGGAATAAATAAAGAGAAACCATACACAAAATAACAAAACAAAACCAAACCAAACCCCCCCCCCCCAAAAAAAACAGTGTATCCAAATTATAAAATACATCATAGACAATGCTTACTTTTCTGTTGGAAACCATAGTTACCTGTAGGCATTCCAATGGGAACAAATCCAGCTCCTTACATTGCTCATCAGGGGCAGAATTTCGGCGAGAATCCAAGAATCCATTCTCGTAAAGATTCTCCTAAACTTGTCTTTCTTTAAAAAGAAAACTAATTGACAAAGATCCCAATAGATTCTCGCAAAATTTTACAAAATTCTAGCCCTGCTCATCTGTACTTGTACATGTGTGTATCAAAATGAAGGGAAGAATTGGTGAAAATGAATCCAAATGCAACTATAAAAAAATGATCAACATACATAAATTTCACTGATGACCTAGTGTATTTTAAACAATCATGATGAAATCCAGATGAACTTGAAAAATATCTATTGTAAAGGACTGATCCTCAATCTGGAAAATGATGGCAACACAAAAGCAGCTTTTCTTTATCTCAAAAATTGAGGTACAGAGTAAGAAATACATAACAAGAATATTTGACAAGAGAAATCAATTCAAGTTTGAAATTAATTCTTATCCAGACTTGACAAGAAACATTCCAGAAAAATCAACATGTAGAGTTTGCATTGGTCAAATAGTACACATTGGTAGAAGCAGCTCACTTCATGAATTTGTCCAATGAGTCAAGACATTGCTGAAGAAATATTTGTAATAGTTACAGTTATGTCACAATATGTAAATCTATTCAAAAATTCATTCAAAGGGATGACTACATACCAGGAGAATATAAATCTGAATCACAGGATCTAGGTAGAATTGTGCTTAAATGATATAGATAATAGGTTTTGAACAATATCTTGCAAGTGCTGTTTATGGAACTTGTAGGGGTGAGGGTTTAGCCAGTAGAGTATACTTAAGCCCAGGTAGGGAATTCCTTAGTCTGTTTCAAGTTGGAACCCATGTTTAGAATTTCATGATAACATCACATAATCCTATAATCTTCTAATCTCCCTAGCCATTAGTTTGGTACAGTATATGTATTTGTGTACATAGAAACATTCAGTTTCCTACAGACATCCATATAGACACATTTCACATTTTCAGTTTCTTCTCACAAAACATCAGCTCGGATCTACTTCAAACTTGGTGGAGATGGATCTCCGGTGTGTCTCTATCAGTTTTGTTTAAATGGTCATGCTTCATTGATTTTTGTATTTTATTTTTTTTTATTCACAAAAAACCTTAACATTTTTTCTTTGAAATCGATCTGCCAATTGCTCTAAAATTGCATAGGAACACTTCCAGTTATTCCTGGACCCCGAATTTGTTCAACAGGTAACACTGTGACTTTTTCTATTCATTTCACAAATTTTTGTGTGTTTTGCTATTTTTGTCCTCTCCAAAACCGTCACTTAGATTATCCTGAAACTTGGTGGAAATGTAGCTTTTGGGAAGTTTAAACAAATGTGTATGTTCACTAGGTGATGACACTCTAGATCTTCAATTTGTAATGAGTTTTTTAGTTGGGGTACCTGTTGGTTAATGCATGCATTGCTATTGATTACCATGTATGTCAATGGGAATTTGTAATTGATATTCAGATTTTTAACTTCTCCAAAACCATCAGCCAGATTCACTTCAAACTTGGCAGGGATGTACCTGAGGTGGGTCTCTTCCATTTTTTTTTTCAAATGGTCATGCTTCAATGTTTTGTTGTTGTTTTTTTTTGATATTTTATGAATTTTTTGTTAAATTTTGGGCCAAAATTGTAAAAATATTTTCTAAAACTGCCAAGCCAATAGCTATGAAATTGTATAGGAATTCTTCTTGGGACCCCTACATCCTAATTTGTTTAACAGGTGGCACTGCAATTTTTTTCTGTGTTACTTGCAAAATTCTGTGTTTTTATTGCTATTTTGAACTTTGTCTCCTAAAGTTTCACTCAGATTGTTCTGAAACTCTGGGAATGTAGCTTATGGGAGGGTCAAACAACTTTGTTTGACCTTCCCACAAGCTACATTTCCAGAGTTTAGGTGATACTCTGGTTATTTGATTTTTAACGATTTTTCTTATTCAATTTGAGTATCAGTGTGTTAATGCATGCATACATTTCTATTGATTACCATGCAAGTCAATGAGGATTGCAATAGAAATTAACATTTTTTACTTCTTCTCCAAAACTGTCAACTAGATCCACTTCAAACTTGTTGGGGTGTACCTTATGTGGATCTCTCCAAAGCTGGTTAAAGAAGTAAGGATCCAATGATTTAATTTTTTTTTTCAATGAATTTTCTTCTTCAATTTTTTAGAAATGAAAAAAATCTTCTCTAAAACTACCTAGCAAATTGCTTTGAAATTGCACATGGACACTTTTGGAGAGCTCTGGACCCAAATTTATTCAACAGGTGGTGCTGTAATTATTTTTAACTTTTTAAAGAATTTTTGTGCATTTGAAATCACTTTTCTTAACTTTATCTCCCAAACTGTAAGTTGGATCCTTTTTATACTTATCGGAAATGCACAGGTATTTTATCTCCACCAGATTTGTTTGCTACATTGTGATGCTTTGATTTTCTGATTTTCAGATTGTCAAAATTGAGAATAATTGGTTGGGGGATATGTTCATGTTAGCAACAGTGGTTATCTTAAACAAACATGACCTTAATAGCATTATGAAGCTCACAGGACCACTACTGTCTGTTCATGTAAGGTCAGCTGAGCATAGGACTATCACAGTCCTGTATTTATAATATTTTTGGTAAAATTTAAATAAACTTCATTGCCAGAAACCAATTAAACCGTTTCTTTGAAACTGCATTTATAGGGCAATTCTGGTGGCTCCTAAACTGCATTTTTGTCACCATGTGGTGCTGCAACTCTTTTTCTACTTTCTATTAATTTTTGTGCAATTTTGCTTTTTTCAGCTTCTTCTCCCAAATTGTAAGTTAGATTTTCTTCCAACCATTGTGCAGTGTACTTGCACTTGGATCTCCAACAAATTTGTTCACTGCATGGAGCTGCTGTCATTTTTCTGAGTTGAACTGAATTATCCAAATTAAGAAATATATTGGTTTGGGTATATCTACATTGTAACCATAGGGATAGCAGCCAATCTGACACTGTCTTTTGGTGTTGCTAAGTTTTACCTTGAGTGACCTTGAAAAGTCAAACTATTATTTGCTTTATGTCTTGGTAATGGTGGGTCTTAGGCCCATGGTGACTATGAAATACTAATTGGAAAATATCCTTGTGGTTTCTTTTGGGGTTAATTTTGAACTTATGTGACCTTGCAAGGTCAAACTGACATATTGGCATATATATTGGTAATACAATATACTGTATAAGTGGAAATATTCCCGAGGTATTTAATTTCGCGAATTTTCATGAATTGAACCCCTCAGGAAAATTAATCCCAGGAAATTATTGGCGATCTTACTTGGCTACAGACTGTTACAGGCAGTTGTGAGTTGGGACACCCTGATGCTGCATGCGCAAACAATCAAGCAGGAAACTGTGACCACATGGTCTAAATCGTGTACTAGTATAATAAAGAAAAACTAGAAAATATGATGTTCAGATTTTTTTCCTTGAAGTAAAGAAATGAAATAAAAACAGTTGTTAAAATTCCAGGTGTATATCTCCTGGGCAAAGACAAGTTCTTTCAAGTTAAAAATCACAATGTAACTTGTGTTTAGACTATAGTCTGTGTTTGGAACTGAGTCGATGAGGTACCGCTAGCTTTAACCCTGTTAACCAGTCATAGATATCTTAATCAATGTCCCGTGTTCATCTTGAAGTACTAGTAGTATCTTACTGATCTCTATCTATGACATCCTTTATGTCTGTAGTTTCCCATGCTTTTTAAATTAAAACTTTGTTTTGTTTTTATTTGTCTAAAACACTTGTGTTTCGGTTGGTCAGTTCCTTACATCTGCCAAAGTGACATGCCACTGCACAATCCCAGGGAAAGCATGCAATTTCTGTGTCATGTGCTAATTAAGCCACAGCTGGAGCGGCATTGGTCTCCATGGGCAGTGAAGATATTTTTTTTTTCCTTTTAGTCGCTTCTTGCCATTTGAGAAAATAAAAACAGTGAAATGTTCATTTGGAACCAATCCGGGAAATTTTCCTCTCCGGAATATTTCCACTTATACAGTAGTAAGTAGATCCTGTTGTTTTTCATTTTAAAACTTATGACTTGAATAAATACTGATACTGCAAAAAGACATGATGGTCATCATCAAAGGTCACCTTGATATTATTCCAAAGGTCAGATGGCTATTTTAGTCTGTGCATCCAAGGTCAGCTGCATGAACATACATGTAGGACTGTAACAGTTCTCATTTTGTGTTTTCTTTATGACTTTTTTAGTTGTGGGACTATTTTTGACCTTTTACTTAAAACAATGCTGTAAGCTCTCTTCAAACTTAGCAAGAATGTACCTGGTCTTCTGCTCCAGTAAACTTTTTTTCTGCATGATGTTTCTTGCATTTCCTGATTTTTATGTAATTTTTAAAATTATGAATTATTCATATAGGTGCGTGCACCTGTTAGCACTACCAGGTATTCCTTATGGAAGAGCAGTAAATCTAGCATACATGTTTTGTTGCACATCTTAGTAATGGTGGATTCTAGGTCCATGGTTACTATTAAAGCTAAGACTCATATGAGTATACCTTTGTGGTGTCCTTTGGTGTTGTTAATTTTGACCTCGAGTAACTTTTAAATAGTCAAACTGACTTATTGGTTTATATCTTGGTAACTCTGGATTCTAGCCTCTTTGGTACTATTGAACATCAATAGGAAAGGACAATTGTTTGTTGTTGTTGTGTCATTGTTAATTTTACCTTGGATAACCTTGAAAGATCAAACAGACTAATTCTCTTTGATATCACACAGGAACACTTGTAGGGCATCCTAGTTCTGAATTTGTTCACCAGGTGGTGCTGCTATTTTTTTTAAAATGATTTTTTTTTGTGTGTATTATTTCTATTTTCAACTTCTTCTCCAGAATCGTTTCTCACATTGAGCTGAAACTTGGTGGATATGTTCCTTGTGGAAGGGTCAAACAAAGTTGTTCACTAGGAGACAATGCTGTGGATTCCTGATTTTTAACGATTTTTTCAGTTCGGGTTCTTACCGGTAAATGCACCTGTCCTGTTTATTACTTTTGTAAGTCAATGGGCATGCAGTCTCATGCTAATTTACAGTTTTGACTTCTTCTCTGAAACCATCAGTAAAATTGACTTTAAACTTGGCTGCAATGTGCCTTGTGTGGCTCTCTAACAGATTGTTCAAATGGACAAGCTCCATTCATTTTGGGATTTTTTATGAATTGCTTTGTTCTTTTTTGGGGCAAATCTTAGAATATTGCAAGGGTATATGTGTACATGTCAGCTGAGCACAGGACTGTCAGAGTCCTTTTGTTTGTGATTATTATGGATGTGATTCTCAGTAATGACTTAGACATTGTATATTGCATCAAATACTTCCATAACCCAGGGATACCTGAACAGCTTAACATCTCTTCTAAAGTATTCAAGAAGCTCTGTATCAGTATTACCCATGCTTGGATAAAATTATCAGTAAAAAGAATTCATCATCCACTTGTCATGAAGAATGTTCTGGCACACCAGCCATATGCTCTTCCAAAACATGCAGTTTTATATGGTTCTCCTGGATTGACCATGTGGAACATTGCTGGCTATGATGTTGCTTCATTTCATTCTTTTCCAAGGTCATGGCCATTTCTTCATTGTCCTTTTACCCACAGGGAATCATAATTCTTCACTATGTGGGGTTTTGCCTCCCAGTTTCAAAGTTGCTTTTTTTAATAGTCTTGATAAGGATCATCAATATATGGTTGAACTGGTGTCACTTTTTCCTTATCTGGGCTCCAGCTCTCTCAGATTAACTTATTAAAGAACTCATGTGTAGCCATTCTACTCTCTATCTTACTGACAATAATATCATCATGCAAAATAAAACAAAACCGAACCAGAAAACTTAAATTCCATCTCTAAAAACTTCTACTTACCATAATGTAACATTTATCTACAAACTAGTCAGCACTAATGAAACTATTTGTATCTCACTGCTTTAAGTCAGATTCCTAGTTTTGAGGTCATTGGTAGTATTTGGTACCTTCACACGACTTTCTCTGTCTCGTCCCATTCTAGTAGTAATTTTTCCTCCACTCCTACAAAATGAAACCCTAGCTGGCTTGTAGTGGGTGCATGTGGACTTTTAGCTTCTGTCTGGTTGGCTTGCTACCCTCTGACGTGATGAGTGGCAGCACATGTACTTGTTTGTTGCTTCCCGCAGGGCTTCTCCAAAAAAAAATTCCACGGCAGATTGAGCTGTGGTGTTGATGTCTAACAGACTAAGGTGCATTCTATGGAACCACATAGGAATCTGGTAATCTTACACAGTTTTAGACAATTATGATGGAGAAATATCTCTTTTTTTCACATCATTTGACCTCCACAAAGGCTGGAAACAAAACTTTAACAACCAAGTAGAGACCACTCCCAACTGTGCTAAATTTTCTGCTCTGAGCAGCTCTGGTTGCTAATTCTATGTTGTAAATGAGATCTCTGACATCCTATATGATCTGTCACAGATGATGATCATAGTCTCTCATTTTATTTTGCAGCAGTCTTCATGTTCTGTTGGAGCTGTTTCACACTCGAGCACAGTTGATTGATCTGTTGGTACCCAATCCCATCTTCCATACAACAAACTTGCAGGTCTACAAATTCTCCTCTGCATTAAAATGATAGCAGAAAAAGCTGTACTTCAGCTCACCATAGAAAATACATCAGCACCAAATGAGGTAAGTACATGTACTTGTCATATTGTTGCTTATCATTTTTCCCAAACAGAACCTGCTTATTCCAAGCAGCAGTCAACTGCAACATTCGACCTACCCATTATTGCAGAGTCGATAATAAGGTATTGTGCAGTTTTTTTGGTTTTGTTTTGTTTTTGTTTTTTTTTTTGTGATTTGGTCATGCAGATGACAGGTTTGATGTTTACTTTGGCAGAGAAGTTGGGTTGTTGTGGTGTCTCTTTGTTACAAGGGTGTATGATGCAATACTGGGCTCATGCCTAGCCATTTGTCATCACCGTTGGCAAGTGCTATCTGAATGTGATGAACAAATATTATTTAATAGGTAAAAAATGAATAATCTCCAAGGTGGTAAAAGCCCAATTATGTTATTGACAGTGTTCATTTCCTGCTCATATATGACAGCGCATGGAACCACAAAACATCTATGTTCTGCATAAAAGTAAAGTTATTTGAAATTGGCAGTAATAGAATTTTCACCATAAAGTGGATCATGCTGTCAAATACAAATTGATTGACAGCTAATATTAATGCAAATCATGTTTTATATCTAGCCCGATGTGCACATTGCAAGTGCATGTTTCTCTGATCAGCTGTGTGTTACCTTTTATCTTTGTGCTGGCTTGCCATTTCCTGGATAATACACTTTTTCTTCATGTTTTGGGAATCCTGCAATAAAATGATAACATTGCACATAAGCAGTAAATGTCTACTTGGTAAATTTTCTGCCGGGAAAAAAATTCACCATCACACTGGAGCCACAAAGAAATTTGTGTTTCAGTTTCTGAACACTTTCAGAAAGTTCTTAGGGAGTGAACACAATATCCATGTGTGTGGGTCCAGTGAGAACCCAGAGAATTGGCACTGGCAGAACAAGTTTCCAAATCCAGACATTGGCTTCACTTTATAATTGTTCAGACCTTAAACAGGAAAATAAAGATCCAATGTTTGAAGGTTTTGACTGAAACAGATCTCACAAGAGAAAAATAACATAAGAAACTGATAGGTCTAGTAGCAGGTTGCTCAATGGTTTCTGAAATTTGTACAAAACTTCAAGCCTGGAGTGGTGATGGAGATCGCTAAATTAGTGGCTGAACAGATGAATCTACCGGTGAAAATAATTTGATAAATTTGAAACAGTGTAACAACTTCCGTTAATCAATTGCACATTACTGACATGACAGTGAAATTGCATTGCTAGGAAAAGCTTAAAGTTATATCCTTTGGCTTCTCAAAAAGAATATTTGTCAAAACATATTCAGTTTCTGGATTATCCTGTCATATAAAATTACTGTATTTTTGGATCTTTCAAAATTGGAGAGAATATGGTAAAAACTAACTGTTTAGCACCTCAACCAGAAGTGAAGGTTTCAGTGGAGCTTGAAATCACATTTTCCAGGAAAGCTGGCTAGATGCTGTTGTAGGCAGTCCTGTGGAGAACTGACACGTGCATCCAGCCTTGGCATGTCTCCCACATTGGCCCATCCCCAGCAGAAGCCCTTTTACATTTAAACACTTACTGCACTCAAGCTAGCAATAACACAAATATACATAAACTATTTATGCCTGGGCTATAATTCCAGTGTGCTTTATTTTCGTTCATAAACCGTACACACACATGAATGTTGACCAACATATATCATATGATAAAAGTAGGTCACTACATGAAGCATAAGGGTCACAATATACATTTACTATTTGCATTTGGCCTGTAACATTTTTTATCCATCGAATCTGTTTTTTAAGAAACTTTACACACATACATGTATATGTGTCAGGTCTAATGCAATATTTATAAGTTAATGAAGCTTGGTTGCTACATGTAGGTAAAATATATATGTCGTGTGATATATATAAATATATGGTCAGCTCAAAGTTCAGGTTTATATTAACTGTTTTTAAACTGATAATTCAGCTGAGCTTGTAGGAGAGTGAGGCATCTGTTGTCTGTCTGTGTGTCATCTGTCCACAATTCACATTCTCGACTTCTTCTCCAAAACCGCTGGCCAGATCCACTTCAAACTTGGTGGAGATGTGCCGGGGGGGGGGGGGTCTTTACCAAGTTTGTCCAAATGGTCACGGTCTAATGGTTTTTGGATTTTTAATGATTTTTTGGGTTAATTTTTGAGGGGAACTTTAAACAATCTTCTCCGAAACCACTTGGCCAATTACTTTGAAATTGTATAAGAATACTTCTGGGGATCCCCAGACCTTAAGTTGTTCAACAGGTGGTGCTGTGATTTTTTTCTATTTTTTAATGAATTTTTGTGCGTTTTTGCTATTTTTCACTTCTCCAAAACCATCTCTCAGATTGTGCTGAAACTTGATGGATATGTTGTTCGTGGAAGGGTCACACAAGGTTGTTCACCAGGTGGCGTTACTGTGGATCCCTTATTTTTAACAAATTTTTCAATTTGGGTACTTGTTGGTCAATGTATTCCTATTGTTTACCCTATAAGTCAATGGCAATCGTAATGGTAATTCACATTTTCGACCTCATCTAAAAACGTTAAACAGATTCGCTTCAAACTTAGTGGGGATGTGTCTTGGGTGGGTCTCTGCCAAGTTTATTCAAGTGGTCATGGTCCAGTGATTCTGTTTTTTTCTTTTTTTTTTTAGGAATTTTTCTTGTTGATTTTATATGCCCATTGAATACCATGCAAGTCAATGGGGATTGCAAAGTATTCGAGTTTGTAATGCTAATTGACAATTTTTTACTTCTTCTGCAAAAATATCTGCTAGATTCACTTCAAAAGTTGGTGGGGGTGTTCCTTGGGTGGGTATCTACCAAGTTCGATCAAATGGTCACAGTCCAATGGTTTTTGGATTTTTTATGATTTTTTTGTTCATTTTTTGGTCAAATCTTCAAAAGTCTTTATCTTTGTATTTACTCAGCCAATTGCTTTGAAATTGCAAGGGACACTTCTGGGTATAAGGGTGATACATGTGCAGTAGGTGAGTGACCTTGACCTCATTTCGAAGGTCACAGGGTGAGGTGCATGAAATTCATTGTTTATATGGTAACTTGAGAACTATTAAGGCTAGGCCATTTGTAATGCACATGCCAGTTGTTCTTAATGAGGGCCAGACTTAGACAGTAGATGAGTAACCTTGACCTCATTCCCAACTTGCTCAAATTTTACTGTTCACCTGACAAGTTGAGAGCTATTAAAACTTGGACCTTGATGTTGAACATGATGGCTGTCCTGAGCAAAGGCCAGACTTAGACAGTGCATGGGTGACCTTAACCTCATTCCCAAGGTCCCTGGGACCCAGACACTTACGTGAATTTTCCTTTTCACATTGTAACTTGAGAACTGTGGAAGGTAGGACTTTGATGTTGAATTTGTTGGTGGTTCTCTATTTTACTTTTCACATTGTAACTTGAGAACTGTGGAAGGGAGGACTTTGATGTTGAATTTGTTGGTGGTCCTCTATTTAGGAAAGATTGAGACCGTACATTAGTTACCTTGACCTCATTATCAAGGTCACAGGGCCACTAACATGAATTTTACTGGTCGCGTGATAACCTGAGAACTATTTGTACTGTGACTTTGATCTTGCACATGGGGATGGCCCTCTATGAAAGTTAGATTCAGAATAGGTCAGTGACCTTGACTTCATTTCCAAAGTAATAGGGTGACTTAGTCGGCTGAGCAGAGAACTGTCACAGTCCTCTTGTTTGGGAAATATTTTGAGGTCAGCTGAACATGGGCTACAGTGTAGCTGTTCACACAGCCCATTTGTTCTTCAAATATATCATACAGGAAGGCACTATTTTTTCTGATTCAGTTCAGTATGGTTATAATAGTTAAGGGACGGGACACTGGACCCGGCTCGGGTTCGGCTTTTACAGTCACTAAACGTTCGGGTTCGGTTATCATTTTCAATGTTGACAATAAAGTTAAATAAGAAGGTCACTGAGGTTACTGTTCGTACTTGTATACACCTTAAACAATGCAACAAATGCTACTTTGCAATTAAGTGGGTCACATGGGTTGCATTAATCGCCTGAATTACATTAACAATAGTAATGCCCCATTGCAAAAGGGTAACAGCTACAAACCACTGTTTAAATAAAGCTTTAAATGAGCATTCTAAGATGTCTAAGTTTATTTATGGCTTGGATACCGAACCCGAACGGTGCCCGGTTCTGGATCGGTAATGTGTACCGAGTACCCGGTTTGGTTTCAAAAAACATGTTCAGTCATGCTCTACAAATTAATAATACAAACAAAACTAACAGATGGTGTTGCATGTCTGGTGTCAATATGGAGGCTCAAGAATTTTCATATTAAGAATGGGGATTTGGTCGAGTGGATGTGTGCATTTCCCATTTCAGCTAGGCGACTGGTGCCAAAGGTTGCAGGTTCGAGTCCCGCTCATTCCGAACATAAAATATATGTGAGTTAGGTTGTGTATTTAGCTGAACACACTGTAAAAAATTAAAGGTTACCAAAATTCTCATCAGAGATTACAAATTTCCCTATAAGTTTACAAGTTTTGTCCACGGCATAAGTTTACAAAAATAAAAAAAATCCTCAAGAGATATTACAAATCTTTTATAAGTTTACAAGTTTTGTCCTCAGGATAAGTTCACAAAACTTAAAAAAAAAAAGTTCATGAGAGATTTAAAATCTTCCTACAAGTTTTGTCCCCCAGATAAGATAAGTTTCAGAAACTCACAAGAGGTTTCAAAAATTATGTTAAGTTTACCATTCTATCTTATTCCAGGGATCTACTGTTAAGAATAACATGTCCCCACTTTTTCTAAGATTACATGGCTTCTAATTTTAATATTTTTTAGTGCAGTCTTGCCTGAACATTTGAAAACTTGTACTAAGTTCATAAACTTGCACAGTGTTGTCTCAAGTAGTGAAATTTTTACAGTGTAGCAATGTGCTGCTAAAAATTTTTTTGGCAAAGCAAATGTTAATTGTGCATTACCATTTTAACATAACATTGAATTTATGATACTTTACTTTTGCAGCTGAAGTAATAAAATTAATGTGCATGTTTTAGCTATAAACCTGGATTTACAGCATCCAATGAGAACTTTGCTGTTTTACATGTGTTTGGACTTGCGGCAAATTGACAATGGAAAGTATTGGGAAAATACCACCCAAGCAGTCCTAGACTGAAGTGCCCTCTGGTGGTCTACCACAGCTACAGGACGTGTGACGATCCTTATGTTGTTGCTCATTCATGGTTGATTAAACTTTTGTTGATTATTTGGCAGATGTTTGGGGAGGCAAAAAGGTCTTTCAGGACAGGCAAGCTATGACCATACATGTATCAAAACAAAAGCTTAGTTTTTTTTCAATACTAGCTGTCAGTCCTTATAATATTTCCAGTATAGTTCTTCCGTAATTGTTTGTTACTGCAATGTTTTGCCATCCAAATGAAAGACATACAAAAATGTGTGCATAACAGTTATTTCATGGTATGATAACCTTCAGTGCTTAAATTACGCCATTTAATCGATTGATATTTTACAAAGGGATCAGACTTTAACACAGCAGATTTGAAAAGCATAATTTACAAGTTCGTTTTTGCGGAAGAATCAGTCAATCTTGCGTAGCAAATTGAAATATAAATCCAGTTGTTTTAAACATGCACTGACCTTTGTTTTGCAAATCATGCAATTTTCGTCAGAATGGTGAGAAGTCATGTTAACTGACAGCACCAAAAGCATAGAGTTGCCATGATCTGTCTTTGCTTAGAAGATTGACATGACTGTCAAAATGGATTAACAGTGTTCAGTTCTAGCTATTACATGTACATGGACGAAGAGTGTGCAATAATGGATAGTGAAGTATTATCAATCACGCAGGTATTTGACTGGTGATTAAGTTGTGAACAGGAGGTTATCAATTGCAACTGTTCTATTTGTCCAGCTAATGGTACGCCTAAATCCCAGCCACGTAATTGTGCTTCTGTGGAGTGGTACCTTTAATGGGCCCTTCCTTATATGTTGCATGGGTTGTCAACGTGTGCAGCCATGTTGGCCAATCTTTTGATGTAGACTGACAATAGCAAACAGGAGGTGTACTTGCATCTAGGTGTGTGTGGCTTGGCCTGCCACGCTGCCTGATGGATCTGCTGCTAGATATGTAGTCTCTTAAGTATATCCAGTTACAATTAATGGCTGGTTACAGTAAAAGCTCTGCTTGGGGACAATCTGCAGTCATTCATGTTATGACAATCAGCAATGAACGATTGCATTGCCAGTGCCGATTTGGCAGGCATTAAATAATTTGTAGTGTTTGCTCTCTGTGCATTGTGTGACTTAATGGAGTAGCGAATTCACAGCTCTGACTGTAGAGCTTGGACCAACATGCAAGTTTGCCCTGGGTGGAGGACCATGCAGATAGTAAAAGCCTAAATCCGCATGATCATGATGTTGTGTAATGGGCTCTCCTTTCACCATGAAAGTGTGTAAAAAGTGTGATTACACGAGTGAGATGAATTGAAATTTATTCTTGATACTTACACGCATAAATCTTTCATGCAGTGATTGGTCCCAGTAGAGTACTGAGCAACTAGTATTGGTGGGTGTTTGCTACATGTCATGTAATGTAAGTTTGAAAGTTACAATTTGTAAATTTGTGTTCTCACTATAATGAGTGAGAATGATACATGTACTAATAAATGATGCCGTGTTCAGTCATGGTGCCAGTCATCATTCACATGCAATAAGGATGTGGGAAGTTACCAAACTCAGCTCACTTTGATACGATCAGAATTTTACAGGTATTAAAAAGGGACAAAATAACTTTAAGACTTCAAAACCAAAAAAAAATGTAAAGAAGGATTTCACATGGCACAGTCCTGACTCACCTTTTTACACTTTGATTTTTTAGTGTAAATATTATGTCAATATGGCCTAGATATGACTCATGTATATTATACATATACCTTTGAACAACTAAATTCAAATCCACCAAAATGCAAATGTAAAAGTTATGAATTAAATAAATAAAATAAATAAATGAATAAATAAATAAATAAATAAATAAGTAAGTAAGTAAGTAAGTAAATAAATAAGTAAGTAAGTAAATAAATAAATAAGTAAGTAAGTAAGTAAGTAAGTAGGTATATAAATAAATAAATAATAATAACAGCAGTATAAATGAGGTCACTGTGACCTAAAGCTAAACACCTGTTCCACAATTATCATGATTAATGCATCTGATCCTGTCCAATATATATCAAATTTTGATCAAATTCAACAACCTAGAGTCAAAGTTTGACACCAGATTGTATTTTTATCCAGTTTTAGCTTAGATAATTATTAAAAAGTGATAAAATGAAACAGAGTGCTGATAAATTTGACACAATTATCTTCTACCAGTACCACATTATAAATTCTGAAAAGTCTGCAACATATCCTGTGTCAGTGTCATTAGTGGTATGATGTGTCTATGATGACATGGAACTTTGACCTCACTGACCTGACCCCCATAGGTCAAGTGACCTTTGCCACACAAAAATTTGTATTCCATAGAAGACATGCATGTGCCAATCAAGTTTAATGAAAATCCATTGGATGGTTCATGTCCAAGGCATGCAATTTTTAGAAAAACTTTAAATTTTGTTGATGATAATGAGACCAGTAATGACTACCATTGCTATCTGTGGCTTGCCTTTTTTTTCAAAGTAAGATGAAAACAAGACTGATGTGAGAACTTGTAATTTGAGCTGACTTTCATTTGATGACAGGGAAAGTTTACATCTTGCAGAGGGAAAATTTGTGAATTTTATATGTTTGTACCAAAAATGAAGAAATGAAAATTATTAAAGAAAAACTATGTTCTCAAAATATCATTGTGTCCTCCTTTACATCAAAAAGATGTGTGGTGCCAACAAATTTGCCAAATCTATTATGCAAAACAGATCAAGGAATTTCTGGTCAGAAGTGAAAACAATAAGAAGTACAAGGAATAACAGACATAGTGTGGTAAATGGTGAGCATGACCCTGCAATAATAGGCAAACTTTTTACATAAAACTTTATGCCTTGTTTAACTGAGTCCCATATGATGGGAATGAAATTTATAATGCATTCCTGAAGTGAACTTGAAAGCATTAATTGTTGCCCATAATAGTAATAACAACATTGATAATTTGATAATGCTAGGCTGACAGAATTTCTAATGCCTTAGGTAGATTAAAGAAAGGTAGGTAAAACATGGAGGGACTTAGGCTATTTCTCAGATCATATCTTGAATGGCAGTCATATGTTTTTAATGTTTATTTGTCTATCATTTTCAACCATGCCAGTACATAGGGTCACTGTTGCCCCAAGCAGATTGTCAAAAGTCATGCTTCATTCATTGCCAAAATTTTAAGAGAAAATCTTGTAGTGGTTCTGAAAATTACCATGCTATTGCCAGAGTAGCATCCTGGGCATCTTGTTAGATTTGTTGATTCTCAATGACAATGTCAAAGTACAAGTAACTTTAGATTTACAGTCTGGGTTCAGACTTAATAGTTCTATGGTACAGTGCACTTTGTCCTTATTAGAATGTGTCAACTACTATTAAATGCCAGGCACTAATGTAAACCTTGTGTTTTTGGATGCCACAAAAGCTTTTGATAGAGTAGAATATGTTAAAATGATTTTAAGTTACTAATAAAAAGAGGATTGTCAGCTCATCACTCCCAGGTTACTTCTGAATATGTATATTTATACAAATCAAGATATGTACTATGTGTTCTGGAATGGTATCAGAACAGAACCTATGTCAAAATAGGGTCAAACAGGGTGGAGTTCCTTCCTCCATCCTCTTTGGAATTGACATGGATGAGCTGTTAATGAGACTTAAGAAGTGTGTCTTAGGTTGCCATGTTGGTAGCAAATATCTTGGTGCCCTGTCATATGTTGATGACTTGGTACCGTTAGCCCCAGCTGTGAATGCAATGGAAAAGTTAATGGAATTGTGTTCTGTGTTTGCAACTGAGTAGTATATCATATTCAACCCATCCAAATACAAAATTTTATTGAATATTGAATCTGTATGGAAATCTCAAATATGTTTACATGGGTCATGCATAGATTATGTCAGACTATTTTTTTTCCATTTAGGTAACTTAATTGGGCCAAATACAACAGAAAACTGTTTGAAAAAATCAATAAACAAATTTTAATCCGAAGTCTGTTGTGATGGGACAATTTGGTCATGCATTTCCAGTTTCTTAGTGTCAGTTATTTCGGACATATTGCACTTTGTACCATATATGTCAGCTACTGGACCTTTCAAGAAAGTAATAGAAAAAGTGTTTGTTTTAGGGTGAATGGCCTTTAGATTATTTTGGAAGTTACCAATAAATACAGACTGTTATTTAATTAATGATAAGAAAATGATAAAAAACCAAGCAAGACCAGTGGCGAGGGATGCCTCATGATAGCAGCGGAGTCCCGACCGGTTTCGTTCTCCGCGAACTCATCAGGGGACATTTGAAAACACTTTCACGTCGCTCGCTTATATAGCAAGGAGGCAACGTTGCTATGGGCCGTGAGGCAATGTCACAAATATAGCGCCTAGGCGTCAACTGATCTACCGGTCTAACTGCCGTCTTGGCAGGTTAGAGTGACGTGCATTAGCTATGGACGTCCTGCAAGGTTTGACATATCCGTTCTGAATGACGACTGGTTTGACCCTGGGGGTCAACCCTATGCCTCAATATCATCAGCACTGCTGTCAGATAGAGGATTATGTCCATCAATTGTGGCTATTAATAATAAATAGCAAGGAAAAGCTTCTATTAGTTATTTAATTAAGCATATCAGCAAAGACATTTCCATTGAAGTCCACAACATATATTCCATAATAGCAAATAACAAAGAAATGATGGGCTTGTGTGTCAAAATAGCAATACAGTGGTCTCTGTCTTGAGAGGTCACTCCAATTTGAGGCCACTTTTGGCAAGTCCCTGCTGCTATATCTTTTCCATGTTATTGTGCCTCTAATGAGAGGCCACTTTTGGGCCTGCCTTTGGGGTGGCCTCTCAAAACAGGGACTACTGTATATGGTAGCTAATCAACAATTAGGGATATCACTCAAATATGGCCCCCTCCCTCCTACTGGAGGAGGGGCACATAGTAATCACCTTTTCCTTGCGTCCATTTATCTATGCATCTTTCTGTCCTCTTTTCGTGTCTGGGCTATAATTGGCTTGTTCTTCAAATTAGCTTAATGAAACTTTACACACAGGTGCAACTGGACATAAGGGTTTGTCATGAAACAAAGTAGGTCACTAGTATAAGTATCTGGGTCATGGTGACATATTCTTGTAAAATTGTGTCTGGGCTATAATTCCTTCACTATGTTACTGACATTAATGAAACTTTACACAGATGCATCTACACATAAGGGTGTGTCATGTACCAAAAGTAGGTTACTTGGTCATGCAAATATCTGCGGCATTACAGTTCATGTCTGGGCTGTAATTCTGTTGTCCTACAAGTTAGATTAATGAAACTTTACACAAAAGTGCATCTACATAGAAGGGTGTGTGATGAACCAAAAGTAGGTCGCTAGGTCAAGTTAATTGGTTAGAGTGACATATCCTTCTAAAATTGTGTCTGGGCTATTATTCCTTTACTATTTAACTTAGTCTCATGAAAGTTGATACAGACATACATCTTAAACCTAAAGGTGTGTCATGAGACAAAAGTAGATCACTAAGTCAAATATCTCGGTCTCCGCTAATTGTGTCTGCGCTATAATTTGCTTGTTCTTCAGCTTAGATTACTGAAACTTTACACACAGGTTCATCTGGCTGTAAGGGTGTGTCATGTAGGTCACTAAGTTAAGTATCTGGGTCACAGTGACATATTTTTGTAAAATCATGTCCGTGCTATAATTCCTTTACTATGTAACTTAGACTAATGAAACTTTACACACAGATGCATCTACACATAATGGCGTGCCTTGTACCAAAAGTATGTCACTAGATGGAGATATACATACATGTGTATATTGAAGCACCATGCACTATAGTGAACAAAATTAATAGAAACTCATCCAATGTACATATACATACTTATCAACTTTCAAGAGGAACTGACCTGAGAATGTTCAAACCTTCATTTACACTAGTGTCCTGCATTGATCATGCATGTATATCATCCTATTGGCCATCAAGTTAATTGGAAATTTGAAAACAAAACAAAACAAAAAACACCCCCCCCCCCAAAAAAAAAAGAAGAAAAAAAAGACCAGCACCATTCTGTGGGCAATAAATTTGATCTAAACAAAGTCAGGGCGCAGTCCAACCAACCAAGTTTGAAAGGCATCAAAACAGTGGTTTGAGAGAAGTGAAAAAATAGTAAAAAAAAAAGCAAAACAAAACAAAACAAAAACAGAAAGCAGAATAAAAGACGACTGGATTAAGAGTGACATAATCTTTCATCATCAATGCATTTTTTCCACTTTTTATCCCAAACGGTTGGGCAAAGATGTACCCTGAGTAGGTCTCTACTCAGTGTTTGTCTTCAGACACGAAGCTGACAAGACATGCTGATTTTGTAAGGGCTGCTAAAGTGCAGCTGACATGACATGCTGATTTTGTAAGGGTTGCTGACATGCAGCTGAAAAGACATGCTGATTTTGTAAGGGTTGCCTAGATGCAGGTGACAAGACATTCTAATTTGGTAAGGGTTGCTGACATGCAATTGCAAGACATGCTGATTTTGTAAGGGTTGCTGTTATGCAGCTGACAAGACATGCTGATTTTGCAAAGGGCAGCTGACATGCAGCTGACAAGATGTTGATTTTGAACAGGCTGCCTCATCTCTCTTCGTTCTGTTTTTCCCCTCTTTTTGTTTATTTGCTCCTTTAACTGACAAATAAAGGTGTTTTTTATTTATTTATTTATTTTTTATTATTTTTTTAATCCCAGCAAGGTAAGCCATGTCATTGTCTGTGAAGCACCACATATCTGGTCCAATGTCTGTTCTTGTCACACCTGGAATACTCAACCTTTTTTTCGTTTGGTGACACATTCTAAGGCAATATATTGATAGGACCCTGATTGAATTCATTTGCCTTTACTGTCTTTCATCAGAACAATTTGCTTACAAGTGAGAATTCTGTAGACATTGCAGTAGTCTCAAGTGGCTACATGTCCACAAGGTGGACAGAGGTATGAAGGAGACCAACCATGTACAGAAGCACCCTTGCAAATGAAAGTATATGAAGATCATACAAACCTTATTTCTGAGCTCATATGAACTGCAACTGTAAACGTGTACCATTTCCATACATGGCTTCCCACATGCAATCATTGAGTTGCAGCTGTGGACTGCCAGTGAGAGGTATCCATCATTAAGTCACCAGTGCATGCTAGCTGCTCTTAAACTGCAGTCAAAAGTCCTGTACATGTACTATCCTACTTTCAAAGACTAGTCACTGTGAGGTCTGTGATTGCATGTACTAGTTTTGTGACTGCAAGCGAGCTGATCATCATGCAACCATGTTATCTTGAACTTGTGCTGTGACAGATGCTTATTAAGGACCTTCAAACGCTGTTCCATTGCTTTTGTGACAAAATGCTTGTGAGCATTGATTCACTTTACATTCCTCATGTTCCTGATTCAACACGTCACTGACATTTTGCTTTTAACATGTTGGATGTTGGTTGATGAGTAGGAGAAAGTTCATAGCAGTGGCACCCATCAAGTGCCAAAATATTTGAGATCTTAGCCCTGTCATAATGAATTCTTGTTAGCTCTTTGCAATGCATGTACTGTAAATTCTTGCCTAAAATATCACAACTGTATTGTTGACCAAGATGAGTTAATATTCTCCAACATTGGCAAAAATGTCCCATATCATATTCTGTTGATGGGGTTGAGTAATTGGCATGTGGCTAACAATTGTAGAGACACATCGGAGATATTTTGGTTTAATGTACTCCACCATGGAACAACATGTTCCTCTGAAGTTTTACACTGGTCTCTGCTACAAGTTTACCAGATAAATTTCTTGAATCCATGGATGTTGGACCACTTAGTACTACCAGCTAAATTCGAGGTTCTTCAGATATGTCACAGTGGGTCTTCTGTAACAATTCTTTTTGCATCCACAATAACACATTCAGTCAATGAAAACTGTTCTGTAATGGAAGGAAAAAGGCCTCAACTGCATGACCTAGCACCATGTTTCTGTGTCATGGGGCAGGCGCTGGTTCCATCTGAATTGGTGAGACCTGTGTGCCATGGAATACACCTTTCTCATCAAGGCCAGGTTTCTTTCAGGTGCCAATTATACTCTCACTGGCAAACTGTTGAAACCTCCCAGTAGCAAGCATGCCTGCCGCTTAAACTGCTGTCAAAAGTCCTGCACCATCCTGCTTTCAAAGATTAGTCACTCTGATGTTCATGTATGTATGTATGTATGTATGTATGTATGTATGTATGTATGTATGTATGTATGTATGTATGTATGTACACATACACATATACTCCCTCCCAAGGTTTTGACATTAAATCCATCTCGCGTGTTTATAAGGAGACACATGCAAGCAGTCATGCTGACATCCAGATTGAAAGCAGACAAGCAAGCAAACTGTTAACTGGGCATTAGAAAGTCGCAGTGCACTAGAAGGGATCTGGACACACATAACCACATACAGTGAAAGTCATCTGATTGAGGCCCAGCCTGACACAGCACCAAGTAGTACCCTCCACAGTACCTCAGAGAGCATCAAAGGAAGATAAAATCCAATATTACAGAAGAATTTCAAAATATTTGGCACAAATATATCAAGCCTGTCATTACCCAAGGTAAACTTCTGGATATTATGGTTAAAGAAAATTCAAATATAACATGGAAGAGTATAATCTATTATCTTCCTGGAGGAAGTTACCCTACAATTGCTGTCAATTTTTCATCGACACCCTAGCAACAATGCTAACTTGAAATGCTTTGGGGGGGAGGGGGGGGGGGGAGGAGGAGGTTGATGCAAAATGCAGCTTATGCACAAAAAGAGAAACCATCCACCATATACTAATCAATTGTGATAATATGTGCAGTCGATATCTTTTGAGACACAATTCCATCCTATGTTACCTACTTAATATCATCAAAAATTCCTCCCCAAAAATAGTGATAGCTACACTAACCTAGGGGCAATGATTTTCTGTTTTTTCCGAAACCGAAGTGGAATTGTGCATTTTTTTCATCCTTGAAATGGAATTTGATATTTTTCCTTATATGAATTATATATAAATATATAGCAGTGAAATGGAATTTGAAAAATTTTTGCTGATGAAACGAAATTCCTCTTTTTTTGAAACGGAAAATCATTTGCCTTACTGACCAACCATTCCAATGTACCTCAGAAATTCATCTGTACCCATGGATATTATATTATTATTATCCCAACCCAGAAGCCTGATCTTGTAAAAGTTAACAAACCCCTACACAGTCACAAAATGATTCCATTTTGAAGTAAATTTTGAAAGCATACACCAGATCAAAGTGGACCGATATGCAAATTTGATGTGTGAGACAGAAGGAAAAAAATTCAGTGTCAGCTATTAGCCAATAGAAATTGTATCCAGAAGCTATATGTGCAAGGTGAATGAGCTCAGAATTGAGTCCTTTCTTCTGAAAACTACCAATGGATCTGTCAAATACATGTATAACCAAATTATATATATAAGCCCAACCTTTGCAAAATTGCTCTTGTGTCTTCATTTCTTATTTTCTATCCAAAATTGGAAGATTTGTGGATTGATCACCCTTATGTAAATGCCGGAATAAATGGTTTTTGAGTGTGGCATTGTGTCCTCAAGATGTATTTATGGTAAAATACATGATGGAAGTGTAAGGGCAAAAAAAAAAAAAAAAAAAAAATATATATATATATATATTTAATTTGTTGTATGTATTGTACATGCATCTTTATTACATACATAATATATATATATATGTATATATATATACATATATTTAATTTGTTGTATGTTTTGTCTCTTTATGTACCTCCTTATTATCGATGTAATAAAGATGCATGTATATTCAAAATATATACTTTCTGGGATGCTCCTCTTCTATGTTCTCCATCAAATCCTTCATGGCTTTTTTATGACTAGGGTTGTCTTTCTGACCAAATTTTTATATATTTTTTACGACCACCAGGTTAATTTTTGTCAGATGCATTTTGTCATTCTTTGATATTCCTATACTGAGAGATACCACTTCAAGATGGATACTGGTCCAAGAAAGACACTCTAAAGTCAGACCCTGAATTCCCACAGTTTAATGAACCTGTTTAAGATGACCATGTGTACAATGTATATAAACAACATGTGGCGATTGTAGGCCCTTCACAGCCATAAACCACCTATATATATATATATATGTACATGTATTATCAAACACTGTCAGTGATAAATGTCTTTTAAACCTCTCAATATTTGCTTTGCTAGCATTAGGCGAACACACTGCAGCAAAGACAAGTCATATACATGTAATATTAGGCATTTTCTCAGAGGTGCCTAATCTTACACTTATTGGTCTATTTCAGAAACCCAATTCCTTCATGTAATAGACATATTTTTTTGGGGGGGGGGGCTGTTGATTATATACAGGTTTGACTGTACATACATGTACTTGTATTTACCACCTATTGTTGGTGAAACTATGATCACACACACGTACTCAATTATATGTTATGTAGGGCATCAGCTGCTACCTGACAGGCAAAAATAACAATACCAAATGAAGAATGACATCAACTCATGATGAAGTGGGTAATCTTTATCAATGAGAAGAAACAAATGATTTTGCTGTGTAAGCCAGACTGACAGTCATATATGTGTGTATAAATTTGTCTAAAATGTTCAATTGGCAACATAATTACTAGCCATGCAATTTCTTTCAAATTTTAACACTGCTATGGTAAAGCGTGCCCATAATGTCTCAACACCCAATCACAACCTTCGGAATTCTTTTGCTGAAAAAGCAATAGACACTGAATCTGGTTGTGTGGACACTTTGAATAGACCAGGCCGGGCAGTAGCTTTAGTTAACCTCGTGTGTCTTCTGGAGTTGTCATGACAACAAACTAGTGCTGAGGAAAGCTGTTGATTGGCTGGTATTTTCACCTTATTGACAGGCTCCTCTCATCATTATTTCGTTGAAAACTTGATCATGAGTTTAGTGGAACATTAACCCTTTTCCCCTTGAATTGACCCTTGAGTCAACAACTTTCCTTGGCATGAGTTGGGCACTAAGTGCCCAGCTCATGCCAAGGAAAGTTGTTGACCTGGGGCATGTGATCTTGATAGGTCTCATCTACAATTCTCTGTCAAAATTGTTTTTCATTACTATTAAAATTAGTTGAAAACACTGAAGCAGACGACATTTGACCGGCAGCCGGTTTTGGCTGGTTTAAGGGGGAAAGCTAGGGTTAACAAAAGGACAAAGGAGATGACATTTGCAATATTAACCGCCTGATGATGTCCACCATGTTGGTTTTATTCATATGTTTACAAGCATCTTCACATAGCCCCACATCAACAGTGTGGGACAGAAACCCATTATTTGGCCCAGAGAGTGAAACCTGTCTTGAAAGACCACTACTAGTATAAGGATGACAAATTGTGGTCTCTTAAGACAGGTGGTCTTTCATAGGAGGTATTAACTCATGTCATTGCCAGCCACATTTTAGACTGAGTCAATAGCTTTACTTGGGCGCTTTAGGCACAATGCACTTAAAGCATGCTGAGGAAAGCTGTTTGTCTAGACTTATGTTCCATGTAACTTCAGGCATGGTACTTGAATGAAAGGTCTTTTGAGAAGGAACCTAAATCTAGCATCTTTATTATAAGTCAGAGCAGTTCATTTTAAGTAGTTGACTTCAGTCACAGTTGGCACTGAAAGAGTTAATAAAATGAAAAGTGCATTGGTATCTTCAACAGGCAGTCTTTTCAGACACATGGTCTGTCATTGGAGTGGTCTCTCAAGACAGGGACCACTGTGTATATGTGCAGAGTAATATTACTCAGTGGTGTGCTATGCTGCTTGTTTGTTGCAGTCTAGTAGGCAGGAAGCCATTAAAAAAAAAAAAAATTCCCACTGTTGCATTTCATACTGGGCATACCCACAGCCTCTGGTTGTGTTGCCTTAGCCAGAGTCATGGTAGCCCTACCAAGGGCTACCTTCTCCCATCTCTTCTTTCAGTTGCCCACTCTAGCTTCTGTATCCCGAAAACCCAACACACTACATCTTCTTTCCCAGCACTCCACCAGTAAGCCCTTCACTAAGTCTACCCCTACTCTACTTCCTGGCATTTCCCCTTTCAGCTCCATCTTCCAAGCTAATCTATCACTTTCTGCCATATTTCGAACTTGTTCTAGGTTCATACTGGCCTCATCTTTTTCAGTCCAACCCTCAAACAGCCTGTCTCTGAATTCCTGGTACTCTGAACACCACAAAAGAAAATGATCCACAGTTTCGTCTGCAACTGTGGTAGGTTAGCCAAATAAAAAAGATCATGCATTTTGTCTGTTTTTAAAAATTATCAAAATGTCTAGTATGTGATGAGACACTAATGTCACAAAAGTATATGAGTGGCAAGTGAAAAATGAAACATCTAGCTTAACAAAAAATACTAATAAATCAATCAATCAGTCAATCAATCCAGACACAGGGCATATAGATGTATTTGAAATAATTAGTTACTAGATATTCATGTTCTGAGCAAAAGAAAAAAAAAAGAAAAATAAATTGAAAAAGATAGATAGATAGATAGATAGATAGATAGATAGATAGATAGATAGATAGATAGATAGATAGATAGATAGATAGATAGATGGATGGATGGACAGACGGACGGACGAACGGGTGGATGGATAGATAATTGATTTGTTCAGAGACATGGCATACATGATTTAAAATATTTAGTTACATGTATTTCATATTCATGTTCTGGTCTGCATTTTTGGTAATGATGGGTGAATGAGGAGGGGGTGGAGGATGGAATCACAGATCTAATCCAGAGTCATGGTGGTATTAAGTGGAACTAGTTATTTTGGTATTAAAAGTACATTAAATTCATGATTTTTATAAGTGGCGACGGAAATTGTAAATTTACACAAAATGTGCATTAGGCCAAGGATGAAATGTAAAATTTCGGGTAACCTTGACCTATTTTTTCAAGTAAAGGACACTACATTTTACATTTTCAGGAATAAGAAGACTAACATTGCCAAATGTGTATCATATACAAGTATACATGTAGAAGCTTGATATTGCATAATAGGTGACCTTGACATACTTTCTCTAGGTCAGGGATTTCAGAAAATGATTTTACTGCAGTCTCCCCCTGAGATAAATGGAGATGGAGCTGCACAGTTTACACCAAATATGCATCAGGCTATAGTGGTCAAAGTTTGTGATATGTTGTGTGACCTTGATCTTTTTTCAAGGTCATTAAGCATGTAAGAGAAGGGCGATAAATTCAATATGTTGATTAAGAACAAGGGGAATGATACCAAATGTGCCACAAATGTGTGCTCATGTGTAAGTCTAATGTTGCATCATATGGATGACCTTGACCAATTTCTCAGGGTCATGAAGGGAGTGCATTCCAGGATATTAATTTTTGATGATGGTCGTCAGATTATTTGTGAACAGAGCATTAGGACCATGGGCCTCTTGTTTGTACATAGTGCTATATACTGTTTCCAGATTAGATTAGCAAATTACAAAAGAGAATCCTTACTACAGTTTTGTTTCCAATATTGAAAGAAAGAAAAAAATGAGAGAAGAAGAAAAGAGAAAAAATGAGGACACGGCAGATGGAGAAATATGAAGGAGAGAGGAAGAAATTAAAGAAGTAAGTTACAGAGGGACCTGTCACTAACTGTGCATGGCTCTGCCCTGGACAGTGGGATTGTGATCTTAACATTTTCATAGTTCTAAGCTAACTGATCCCCTCTTGCTCCCCGTGTCAAAAGCTGATCGTGAGTGTAGCCCACAAGTATTGCCTGATCATTATTGCAGTAAGGGTATTGTGTGGTGTTTGGGCAGTGTGTCTTGCAATGTTATGCAGTACACATGTGTCTTGCAACTTAGTTTATGCTATGGTGCAGTGTTTTGCAATATGTGTAAGGATATATACTGTGGTAATCACACATACCTGTATTTGTGTGACCTTACAATAGTGTTGTAACCAATTACCTCTCGTTAAACTTCAAAAATGCCTCAGACCTTTGTTTAACTGTTCTTTAAATGGTTCTTTAGAGGCATCTCATGTCCAAGAAACATATATGGTAGCAGGTTTGATGCCAAAAGCTAGGGACCATTGAAAATATTAATGTGACTAATTCTGCTGTAACACAAGTTGCATTTTGGTGACCATGTTCAGCACACATATCTAACTAAGAATGAACAATTTGTCTGATCAGCCTGAGAGTATTGACAACTTTACTCCTGCAGGCAGAGTATAATCTTGAGGGAGTTGCTTGGTTTAACCCTTTCTTGCTCAAATTGCCCAATAATGCCTGGATGTAAATTGTCACATTTTAATTTTAATTTCAGTTTTTTATTACAAAAATATTTGTGTGTAAAACAATTCATGATGGCACATCCAGTGGGTCAACAGCGTTCTTTGGCACAGGTTGGGCACATTGCACCCAATCCGCATCAAGGAAAACTATATTGACTGGTACATGCTGTCATATTCTGAACAGGAATGGGGCCAAAAAAAAATTTTTTTCCTGTTGACCTACCTGATGATTTTTTCCCCTGGTCAGTGGGGAGACTTTTTATTTTTTTCCCCAGTTCTAGCCTGAAGGCATATTAATGTAAAAAAAAAAAAAAAAAAGCTGGGGGGGGGGGGGGGAGACCTGTATTTAGAACAATGTGCACTACAATAAACATGATAAACATACCTGACATTCTTTTGTCACTTTCATGGAATACACAATTTGTAAAATCTTACAGTATCAATTCGGGTTTGTCAGGTAATTGTTATAAAATCTCCTTCGGCCAGCTTTTGCTGTGATGTAAAGGTTTATATTTTATCCGTATATATTGTACCAGTATTATGGGATGCCCTACCCTGGTAAAAAAAAATACAGCAGTTGCAAAACTCTGAAAAAAAAAAGAAAAAAAGAAAAAAAAATAGGGCGCATGAGCTCCACAGGAAACATGGAAATATAATTATTGTTTACTTGTTTACTGTGGCCTTGGTTAAGGTGAAAATGGCATAGAACATGCAAAAAAGTCCAAATTTAAGTCATTTTGTTACATTAAATGCACGTTTGACTATATACATCTTGCTTGAGAGATAGTGCTGAAGCTTGCAATGATACAATGTTGATGGAGTCATGCATGCTTGTCACAGAGTGATAGCCGTGGTTTTACTGATATTTATATAGTGTAGATACTCAAATACCAGACATATTTGAGAAGTTCCTTGGCAGTTTGACATAGACAGGTTTGACCATATACACACACATGTATGTATGTATGTATGTATGTATGTATGTATGTATGTTTGTAACATACATATATACATACATCACCCAGTGTTAGCATGATTACAAGTATGCACAGGTATCTGAATTATGCATATGTAGGATGTGAGTTGCTATGTACCTAGCAGGTAAAAATAGCCATTTCACATGAAAAGTGACACCTGCTCCTGGTGAAAACAGCTAATGCTTATAAAAGAAGCCAATTAGTGTAAGTTGTTTGTTTATGTCCTCATCTTGTCAGGTTTATCATTATTTTATTTGAACACTGGTGTACTTAATAACCCCAGTCAGCCACTTGCATAGTGTGAAAAAGTGACCACTATACCCAAAGCATCGTAGAAAACACAAATGCAGTTGATGTACATGTTGAGCATTTTAGACTCTTGGCTTGAACTGTGGGGGAATATAAGTCTTTACCTTGATCCAGACTATTAGTTCAAAGTAGTCTTTATTTAACCAATAGGATGTGTTTAATTTCCAGAGTTCTTGCCCTCAAGCAACCTGTTCAAATCTGATAGTTATAATGTGATTGTACAATGAGATGTGCAGAAGCCTGCCACAGTGCATGCTTTAGTAATGTGGACAAATAGACCTCCAGATACTTAAAAAATTATCCAATCTACATTCGGTAAGTGAGGGATATCTGGTTCTCCAGGTGACTATTTTTTCATCAGGATGTGTTTGTCTCCAAATATCTGTCAAATTAGTTGCCCTCAGAGTGCACTTGATCACAGATAAAGCCTTTGTTTGCATGGCTTGGCAACCAACTGGCTGATCTTAGTTACGCATTTTGCACTCAATTGAAGTCACCTACATGTACAAGTGATCATTTGGCAGAGTTTCAACAATGTTACTGACTATCTAAACACATTGAAGGCACTTGATCATCACTACTGCATATCATGCAGCAAAAATGTGTTAGGGCCAATGATTTTCCGAAACCGAAGTGGAATTGTGCATTTTTTTCATCCTTGAAACAGAATTTGATGGTTTTTTTCTTATATGAATTATATACAGATATATAGCAGTGAAATGGAATCTGAAACATTTTTGCTGATGAAGTGGAATTCCTATTTTTTTTAAATGGAAAATCATTGGCCCTATGTTATTCTTGACCCTTTAAGTGCCAAGTTAGAGAATGAGTCAACAGCTTTCCATAACGTAGTATAGCATGCTATAGGATGCTGTTAACAAGGACCAACTTCTTTCATCTGCATATATACAAGGCATGCTGTCACATGAATAACAGGTCTTTCAATTGAAAATTTGAATGTCACATCATTCGGGGGATTCGGATGTGCACAATTTTTGTTGTGATTTAAATGGATGAAATGGTAAATCTTTGATATCCACACTTATCTTATTACCCTCCTTGTCAGATGTATCGGTGAATGATTTGATTAAAATTAGTCTTAAATGTGATACTCCTTTTGCATTGTGTTCACAGTGAGCAGGTACAATTTCACCTGTTCATTAATTTTCCACCATTTTTCACATTTGGGTTTTACATTTTAAATGTAGTGTGGTCGACTCATCTCTATCCGATATGCTCCTATTTCTGGTAATTCATCAGAATTTTACTAAATCACACTCATAAGCAAACTTTTTTCATGAATTTAAAGACTGCTAAATGGACAACCATCACAATACCCCTTCTTAGCTCAGCTGACTTGTCAGTCAGGATGGGTAGTGAGTGAGCCATCATCCATTCACATTTCACATTTTCAACTTCTCAAAAATTAGAGGCCAAATTTGCTTGAAACTAGGTGCGGATGTACCTTGGGTGGGTCTACTGATTTTTTTTTTAAATGGTCATGGTCCAGTGATTTTTGGATTTTTTTATGAATTTCTATTTCAATGTTTTTGGCAAAATCTTAAAAAATCTTCTACTCCAAAATCGCCAAGCCTATTGCTTCAATATTGCATAGGGACACCTCTAAGGACTCCTAGATCACAATTTGTTCACCAGCAGGTGCTGACTTTTTTTTTTAATAATAGTTTGTTGTTGTTGCTATTTTCAACTTCTGCTCCAAAAAATGTCACTACTGTATATTTCTTCAGAAACTTTGTAAAAATGTAGCTTAAGGAAGGATCAGACTAAAATATTTACCAGGTGATGATATTCCGCATCTCTAATTCTTAACTTTCTCAGTTTGGGTACTTATAGGTCAATGTGAACATTCCCATTCAATGCAATGCAATGCAATGCAACTCAATAGAAATTCCAATGGTAAGTCATATTTTTGACATCTTCTCCAAAACCATCAACCAGATTTACTTCAAACGTGGTAAAGATGTACATTGGGCGGGTCTTTACCAATTTTCCTCAAATGGTAATGCCCCAGTTATCCTTTGAATTTTTGGTTCATTTTTTTGGCAAAATCTTAAAAAATCTTCTTCCAAACTGCCAAGCAAATTGCTTTGAAATTGCACAGGTATACTTTTGGGGATCTCTAGGCCTTTGTTCAACAGGTGGCAATGTGATTATTTTATGATTTTTAGACAATTGTTTGTTTTCACTTTTCATGACAAGGTGACCTTGATATCATTCTGAAGCTCACTGGACCACTTCAGTCTGTGCGTGTAAAGTCAGCTGAGCACAGGACTGTAATAAATCTTTTGATTCATGATTTGCAATATTTAAGGATATTAATCAATAAGATAAGTGAATTTTTGTGTTGTTTTTTTTCTTGTCTTCAATTGCAAAGTTTTGCTGAACATTCTTCTGAATTGGTGAAAATTTGCAACAAAAATTGAATTTCATACAGCAAGTGTTTTGAAATACAAAACCAGCTTCCTCTTTGTATTTTTAAAATTTTTATCCATCTGTTGACGTTACTGCAATATCTCAAAAATATTCACCATTGCTGTAGAAAAATTTTTGTCACAGAAGGACTTTATGATGGACCAGATTCCTATTGAAAACTAGCATCCTTTGATTATTTTAAAACTTTTTAGGAAACTTTTAATGTACTGGTATTTGTTTGATGGCTAACTGAGTGGCGTCAACCCTGACGATGTTACCACGATTTCTCCAAGAATATTGACCACAGCTGTACCAAATTTTGTCAAAGATGCATCTTATGATGGATCAGGTTCCTATTGAAAACCATCTTCCTCTTTGTATTTATGAACCTTTTATGAAACTTTAAAGTATTTATCTTCAAGGCCATCTGAGTGGAGCACAAGGGGACGACATTACTAGTATAATATCTCAACAAGGATCCAATGCAGCTTCACCAAATTTTTATCAGAGATGCAAATTGTAGTGGACCACATTCCTATTGAAAACCAGCTTCCTCTTCTTATTTTTTAAGTTATGAAACTTTTGAAGTATTTATTTGATGGCGATCTGAGTGACGCACAGTACAGTGGTCTCTGTTACCAGAACTTACCCAATAACACATCCAAGATTGCTTTTTCATGTCATAGACAACAATATGGAACTGCAAAGTCTAAAAAAAAATGCAGAATTGAGGAAAAAAAAGATTGGGTGCCGAGGGTAATCTGTTCTCGGAATGCTATTTTTTTGGAGGGGGATAGGGATATGAAAAGTTTCAACCTTTACCACATCTCAAAAGAGGCCTATCAGAAATAGAAGAAGGTTTAAAAGTGTTACATTCCTTTTATTGTGCCTGGGGTATCTAATAAACTGAGCATCCATGCTGTGATTATAATGAATTAATTTGATAATTTTTAGTGTTAGATTTTATGAATTTATATTACCTTTAAAATTATCACCTTAATTTACATTTTCCTGCTCTCCTCCTCCATAGGCATGATAAAAATGGGCATGTGTTATGCAGTTTGCTTAGCCTGTCAGAAATTTATAAACACATTGTGCACACAAAAACTGATTATTGACTGTTTTGTGTGCTGCGTGAGTGTCAGTCAGCTGAGCCTATAGGTTGGTCAGTTCTTTGTTGTCCGTCTGTCCATCATCTAGCTATATTCCATCTGTTGTCTATTCATCCACATTTTGCATTTTTGACTTCGCCAAAATCCAGATCCACTTTAAACTAGATTGAAGTTTACCGTGGGTGGATCTTTACCGAGCTGATTCATTTTTATGCCCCCCTTTGAAGAAGATGCGGCATATAGCTTTGCTCATGTTGATCGATCGGTAGAGAGACTGTGGTTTCCGCACCATAACTCAAGAAGTTTTTGATAAAGGACTTTGGTAGTGCCCAAGTATATACTCCAGTATAAGGGCTAGGTGAAATGTGAAATTGGTTGACCTTGATCCTTTTTCCAAGGTCATGGAGGTACTGTAGTAAGTTTTGGTTTCCGCATGGTAACTAGAAAAGTTTTTAAGATCATAGAACCTGTATATTGCACAGGATTGTAGTCCTTATCCAGGGCTAAGTCAAGTTTGAAGATGGGTGACCTTGAATGAATTCAAAGGTCACAAGGTCACTTTAGTGAACTTGGTTTCTGCATTGTAACTCAAAATTTAAGTTATGATTTCAATATTGCACATGGTAATAGTCCTCTGTTAGAGTCTATTCAGCTCAGAAAATAGGTGACCTTGACCAAATTCCCAAGGTGACCACCTAGAGTCCCATTAGTAAGGTTGGTGTCTGCATGACAACTATTATTATTTTTGATGGAGGGCTTTCATGCTGCACAGGAATTTAGCCTTTCATACGAGCTAGGTCAGGTTCTGAAATGGGTGACCTATAGTCAATTCCCAAGGTCATGGAGCCACATTACTGACTTTGGTTTAAATTCTGCTTAATAACTGTGTATTTTTTGGAGCCAGAGCTTTTATTTTGTAGATGTTTGTAGTCTTCTATTAGGGCTAGATCAGCTTCAAAGAAGGGTGACCAGGGTCACTGTAGTGAATTTGGTTTCTGCATCCACTTCCCAAGGTTATGAGTGCCCCACTGAGTACTATCAACACTGTAATGAGGGCGAACATAATGATGGTAGGGCGGCATCTATGTTGACAAACATGTATTGTTTAAAATGAATTTCTATGTGTTTTAGCCACTTTCAACTTCCCCAAAAGTGTCTCTGACATAATACTAAAGTCTGGTAGAAATGTTCCTTGTGGAAAGGTATAAAGACCAGTATATGTTAATAATGTGACAGCACCTGTGGAATGGCTTAAAGTGTAAGAACCATGGACATGATGAATACTGCATTAGCTTCCTCATTTTGAGCAGTAGACTAGCTTTACCGAATTTTTGCCAAATGTGCATTAAACCAAATATCAATTTTTGTGGAAGTACAATTAACCATAACCCTCTACCAGGAAACATAGAATTTATTACATACAAAGTCATATAATATTTAAGTCCCACATATGATACATTTACTATAAATTAATAAGAGAGCCCAGCTCAATCATTTATCTTTTTAAGCTGTTATTGAAGATCATATGCCACTTTGTACATTTAAGAGAAAGCAGAACAGAAAAAACAAATGATTGAGCTAGGCTGTCTTAATTTATAGTATATGTATCATATGTGGGACTTAAGTGTTACATGACATTGTGTGTCATCAATTTTATATTTCCTGGTAAATAGCTTATTAATTCCAGGAATAATAAAGGAGAAAACATCACAATGTTGATTTTCAATGCATGGCCAGCCCCCTGACAATGTCTGAAGACACTGAAGTGTGAAATGTTATTTGCTCGGTGGTACATCCTGAGCTTTTTGACATTGAAGGATATAGCAGATAACCACAGACTTTCATTAAATTGTCCCGCAAAACTCTGAATTTACTGGCGAAAAGCTGTTAAGAAAGTATACACTTTCTGAAAGCTAACAAACTGTAGATTTAGCTGAAAGCCCTGATGGTTTCCCCGGGAGAGAAAATGGTTTAACTTTACTTGACACATATGGATGGTAAAACCATTTAACACACGGAGAAAAAATGGATTGTCTTTAATGAGGGTCTTCCTGTTGTATGTCCAGTGTCAGGCTGGGTGGAAAGTAAAGCAAAATTGTTTTGTACCCATACTCTCTGCTGACTGGGACACAACGCCCCCCTCTCATCTTTGACATGACATTAAATAAACATCATTCATGTGGTCAGTATAATTGATGCATTATAAAGTGATAAATATCACAGCAATTTTGCAGAATGACAATCTTGTGGGATTTGGATGGCCCAAGGGGCAAACCCTTAACTAATAGAGCTTTAATATCAAACATGACTACATGTCAGTCTGTCATTCTTGCCATAAAGGTTTGGTGCCAAACTGTTTCTATTTCTTGGAAAATGCCTGTGTAATTTCGCTGCTGAAAGAGGCAAATTCAAGAACCTGTAGTTCTATGTTCCTGAAAAGTGGCTTAACTCTCTCTTGGTAAAGGGACTAGTGCCAATAGTCGGCGCCATATTATATTTAAATGTTTGTGGCAAACAACATATAATACCATGTGCATAAAAATGCAGTGGAGCTGCACAACATTCTTGATTTTTATTTAAAGTTTTTTGCCCTGGTATAAAGTGGTCACAATGTGTACATTTATAAAGGATCTTCATCATTTCACACAAATAAATGATCAACTATTTTGGTTTTGATAGAAGGATCCCAAATGTGCAGTAGAGTCAGGGGTAAGGCATAAAATGAAAAGTGTCTCAGATTTTCAAATTTGTGGTCTATTTTGTCACCAGAGCCTTCAAAGGCAGTCTGTCTTCAATGTATGTGTCATTGTTTTAACTCCATACTTGTATCTCTCCAACAACATCCAGCATTTAATGTTGAATTTTTTTTTTTTTAATTTTATTTTGCTGTATATATTGTTTAATCTGCTTGAAGTTGGATATCACAGTACATTAATTATTAAATTTAATTGGACGTTTGTCAACAGTAATGGTCACTTTTGTATGTTTTGGTAATTGTGGTGTCAACATTGAGTCTCACAATCATTTAATACTGTGTGCTGATGAAATGAGTCTTGAGTCTGTAATAATGTATGTGATTGGACAGTGTCGTTTCCTAATATAACATATTGGTCCCCCTCTTGTAAGGCCACACCAAGTGCATCAGCATACAAAAACACATTATAGGTAGAGTGAATTAAGCTACCAAACTTAAACATGAACAGTCCTCCTACTGTCAGAAATACAGTGTCAACAGTTTCCAATGAAGTGTATTCTACAAGTTGTATCATGGCATGCCACAACAAAGCAGTCAATCCTTTATTCTGGTGATTTGGGGCAATTTCAGAAATCCTCAATGACAATCTTATAATTTGAACATATTTCCCTCAGCTAACTGTGACTGACTGAGGCATGCGATTATGATCACACTGGTTGTCATATGGAAATCAAAATCAGTTATGTTTGAAACATTTTGGACTAAAAGTGAAATGAGTGTGTGTTTATATGCACTGCCACCCACATGTTTAAGACTGTCATGGTCACCCTTAGTTTCCAATGAACTGTCATTCAGTGTCCGGATGGATAAACCTTTCCCATGTTCTTTAATTGTATTTGTTGATCCTCATCATTGCAGCCAAGTGGTCCAGTGGTGTACCTCTCCACTGTTTGCTCCATTAACACTTTCTCCTTGAACTGAGAGCATAAGTCAACAGCTTTCCTTCACATGGGTCCAACCCACATGAAGCGAACCTAACGGCCAAGAGCATCCTACAGATCTCCCTCAAATTGTTTTGTGTTCATGTTGAAATTAGTCATGATCAAGAACACTGAAGGAGAGGACATTTGACAACCAGCCAGCGTGTGCCTGTTCAAGAGGGCAAAGATTATCATGATTGGCATATGTGTGTGGTAAATAATTAACCATCTAGCTACCAAGAATCATTACATGTCACGCTACCCATTTGACAGTGGGTGAGGAGGCTTGTCCTGGTAATCAGCCTTGATTATAAAGGCGCTGGTTACCTTGCTCACGCCCCTGGCTTTATCACGCCTATATCACCTACGTCTACGTGTACTTTAAATCTGTTGCAAGGTTATGGAGGGACTTTGCCACAGCCTGGATTAAGACGACTTAGTTTCTCCTACTTTGCTTCTGAACAAGAAGTTGAAAGTTTAATTGTCTGAGACCGAAGTGAAGCCACAGTGTGCAGCCAGTGACAGGCTGGAATACAGGTTGCTGGTGAGTGTAGAGTTTTCTGTCTTATGCTATATGTATGCATACCTATAGATACATCCACATGCATTATGCATTGTACTCTGTGTGTTTGCTTGCTCATGGTTAAAAAAAAAAGGTCATACAAACAGCCTTCACTGAAGAAACAAATCTATGGTAACAGCAAGAGCGTCATAGCCTTCATGCACATCAAGTGTTGGCCTCAAGCCCTACAGGCCAGCGTGTTCATGGGTAACTCCTTCATGAATTGATGAGTATTCTAGTAAAGTTTCTATTTGGGATCAAAGTAGTTAGTACATTAAGTAGTGGTGGCTGCTCTGAAAAAAAGGTTGCCTGTTAATTAAATATTTATGGAGAAAATTGCACTTGTTTGGGTTGTCATGGACAATGCTTTTTTCAACTGATGTGCATGTTTTACAAACTTACACATAGCATTGTAACACATGCATGCTATTGCAAAGTGGCAAGTGTGCAGTTGTCACTGCAGTATGCAGCTGCTATCACAAAATGGCAAGTGTGCAGTTGTCACTGCAGTATGCAGCTGCTGCTATCACAAAATGGCAAGTGTGCAGTGGTCACTGCAGTATGCAGCTGCTGCTATCACAAAATGGCAAGTGTGCAGTGGTCACTGCAGTATGCAGCTGCTGCTATCACAAAATGGCAAGTGTGCAGTGGTCACTGCAGTATGCAGCTGCTGCTATCACAAAATAGGAAGTGTGCTGTAGTTTCCATATCAAGCATGTACATGTACAGTGGAACCGGTCATGAGACATCACCCTAATGAAAGACCACCTGTCTTGTCAGGCAGTTTTTTTAAGGACACCGGTCAGTATTTTCTCTGTTATCAATACCTTTCCAGAGAAATCAATTGCCTCACAAGACCACAAATTGTAGTCCCTGATGGTGGTGTTTAGTGACAAGCCTTACTCTATTACTTTATAAGTGAGAGGATCCATGCATCAAGAATGTGCTCACCATGCTGCAATAATTTGCAGCTTAGCTGAGCTGAGTTTATCATCTGGCCCATTGGCCCATCCACCATCCCTCACCCAACCAGGGCTACCTCTTTCCTTTCAAAGCAATAGGCCCAGCAGTTTCAGACAAGCTTTTAGCCCTGCTGACTTGTCAATCAGCTGAGCTGCAGTGAAAGGATGGGTCATTTTCTATTACCATCCATCTGTCTCAATGTCTTTCCACAATTGCACAAATTCTTTAAAAAAAAAATTGACTGGATTTTCTTGAATCAGGGTGGGTATGAGCCTTTGGTTAATCCTTATAAATTGAGTTCAAATGTTAACACACCATTAATCTTTGGTTTTAATCAATTAATTTTCTAATTTTTATAATTTTTTAGCTCAGCTGACTTGTCAGTAGCTGAGATATCGTATGGTCCTTCATCAGTCGTCCATTGTCAGTAATCAACTTATTCAGCAAAACCAGCAGCCAGATTCACTTCAAACTTGGTGACAATGTACCTGAGGTGGGTCGCTACCAAGTCTGTTCAAATGGTTATGCTTCTGTGATTTTTGGATTTTTTTAATATTTCCTTTGTTCTATTTTTGGCAAATCTTAAGAAATCTTCTCTGAAACCGCTCACCCGATTGATTTGATATCACACAGGAATACTCCTAGGGACTCCTAGTTTTTGATTTGTTTGCCAGGTGGTGCTGCAAGTTTTTCTAATTTTTTTTGGTGATATTTGTGTACTTTTGCTATTTTTGACTTCTTCTCCAGAACAATCACTCAGATTAAGCTGAAACTTGATGGATATATGTTCTCTGTGGAAGGGTCAAACAAAATGGTTCACTTGGTGGCAATGCTGTGGATTTTCCCCATTTTTTCAATTTGGATATGTACCGGTAAATGCACCTTTCCTATTGATTACTAGAAAGTCAAGGGGCATTCTAATGCTAATGTGCAGTTTTGACTTCTTCTCAGAAACGGTCTGTCAGATTGACTTTAAACTTGTTGGCAGTGTACCTTGGGTGGGTCTCAAGCAGATTTGTTCAAATGGACACACTTTATTGATTTTTGGATTTCTTATGAATTTCTTTGTGGAGGGGGGCAAATTTTAGAAAAATCGCAAGTGTTTATGTACATGTCAGCTGAGCACAGGACTGTCACAGTCCTCTTGTTAGTTTTTTTATAATTTTTTTTTTGGGGGGGGGGGCAAATCTTAAAAAAAAAACCAGACTTTTTCTCTGAAACCGCTTACCTGATTGCTTTGATATCATACAGGAACACTCCTTGGTACTTCTAGTTCGTAATTTGTTCACCAGGTGGCGCTGCAATTTTTATCAAATTTTTATTATTTTTTGTGTTCTATTGGTATTTTTGTCTTCTTCAGAACATTCAGTCTGATTGAGGTAAAACTTGCTGGATATGTTCCTTGTGGAATGGTCAGCCAAAGTTGTTCACCAGGTGGCACTGCTCTGGATTCCTGAATTTTAAAGACTTTTTCAGTTTGGGTACTAATTGGTAAATGCACCTTACCGATTGATTACTATGCAAGTCAATGGGCATTCTAATGCTTATTCACATTTTTGACTTTTGCTCCAAAACTGTCAACCAGATTTACTTAAAACTTGGTGACAATGAACGTTGGGTGGGTCTCTACCAGATTTTGTTCAAGTGGTCATGCTCCAGTGATTTTTGGATTTTTTATGAATTTTTTTTCTTCTTTTTGGGGGGGGGGCAAATCTTGAAAAATCTTACTCTCTGAAACCTCTCAACCAATTGTTTTGATATCTAACAGGGACACTCCAAGAGATGCCTAATTTGTAATTTATTCACCAGGTGGTGCTGCAATTTATTCTATTTTTTATGGTTTTTTGGTGTGTTTTTGCTATTTTCCTTTTCTCCAGAACTGTCACTCAGATTAAGCTTAAACGTGGTTGATATATTTCTTGTTGAAGGGTCAAACAAAGTTGTTCACTAGGTGGGGCTGCTGTGGATTCCTGATTTTTAACTATTTTTTCAATTTGGGTACTTATTGGTAAATACACTTTTCCTGTTGATTACTATGTGAGTCAATGGGAATTCTACATGTTCTAATGCCAATTCACATTTTGACTTCTCCAAAACTGTCAATCAGATTGACTTCAAACTTGATGGCAATGTATGTTGGGTGTGTCTCTACAAGATTTGTTTAAATGGTCATGCTCTGTGGAATTTTGGATTTTTTTATGAATTTTTCTGTTCTTTTTGGGGGCAAATCCTGAAAAATCGCAAGAGTATATGTACATGTCAGCTGAGCACAGGACTGTCACAGTCCTCTTTTTTGTGTGTTTTTGTAATTTTCAGTTTCTTCTCTTAAGTCACGGTATATTCTTCCCCGACTGGCTCGCAATGTAGCTTGGCCCAGTTCTGACCAAATTTCTTCAATAGGTGGAATATAATTTCAAATTGTATGCTTGGGCTTCTGGTCTATAGTACATTGTGGATTATAATTTTGCATATTTTCAATGACAATCAGTCAGAAGAAATGAGCAAATAAATATAAATCAAGGGATGTAATTGGGACCCTCCTTTCCAGTTTTCCAATAATTTTAAAACCTAAGAGTAACTTGTATTATTTCTTGGTTTTTTATTGATGGGTGAACCTTTCCAATCTTCTTTGTTTTTATGGATCCTCTTGAACTAAAAAACCCGAGAAGATACCCCTCCTCCTCCCCCCCCCCAAAAAAAAATTGAAGGATCACTGAGCAGCATCCATTAAACCCAGGCAGAAATATTTAGAATATGGCAAAAGAAGGAAACAGTTGTCTCTGCATGGGATTCCTATTGTGACACTACTGTGTGTCATTAAAGGGAATTTACGTTTGCCAATTATATGCTTACCTATACAGAAAGAACTGACATATGCAAAAAGGAAAATGGACTGGATCAAAGAGTTAGTTTTAATGGATTTTGAATTGAGTAACAAGTCAATCCTGTGCACCAGGGAAATAAATTTAAAAGCTGATGATATTGTGAAGAAAAACTATTTACCAACAATATGCAAACACTTTATGGCATGTAAATACCATAGATGTAAATCTAACTTTTTGAATCCATAGGGGACAAAGAAGGGCAACCCAGACATCATGGTCGTTATTATTGATAGGTTAATACTAATCCAAGGCCAATACTTACCTACTGTCTCCTTTTATAAAACTGATTAATCATAGAGTACATATATATATATATATATATATATATATATATATACATATATACATATATATACATATATATATATATATATATATATATATATATATATATATATATATATATATATATATGCATATACACAAACATATATATATCATCATTACATAACTTTTAATAATATCTACATTGTGAGACAGGAACAAGCATGGACAACACACATAATAAACAAATCACAAACTTTGAGACTTGGCAACTAATTCATTATTTCTTAAAAACATTATGAACTGTAAGACATCACTTCCTGTCTCCACATGAAGTTCTTAAAACTACTTTTGTTTTTGTGATACTTAATAAATGAAACTTTGTAATGAAGTTATGTCCTAGCTAGTGCTTAGGCAGCATGTCATGCAACCTTACATGGACCTGTGGACATCAGGGCTCAAATACATGGCACATGGTAAAACTGGGTAACTAGGTCATGCTTCTGGGTGACAGTGTAAATTTTTCTGTTAACCCTCTCAATTATTGTCAAAGGGTACTTGACAATTTGAAAGAGTAAAATACCCCCATATGGTGGTTAATGAAAACACTGGTATTGTTTAGATGAATTTTTTAAAGTGTAAAACCTATTTTGACTTCTCCAAAATGGTTGAACAGAATTACTTGAAAGTCTGCAAAAGTGATAAGGATAAAGTACTTTTTGATGAAGCTATTTAATTTCAAATTTTTGGACTATATGTCAGCAGGGACATGCAATTCTGAATAGCATGTGCCTGGTGTCAGTAAGTGCTACCACTGTATACTACCGCCCACACCAAAGTTACCAAACACAAAATGCAGCAACAAATCTGCAATGTATTCAGAGAAGTGGAAGAACTTTGAAATTCAGAACATTTTTGAAACACTTTGCCCAAAAGCATTTCATTCTCCAAAAGTGTTGCCCATGTGTTTCTCTTCTTTCCAAAAGTGTTTCAAAGGTGTTTTGAAATTCACTGTTCAAAATTTTTTTGTTCTCTGAATGCCTTTTGAATGCTTAAGAAGTGTTCCAAACATATTTCCATAAGTATCTCAAAAGTGCTTTGTCAAAAGGTTACACAGACATTTTGCCAAACATTTAAAACACTAACCATATAGCTGCCGTGATGTTGACTTTAAAAATGTCATTATCGCACCCAACACTTTAAAATGCTCAAAAAAAAAAAAAAAAGGAAAAAGGAAAACTTGAACATTACTTGTATTCATTGCATATATATATATATATATATATATATATATATATATATATATATATATATATATATATATATATATATATATATATATATATATATATATATATATATATATATATATATATATATATATATATATATATGTATATATATATACATATAATTTTCAATTTTTCATCACAATAACAACAATGAGTTCATGGTCATGCCTGCATGACCGCATGTACCACAACTACATGTAATTAATAGCAATTGTCGATTCCTTATGTATGTCTGTTTATCATTTTACGGTATAGCCCAGCTGGCCTTCAAAAAGATTAAAACCTGGTAGGCCTATATCTCATTGACATACACGTCATAATTTGATCCCCATGGCTGTGAGCCAGGAAAATGTCACGTTGCCATGAGTAATATATACTGGTTCATGCGTTCCTCTGCGAACTCTGCTCCACGTTAAAGAGTACCGTAGACTTTGTTCTCTGCATATATATATATATATATATATATATATATATATATATATATATATATATATATATATATATATATATATATATATATATATATATCACCATTCATATAATGAAACATAATTTTAATGTGAGCTATAAGATTGGGCAAGTGGCCTTGATGGAAAAGGTAGTTTGACCAGTTTTGTTCGGATGAACTCGTCAGGAACTGATGGAAAACTACTGGGGTCCGCATAGGGCCTATATTCGCACAGGTAACTTTCCATTGTCACGCAATACACGTGCATTGTGATGACATGAGGACGGGGTGTGCATTGACTTATCACAGTCAATCCATTTCAAATTGCCTGCTTGAAATGGAAGTTCCTTCCAAATAAGGAAAGGTAAACAAGTAGACCCAACGGGTCTCTTGGTACACATGTGTATTGGGCTTTATGATCCAGTAGAATTTCTGTTCTATGGATGCCCTGAAAAGGGGCAGTCAGAAAAGAGCTGATGCCTTTTCTCAGAAGGTAGATGTGTGGTTTTCCTCTTATATATACACAGTGTGATATAAATCTGTGATTTTAATGTGGTGAGATAATTAGCTGATGAGTAGATTCTGTTGTGTAGTTAAGAAGAACTGCAATGTAGGCCTACTCATCAGAATATGAAACTGAAACTCTATCACCAGGTCATGTGACATACAGCTTAAAGGAAAATAATATGGCAGTGCAGCAAAGGTATACACGCGATTGGGGTTTTTTCAGGAACACTTTTTCACTTTATTGTCAGGAGGTGCAATGACTTAAATTGAATTTTGGTATAATGAAGTATAATATCCCAATTCAACAAGTAATTCATAGCTATGGGATGTGTTGGGTGTGTTTTTCTACATTAGTCAGAACATAGAATGTTTGTGTCACAGTGGTTCAGCTCATGCCAGCGAGCACTTTTCCCTCAAGAAGGAGAAGTGTTCCTTACTGGCACTTTGCTATCGCCCGGTGCTTGCCAGCATGGGCTGAACCCCTGTGGTTTGTGTGGGTGTCAGAGAGAGCAAGGGTGTCTGCAATTTCTTGATACTCCGATGTGCAAACCTGCATGAAAATACAACACACAAAATACAAATGACCAGGAATTTCACTACTGACCTACACGCTTGTTGGCATTTAAACGTGTTTGAGGAATAACAAAGACATTGAAAAATATTTGTGTAAAAGACAAAAACAAAATTTAATGTAAGCTAGGCCTATGAAGAGTAGGAATTTTTATTTAATGAAAAACAAATAAATGAAAATAACTTTGTGTAATAAATTAAACAAATATGAGCTTCGAGATTTACAATCTTATAGCATCAAGTTGTAATAGTGACGAAATGTAGGCCTACCTGTAACTGCACAAGTTTCTTTGTTTCAAGAAAATTCGAATATACAGCATAATTGACTTAATCTTCTGATTTGTCAACTGGTAACCATGTTAACAAATGAGGCTATTGGCTTTTTGTCAATGTCACCAATGATTCCTTCTGCTTTGACAAGAGGGCCTGTGACTTTATTTCCATGCAAATTTGTGTCATGCACTACATCTTGTTTTGCTTTTTGAAAACTTTAACACTGACAGTGGGCACAGAGTGAATACTGTATAAGTACAAATTTTCCTGAGTTTTCCTGAATTCTGCCATGTGGGAAAATAAAAACCAGGAAAAAAAACCCCTCAAAACACTCAGTGCACAAATGACAATGTGTGGAGGTTGGAGTTACTGGACTGTGATTTGGGAAAATAAAAGTCATGAAATTTTTAATGTATGTAAATCCGGGAAAATTAATGCATGGGAAAATTTGTACTTATACCCTTCATTTTGTCATCTTGATCCTTCATGTTCTTTGCATTTCTTGTTGTTGTTGTTGTTTTTTTGTCTTATCTTTGTGATTGATCCATTTATAAATTCCCCTGTGTCAAGCCCATGTACATGATTTAGGGCAATGGACTACAGTATATTATATTAAATTTATGCAGTGTTCAATTTCAACAAATTAATTTCACACAAACACAGAGTTTTCAAGTCCATTGCTTAAATATTTGGTTTTGTAAATTGATTTTGTATGCAATGTTTTCTCAAATGTCTGTGCAAACGTGGCTGCAAAAATCATATTCCAACATTATGTATATTAAATGCAAAATGTTGTTCCATTGATAATCAAAATGGTCAACATCTAGCTGTTTAAATATTTTACATCAAAGAAAAATGGGAAGATGTTCAATTGCAGAAACATTTTGATCAAATTTGATATACAATGAATATTGAAACAACACATGCTAAACCAAAGAATTGATATATATTAAAACATCAGTATTCTAGAGCATCAGAAAAAATTCTCTGGAGCAAATATGGTTGATGGGAAATATTGTTTTTAGCTCTGCTGACCTAAGATGTCAGAGCTTATAGGATGGCTCAAGTGAATCTGTCTGTCTGTCTGTCTGTCTGTCTGTCTGTCTGTCTGTCTGTAAACTTTTGGGTTGAGAGTGTGATATTGTCCACAGGTTTCAAATAAGCTCAATATAACTTTCAGGACTCATCGGGTGTATGAAAATCTAGGTCCCTTTCAATATTGGTGGTGCCACCATAATATTATGTAATAAAGGGGTCAAAATATGAAAATCTTGTGAACACTCTAGCATCTGTAATTTTGGGCAGATCTTCACCAAATTTGGTGGGATTGTGAAGGAGCTCAAAGTTTAAGTTGCTAATGATACTAGTGCTGCCACCTGTAATATGGAAATTATGAGCCGAAATGTGTTTTAAGATATAAAATTCCATATTTGGAAAAGAAATTGTATTAGACTTGCCAAATTTATAGGAAATCCTATGCTAGAATGTTATAAAATATGAGTGACTTTGACCTATTTTTGTGAGGTCACCATGCCCCCTAAAATTGGAAGAGGTGATTTTGTAATGGCAGGGTGTAGCTTGGACATCCATGGCAAAGAGAATTGAGCCTCCAAATCAAAATTCCACCTAATTACATCATACATAAAACTGTAATTGGTGGCCTACTTTTTGGTCACCATGACCCAGTAATTATGGAGTTTGGCACTTGTCCACTTTTTTCTTTTCAATAAGTTTTTAGCCCATTTGAACTAAGAGACCATGTATGGAAGGCTGGATGTGGGGTGCACATTTTGAACAGTCACAATATTTTAATCCAAGTTGAAGGTCAAGGTCAAATGGCCATTTTGAATATATAGGGATCATCTTGTGAATGCTCTGCACCCCGTAATTTTTTAATTAGGCCCATATAACGTTTAGAAGCTGTAAAGTATATGAAACTCTTCATCTACATCAATGCCCCATATAGTATTATGCAATATACAGGTCAAAATGTGGAAATCTTTTGACTGTGATACTGTCCACAGTTTTCAAGTTAGCCCAGTATAACTTTCAGGACTTACAGGGTGTATGAAAATCTAGGTCCCTTTTGATATTATTGGCGCCACCTGCAATATTATGCAATAGTGGGGGGCAAAATATGAAAATTTTGTATACACTGTAGCATCTTTTAAATTTTTTTTTTTAATCTTCACAGAATTTGGTGGGATTGTTGGGGGAGGTCAAAATCTAAGTTGATAATGATACCAGTGGTGCCACCTATAAAATGACAGAAATTATAAACCAAAACGCATTTTAAGATATAAAATTCCATATCTGGAAAAGTAATTGGATCAGATATGCCAAATTTAAAGGATCTATAGACCATGTCCAATGCTAGAATATTATAAAATATCAGTGACCTTGACATATTTTTGTGAGGTCACCATGCCTGTAAAGTTTAAAGAAGTGATTTTATAGTGGCAGGGTATAGCTTGGACATTAATGGCAATGTCAGCGCAGCACCAGGGCCATAGGCATCTTGTATTACATAATCTGGGTGACCTTGGTCTTCTTTCCCAAGGCCACTGAGGACATAAATTGAAGGACTTACTAATTGTTGTCTTGGCACATGCAAAAATATCCATGACAGGAATTGCACAAATAAACTATGATTATGTGTGGAGCGAAGTGCCATCTGGTGGACAAATGAGACACTAAAATCACACAAGGTTTATATATTCAGAAGTCACTTGAGGACACCCAACTTCAGTGTAGCCATGGTGCCAACAGAGCATTAGACCCATGGGCCTCTTGTTTCTAATATGTTACGAAAAGGAAAGAAAGAAAGAGGGCTTAGGCCTACTTCTTAATGCAAATGTGATCAGGATAGTTCTAGATACTTAGTAGACTTTGTATGAAGAGTGCAAGAGATTTTAATTAAGCTGCGGGCCTACATTTCAGTCTAGTCTTGTCAGTCATCGAAGATTGTTTGAAACCTTTGGAAATGTAGGTTATCTACAAGGTTTGAACAGTTAAGTTTTAAAGGTAATCAGGTAATGACCTTCTAGTGAAAGGATTGCATTAATGTTGACCACAAAAAGGTCAAATGGATCAATCTACAATGGATCAAATGAAGTGATTGGCAGGCTCGCTAAATTGGTTGATGAAGATCTTTTGTTTGAACAAGTATTCTCAATTTTCATGTGTCTTTATAGTTATCCTGGAGGTAGATTGTGTTCATAATGTTCCAGATTCATAAATATCACAAAAAACAATGTAGGCCTACTTTCTTCTTTTGCTGTCAACTCGGCTGACGGACAAGTCAGGAGAACTAAAAAGTGATAGGCCTAGTAGGTCTCTTTTTATTTTTGGCAGAAGTAATAAAATGTGAGTTTTCAGTGGTTTGGCCTATACATTTTGGAAACACTATAGTCTGTAGTTAATGAAGAATATTTTTATGGTTGAGAGTACCGGCTCAAAACCACCAGTTGCCTTTTATGTGTGACTGCCTGTCTCAAGTCAGGAGTGAAATTTGTTTTTTCACATTGATATTAGAAGATGAATGTTGATCTTTTGGTAACTGTGGAATCTCTTTGCTGTCATTTTTGGCTTTGGAATTTATGAATATGGGTCATGTTTTTTCTGTACTATTTGAATATTAATTACACCTAACCCTCCATGAAGTACTTGACATGCACGCTTATATTATTTCTGACATGTCATATTCATTTATGTATGGTGTCTGTTCTGTTATGATCACAAGGATAGGCTATGATGACACCAGATTTTCCTCAACATTTTTAAGATCAGCTGACTGACAAGTCAGCTGAACTTTTAGGAGGGCTCATCATCCAATGTCCATCCACAATTCACATTTTCAACTGCTTAAAAACCAGAAGCCAGATCCTCTTCAAACTTGGTGAGTATCTACCTTGGGTGAGTCTCTACCAGGTTTGTTGAAATGTTGATACTCCAGTGATTTTTATGATTTTTTTTTTTTTTTTTTTTTTGGTTCTTTTTGGGAGGCAAATCTTTAAAAGATATTTTCCGAAACTGCCCACTTTTAGTGTGTTTTTGCTATTTTCTTTATTTCTGTAGGACAGTCACTCTGATTAAGCTGAAACTTTGTGCACATGTTCCTTGGGAAAGGGTACATTGCACAAAGGTGTTCACCATATAGCACTGCTGTGGATTTCTGATATTTAACATTTTTTCTTTTCAATTCAGGTACTTGTTGGCAAATGTGCCTTTCCTGTTGATCACTATGTAAGTCAATGTGCATTCTAATGCTAATTCACATTTTTGACTTCTCGTCTGAAACTATCAGCCAGATTCACTTCAAACTTGGTGGCAGTGTACCTTGGGTGAGTCTCTACCAAGTTGTTCAAATGGTCACGCTCCAGTGATTTTTGGATTTTACATGAAATGTTTGTTATATTTTGGGGCAAATCTTGTAAAATCTTCTTCGAAACCGCTCACCCAATTGCTTTGGTATCACACTAGAAAACTGCCAGGGACTCCAAGTTGTTATTTTATTAACCATGGCCAGCTGGCACTGCTATTTTTTTAATGATTTTTTTGTGTGTTTTCACTTTTTTTGATTTCTTCTCCTAAACCATTACTCAGATTTAGGTGAAAATTGGTGGATATGTACCTTGTGAAAAGGTCAAACAAAGTTGTGCACTAGGTGGCACTGCTGCGGATTTTTCAATTTTAATGATTTTTTCAATACTGGTACTTGTTAGTAAATGCTCCTTTCCTATAGAGTACTATGCAGGTCAATGGACATTCTAATGCTAATTCACATTTTGTACTTCTTTTGTGGCACTGCTTTGGATATCTGCTTTTTAATGATTTTTTGAACGCGGGTTCTTACTGGTAAATGCACCTTTCCTATTGATTACCATGTAAGTCAAGGGGCATTCTAATGCTAATTCACATTTTAATGAATTTTTAAGCAAATCTTAGAAATATGTCTAGATGTCATATGCGCACAGCTAAATCTCAACACTGGTCTATTCAGCTGCAAAATTGATTTTGTGAACAAGCATAGGTCAGCTGAGCAATTTGGGCTGTTCACTCAGCCCTCTAGTTTTAAATTTCTTTAGAATATAATCTGACTCAAGATGATGTAAACTATTATGAGTATATGTTAAATTTTAACACAGTTATCAGATATCAAATTTTAAGACAATGTATGGTTGGTCAGTGCTACTACTAAATAAATATTTAGCAATACAGTATTGCAGTTCTGTGAAACTGTTGCATATGGTATGCTTTACCGGTACTCATAGATGTTCCTCAGGTGGACCTTCATCAAAATTTTGAAGGAGATGACGACGACGATAATGACGACAACGACGACGACGACGACGATGCAATAATTATGTCAGTATTATCTGCCTAGGGATGCATATAGTGTTTAGTAGAATTCAAATTTTTGTTTTATTTTAGTTGTAGTTCTAGTCCATCCCAGTCTCAGTCCAGTCCTAGTCCTGGGCTAGTCCTTATCTAGTCTTGTGTAATGTAGGATTTCAACTCAGCAAATTTGACATATTAGCTTATATCTTGGATCCTAGGCCCAAGGTTATTATTCAACATTTACAGGAAAGCATGTATTGGGTTTCTTCTGGTGCTATCAGTTCTAACCATAAGTGACCTTGATAGCTCCATGATCAAACTGACATATTGGAGTACATCTTGTAAATATCAAACATTTGGTCAACTAGTAGCAGGCACTAATTATACAGTATATATATAGAGTAGTAAGATCTGCACTTGCTGTCATCAGAGCACAGGATCATCATGGTCCTTTTGTTATTGATTGCAATGGCAATGAGGCCAGTGTTGTGGTCAAATTATGGAAAGATACATTTATGACCTTTGCCCCTTAACTTTAAGCACTAGCCTACTTGTGCAAATCCTGCCTGCTTCCTGGATTACTCTTCTTCAGCAAAGGTCAGGGATATGATCTGCCACACAGCAAGAAGCTTTTCTCAGAAGGCAAAAATTGTGGCTGCCCCCATCCAAGGCCAGGTTTGTAAGGCCATGGACTGAATAAAATGGGAGAGTAAGATGTTAAGTCTGTACCTTTTGATAGATTATGACATTCTGTATGACTGCACTATCAGTATGCACTAAGCTTTAACAATACCAAACCAGCCTGTAATTAACACAAGTACTGTACGGCAGGTTCTATGGAAGAAAGTAGTTGCAACACTTGAAAAACCATGAAAATTGATACTTACGACATTTTTGTGCATCTAACACCAATGATAAATCATTTTGAAGCCTGCAAAACCAAACTTTTCAAAGTGTGACACCGATACCATGCTTAGTGTTATAAAATGGCATCCATGCAGGTTACCCATTATGCGTATGTTCGATGTTAACAAGTAAAGAACAGATATGACATAATCTGCCATGTAACAGTAGCCTAAGATTTCCTTAATGTAGTCTCATGAACACATTTCTTATGCAATTTTGCATCATAAAACTTTTCACACTCGTGCAACCCTGCATAATAAAACAATTCCCAGAAAAGAACATATTTCTGAGACCTTCTCCTGGGGAATTGCACATTGTCTTCTTCCCCCCTCCCTATAGCAATGAACTTGTTTATGCCTGATTCGCATGAATTCTGCCACGTGATCCTTGTACGTCCAACTAAAACGTCCATTTGACGTTTAGTCTAAATCATGTACATTTTATTTGAAATTACGTTAGGACATAACGTAATATACAAACGTCAACAAGGGTGTGCTGCCCTTAGCTTTACAAGGTGACACACTACCATTACACTTAGTCCCTGAAGAGCCCAGGTTGGGCGGAACGCACCAGACTTTTATTAAAATCATAGTTTGATTTTAATGCTTCTAAGCCATCTGGCACTTGCCAGGTCATGTTGGTCACGTAAAGAAAAGAACAAAATATTTAATTATGCCAACAAAATGGGATATTTTAGAAGTTTTTAGCACAGGGATGAGAATTGGTTGCCATTTGGCAACTTTCAGGCAAAATTGCTTTCCTTCAACAAAACAAAACAAAATAGTCTTAGTTTGGTCTAACTGCTGCAAAACTGTGAAAATCTTTGGGGTAGGGCATATTAGGTTGCCAGTTTGCTTTTGGGGTAGCCAAAATGCACACAACCCATTCTAATCCCGGTTGGCAAATACTGCTGATTTTAGCAAATGAGGCAAATGCTCCCATTGAGTGGGGTTGGTGCAGGAGTACTACTGACACAGTCAATGCATATTATGCAACTGCGACATGAATGTTTGGGCATTGTTTGGATCTCTTCCTTCCCACTTATTTTGTAACTATTATTATATATATATATATATATATATACGATATATATATATATACATATATATACATATAAGCTAAATATATCTAAACAAATCTAAATTGGAGTTTTTAAAATTTGAGATTTCAGAATTTTTTAACTGAAAGATCAATACATGTAAGTCTCTTTAGAATGAGGCCTCTTCAACTGGTCACATTCAAGTGTACATGGTCACCCTTTCTTGAAATTAATAAAATTCAGGCATCTGATGAAGCACTTAAACTCAGTGCTTACATATATCGGAAGGCGTTCCTCTATATGGAGCTCATTAGTTTGACTCCTGACTACTGGTAGTAATGCACTTACATATATTGGAGTGTGCAAAATCTAGACTTAACTTGAAAGACTGAAGAAATGTATCATTGCTTCAAGAAATTGAAAATCAAAACCATTACCGAGGACTGGATATTGCAACTTGATGCCTTGCACCAATGATGATTCAGATTGGAATGACCAGCAGGGATTAGAATCTATGGTCAGAATGATGCTAGCCGTGTGGCCAATCAGCATTCATGGTCAAGTGCATGCATGTGTAGAAAGCAAACCGGATCAAACAAGTTGAGCCGTGGGGGAGATGTACACCTCAAGCAAGCAAGGCTAATTTGATCAGTCATACAGCCTGCTATTGTCATAGCATTTCTTCCATTGTGACCAAAACATCCTAGTCATAGAAGTAATGACTTAACAACTTGCATGTACATGTATTGTGCACAAATGCACTATAGAGAGCACTTCACAATTAAACAGAGGGCTATGTGAACAGCCCATGTTCACCTGGCCCTCAAAATTAGCACACTGTGACTAATATTACAATTCGGACCATAATTTTTCGTTTGATACCAAATTCAGCTGGGTGTTTTTTGTGTGAAATTGTTTCAGTTATTTTGGTGGACTGGTTCCTGAACTATACTGAGTTTATCAATTATAGATACATGAAATGTTGGAACATGGTCAGAGACATCACCAAACAATATAGCTGCTTACGAAATCAATATTATTCTCATGTGCATTAGTGTATATGTTGTTGGTCAAAGTTGCCATTTGCTGAGATACTCTGGGAGAGTGGTCTATTAATAATTGGTATCAGCAAACTTGATAGCATCAATGTCAATTGAAACTCTGATGTTGGTGTATGATCCTCATGTTCCACAAATTAATGTTGCAGTCACTACAGCCATTAAATAACTGGTCTTTTTTTCAGTTTCAATTTTGTGAGGCATCACGTTTATACATTCATAGAATCAATTGATGTATATCAGTATTTGTGGGCTCGTAACATTATATCATTTTTTTTTCTTTTATTCAAAATTAATCATTTTTTTCACATTGGTGAAAAAAGCTTCACAGCATGTTTCATTGAGTGACTTGTCTTTCCCTTTAATTTGATATTATCCCACATCAGAAATGCCTCAATGTGGTCAGCTTGTGCCTGGTTTACAGCTAAGAACTTGTTACTTGTACAAGCTGGAATCGTTTGAAGTCATCCAAGTTTCTCACACACCAATTATTTCAAAACCAGCAAGATATTGTCTCAGCAAAGCTTGCTGTATACATTTTTTTTATAGCTAACATGCATTATTCAGCTTCAGTAATATAAATGGTGACAATTCATGCCGATCTGAATCATCTTAAAAATCGTACAGGTGATACACACATTTTCATAAAAAAAAGATACAATCATCAGGTTACATTAAAATACTGGATACTCATGTGCATTGTTATTTTAATAACAAGGCAAAATTTTTCATGATGTACAACAATGAATTTCTCAAAATCTATATTTTTTGAGAAGCACAGTTCAAAGAGAAATAGGAGATTGGTCATTGTTGTCGTAAGCAAGATTGATGGGGAAGAGATCAGATAAACAATAAATACATATTCATTTTGACATGTTCCAGATGTTAAAAAATGATCAGGTCTGTGGTAACTAGAGCCCCCTCCCCCCCCCCCCAAAAAAAAGAATAGTGTAAGTGGAGTGGCAGAGTAAACAAATGCTTGTACTCAGCACTGACTGATTTGTATTTTCTTCTTACAAGTTGGATAGAATTTGATTAGTAATCACAGACCTATCATGGTCCCAAGTTTGACGATCTCAGTGCCCAAATGAACATTACTGGAAGCTTATATGTTGGTTTCAGCATGCTTAAAGCTTATATTAGTGTTATCCCCAATACATCAAAGGCCAACTAAGGTGTAATGTTTTGTTTTAATTACATGTGTTTGCCTACGCAAATTAAGCTGAACGCTGATAAGGACAGTCATTTCACCAGCTGGGGGCCTTCTTGTTGCTGTGCCACATCTAGTACACAATTAAAATTGTTTAGTTAGACCCTGGTCATTATATGCTTCATTAGTTTAACTGGTTATTAGTGATAACAGGGTGCCACAGAGAATTTAACATTGTACATAAAATAAAGTTCTTTTTCTGAGGTTTAAACATGGGACATCACTAGTATGTACTGTTTCACAGACTGGAATAATCTTTAGTCAGGTAAGATTCTAAGATTAAAAAAAAAAGTTTTTGTTCTCTGGACAGTTAAGCAAAAATAGCTTAAACACCCCAAAAGTTATCAAAAATGGAAGCAGCACTCTATCGTCTTGGCCTCCAAAGCAGATCATTCCATGTTATCTCTACTACACTTGGTCTGTCCTTCTTTGACAGCACTTTATTTATAGTAAGAGAAATAAAACTACACTGAGACTCTCCCCACTAGACAGAGGCACCAATTAAGAAGTTGATCATTATCTCCTAGGCCACAAGCAGCCTTTGGTCTCTAGTGTACTACAGCCTGTTACCACGGTAACCAAACTCAGCCAAATAAAAACTAAATCACTTTTTCAAAGCTACAACAGTGACCTTGTTAAATAAGGGCAAACTCCAGCAAAGCACACAAAACACAGACCTTTAGTCTGCTTCGGAAGCAATACATTGTCAAATTAATACATCTATTAAAATTCCAGGTGACTCCACATGCTCAATGCCAAAGCAATTCCCTAAGCAGAAAAACGCTGCATCATCTTCTGTGCACACTTAGTAGGGTAGGTAACATCCTCTGCAATGGTCTTTAACGAGGAATAAAAATGGAACAGAGTATTGCAGATAAGGATGACTGATCAATGTGATGGAGATATGGGTATGTCATGGCAATGTGATGGAGATATGGGTATGTCATGGCAATGTCATGGAGATATGGGTATGTCATGGCTCACATTTTGCACTGAATTATAGCTGTTGCTTTCCTGCTGCAAAATGTGAAAGAGAATATCTTTACCTTTACTACCAACTTCTGCATTAAAATACACGAAGGATCATTTGTCATTTTCAAAGCCATATAATTGACAATTTAAACTTAACAGTTATATATGTGTATATATATATATATATATATATATATATATATATATATATATATATATATATATATATATATATATATATATATATATATATATATATATATATATATATATATATATATATATATATATACATACAGTAAAACCTCGCTATACCAAACAACCTTGGGACCGGATAAAAGCGGTTCAGTATAGTAAGGTGTTTGGTATAGGGAGGTTTGCTTACATTGGAGATATATATTTGGGACCAAGAAATGCTGTTCAGTATAGAGAGCTGTTCGGTATATGGAGGTGTTTGGTTAGAGAGGTTTTACTGAATATGTATATATATATATATATATATGCAATTATTTGTGTGTATCTATAGTTGACTTTTGATCTTAAGTTCTTCACCATCATGACTCCAATTACTGCCATCAGTAACTTCAATGCAACTGGCAATTCTTATGTATTAACATTCATAGTTCTGCACATAAGACCAAAGTAGCTTGTCCCAATAGAAAATGGCAAAATTTAATAGCTGTTGCATTTAGAAAGTGCCCTCAATAAAGAAAGTTAATGGTCTGGCTGACTATGATGTGCTCAGCAATCATGCAACAAGCATTTATTTTTATGCCCCCCCTTCGAAGAAGGTGGGGCATATATCGTTGCACATGTCGGTCGGTCTGTCGGTTGGTCTGTCGGTCAAAGAGAGATTGTAGTTAGACTGTGGTTTCCGCACAATAACTCAAGAAGTTTTTGAGCTAGGACTTTGATACTGTATAAGTATATTATTATAGTCAAAAACTAGGCGAAGTTTGAAGATGGGTGACCTTGACCTAATTTCCAAGGTCACAGTGGTACCTGAGTTAACTTTGGTTTCTGCACAATAACTGAAGAGGTTTTTAAGCTAGGACTTTTATATTGCACATGATTATAGTCCATATTTGGGGCTAGGCGAAGTTTGAAGATGGATGACCTTGACCTCATTTTAAAGGTCACAGAGCCACTTTACTGAATATGGTTTCATGCTTTCTGCATGATAACTTATACCTTGGAGCTAGAACTTTTATATTGCACAGCTTTATGGTTCTCTGTAAGGGCTAGGTTAATTTTGAAGATGGGTGACTTTGACCCAGTTTTCAGGGTCAAAGAGAGATTGTAGTTAGACTGTGGTTTCCGCACAATAACTCAAGAAGTTTTTAAGCTAGGACTTTGATACTGTATGGGTGTATCATTCTAATCAAAAGCTAGGCGAAGTTTGAAAATGGGTGACCTTGACCTAATTTCCAAGGTCACAGTGGTACCTGAGTTAACTTTGGTTTCCGCACAATAACTGAAGAGGTTTTTAAGCTAGGACTTTTATGTTGCACAGGGTAATAGTCCATATTTGGGGCTAGGCGAAGTTTGAAGATGGATGACCTTGACCTCTTTTTAAAGGTCACAGAGCCACTTTACCGAATATGGTTTCATGCTTTCTGCATGATAACTTATACCTTGGAGCTAGAACTTTTATATTGCACAGCTTTATGGTTCTCTGTAAGGGCTAGGTTGATTTTGAAGATGGGTGACCTTGACCCAGTTTTCAGGGTCACAGAGAGATTGTAGTTAAACTGGTTTTCGCACAAAGAAGTTTTTGAGCTAGGACTTTGATACTGTAAAGGTGTAACATTCTAATCAAAAGCTAGGCGAATTTCAAAGATGGGTGACCTTGACCTAATTTCCAAGGTAACAGTGGTACCTGAGTTAACTTTGGTTTCCGCACAATAACTGAAGAGGTTTTTAAGCTAGGACTTTTATATTGCACAGGATTATAGTCCATATTTGCGGCTAGGCGAAGTTGGAAGATTGATGACCTTGACCTCATTTTAAAGGTTAAAGTATAAAGATATGTGACATTGATGTATGATTAACCTTCACTAATTTTGTAAGGTCACGAGTGCCCCTTCTACCACTATCAATAGGATAGCGAGGGCAAGGGTAGCGACGGCAAGGGTAATGAGGGAGGGGCGCATCTATGTTTTACAAACATATCTTGTTATAACACATTTCATGGTTTTGTATATTTGTGTTCTGAAACAACACCATGAACTAAACAATACAGCAATACAAATTTTCATACATATAGATCAAGGACTTGGTAAGCTCTGCAGATTACAGGACACCAGCTCAGAAAATCTGAATGAGACATGTGCAAAGATGGCAGCTGAAAGCCTAGATCGGAGAAAATTGACTCGGGGGCTAACACTGCAAAGGGTAAATGGAAACTGATGGCACCATAGTTGCACCATCAGTTCCCATTTACCCTTTGCTGCACCTTTCCAGGCTGTAGTGTCAGCTCTGATGTGTGATTTGTGTGGAGTTCTGAGAGAATGCGAGCAATGTATTGATGTAATTTTGATACTTTTGCTCCTGAGGTTTAACCCATTTTCATTTATGACTTCGGATGTGTGTGTACTTAGAATCTTTATTCTCTTTAGAATAATTTTTATTGATAATCCCCGATGAAGGGAACATGTGGCCTAAATTGGTTGAGGATAAATCTAATATTACATTGACTCATTTTTCTCTACAGCTGTTGAACAAGATCTTTTTTATTTTTATTTTTTTTTTGAGTCATCTTTGATTCTCCTGCTCCTGTCAATTTTGATCCACATATAGTCCCAGGCACCAAACAATATCAAGGAAACAACCGAACAAGATTAAGAGCAAAATGTACAATGAGGAGCCTCCCCCCCCCCCCCCCCCCCAATGTTTTGGCCACCTCGACCTTAATCGGAAGTAGCAGAGCTCAAGGCTCAATGTTTATTTTCTTTTTGTCTGCATACATTTAAAATGAGGTACCACTTCATTAGCAATAAAACATGTGCTATGTTACATCATAAATGTGATATGACGTCAAATCATTCATGTTTAATGCTGCCATTTTTGAACTATGAGCACGGTTGTTCAGTAATACATGAAAGCACATTAAAGTTCCTTGTGTTGCATTGATTTGTGCTAACATGTAAATGTTACTTGTGCTCTACACAGGTTATGTTTTAGAATCACACATAAAATAGGCTCATATAGACATTAATATGGGTAACATGATCGTAAAGTTTGAGGTTTTCAGAATAGCAGGATTTTTCTGAGGATGTTGATTCATGAAATTAATCAGAGTCTGTAGATGAATTAGAAAGTGCTTGATCTTTGCACAGTATGGAGGAATATGGAGATCAGATTTTTTTAATGTTAGAGATAGCACTCTCAATGGCTTCATGGACTTCCTTCAGTTTTTCTTCTGTGTTGGGTCCCTTTGGGTACCATAATTCATCTTGGCAGGGGTTTTCTTTGCCACTGTCTAGGTCTGCTATTTATATGTCATAGATGAGGGGTTCTACAGGACTGGAAATGGCCTGGTCATTTTCATCTTTACTGCTTAAGTCACTGAGTCTGCTTGACTTCCAGTGAGCAAGTCTATTGCGATTGACCAATTCTTGTTTGGCCATCATTATTCCTGCAATGGTATGAAAAATTGTAGAGGAGGTCTTATGAACAGCTATAACTTTTGACTCTTGCCTTCCTTGGTGTCTTGTAATTTTAGTTTATTGTCTACACGGCCATATCTTTTATATGTAACTTTTTATTTCACATTGTCTTAATGTATTTATTTGTGTTTTATTGTTTATGGCATCCATGCCTCAACGGTGTCTTCCTGAATGTGGATTGCAAATAAACTTATCAAACTTGTCTGTAACCTCCCATATTCTTCTCTCATTTTCTGGGGCTTTAGACAACTTTCTGGGGTTAAAACACACTGGTGAGATAGATTCTCCCTTGTGCTTCAATTTTAGACGATGGTCAAAGTTGTTTCATCGACCAATTAGTGTCACAGGGATTCCAGGCATGTTAGTCTCCTCCTTTCTCTGTTGTGAATTCTGAGGTGTCATCCGAGTGATCACGGCCAGGTAAATTATTTCTGGCAGATAATACATTCAGTTATCATGATGAAGAACATAAATGTAAATGTAAGGCCTGTAGGAAGAAAACATTCAGTACTTATGTGGATTCTTGGCCTGCGCATGTTCACCAGTTGTATTTCCAGTTAAATACGTGTATAGAGTGAAAATATAGTGGAGTGTAAGATACTTATTGACATTAGGCCTGAGAGGATCTGTGTGTGAAGCTGCATGCTTATCCACGCACTCTCTGTAGCAAGGCAGACCAATGGGCTGCTGTTATAGACAGCATGGATGCCTGGAACTTTTGAATTATTCACCGAATGGTTATTTTGATTAAAGTGTAAGGCTGCTGAGGTGTCTCTGTTCTGTATGTTTTGTCTGTTTTATCTGTTATTTTTTTTTTCCAAAGTTTGTGATGATGCTCCCACATATTTATTGCAGGTGCCATGAGTCACCACCCAACAGATAAATAATGTTGTATGACTGACACGTGATACATTGATCAATGGGATAGGTAATCCTGGTCGTGTGGGATGCGACGATGTCAGTGTTCATCATGTCATGACAGGTGGTACTGCTGAGGTTTATTGCAGGGCCTGCTTCCATGTGTGAAACAAGGTCGATTTAAGCTGACTGTGACTAGGAAGTCCTTCAAGTTGCATGGTCTTCTGTGCATGATCTCCGTATTGTGGCATCAGATGTTAATCGTTTCTGGATTTACTCTAAGCAATTCCTTCTTTATTTGGGTAGTTTTCTGTGTTAGAGGGGAAGAGGGATTATATGTCAAAATGAGGTTCATAGGTGAAATGTTACCCGTAATATTTCTCTCTTTATAGGTGGTAGTGTGCCCCCATTTAGTGAAGCAGCTTTGGAGATGGCTTCACCTATCACTTTGCTTAGGTAGCTACTGTTCAACCGGTGTGTCTTCAGAATTGAGGCTTGGAGCAAAAAGTCTTCAGCTGTGAACAAATGTGACGGATATGTATGGCTTAGCTACAGGAAATAAGCCTTTAGGCAGTGTTCAGGTGACAAGAACCATATGTAAAGTATGGCTGTCCATTGGTTTATAGGACACACTGGTGTTGATTTTGCTGTTATTAGGTGAACAAGTACATCCAATGAATTTCTTGGTTATAGAGGTCTCGTGTAAATTTTATAGGTGGGTGGAGCTCGTTAATGAAAGTTAAAGGTATAGAGAGTGTCTTTCTGTGTGGCCATATCAGGTACACATTATTGATGAAATACTGCCATACTTCAGGTTCATTGGAGCCACATTTAGCATGCAGGTAAGGTCACCCATAAGCCAAATTCAGCACCATAAGGCTGCCCATTGCAGTCCCGGATGTTTGCAGATAGAACTTAAAGCATATTTAGAACTATGGGTTAAGATTGTCTGGATAAATTTAAGTAATAACCAGGTGGGTGGGTGTTGTGGCATCTTTGAATTAAGTGAAATTTTTGCTGCAGCTACATATTGTTCTAATGGTGTATTCAGGTCTAGAGGGATTTTATGTTGACTGTTACTAATAGATCAGCTGGTTCAGTTTGATCTTGAGATAATTTTAAAAGGAAATTAGTGGTGCCTAACATACAATGGAGTTTGGATGACAAGTGGTTAAAAATAAATGTATGCATCTGCCAATGGCGAGATTTCTCTATTGGGCTTCTAACCCCTGAGACAATCAGTCTTTCTGGGTTGTTAGCTTTGTGAACTTTGGGTAAGAAACACAAGACCAGTGTAGATGGGTGCATGGTAGGTCATGAGCAGTTTCCCTGTTTGTGGACTCAGGTGTCTGTCCTTGTACAATGGAGGCCGTGAAGGAGTTAATTTCTGAATTAAAAGTGACTGGAAGGGCTCAATCCATGGATTTGTATACAGAGTTGTCTGATAACTGACGTAAGGCCTCATTGGTATAGTCAGACATGTTTATCATTACGTCCCATGCCTGCAGGTTTTTTTTTTTTTATTTTATGACCAAGTCCTTGTTCAGGCTGAGTGACTTTAAAGTTCCCATGTCTGTCTTACTGAAATTTTGAGCATATTCAGTGTCAACTGTGAGATTTGGAAAAACAGATTCCAGTGTGTCCATTATATACAGTAACACCTACCTCAAAGTTAACAGCAAAACAGGTTGCTCGTATTTCGCTGCCATTGTGCCTGCATTTCAAACCGTTTCAAAGTGTTTCATTTGTATCTTGAAAGTGTTTCCTTAGCACTTTGAATTTACGTTTTGAAAGTGTTTCAAACAATTAGAGACACACATTCCAAACACTTTTAGCAATGTGTTTTAAAAACCTTGAGAAAAACGTTACATTCCCAGACGTTATACATTCCCATTGCGACATGTTGTGTTGGCTGAGTGGGATGGCTTGGAAGTTTTTCATATGAGTTTGAAAATGCGAGGGGCTCATATGCCTAGTTCAAAAACCCGTGCTTGAAATGTGATAGCTTTTTAGTTTAAAAACGAGGTTTGTCCTTTGCATATGGTTTCATTGTAAATGCAAGTGTCCAGTGTTCTTTTCTCCGAACAGGCTGGGCAACCTGTTTTCATTTCTACACATTGACAAGCCAAAGTTTGATATTCATTCATTTCCTCGGTGATATTCTATTTAATACTTTATTTACTTTAGTCATATATAATTGCACATTGTAATCACTAAGGTCATCAATAATTACAATACTGTCAGCACATAAGCCAAGTGAAAATTTATACATTGTATGAGACATGATGGTTAACCTATGCACAAGTGAGTATGAGTTAGGCCTAGTGTTCACCAGGTTATTCACTGTTTTTGAATTGCATCATGCCATGCATGGTATTTTAGTTCTGAGCTCCTATTCTACCTTCATAGCCTCAAGTTAAGTCAGTTTTAAACAGCTATAATAATAATAATAATAATAATAATAATAATAATAATTTTATTAAAACCTCCACGAATGGAGAAATTAAAAGATACATCAAGATTATGATCATATGAAAACACAAGTACAGAAAATATTACACAGTGACCAGCAGATGACAACATCGAAATGACATATCACAATTATTGAAATTATACATCACAGATATTAATAATACAAACTATAATCAAACATGAAAATTATAAACAGTTCGTACTGTGACACATGTGACATTTTTCGGTCATGAGAGGGCGTGGTACCCGGCCCGGGCAGCCGCAATGCACACGCAGCAGTGAGGTCAATACCGCACTGCCGCGTGGACAACACCGCCAACCAGGGTCCGGTACCACACCCCACTGGCGCTCTTAAAAATGAGTAAAAATTACTAAAATGACTTCGTTAAGAGAGAAACCATAATTTAAAATCAAATTTATGATAACTAACAACTATAACCACAACAAAACCTTCCTGAAATTGGATCCAGACTGATTGTGATAATATGTGGGTAAGCTTGTTGCTCTAAAATAGACATGAACCAACAATAAAATGGAGGGGCTTTGTGATGGGATGTCAGCCGAGGCTGAGAGTGAAACCAGAACTTAGGTAAGCATGAATTATGATCGATACCAATTTCAGTTACTTCAGATACCGTCATGTGAAAGTAACATTAAAAATATAATGTTGGAGATTATGCTTTCGTTTTATATTAATATTAAATGCACTTGAACTTCTCTGTCAAACCATGCCATAACGGATAGCATATTGTAGTCAGTTGTTTAGGGCCTACATCAATTTCAGTTCTGGTGCCCTGTTAGGATTTTTAGGATTATTGGATTTTTGCCCTTTTTAAAGGGATAAGGCTATGAGATTATGTGTACTTCAAAATGTGGATTATTGGATTTTTCTTCTTTTTTATGATTAAAAGATTGCTGAAAATTTTAAATATTTTAGGATTTCTTGCAATTTTATGAAGGATTTTTGAGTCAAAGCTTTTGGATTATTGGATTTTCAGGTCCCTCCCCCCCCCCCCCCAAACGGTGTCCCAGTTTTTCTAATTCAACAGTGACAGGGAAACAAAACGAATGTGTGCTATGTGTGCAAACATTTTCAGGAAAGGAGTCACAAGGGCCATGCAGAAATCATGTGACTTCCACCTTGTTCAAAATGGTGAGGTTGTAAGTTGTAAATCTTTCCGAGTCTTGTCAGCTAGTGATTTTCAATGATGAATTTCCTACAGACACTGTACAATGACTTCATAACAAATTTCAACAGATACAGTGAATTGTTTTAAGTTAGGAGAGGTTTTATTTTTATGTGTGCCTTAATGTAGACCAGACACAAAGCAGTGGATCAAGCCTTGAAGCTGAAGTTTGAAATTGAGCAGTGGATCAAGCCTTGAAGCTGAAGTTTGAAATTGAGCAGTGGATCTAGCCTTGAAGCTGAAGTTTGAAATTGAGCAGTGGATCAAGCCTTGATGCTGAAGTTTGAAATTGAGCAGTGGATCAAGCCTTGAAGCTGAAGTTTGAAATTGAGCAGTGGATCAAGTGTTGAAGCTGAAGTTTGAAATTGAGCAGTGGATCAAGCCTTGAAGCTGAAGATTGAAATTGAGCAGTGGATCAAGCCTTGAAGCTGAAGATTGAAATTGAGCAGTGGATCAAGTGTTGAAGCTGAAGTTTGAAATTGAGCAGTGGATTAAGCCTTGAAGCTGAAGTTTGAAATTGAGCACTGGATCAAGCCTTGAAACTGAAGTTTGAAATTGAGCAGTGGATCAAGTGTTGAAGCTGAAGTTTGAAATTGATGTCACCAGTTTAAATATGCAGTAGGCCTATGCTTGACTGGATTGCCAACAACAGTGTATTATGTGTATCAAACCTCGGTCTCCAGACAAAATGCAGCCCCAGAAACCTTTGCATTCCAAATGTTTTACAGGAATGGAAAGGTCCTCATCTTCACTGCTTGAGTGTCACCAAGTCTGCTTGATTTCCAATGGACAAGTCAATTGAGATGGACTGGTTGTTGTTTGGCCATCATTATTCCTACAGTTGTATGGAAGGTTGCAGAGGGTACGTATCTGTGTTTACTTGACCCCTTTCTCTTTCTCTACTGTTTATGTTGCATGTCAGCAAAGTAAACTGAAAATGTTGTCAAGTATCTGCTGGAGACAGAACTGCATGATTCAGTTACAGCACATTATGATCAATTGTGTACATTTTTTGTCATGTCACCAGGGAAACCAGATGAACAGTGTAATGCAGTGTCATTTTTTTAATGCAGGTTTGGGCTTTTCCAGTTAAGCATACATGTACATGTGGGTAGAGTGCCTTTTTTTTTGTTTTATGCTCAGCTGACTTATCAGGCAGCTGTACTTATCTTATGCTCCATTTTCAATCCATCCATAAACAATTAACAGTAAAATTTTCAGTTTCTCAGAAACACGTAGTCAGATCTTACCAAGACTTGTTGGAATAAACCTTGGAGAAATCACTACAAACCCTCTTTAATTGGTCAATTGGTTCTGCTTCAATGACAACCAGGATTTATGATGTTTCTGTTAGTTCTAATCTGAGAAATACTTCTGGTGTGACACTGCTTGGTTAAGCACTTTGAAATTGCATAGGAACATTTCTCGGTACCCATGCAGAGACCTTATTATGTTCACCAGGTGATGCTGCAATTTTGGTCTATTCTTTTAATGAATTGGTGTGATTAACAAAAAAAAAAAAAAAAAACCCTGATCCATCAGAAACTGCTGGCTGTGTTTTGGTTATGCCCATGTACATAGCCTTGTTTTCTTTTAAAGTTGTTTACCAGGTGGCACTGGCATTCTGAACTGACTTTAGATTTTTGTCATGATCAGTAAGAGTACATGTTAGCATGGTTAGTGTGGGGGTACTTGTGTGCATATATGTAGTTTTCAGTTGATTAGATCCTCCAGACTTGGAGGGGAGGGAGGGTACTTTGGGTGACTCAGCCAAGTTTGTTCAATGGGTCAAACTTCAGTGATTGATTCTTTATAATTTTTTTTATGTTCATTTTTGGGGGGGGGGGGGGGCGGGGAGGATAAAAGGTTTCTGTTCTGAAACTGATCCAGAACCATTTGAGCTAGGACTTTAAAAATGGTCTTGATGATTATCGTCTCCAAGATCTTGGCTGCTATTACATGTGGATGATCTTGACCAAATTTTGAAGGTTACAGTCCCTGTCTTGAGAGACCACTCCAGTGAGAGACCACCTGCCTTGGAAGACCACTTTTCAACTTACTTGGCTAAGTAATTTTCTTGTTATTTGTACCTCCTATGAAAGACCACCTGTCGAGAGACCACATTTGGGTTATCCCTAGAGGTAGTCTTTCAAGACAGTTTTTACTGTACAGGGTTTGTTGAGTGAATTTTGTTTACCTGAAAGCTTTCAGCAAACAACAAAATAATGCGCTTAAATGGCCCTGTGATCTTAGGAGTTTCTTCAATGTCACCTCTGTTAGGTCTAAACCTGGCCCTTATATATAGAGGCCCATTATTGAAACTGTTTGCTCTAGCTAGGACACTGATAATGATACTGTTTTTCTGTAAGTTTCTGTAAGCTTAGATAAGACTGCACACAGGTGACCTTGGCCTATTCCCTAATTAAGTCACAGCGCCAGGTCACTTTAGCAAATTCTATGTTCAATTATTAAATAACTCCATTAACTATTTCAGCTAGTAATTTTTTATTGCACAAGATGATGGTCCTCTGTGTTAAAGGGCTAGGTGAGGATTGACTTTGGATGGCTATGACCTGATTATATGAGTCTCATAAGTTAGCAGCGAGAGCATAAGTGGAAGAGATTCTTCTCTTCATGGATCTTTCATCACTCTATTTTTGAAGATATCCCTATCAAAGACTTGTTATGATGTTGCATTCTAGAATGTTCCAGATGCACCTAGAATCTATGAATGAACTCAACAATCACTAAGACTCTTTACCTTAACCAGAACGCTGCATTATAACAATAATTAATACAAGGTTACAATATAATAATGGTTACACTTAGCAACATTTTTAGACTATTCCAGAAATGACCACAGTTTACAGGTCTGAGCACAAGTTGAGTTCTTCTGGCCAGGGCAGGCAGTCTCCAATGGTTGATCCACCACCCACTCCTGAGGTGATGTTTTGCCTTCTTGGTATTTCAGTTGGGCCGACACACACTATATGGGTCTTCAGTTAGTCAGACATGCAGACTCTGTCTCCACCGTTCCCTCTCTCCAGTGGACCTGCGCCTGGCTGTTTATTTTCCTTTTATGATTTACATGATTCCATACTTGACTGTCAGTCAGGAAAAATCTACCTGAATTTTCTTCCATGCAATACTTGACCACAATAACACTGTGTCACCACATATTCACATGAGCAAATTAAAGTCTGTTTATGGAGGTCACTCCCAGAAGACAACAACCTCACACTGTACTCAACATGTTTACTCATTCCACCCTGATAGAAGACCAAGTCAACAGCTTTCCTTGGTGCCCTCTGGGTGCAATGCACCCAGAGCGTGCCAAGGAAAGCTGTTGACCATGGGCATATGATTTTGAATGATTTTCCATGCAAGTTTCATCCAAAATTTTGAAAAATAATCCCTAAATTAGTAAAATACAATTAGCAGACAACATTCAGACATTAGCGAGGAAAAGCTTCATTAGGGTGGAATGAGTTAATATGCACGCACAAAAAACCCGAGTGACATCTTTGTATTCAAATGCACACTCATAAAAAATATATTATTATAATTTTTCAAATATCCAGATAACCACTATGTAAACAGATTTTAGCTCTGCTGACATGTCTGTAAGCCAAGTTACTAAGATCCATGATTTGTGTCCATCTGTGCAGTGTTGTCCTCTGTCTGTCCCTTAGACTAAATGATTTCTCAAAAACTCTTACATAAATTACTCTGATTTTATACACAGATTTGCCTCAGGTGGGCCTCGACCCAATTTGTGAAGAAGATGATGATGCTATAATTTTTCTGGTTTTGTGTGAATTAAAAAAAATTTGCTCCCTCTGCCTTATTGCATCCATCCTTCTCCTTGGCTTTCACGATAACGTTTGAAGAAATGGAGGTGAAATCACAAAACTTGTACTGTAAAACCATTGTATTGTAAGCTTTACTGCGTTTGACATTTAGTGTCTTTGACCTATTTTTTAGATCACCAGGGGTTATCATATTTTACTCTGGCCAAGGGGTTTTAAGGTCATTCTGACTTATTTATTATTATTTTTTTAAGAGCATTTTTGTCTTCCCAGGAACTACTTTGCCAATTGCTTTGATACTGCATAGTGTTGCCTGGGATTACATAGTTCACATTTTGGCCATCAGGAGGCACTGTAACTTGTAAAATAAAAGTGAATTCTTCTGTGTCAAGGCTGTTTTCAACTTGTTTTCCAGAAAGGCTGAACAGAATTGTATGAAATTTTACCAGAATATATCCTGACTAATGATGGTGAACGTAGTATGTGAAAGTGATGGTGATATGTTGATTTTTGATGTAGATATAGCACATCAAACTTTGGACCATGTGTCAGTAAGTTTTGCTTTACACATATATATATATCCACTGCATGTATTGCAGTATTAACAAAACAATTGGATAGACAAAGGCTTTGATTATACAGTAAAACCTGTTTTGAGAGACCCCGGGAGACCACCTGCCGTTTGTGACCACTTTTCTTGTGCAAAAAAAAAAAAATCCAATGATAATTTACCTCTTTTGGGAGACCATATGCAGAACCTAACTGGTGACCTCCCAAAATAGCCCCGAGAGACCACCTATCCAGCCACAATTACCCCATTTAGATAAAAAAAAAGTCCACCAGTTTTTGACAAGATTAGTAAAACTGTTTCGATAAAATGAGTTTACAAAAACTAAATATATTTATGATGTCAACTAAAAATTAAACATCTGACTGGCAGATGGAATGGGTGTAATAAATGTAGAAACATGCATGTATGAATCAAAATTAAGGAAGAAAATCAAACTAGAGTTTAGTTTGATGGCCAGGTGCCACAACAGTCAACCCTCCTTTGGAGACCACCTGCTTTATGTGACCACTTTTGGGTGTGTCCCAGGGGTGGTCTCTCAGAATAGGTTTTACTGTACACACAGATGTTTCCCAACTGGGCACCTACCAAGGCAGCAAAGGAGATGATCATGAGGATGATGCTATGATATTTCTCAGTTTTTTGGGGGGTTTTTTTGTTAGTTTTTTTTAGTTTTAAACTTCTTTTTCATTAAAAAGATTAACCTGTTTCCTTTCAGGAAGTACCAGGCCAATTACTTTGATATTGTATATAGGATCACATAGAGTCATGTAGTTTACATTTTGGCCAACAAGTTGCCAGGCAGCATTTAGCTCTACTGACCTGAGGTCGCAGAGCTTATGCGACCACTCATATATATTCGTCTGAACTTTTGCTCGTTAGTGATATGGTCCACAGTTTTCAAGTTAGCCCAATATAACTTTCAGGACTTTAACATGTATGAAAATCTAAGTCCCTTTTCATATTGGTGGTGCCACCTGTAATATTATGTAATATAGGGGTCAAAATGTGAAAATCTGGTCAACACTCTAGCATCTTTACTTTTGGGCGGATCTTCACGAACTTTCGTGTGATCTTTGGAGAGGGGATAGTCTAAGATGCTATTGATACTAGTGGCACCACCTATAATTTGACAGAAATTATGAGCCAAAATGTGTGTAAAGATATAAAATTTCCTATCTGCAAATGTAATTTGATTAGACTTGACAAATTTGTAGGATATATAGACCATATCCAGCTAGAATGGTATATAATATCAGTGACCTTGACCCATTTTTGTGAGGTCACCATGCCTGTAAATTTTGGAAGAGGTGATTTTCTAATGGCAGTATGTAGCTTGGACATCTATGGCAAAGAGAATTGAGCCCCCAGATCAAAATTGCACTTGATTACATTATACATAAAACAGTACTTGGTGACCTACTTTTTGGGTCATCATGACCCAGTAATTATGGAGTTTGGCACTTGCCCAGATTTATTGTGGGTTTTTTTCAACAACTTGAAAAGTTTTTACTCAATTTGAACAAACAGACCATGTATGGAAAGCTGGATGTTGGGTGCATATTTTGGAGTTTTGCACCTGTCCAAATTTATTGGGTTTTTTTCAATATCTTGAAAAGTTATTACCCAATTTGAACAAACAGACCATTTATGGCAAGCTGGATGTCGGGTGAATATTTTGAACACTAACAATTCTTTAATCCAAGTTGAAGGTTAAGGTCAAATGACCAGTTTAGATATAGGGATTATCTCATGAATGCTGTGCATCACCTAATTTTTAAGTTAGGCCCTATAACATTTAGAAGTTATAAAGTATATGAAAATCTTAGTCGACATCAATGTTGGTGGTGCCACCTACAGCATTATGTAATGAACAGGTAAAAAATGTTAAAATCTTGTGACCAGTCCAGCATCCTTTATTTTTTTATGTATCTTTGTGAAATTGTAGAAGAAATCAAAATCTTGCATGGTTGCAAATTACAAGTGGCGCCACTTGTTATTTGACAAATTATGAATTAAAATGTCTTTAAAGATACCAAATTCCATATCTCGTAAAATGAGATAAGTCAAATATATAGAATATATAGATTATGTCCAATGCTAATATATTATGTAAGATCAGTGACCTTGACTTGTTTTTGTAAGGTCATCAGACCTTTTAAGTTGGAATGGGTGATTTTGTAATGGTAGGGTGTAATTTGGACATCAGTGGCAAGGAGAATTGAGCCTCTAGATCCAAATTGCACTTGAGGACATTATATATAAAACTCTACTTGGTGACCTTTGTTATTGGTCACCATGACCCAGTGATTGTGTGACCTTGACCTATTTTTAAGGTCATTAAGCACTGCAGAAAAGGACATTTAATTTAATATCTTGATAAAGAATAAGGCGGATGATGCCAAATGTACAACAAATGTGTATTGTTAAAGTTTGATATTGCATAGTATGGCTAACCTTGATTAATTTTTCAAGTTTGTGGATTGAATACATTTCAGAATTTTTTTTGGTGATGGTGGTCAGCAGAGCATTAGGGTCATGGGCCTTTTGTTTGTATTTTTTAAAATGAATTCTCTTGTGTTTAGAGAGAGAATTAGGACTTCTTTTCATAATACATCTTAACCGGTTGTTTGATTTTTTTTTTTTAAAGTATAATCTGACTAAAGATGATGAGAGTTGGTGAAAATGATGAGAATATGTTTACTTTTGAGTAAGCTGTGGGATATCAAACTTCAGAACCATGTGTCAGTAAGGGACGCTACTATGTAAGGAATATAGTGCAGGTGTTACAATATTGTGAAAACTGCTATATGGACTCTAAGAAACCCAAAATGCTGACAAATGGCTACTCTCTCAACATTTTCTAAGCACTCTTGGCATTTATTGGCAAGTTTGCCTTGACCCCATTTTAAGGTCACAGAGGCATGTCAGTGACTTTGGTTTCTGCATGATAACTTGAGAAGTTTTTGAGCTATGTCTTTTATATTGCACAGGATTACAGGTCTGTATAAGGGCTTGGTCAAGTTCAAAGACAGGTGACCTTGACCCCTTTCCAAGATCACAGAGGCAGATTGGTGAATTCTTCAACACATCAAAGGAAACAAGATAACTTTGGAGGTTTTGGAGCTAGGACATTGATACTGCACAGAATAATAGTCCTCTATAAGGGCTGCATAAAGTTCAAAGATGGGGGATCTTGACTCCATTTCCAAGGTCACAGAGCCACATTGTGATTTTGGTTTCCATATGATAACTTGAGAAGTTTGCTAGGGCTTTCATATTCTCTATAAGGGCTGATCCAAGTACCAAGCTGGGTGACCATGACCCGATTCCCAAGGTCACAGAGCTGCACTAATGAATTCTTCAACACCTTGACGTGAAACAATTAAAGTAACTCCAGATGTTTTGGAGCCAGGGCTTTTATATTGCACAGGATAATAGTCTGCTATAAGGGCTTGATTAAGTTTAAAGATATATGTAGGTGACCTTGACCCCATTTCCTTGGTCACAGAGCTACATCATTGAAGTCTTCAACATGTCAGTGTGAATGAGATAACTCCAGAAGTTTTTTTATCTAGGCTTTTCACATTGAATAGGATGACTGTTCTCTATAAGGGCTGAGTCAAGTTTGAAGATTGGTGACCTCAAACCCATTTCCAAGGTCAAAGAGCCATATTAGTGAATTCTGTAACACTTAAATGCAAACAAGATGACTCCAGAAGTTTTTGAGCTAGGCTTTTCCTATTTACCAGGATAATAGCTCTCAACAAGGGCTTTATCAAGTTTAAAAATGATTGACAATGATCCCATTTCCAAGGTCAAAGAGCCACATTATCCATATACTGCTTGCATAGACACTTGCCACTTGGGTACAGATGATATTTTTAGAGGTGAAAATTTGGTGGGATTATGAACTTCCATGAGAGCATGCTTGTGGTTGTAGATGGGTGATTTTGACCTATTTTTCAAGGTCACCTAGTCACTTGAAATTTGACATGATTACTGATATGACCTCTGCAGAAGGATTAGGGTTATGGAATGAAAATTTATTTTGATCATGAAATTTAAAAAAAAAAAGTTACCTTGACCTCATTTGTGGGTCACTGCCATTATTATTGTGAGAAATTTGTAAGATTTGTAAGGGCAACAACCAGTAAGGGCACATGGGGAGACATTTTATTTTCTGTTGGAGAATCAGCCTGTTCTATTTAAGTTTGACCTTGAGGGCCATTGAAGATCAAACTGTCTTTGGCTTATATCTTGGTAATGGTACATGTAGATCCCATGGTTACTATTTAACATTAATGGGAAAGTAGCGGTAGGGTTTCTCTTGATGTTCTTAATTTTGACCATGAGTGACCTTGAAAGGTCAAGCTGACATATTGTCTTATATCTTCATTTGGTAATAACAAGCTTTTGGTGAACTGTTAGTAATAGCAGTGATATGTTACATGTTTAAGGTATTAAAGTCTGTCCTTGCAGAACCAGCAGATTTCAGACAGCAGAACACAGGATCACCATGTTCCTCTTATCTTTTTTTTTTTTTTAAATACATCATTTTTTTTTTTAAAAAGCAAACATGAATGTGTAATAAATGCAAATAGGGAAAATGTACATGCAGAATTATCAGCAATAACAAAAATGTTGCTTATAAAGTGTCAACATACTTCATGATGAAACTTCATGATAATGTCCAGGCAGGTTCTCTGTTTTTTAAGAGATGTCTAGTTTTATGTGTGTGGTACTGTGAAGGTTTAATTTTGACACCTATAATTTTTCAGCTGACTTTGGATCATAAAAAGTTACAAACAAAACAGATGTATTGGGAATCTACAGACTCTTACAATTCCAAAAAAGTATAGTACTTTTGCAAGGGTATTTTAAAAAAATAATAAAATTTTATGGATCATCAGTTTGAAGTGAGAAAACCAGTTTCAGCCAGTAAACAAGAGGAGCTTGTGCATTGCTTGTCTAAGGTTCATGGCAAAACTATTGAATTTAAAATGTGGATGTTAACTGGAAAATAATTTGACTGAGCTAGTGCTTGGATATTGCTCCTAATTCAGACTCTGTGTAGAGGCTAAGTTACATTTGTGTACCTTGCAGTGATTGATCTTCTCAAGGTTGCTACCAAGGTCACAGGCCAACTTCAGTCAAACTGAATCCGGTCACATTCCAATCCACTACATGCTGTGCATATCAGATTGCTACAAGCAATACAAGTTGAGCCACAGGTGGTCAGCGTCAATCTCTGCAGCAAGTAAGAGCCTGTGGCAGCATATGAATATAGCAGTGCTATTGTGTTTGGCAGTGACTCGCAGCATGTGATGGTGATTGACAGTCTTTGGTGCTGCTGTTGCTGACTGGCAAAACTTGCCAGTCACTGTTGAAGGCTGAGAACAGCTATACCAAGGAGTTTCTCTTTTTGCCTAGATTTGGTGTTGGCCACCAATTGTGACCAATGCCACAGACTGCTTCCAATATTCAGCCCAACCTCACTGGGGAATATCTGGTTACTCTTCAATGGCAATGTGAATAGCAATATGGCTAGCTCCTGCTCAGTGATATCTCAATTTACAGGTCCATGTCACAACATAGAATGGCCAAGTCATGAGCTCTTTTGAACATCTTGCTTACATTTTCATGCTCTTTACCATCCATTTTTACCGTGCAGTGAAAAATTTCACAATGGAGCAAGCAAGTGTATAATGATATACTGCCCTCATAATAACAACATCTTCCAATGATGGCTTTTCATGCTAAAAAAAAGCTCAGTTGTATCTCACACATGTTTGGCAATGTTAAATTTTTAACTTTTAGCTTGTGAATTGTGGACATAAATGGAAGGTAATATTGGTAACAGTGTTTATAGCATATGCCATGTTAAGACCATTCTATATGAATTGAAAATATGATTCAAGTCAGTGGTCAGAGCATGTAGCATGGAGGCTTTACTGCCTACTCCATTGGGCCAGATGGAGGTGCACAGTATGGCTGCATGGCAAGCTAGCCATGTAAACTATCAGAGAAAAGTTGCTGTAACAGAAGATATCAGATGGGGAATGAAGATTTAATTGAAAGGTCTGATGAGAGTATTTGTCCTGGTGGACCATGTGTATAATTAAAATATAAGGATATGCAATATCTGATGAGGTAAAAAATTCCCCTTGATGCAATATTTGTGTAGCGTATGCTGAATCGTTTGCTGCATTCCTAGTTTCTGTGGCATGAACACAAAGAGTCTATTTTGGGGAGAAGAATAGACTCTCTGATTGTCTCAATTGTTCTGCATGCTTGGTGTCTTGTTGGCATTACTTAACCCTTGAAGCTCTACAGTCTCAGTCATACATCAGAAACTGAGCTACTGATATGATCTGCAGTTTTTGCCAGTGTCTCCTATCAGGCCCCATTTAGCAACAAGCTGCCTATCTCGATTCATTTTGACCAATCAGAGTGCAGGGGAGAAGCTGCACCCAAACACATGTATGACAGACAGCAAGAACAGGGTTGGGGTGTGTCTTTTTCAGGCAAAAAAAACTCTAAACACAAAAAGTTGTTGAAGTTTGAAATGAAAGCCCAGTCAGAAGACTTGACCAATCAGGCCCACTCTGGATTAGGTGGGTGTCACATGAAACAAAGGCTGTGCCATCTGTATTATGCTGACAAATCTAGAGATCTTGTCTCCACTGTATTACAGGAAGAGCTTATTGAAGTAGCTGACTGGTTGTATGCAAATAAATTAAGTCTCCACCTTGGAAAAACAACTTGTATGCTTATTTGCAACAATCACTAGAGAAATTATATCAACTCAGCCCTTGGTCCATCATTCAATGATCAAGCTATCTCCCAATCAGAAGCTTGTAAGTACTTGGGTGTGATGATCGATCAGGAAGTGAAATTTGAAAAGCAAGTTGATGAGGTTGTTACTAAAATAAAGAGAGAATCTTGGTGTTGTTAGCAGAGCTGCAAATTTCCTTCATGCAGGCTCCAAAATTACCCTGCACAACACCTTGGTGTTACCTCATTTTGATTATTGTAGCACAGTCTGGGGTAGCATTCTGAAGAAAGCTGACACTGTATGCCTCCAGTGGCTACAGAACAGGAAATTGATTTTTTTGTCTTTTGGATGTACTATCTTTTAATTCACCTTGTGCACCTCTCATCTACCCATAATTATCTGTTTTTCACTTTTTGAATGACTTGGTCATATTCCTAATTGTTATGGCATGCAAACTTCAGCAGTCTTACACTGACCTTGGGCTGCAATAAAACTTGTCAAACTTGTACAAATTCCACTGAAGGTGGCATTTTCTGTGGAGGCCCGTTTCTCAGCATCAACTTAGGGACAACATGCAAACTTGAATAACAAATAATTTCTGACGTCTGCAGATAAAGACTTGAAATTTATAGCAATTTGCATAGGAACACTGCTGGTTTTATTATACACATCATGAGGCAGTGTAATTGTTTCTATTTCACATGCATTTGTGTGCATTTTTGTAATTTTGAACTTCTTAAAAACTGCTTGCTTGATTCACTTCAAACATGGTAAAAACATTTCTCGACTTGGTCTATACCAACTTTGTTTATTACGTATCACTACCAATTATTACCTGATTGTCCACAATTTTTTAGAAATTACTGGAAGAACCACAATATCACGGTTACTTGAAGGAACTTAGTGTATATGCATGTACATAGTTTCTCCAGAGGTGCCATCTCTTCAATAAGTTCAGTGATTACATTGACAAACAAACAAAGACTTTTGAAAAGAAAATCTTTGAAAGGCTTATTCTCTGAAACCACTGGGCTAATAACTTGGACATTGCATAGGAATACTTCTGAGAATGCCTGGACCTTAGGTCAACAGGTGGTTGTGCAATTGTAGCTACATGTACTGCATATTCATTCCAGCTGGCACCCAGTGCCCTTGTGAAAAGGGAATTACACGATATGGCTGAAAAACAAACAGGCAATGGGGTAGAACTGAGCATGTAAATATATCAAATCAATGGAAATCAAGGGATCATTTCTTAAAAAATCCAGGGTGTGCCCCTGATAAAATACATATGGTTTGCTGAATTATTCAATGGACTGGTCAAATTGCCACAAAAAGTGCATTTTAACATTTTCTATAAAATTCAATTAGAGTACAACTCATTCAATTAAGACTTAGTTCTTTTGCAGACCTACATGTCCGACAGGAATTTTTATGCAATTTGGGATCAAAATTGGATTAATATCCACAGAGTTCAAAGTTTTTACTTTTTCTGACAGAAAATTTACTTGCCCCAGAAAATAGGGAAATATTAATCTCTGATTATGTTTGACCATGTCTAGATATTTGTTGGGTTTTTTTTGTTGTTTTTTTTGTTTTTTTGTTTTTTTTGTGTGTGTGTGTGCATGTTTTTTTGTATTGTGTGTTACAGATTCAGTTGTTTTATTGTCATTGAAGGTGTCCAAGTTTCTTGTATTATTTTTGGTCATAATGCAAGAGCTAACTTTCTATTATAAAACAAGACATGTGGCTCTTGTAATGGAAAACTGTCTCATTACTTAATTATGAAACTGTGTCTACGGAAGCCACCTTTCCATGATTTTTTCCCCCTCAAAAGAGGCAACCCCTCTCATAAGGCCTCATTTCTGGTGCACTAAGGATGGCCTTATAAGACGAGGACCACTGTATTTTACAGTTGCATGTTTCTTTACAACCACTTGTTGTAAGTTAAAACCATGGATGGCTAATCACAGGCAGATTTTTTTCCTGGAAACCTTCTGTTTCACTCCCTATCTGCAAAATTTCTGACCTTTGTGATTATGACTCAGACACAAACATCCCTGATACGGGTCCTGTACCAACACTGGTTCTGTGCACACAGGCCATCCATCAACTGTATGGCTTTGGGATGAGACCCTGTAAGGAGATGAGCCATCGTCTTCGAGACAACTGTCTACTGAAAAGATTTTTGGAACTGCATCACATAAATTCACACATTTTGGCTGCCCACGAAAAGATAAAATCCATCCTGGGTGAAGGTCAAGCTGTTTCCATCCCACCTACAGACTAAGCATTACCTATTGATTCCAGCCATGAGGATTAATTTATTAATTTCTAAGCTCTTTCTCGTGATGATGTGTATTAACTCATTCCACCCTGATGACGCTTTTTCCCGCTAATATCTAAATGTCGTCTGCTAATTGTATTTTACTAATTTAGGGATTATTTTTCAATATTTTGGATGAAACTTGCATGGAAGATCATTCCAAATTATATGCCCATGGTCAACAGCTTTCCTTGGCGCGCTCTGGGCGCAATGCGCCCAGAGCGCGCCAAGGAAAGCTGTTGACTCAGTCTTCTATCAGGGTGGAATGAGTTAATACATATGCTCAATGATGACAAGCCTGACTGTATAATGCATCAGAACAATATATCTTTCTCTCCGATGGTACCTCTTAATACATGTGCTTATAACAGGACATGTCTGACTTTCTCTATCATGTTTTTATTAATTTACTGAGTAAGTTTGCCGTTATGATGTCTTTCTACATAGATTATTGTATCTAATGAACCTTAGAAGATCAACATGTAGCCTCTTGAAAATGATAACGTCATCTTGAGTTTAACAGTGTAACATTGTAACTTCTGACGTCACTATATATCTAGACACCTCAGTATTGATGTACATACACTGACATCAGAGAATAAAGCTGAAGACAAGCCTCTTTCTCCTGACCAAGGCCTGGAAGAGAAGGATGGTGAAATGTAGAGGAGGCTCTGCTATATTATTTTTTAGGTCTGCTACCTTGACATACTGAGTACAGTTCGTCATCAATACAGCTTTGCTCCTGTCACACCATTAATGTCAGTCGCTATTTCAGTGGTAACGGACTCAATTTGGTAGAGAGAAATAGCACATAAATAAAACAGAAAAGTTACTTTAAGTGTGATCAGCAGAATACCAAGTGTTGTGAGTCGCAGTATGGGTATGAGAGATCCGCCATACAGTGTGCTTACTACCTGCACCCCCCCCCCCCCCCAAGAATCCCCCCTTTTAATACCTTTTGTTGAAATACAGACAGCAGCAGATCCGCCACAATGCCAAAATAGCTTATACCATTCCCTTTGAAATTAAAAATGAATGAAAAAATGACCCGTTGTGATCGGATATTAAAGAGAAAAGCATGTCACATAAAATGTTGGTGTCCACCCCCAAAGGTGTGTGATTGGGAGATTCCCATGAAAGGTGCATGAAACAGCAGTAATTTTGCCTTAAAATCCTTTCATTTTAACAGCATCTGGAATGTCTATGACAGAAGTCCCAAACAATAGGACAGAGTTCACACTAACAGTATCAACCTGCAGATGGCTCTACATGTACGTGTCTGGGTCTGTGTTTCTGACACCCAGTGACACCAGATTCACAACTTTAATCCATTCAGGAAATTACACTAGTTGCTCTGTGTTTCATTTGTGGCATTTTTTTAGTCTAGCAAAGTATTACTTAATTATAACAGTGGTACCTGCTGCTTACGACCACCCCTACTGCCAGCAAAAAGTGATCTGATACTGCAGGTGGTCTTAAAATAAAGTGTCTACAATGAGTATGCAGTTTTATAAAGACATTTGGTCTCTCACAGGAGGTGGTCTTGATAGCAGGCACCAATTGCAAGGTATTAGCATTACTGCATACTGAAGGCATCCCCTGTAGTATGCTTAGTGAGTCTGTACACACAGCACAGCATATTGACATACTGATGAGCTCTGCATGTTCATGGGTATGAAGTGACCAAAGGATGATCCCAGCACAAACCTTGTCAATGTCAAAAGGAACAAATGTTGGCATAATGTACAAGTTTACACCCCAGATAGAGTGAATGAAATCATTATCTTGTCTGTGTCCGACTTTTGCTATCTGATATGTGCTAATATACATTTATTGTGAGAAAGTAGTGTTGTGTAGTTGCTCATGAATTATGTAAGATGAGTTTCTTTCCTGTTAGCACTTTTCACTATGATTTATATCGATGAAATTTTTCTTGATAAAATACATAAGGCAAACATCTTTTAACAGAAGTTCACAAGTAATGTCTGTTGCCCCTTTCACTAGCTAGGTCACAGAACTTACACCATTGCTCCATCTTTCGGTCATTCTGTGCATCTGTCATTCCCTCAGTCCATCCGTAAACTTTTGAGTTGTGAGCACGATACTCTCCATGGATTCAAGTTAGCTCAATATAACTTTCAGGACCTATAGAGTGTATGATATTATAGGTTCCTTTTGATATTGGTGGCATCACCTACAATATTATGTAATACAGGGGTCAAAAGATGAAAATCTAGTGAACACTCTAGCATTTTTAATTTTAAGCAGATCTTCACCGAATTTGGTGGCATTGTGGCGGAGGTCAAAGTTTAAGTTGCTAATGATACTAGTGGTGCCACCTATAATTTGACGTAAATTATGAGCCAAAATGTGTTTTACAAAAAAAACCTCCATATTTGTAAAAGTAATTTGCAAAATTTATAGGATATTTAGACCAACAGAGAATTGAGCCTCCAGATCAAAATTCCACTTGATTACAGTGTACATAAAACTGTGCTTGGTGACCTACTTTTTGGGTCACCATGACCAAGTAATTATGAAGTTTGGTGCTTGCCCAAATTTATTGTTTTTTTACAGTAATTCAAAAAGTTATTACCCGATTTAAACAAATAGACCATGTATAGAAAGGTGAAGGTAGGGTGCACATTTTGAACAATTTTTTAATCTGAGTTAAGGTCAAGGTCAAATGGCCAGTTTGAATATATGGGTCATATGGTGAATGCTCTGCACCCCACAATTTTTTACTTAGGCCCATATAACATTTAGAAGTTGTAAAATGTATGGAAATCTTTGTCGACATCAATGTTGGTGGCGCCACATATAGTGCTTTGTAATATACAGGTCAAAATGTAAAAATCTTGTGACCATGATACCATCCACAGTTTTCAAGTTAGCCCAATATAACTTTCAGGACTTATAGGGTATATGAAAATCTAGGTCTCTTTAGATATGCAATATAGGGGTCGAAATGTGAAAAATCTTGTGAACACTGTAGTGTCTTTGATTTTTGGTGGATCTTCACAGAATTTAATGGGATTGTGGGGGAGGTGAAGATCTAAGTTGCTAATGATGCTAGTGGCACCACCTATAATTTAACGGAAATTTTGAGCCAAAATGTATTTCAAAATATAAAATTCCATATCTGGAAAAGTGTTTAGATTAGATAGGATATATAGACCATGTCCAATGTTAAAATGTTATGTAATATCAGTCACCTTGACCTATTTTTGTGAGGTCACCATGCCTGTAAAGTTGGAAGTGGGTATTTTGTAATGGCAGGGTGTAGCTTGAACATCAATGGCAATGTCAGCATAGCACCCGGCCCATGCGAGGCACTGAATGAAGATACATATCATTTTTTCTTTAACTGCCCGAAATACACCACTATTAGAATTGATTTACATGAAAATGTCATTAGAGTAGCATCCTTCACTCTCAAAACAGTACTTTATGGTTGAGATGAATGCACCTACTTTGAAAACTCTAAAATACTTTTGGCCCTCCATAGTTTTATAGAGAAATCAAAAAGATTCAATCTCCCGTACAGTGTATCTTCATTCTCTCAAATATTGTAATGATAGGAGGCCAGTTCATCTATATCAGTATACTATCCTTTTGTATGCGTCCTGTCCTGTCTCTCTCTTGCACTCCGTCGGCGTTGAGCCCTCTATACGTGTTGCGATGTTTCGTCTCCCTCACCTCTGTGTGTGTTGTCTAGTCTGTGTCTGTCCTGTATGTGTCCTGTATTGTCATTATCTCTCATCACCTCTTTTACAAATGTCCTACTATCATTTACATTAATCATTTATTTTTATTTTTTGTTATTGCGAGAAGAGTTCATATAGGGCATAGCCCTTTTCTCTAATCGTGTAATAAAATATGTTTAAACCAAATCACCCGGCCCATGGGTCTCTTGAGTTACATAATCTGGGTGACCTTGATCTTCTGTCCCAAGGTCACTGAGGACATAAAGTTAAGGACTCACTCAATGTTGTCTTGGCACATGCAACAATATACATCACAGGAATTGCACAAATAAGCTATGATTACATGTAGAGCAAAGTGCAATCTGGTGGATAATTTTTAGATTAAATGTACATAAACTTTATATGTTCAGAAGCCACTTGAGGACTTGCAACTTTGAAATGGAGATGTAGGTGTAACCATGGTGCCAGCACAGCATAAGGCCCATGGGCCTCTTGTTACTTTGTTCAGACTCTTATTTTGTTCATTGGGGTGAAATATTGCCTCCAAAGCCATGTCATTGGAGTAGATATACCATGGAGCTTGGATCTGCTGTAGAGACAAGGTGAAGTAACAATGCATTTTAAAAGATCCCCTGTAAACTTGTGAAAATTTTATACATTTCCAATGGAAACCTTGCAAGACTAATGATTACATACATATAGTAATGTTGAGAAAAACAGACTGTTCATAGTAATTTATTTTATTAATGATTAAAACTACTTTCGAGCAAGGGAAAAAAACTAAGTCAGCTCATAATGCACTTTGTCAATGAAGCATGTTCCATATAGTGGCATCTCTGATAACATCTGTGGACCTGCAATGTAAGGGAAACTAAAACAATGATAGTGGGGACATTATGGCAAACTAGTGGCTTTGACTGTGATTCCGGTTCTCACATTCCAGACATGCACCTGACATGAAAGAGCTGACAGCGAAACCATTAGTGTTTGAACAGCTACACAACAGTGTAGGTAGCACATCAAACTTTGGGCTCCTTATGACTGCTGGCTCTCACATTCCACACATTCCAATGAACTGACATGAAAGTGCTCACTGGTCAACATGGTAGACACCATTAGCATCTGAACAGCCTTTGAAGTGCAAATTTACTGAGTAAGTCAAACTTCTGGTTTTGCCAGCAATTTCCAAATACTCTAGGCAGCTGATAGCAAATTTTGAGTCCACAGCATGGACACAATCCTGTGGAAAATGTCATCGTCAGCAAAAATCTAATTGCAAGACTGTTTCTATCTATATTAATAAATATATAAATGCTGATAAATAAGGTAAATTTATGAATGGATAAGTAAGTGAACAAGAATGGAAATAAAGAGCAATTTAAGCTGCTTGTCCTCTTGATGGTCTGTCTTTGCTCATGGGTGGTCATTTCTCAGGGTTCATCATTCCATCATGGTGCTCACTTAATTTTTCAAGATGGGAATTGTGCATCCCAGTATTGTAGACGTCATAAAAAAAATACAACATTCCACTGTTAACCCCTCTTACTACTTGCATCATGAAAAAAATACACTCCACTGTTAACCCTTATTACTACTGACATCATGAAGAAAAATACACTCCACTGTTAACCCCTGTTACTACTGACATCATCAAGAAAAATACACTCCACTGTTAACCCCTGTTACTACTGACATCATGAAGAAAAATACACTCCACTGTTAACCCCTGTTACTACTGACATCATCAAGAAAAATACACTCCACTGTTAACCCCTGTTACTACTTGCATCATGAAAAAAATACGCTCCACTGTTAACCCTTATTACTACTGACATCATGAAGAAAAATACACTCCACTGTTAACCCCTGTTACTACTGACATCATGAAGAAAAATACACTCCACTGTTAACCCCTGTTACTACTGACATCATCAAGAAAAATACACTCCACTGTTAACCCCTCTTACTACTTGCATCATGAAAAAATACACTCCACTGTTAACCCTTATTACTACTGACATCATGAAGAAAAATACACTCCACTGTTAACCCCTGTTACTACTGACATCATGAAGAAAAATACACTCCACTGTTAACCCCTGTTACTACTGACATCATGAAGAAAAATACACTCCACTGTTAACCCCTGTTACTACTGACATCATCAAGAAAAATACACTCCACTGTTAACCCCTGTTACTACTGACATCATGAAGAAAAATACACTCCACTGTTAACCCCTGTTACTACTTGCATCATGAAAAAAATACACTCCACTGTTAACCCTTATTACTACTGACATCATGAAGAAAAATACACTCCACTGTTAACCCCTGTTACTACTTACATCATCAAAACACACTCCACTGTCAACCCCTGCTACTACTGACATCATGATGAAAATACACTCTGCTATTAACCCCTCTTACTACTTACATCATGAAAACACACTCCACTGTGAACCCCTGCTACTACTGACATCATGATGAAAATACACTCTGCTGTTAACCCCTCTTACTACTGACATCATCAAAACACACTCCACTGTCAACCCCTGCTACTACTGACATCATGATGAAAATACACTCTGCTGTTAAGCCCTCTTACTACTGACATCATCAAAACACACTCCACTGTCAACCCCTGCTACTACTGACATCATGATGAAAATACACTCTGCTGTTAACCCCTCTTACTACTGACATCATCAAAACACACTCCACTGTCAACCCCTGTTACTACTGACATCATGATGAAAATACACTCTGCTGTTAACCCCTCTTACTACTGACATCATCAAAACACACTCCACTGTCAACCCATGTTACTACTGACATCATGATGAAAATACACTCTGCTGTTAACCCCTCTTACTACTGACATCATCAAAACACACTCCACTGTCAACCCCTGCTACTACTGACATCATGATGAAAATACACTCTGCTGTTAAGCCCTCTTACTACTGACATTATGAAAATACACCCCACTGTTAACCCCTGTTACTACTAACATCATGAAGAAAATACACTCCGCTGTTAACCCCTGTGTTACTGCTGACATCATGGAGAAAATACACTTCACGGTTAACACCTGTGTTACTGCTGGGATTATGAAGAAAATACACTCCACTGTAAACACCTCTTACTACTAACATCATGAAGAAAATACACTCCACTGTTAACCCTCTTTCTATTAAGTCAACAGCTTGCCTTGTTATGCCTTTTATGTAAAGTGACCTGCCCTTCAGTGTATAGGTCCCCCTAGCTACTTGCAACCTCACTAACTCTTTCTACACAAGCAACATCCTCTGCATTGACTTGAATATTTTTATCTGCCCCCCCCCCCCCCCAAACTGGTCACAGCCAGCTGGTGTCATGTATCATCTGCTTCAATGTTTTTGATTAATTTCAACAGTGATGAAAAACTGTTTGAATGAAAATTGTAGATAACATGATCCATGTCAACAGCTTTCCTTGGCATGGGTTGGGTGCCTGATGTCTGTGATGGACAAGAATGTGATAAAAAGTTGATCAGATATGGTCGGATTATGTGTGTAGGTAACTTCTTGCTTTGGATCTCAGATAGATGACCTTGCTCTCATTCTCAAGGTTACCAAACTTTTTCAAGGGATTCAATTTCTATGTAATAACTCAAAAGGGGTATGATGAAAGTTGAGCAGTTGGGAAGATTATGTGTCAAAGTACAACTTTGTGAATGTAGATACTTGATGTAGAGCTCATTTTCAGTGCCACATGGATGTAAGTAAATCATATTTCATGCCAAGGGACCTTTTCTATGGTTGTATTAATTTAGAATTCAGCCTTTTTGTATTAAAAACCAAAGCAGCTGGGGTATAGTAATTATCATTTTCTTTAATCTTGAGAGCAACACATTTTGTGGCATTGACTTTGAGTAGTCAGGGCTGAGACCAACTGGCTAAGGCATTTGGGCCTTGTACTGGGAAGTAGCAGTCCTCTTTACTACCGCTGTAGAGTTTTGTCATCAGCAAATATGTTTGTGGTAGGCTGTGCATGTGAACGAATGTCATTTACATATACATATACATGTATAAGAAACAGTAGTGGCCCTAATATGGAGCCCTGGAGAACACCACTAATAACATGCTGCAAAGATTCAAGACTAGTACATGTATAAGAATGACTTTGTCACCATTGAGAAAACTATTAAGCTAGTGCAAAACTTTGCCATGTTTTCAAGTTTTTCCTCCAGTCTTTATGAAGTACAGTGTCAAAAGCTTTCTCAAAATCTAAATGCAGTGTCTCGACTCCTTTATCTATGCTTTCTGACCAACATTCTCATAATTGGGTGATGCAAGGGCTTACCCTGGAAAATGAGTTGGTTCAGGCAAATTGTCTTCCTGCCAGATATAAGTTTATGAATCTCACCTTGGATAATGCACTAAATAAGATTGATAAGCTGACTAGTTGGAACCACCAGATGATGATTTTTAGGCACATGTAAAGTGCGAGCACCTGTTTGTGGAGAGATGTAATATTGGCATGTCTCCAATGATGAGGAAGTTGGTCAGTTTGTAAAGATTTTAAAAAAATAAAGATGCTAGAAGAACATTCTAATATAAGCACTGGCAAATCATATTAATATTTATATCATCAGGCCTAGTCTTGCCCTAGTTGATTTGAGCTTTAGGAGCTTTGACCTAACAAATTGAGGTCTAATGACTATGTCAGATAGATGTTGTCAACATTTGGTTCATTTTCCAGAGAAAAATCAATGGGTAGCTCATCAGTAAGAACAGATATAAAGTATGTATTAAGGATTTTGACCTTGTGCTTATCCTGGGAGATTATTTGACCATCATCAACATAAAGTGTCAGTGGTATGATCAGGGCTAGTAAAATGTCCATTTTTTTTCCAAAATCTCTTTGGGTCTGTTTTAACCTGTTCAGTGAACTTATTTTCAAACTGCATCTTAGCAGATCTTAGAGCTTCATCATGAGACTTCACTTCCTCTTATACATTATTTATCAGCTGCTGAAGTGCTTTGTCTCAATTTTACCCATTTACTCCTCTTCCTAGTCTATGCATGTTTGACACTGTCGTATCATGCCCAAGGTACTTTGTTTTTAAAGCCTGACTTGACCCATTTGAAGAGAATATCCTCAGTCAAGTGATATCCTGGAAGGATTGCCATATGTGATCAACACTCTTTGTGCTCTATTAAATGCCTGTTGAAGTCTTTCATTTCATTATTTAGGTCTGTGTAGTCACCCTTAGGATAAAAGGAAACTTTTCTTGGTTACTTGACTATTCTGCAAATTTGGCACATCCTACCTGAGCACCCATACTGTGGTCATTGGTTGAGAAGGGTTGATCAACCCTACAGTTGGTTACTGAATTAACAACCAGAACCAAGTGTAAGATATTGGAACCTCTGGTGAGTTTGGTGTCAATTTGTGACAAGAGATTTTCCTGAATGGTATCTAAGAACACCTGATGATTCAGTAACTCTGGTACTGGTCATATTGACCCACTTTACATTGTCATTTGTCAATTGTTCAAAACAAAAGTTCGTTCCTTATTTAATAAAGTTACTCGAAGTTTTTTCCTGACCATTAAGTGTGACACAATCTCCCAGATTTGAGATGGAAAACCACTCATAGAATTGTAGTTCATCAAGTTGTATCACTTGGTCAAAGTAAAAGTTGATTCCTCAATTACTTTACTCAAGTTTGATCCCCACTTTTAAGCGTGACACAAGCCCCGAGATTTGAGATTGAAAACCACTTATTTGCCACAAGTTTGCAACAGCTGTTCACATGTGGCTACTGTTTTACTACATTGTATTTACAATTAGAGCCACTGAAGTGAGCCTAATGTGTTGTCAAGAGTAACATTGACAAGCAAATTTGTAGCCCTAATATGCACAATTATCAGTCACATGTACATCACAGAATAAATAAACTATTATATTTTGACATTTTTAAATAGTTTAATTTAGTCCAAGTGCTGTAAATGTATTTAATTTGGCGAGGTATTAAATTTCGTGAATTTTGCGAGTGCATTATAGATGCGAAATTAATTCCCTCGCAAAATTAAGTACCCCAAAAATTATAAAAACCTTAATGCCTTGTTTTTGGCTGTGAATGTACTATTCAAACCATATGATTCATCAATAAAAAACACCCAGGCTCTTTTGTTTGATTTCTTAATTTTCTACAGGTTGTTTAAAACTAAAAGCTCCATGTTGTATATACACACACAGCTCAAAAGTATTTGTGGCAGAACTCGAGAGCCCTTGCCAAAACCTGATCATGTAAAATCTACCAACTATAATCATTAACTGGATATCACACACTGCTTTGGCTATGGTTTTGCAGAGATAAATTCACAAAATTAAATACTCCCGAAAAATGAAAAATTGGGAATTCACAAAATTAAGTACACGCGAAATATTACAGCAATTGAAATAAAGCCTGGAAAAGTTAAAATTAACTAAAATGGCCACAAATGATGAAGTTCATAAACATATGTAAAGTATGCAGCATTAGTCTATGGAAACAGTTGTGTTCAACTTGAAGTTTGTAGAAAAGCACCAGGTATACTAGCTGGCAATTCCCAGCAAATATTACCCAAATTTTAGACAGAGATGCTTTGCGCTGTATAGTAAGATGGGAAGAGTTAGAAAAAATAGTGAAAGATCTGATAAGAAAAGGGAATCATGAAGCAAAGAATCACTTCTGCGATGACTTGCTTTAAGTGCCAGGAAGTCAGTGTCATTCTATGTCTGCCCCACAGATCAAATTTTGAAAATCTGCAAGCAGAGCTGAAGAACGAACAGGAATATATTGACTGACTTCCTAATTAAATAGCAAAACTAAAACTTAGCAAGAAACACACACACACACACACACACACAAAACAAAAAAACAAAAACAAAAACAATGAAAAGAGTAATGTTTAGGCCAATATGTTTTCAGTTTTCAATTGTGAAGAAGTGCAAGGCCTGAAATGTGCATTGTTGAATAATACAGGGTTTTGCCAGAGGCTAAAATTGGTAAATTTTTTTGTCCTTTTAAATGTTTTTTGGGTCTGCCTGTGACAGGTGGTGATGCTTTAAACTATATGTGGGCTTTAATTGAGTGCATACAGATTGCCCGCAAAATTGTAATATACCTCTTTCGGCGGTGAATGATTGGAAAGGCCAGGTCTCTTCCTAAAATTAAATTCATGTTTGCATCAAATGAAAATTGCATTTGAACATTGGTGTAAGAATGCAGCTCCACTACTTTCCACAAAATTTATATTTAATGAAAATAGTCATAAATAATAGGCACAAAATACATATTTTGATGAAGAATCTCCAGCTCCTAGTTGTTTCCCAACTTCGATTCAGTTTGTTTGATGACGTCGATGGGTGTTTAAAAAGGGTATGATGCTGCTGTGACAGTATTGCAGAAAAAATCACAAAAAATCCCCTGAAACCAAAAATCTAGATTGATCATAACACACAAGAAATGTCAGTTATTGAACTGCGGTACTGTATTTAAACAGGTAGACCTGATATCTAAGGAAACTAATATGTATTGAATTCTCAAAACTGAAGCCTTTATTAAAACAGCTTTTAATAGACGTGGCTTATTGTACTAGGCAATGAAAAATTACATGTGTTTGGTAACCAGCCACCTCCTGTCTACTTTTTCCAGCAGAATCAGAGTGACAGTTATTTTATCTACTCTCATTATAACTTATGCAAATAAAATGCTTGAAGTTTTATTAACTTTTGCCTATATTCTACATTTGAAAAAGGTGTTCTGGTCCTCTAGAAGCATTTTTACATCAGGTGCATTTTTAATATAAACACATACACCAATATGTAGGCCTATTATTCAACAGGATATTTTTGTCAAACCTTATTGTGTGTATATGTATAGGCCTATTACATAAGCGTATATCTATCTCAAAATTTGTACTTCATGATGAACAGGACACTCAAAGTAAGCCTGTTTCTGCTATCACGGCTTGTTACCAGAAACACTAATATTCTGAACATAGGCCTGACAATACACCATCAGTTGTGAACTACTCTTGTCTGGATTCCAGGGTGTGCAGTATAAACTGCCCATGTGTTGGGAGATATTCCAGGTCCCAGCTGCTGGGGATATCCGACAGGAGTGTTTACTGTCAGCGTTAAAACTCCCTATCACTTCAGGACAAACAACACACCTCATAGAGAAGAAAACCAAACATTCATTAAAAGTTGTTAAGTTAAACTGACTTCTTGAAAATTAATGCACAATGTCATGTATTTTAAACTTAGACAAGGAGCCGCTACTCAGAGATACATGTATGGGTAAAAGGCTCCAAAACATGTTGAGTAGTTACCGCTGAAGACCCTTTAGTTTATTTGGGCTGATACAGCCTATGTCAAAATTTTACAGAGGAACGTGTGCAATATGGACAATAGTACTTCCATATGTATATAGGTTAGACAGGGACAGGTTACCTTATGGAGAGTAAAGAGTTCGGACTGTGGAATAGGGTAATGACTACTAGGAAGTGGTTCTGGGCAAAAAGACACAAATACAATGGTTATATGTAAAGTGTTAATTTCCATGCCTGGTCTCATTGATGTGAAATATATCGGCTAAATGTACCTATGGGTTGGGAGAGGTGCCTGGCTACGTGTCCCAAGGATGTTAAACATGATGCAAGCAGTTACTTTCAAAATTAAACAACTTGAACAGCTATATTTTGTCTGGAAAAAGTAAAGCCCACAGAGACATATTGTTGGTAACCTATTAAAACTACGCCAAATTGCCATTCAAACAAAAATGATTACAAAATTTGAGATACCTGCTGGTTTAATATGTATCACCATAACTGTTACATGTATTGGCAAAATTACTCAACATATGCATAACATTTTCAGCATTTCTTTAATGCTGGTGGATTTAACTCCCTGATTCTGGCAATAAATGCCGACTCAGTAAATACACCGCATAACCATGTTGATATGGTACTCGCACATAACTACCTCCATTGAACCATTCTTTATTAAGAATGGGGATTTGGTCGAGTGGATATGTACATTCCCCATTTCAGCTAGGCAACTGGTGCCAAAGGTTGCTGGTTCGAGTCCCGCTCGTTCCAAACAAAGATACATATTTCTGCATGTGTCAGTGCAGTGGTTTGCTCATATACATGTATGCATTTTTGCCAGGGATATCATCAGTGATCATGTCTGCACATGGCCTGAAGGGCCTGTACCAAACATGATGGTGACAGTGACAGTACTGATTATAATGCATGTGGGCACAGAATTCATTTCAGGCTAGTGTTGTGTATGGCTGTCAGCCAGTTGACTCACAATTCCAAGTAGCATATTAGCCTACACAGTTGTTCATAGTGCATGAGGTGGTGACAGAGCCCGGCTACTTTCTGCTCATGCTCCCACACCCTGTGTAGGCCTACAAAGTGTGGGGGTGACTGTAAAAGTACAGTCAGTGGGTCAGACACTTACTCACTTATCTGTATAAAGCAGTCATCTGTAAAGAAAAGCAAAGGATATAAATGATGCATGAGCTGCAGGTCAACTGACACATACTCCATTGTTTCATCATGGCAAATGGTGTTTTTAATATTGTTCCAGTACAAAGGACTCTAGCACTCTAGTGTATCTACAGATGCAAATAAAATTAAACAGCTTGGACCATAACCACCCCAACCACTTTTGGATGACTAAACTTCCCTCCTCTCAATCCCCCTATAAAAAAGTAAGAAGAAAAGGATGATGGGATCTTTAATTTATGTTAACTATGCCTGCCCATGCATCAATTACCACTTTCCTCTTCCAAAAGCATAATTATGTAAATTGCCCTGTCTCTCAAATGTGCAAAACAATAAACAAAACTATGATAATCAAGTTTGGAATTGGAAAAAAAGAATGTTATATTGGGGAAAAGTCCATGAAATAGTCCTCCATTTTGAATGTAGTAATTGGCATAGATTTACTCTGATGCACCCTTATTTGGTAGATAAGTATTCAAGTGGACATTACCCTAAATATGGAGCAAATTTTTATTTGTCAGGGTAGGTGATGTGGTAGGTGTCAAAGTTTTTTAGGGGCATATCGGCAGAAGGGGCGGGGTTGGCGGGGGGTGGGGGGGGAGGGGGTGGCACTTGTCTGCTATTATTGACTACATAAGATTGGAAACTCATATTCCGTATAAATTTCACTAAATAATCTACATAAGTTGATTGTCAATGCACATATAAGCAGAACTTTTATGTGTGTTCATGAAAATAAGCAGAGTAACTCTGTGAATAAATTGTATGCAAAAAAACACTTCTTGATAAATGTGTTATATTTTAGAGATGCATACAACTCAAGAAAGCCTGTCATGCTGTGTACACTCACAGCTCTGTATCCACTCATTACATGACCTCATCTACACTGACAGCTCTGTATCCACTCATTACATGACCTCATCTACACTGACAGCTCTGTATCCACTCATTATGTGACCTCATCTACACTCAAAGCTCTGTATCCACTCATTACATGACCTCATCTACACTCAAAGCTCTGTATCCACTCAGTACATGACCTCATCTACACTGACAGCTCTGAATCCACTCATTACATGACCTCATCTACACTGACAGCTCTGTATCCACTCAGTACATGACCTCATCTACACTGACAGCTCTGAATCCACTCATTACATGACCTCATCTACACTGACAGCTCTGTATCCACTCATTACATGACCTCATCTACACTGACAGCTCTGTAACCACTCCTTCCTTGCAATAGGAGAATAGAAAACAAAATCAAACAGTTAGTATGCATGCCCTGTTGTGAAGTGACAGCCATGGTGACCCTGGCTATGGTATTGGTAGCCTGTAGGGTTGAGCTGTGTCCATCAATATCAGACGCTCTTATCAGCAATCTAACAGTCTTTCACACCACTGGAGACAGCTTCAGTGCTAGGTGTTAAAAGAAGACATGAATGATCCATGAGGTTCTAAAGCAATTAGGCTACTTCCTGAAGTGATTTTCGAGAAAGTGTGTAGGTCATATTTATATTATTATCCCACTTTGACTTTTTTCACTTCTGTATGATGTCTTTTATGTTTAAAATATGCACATGCTTCACGCAACATAAAACATTAAGAAGTCAACTTTGGTTTAAACCAAACGGGTCCCTACCCATATGTTGACAGCAACTGTGAAATTCAAAGTTCTTTGTGAATCACAAGTCAAACATCATTGAATTTTATGCAACATGTCTTTGGCCACATGTATAGTAACCAATATGTGTCTTTCCCAGTTTTTTTTATTTTGGCCAGTTTTTTTCAGCAGGTTCTATCATCACCCAAATGTGATTTGTTGAGTTAATTGGTGCCTATACATAGCTCTTGACTATTATGGTGCACACACTTTTTAATTTAACCCTTTCCCCCTTAAAGTGGCCAAAACTGGCTGGTGGTCAAATGTCGTCTGCTTCAATGTTTTCAACTAATTTCAACAGTAATGAAAAACAATTTTGACTGAGAATTGGAGATGAGCCCCATGAGGATCACATGCCCCAGGTCAACAGCTTTCCTTGGCATGGGTTGGGCACTAAGTGCCCAACCCATGCCAAGGAAAGCTGTTGACTCAGTTTTAATTTAAGGGGGAAAGGGTTAACTTTACATCAACAGTAGAGCAGGACATTTTGTCAACTGTATTTGTATGACGCTAAATGAATTTTCTAACTCCGATTAAAATTCTTCCTTTTAATTGCCCCTTATTCATTTAATTTTGAAATAATATCTTTACTGCAGAATTGGAAATGGTTATGTGATCCAGTTGTAGATAAAATATATATTCTTTATATACATCTATTTTCATTTATATAAGGCCCCCCCCCAAAAAAAAGTCTTGTGTTTGGGGTTTCCCTACCGACCCTTGCCCAAACCCTCCTACCCTAAAACTTTTTATTGATTTTCAAAAAAAAAAAAAAATGTAGGCAGATTTTCTTCATGAAATGCACAATTTATCTATTTTGAGTCACTTTTCTTCTGTTTTCAGAGCAAAAAATTAAAAAAAAAAAAAAGCCTACCTACCTACCATATTTACATTTGGCATGTAATCTCAAACACACTATTTATTTTCTTTGGCCTAAGTTTTGTGCCAAAAGAATGGCTTTTGAAACATCAGTGTAAGACGCCTCAGTCTCCTTTTGGTTTTGTGGCTTGATTTTGGTACATGACAGTTCTGAACATGGAAGTACATGTCAACACATCCTTTTTCTGATGAGTCGGTAGACAGCATATATTTCTTCCTACTTGGCCATTTACATTTTGAAACCCCCAGATATTGGGAATATTGTACGAATGTCTTGAAAACTGGGGATGAGTTTTAGATGTACAAGTGCTTTCCCATATGTTGCCTTGTGCCAGTCTTACTCTTGTTTTCCCGTGCAAGTTCTTGTCACTCCGTATTTCGGGAAGAGTTTCAGTGCTCAAAAACCTGCCATAGATTTTTTTTCCTTCAGCTATTTGGTAAATTAGTTTGTGATAGCGTTAAATTACAGTCCCAGATCCAGTTTAATCTGTGCAACTACCCTGCATATCATATCTTGATTGAAGATAGGCAAGGAATTTTTGTCAAATTGGGAGATTTGGGATTAATTACATGTGGTTATTTTCATTTTACACCAAAGTAGCAATATCCAATTCATCATTTGCACCATTTTGACAATATACGATATACTCTCAATTATCACAGTTTTTATAAGTTACATCACATTTTTAAATATGATAGTTGGACACTCACTCACTGCCTTGTGATTACACGACTGATCGCAGTCAACTGATACAGTTGCTGGCCATTGTGGTTATTTGGTAGCTCTGTGGGAGTATCAGATGATTCTTGCGGGGTAATTCATTCTTTCAGCTCATTGTTCTCAACAAGTCTGATGTATTCACATCTAGCCAATGTCTTGGTGTAATTACAATTTGAGGAGGTCTCTAAGCCTGGATCCCCCACTTGAGGGAAAAGTCAGCGAGATCGTCAGGGGGAAAGTTGTGAATATGAGACTATAACACGTCAATAGAGCTGTTATGAGCCAAATATCTTACTTGAGATTGACACGATGAACTGTCATATGTTCATGCACTTTACAAGACTCTGCATGCATGAGGCACAAATATAGCACATGCTAATGGCAAAAGCCATGCATATGAGGACACTGCACATTATACATTAAAACTGCCATTATACCTCTGTATGAATGACTGAATACGTGAAACAGAATAATGTGGCAATAAATATATTAGTATTTGTCTGCGCCAAATTCTTTCAAATGGTGGACCTGGTTGATCCATAAGACAATCTATAACTTTTTTTTTTTTCTTTTCATTTTATCTTCAGCCACCAGCTCTGATGAAACATAATCATATAATCACCGACAATTTGGTTTCTGAGCAGGCCTCTAATGACACTGTCAATGAATCTTGATTGTTCTGTCAAGGGGAAAAGCTGCGAATAAATGTTGGCATAGAGATGGAAGTGGTTTGCTGTCTTGCAGTCAGCTGAGGGTGTCTGGCAGCCTGGTTTTGCTGACACTCTCCACTGGGGTTTGCCGAGGCAGTCCCTGATCCCTGCCGTTGATCCATGCAGGCATGTTATACATGCTGTAAGTGCAGGCTGGGGGGGCTACGTGTCTTGGAAAACTTCATGCTGGCTCTCTTGTTGATTCTGTTCACCTACTGCACATACAGTGAAGCTGCTTGCACAGGCTTAATTTTTTAACAGAAGAAAATGTAAGAGTCCATTGTGTGAGGCTGACAAAGCTTGAAGCAGCTAGGTACAGTGGTTCTCCACATCAGTCACTGTGTTGAAATGTTCTTCTCCACTTCCTTTGTTTAGAGAAATATTAACCAGAACAGTTTGTGTATGTGTGGTGGTGTTGATCCAATTTTTCGTAAGTATGATGATGTAAAAGGGCAGGTGATAGCAGCTCTCTATCATGAAAATTTTGTGTGGCTTGCTTCTTGCAAACTCATACTTGGCCTTCGAAAATTTTTGTCAGACAGACATTCCCTATTAGAGGTGCCATTTGCCAGTTCTGTCTTTTTTTTCTTCTTTTTTTTTTTTTTTTTTTTTGGCTAATTGGTGATCAATATTCCTTTTGTGCTATCAGACCTTTTTCAGGATGTTTCACAAAAAGCACTGCCACTAGCCATCGGAATTTGCTACAACCCCAAAAAATTGTTGGCAGGTATGATGCATCATTTTAGTTTTCTGTCAATTTTTTGTCACTGATTATTAGCAAAGATCAATCATTACACTGCAAATTGCTTTATTTTCACATGTTTAAAATTTCACAGTTTTTTGTATTTTTAGCTCAGCTGATAAGTCAGCTGAGCTTTTAAGAGGGTAGGCCATCCGTCGTCCGTCCTTCTGTCCACAATTCACATTTTCGACTTCTTCTCAAAAGCGTCTGCCAGATCTACTTCAAACTTGGTGAGGATGTGCCTTGGGGGAGTCTCTACTACGTTTGTTCAAATGGTCATGGTGCAGTGATTTTTGGATATTTAATGAATTTTTTTTGTTCTTTTTGGGGGCAAATCTTAAAAAATCTTCTCCGAAACCGCTCACCCAATTGCTTTGATATCACACACGTACACTCAATGGGACTTGTAGTTCTTAATTTGTTCACCAGGTGGTGCGTCAATTTTTTTCTATTTTTTTATGAATTTTTGTGTGTTATAGCTATTTTCGACTTCTTCTCCAGAACCGTCACTCAGATTAAGCTGAAACGTGGTGGATATGTTCCTTGTAGAAGAGTCAAACAAAGTTGTTCACTATGTGGAAATGCTATGGATTGCTGATTTTTAGCGATTTTTTCAATTCGGGTACTTATTGGTCAATGCAGCTTTCCTGAAGATTACTATGGAAGTCAATGGACATTCTAATGCTAATTCACATTTTTTACTTCTCCTCCAAAACCGTCATCCAGATAAACTTCAAACTTGGTGGCAATGTACCTTGGGTGGGTTTCTACCAGGTTTGTTCAAATGGTCATGCTCCAGTGATTTTTGGATTTTTAATGATTTTTTGGGGGTTTTTTGGGGACAAATGTTAAAAAATCTTCTCTGAAACCGCTTACCCAATTGCTTTGATATCACACAGGAAGACACCTAGGGACTCCTAGTTCCTAATTTGTGCACCAGGTGGTGCTGCAATTTTTTCTATTTTTTTATGATTTTTTTTTGTTTTCACCAGAACCGTCACTCAGATTAAGCTTAAACGTGGTGGATATGTTCCTTGTGGAAGGGTGAAACAATGTCGTTCACTATGTGGGAATGCTGCAGATTCCTGATGTTTAACGATTTTTTCAATTCGGCTCCTTTTTAGTAAATGCACCTTTTCTATTGATTACTGTGTAAGTCAATGGGCATTCTAATGCTAATTTACATTTTCAACTTCTTCTCCAAAACCGTCATCCAGATTTACTTCAAACTTAATGGGGATATACCTTGGGTAGGTGTCTACCAAGTTTGATCCAATGGTCATGTTCCAATGAATTTTGGATTTTTTATGACTTTTTTTTCAAAAATCTTCACAAAAGTTGAATAGGAAAGTTTAATTAACACGGTAATTTCTTGTAATGGTCATAACTTGAATAGTTTTGGCCAGATTTACTTCAAACTTGGTGGCGATGTACATTGGGTAAATCTCTACCAAGTTTCTTCAAATGGTCATGCTCCAGTGATTTTTGGATTTTTAATGAATTTTTTTGTTCTTTTTTGGGGCAAATCTTAAAAAGTCTCATTCTCGGAAACCGCTCATCCAATTGCTTTGATATCCCACAGGGACACTCCCTGGGACTCCTAGTTCTTAATTTGTTCACCAAGTGGCACTGCGATTTTTTCCTATTATTTTATGATTTCTTGTGTGTTTTTGCTATTTTCGACTTCTTCCCCAGAACCGTCTCTCAGATTAAGCTGAAACGTGGTGGATATGTTCCTTGTAGAAGGGTTAAAGGGAGTTGTTCACTAGGTGGCACTGCTGTTGATTCCTGATTTTTAACGATTCTTTAAATCCAGGTGTTTGTCGGTCAATGCAGCTTTCCTACTGATTACAATGGAAGTCACTGGACATTCTAATTTTAATTCATATTTTTTACTTCTCCAAAACCGTCATCCAGATTGACTTCAAACTTGGTGGGGATATGCCTTGAGTGGGTCTCTACCAAGTTTGTTCAAATGGTCACTTTCCATTGATTTTTATATTTTAAAAAAAAAATTGGGGTTTTTGGGGGGCAAATCTCAAAAATTCATCTCCTACGAAACTGCTCACCCAATTACTTTGATATCCCACAGGGACACTCCCGGGGATTCCTAGTTCTTAATTTGTTCACCAGGTGGTGCTACAATTTTTTTTCCAATTTTTTTATTTTTTGTGTGTTTTTGTTATTTTTGACTTCTTTTCCAGAACCGTCACTCGGATTAAGCTCAAACTTGGTGGATATGTTCCTTGTAGAAGGGTCAAAAAAAGTTGCTCAAAAAGTTGACTCGGTTCATATTTTCATTCATTTTTTGAAAAAGTACAAAATAAAAAAATTTATACGAAACTTAAACATGGAGATTTCTTGTAATGGAAACAACTTAGATAATTTTTGCCATATTTATGTCACACTTTGTAGAATTGTACCTTTGATAGGTCTCTACATATGTTATTCAAATGGTCACACTGCATTGATTTTTGCATAAATTTTTGGGGAATTTTTTTAAAATAAGCAGATGCTTGTCAGCTGAGCACAGGATAATCATGATCCTCTTGTTTCCATTTAATTGTAGTTTAAATTTCACTATTTTGGACATAATTCCTATTCATACAATGTTGAAAACTACTTCACGGTGTTTTTATTTTCACTGTATTGTGCCATCAGCAGAATTGGCGAAAATAAGGAAACAGCAAAAGTAAAGCAATTTGCAGACCATCAGTACTTGCCCTGTTATTATGGAATCCATGTTTCTGCACACAAGGAATTACATTCTAAACTGTCTAACTGATAAAAACTTTACGTGCATGATTGATTTGCTGTTTGTTTTCAGTCATTCTAATTTTCATAATTTACCGAAGTGTGTGTCCATTAATACACATACATGACTGTATTATTATATTACCCAATATTAAAACTGTGGATGGGGGATATAGCTGGCATCACTGGCAACTTGGTACTGTAGGAATGACAGTGTAACTTTATTTATTTATAAACCCATTTATTTTACCTGGATCACCTTATTGCAAAAGACATAGTAATCTGGAGCCTCTCCAGACATACAAGTACACACTTATATGTACAATAGCCACAGGACACAATACAATGATGGAGGTAATAAGTGAATGAAGTCAAGATATTAAATCATACTGGATACAATAACCCATTTGATGACTTGAAGGCGTATCATTAATAGTCCAATCATCTAGACTCTGCAATGTACCATTGCACCAGTTCAAAAATAGCTTTCTTCATGTCTTCTTCAAAATAAGTTTGTCCAAATAAAAAAAAAAAAAAAAGGAGAAGATGGTGAGGATCTAGATCAATAAGTAAAATAGGGTTGATTTCTGCTGCTATTATATTATATTTCTGATTTCATTTAATAATTTTGTCTCATTGAGGTATACAATGGACGTTAGAGGCAAAAAAACTGAGCAGTACCATTGATCATTTTCACAGGCATACAAGGGTGACATGACAATATTGACGTTGAAAAGATGTTGATTTAAAATTGATGGACCTAGTTGGAACTGAGTATGATAAATATTTGGTGATCACGATTCAATAGAATAGTAAGGAGGAACTTTGTCAACAGAGAGTAGTGTATTTAGAAGAAAAATTTTGTATGTAATGAGAGTTTCACAAGTACTGATATCAATTGGTAGGTTATTCCATATATGAATGGTGGAAGGAAGGAAGGCATTTCCAAAATGATATGTTTTATGTTTGTGTTGGTGGATATTAAGAGAAATTTGCAGATTTGGATTGCTGACTACATCAGCTGTAATAGGGATGAGGCTGGATAGGTATGGAGGACTCAAGCCAAAATGCATATTGCAGAACAGCACTAATTTTTGGTATTGGTGTCTGATACCTAATGTTGGCAAGCTAAGTTCTGCTAACCCTTTCCCCCTTAAGCCGGCCAAAACCAGCTGGTGGTCAAATGTCGTCTGCTTCAGTGTTTTCAGCTAATTTCAACAGCAATGAAAAATAATTTGACTGAGAATTGAAGATGAGACCTGTCAAGACAACATGACCCAGGTCAACAGCTTTCCTCGGCATGGGTTGGGCACTTAGTGCCCAACCCATGCTGAGTAAAGCTGTTGACTCAGTCTTAATTCAAGGGGGAAAGGGTTAAAAGCCTTTCCTGAGACATGTGCCAAAGAGTACCTCTACAGATTCTGGCTGCTTGATACAGCACATTTTCAAGACTGTGCCACAGTTGTTCTTTTGCAACTTTCAAATAAATATGACCATATTCAAGTATACGCCTAACCATACAGTTTGATACAAGTTTTATGAGATAACTAAAAGTTAAATCATTTTAGCCAAGTGAAATGTTTGTTTGCCTTATTTACAATCCTATCTATATGAGCTTCCAAGGTTAAAAATGACGACCATGTTAAGTGGAGGTGAGTATGGATGATACCCTCAGGAATCCCATCTTTCCCAAGTTTCACAGTAAGATGATCAGTTCTATTGAGTTTAGCAGAAAACAGCACAGTTACAAATTTTTAATACTGGCATTGAATACCACATGCCATAAACATCCTGAGTTATGAATTTTTACCTCAGGTGACTTGTCAGTCAGCTAAGGTTAAAGGATGATCCTTTGTCTGTTATCAGTGGCGGCATCCATCTGCCAACAATTCACATTTGGAGCTTCTCAAAAACCATCAGCTGGATTCACTTGAAACGTGCTGGAGATATACGTACCTTGGTTGGCTGTCTACCTAATTTGTTCAAATACGTATGCTCCAATGATTTTTTTAATTTTTAAGGATTTTCTTGTTTCTTTTTTTGGCAAAGTCTTTAAAACTCTTCTGTGAAACTGCTTGGCAAATTGCTTTGAAATTGTAGAAGAACACTTCTAAGACCCTCCAGACCTTACTTTGTTCAACAAGTGGTGATTTTTTTATTTCTTTGTGAATTTTTGTGTGTTTAGGTTATCTATGACTTTTTCTCCAAAGTGAAGCTCAGATTGTTCTTAAACTGGATGAAAGTGTAGCTTGTAGGAGGGTTGAACAAACTTATTCACCAGGTGGTGATACTCTAGATCCCGTATTTTGATGGATTTTTCAATCCGGGATAAAGGGTTAAAACTTGGTAGGTATGTACCTGAATGTAGTCTCTGTAAAGCTTAGTCACCATGCAAATTGAGCTTCTGTCATTTCCTCATTGTAACAAATTTGTTAAATTACATAATAACCAACAGGAAGAAAACTTAACATTGTTAGTATTGGTCTCCTGGTCTACATATACATGTACAGATAATGTGCAAGTAGACACTTCTTTTGGATCGATACTGTGCACACCACCCTTGAATTCTACCAGCTTAGTAAACCTGGTTAACATGGTTAATAACCCTTTTCATCTTCAGGCTGAGTTAAAGGTTAGGTCAAGAGGCATGGCAAGGAAAGCTGTTGACCTGGCAGGTTATCTTGATAGCTGGTTTCATCTGTAAATCTCGTTCAAATTATTTTTCATCGCTGCTGAAATCAGCCAAAAACATTGAAGCAGAGAACATTTGACCAGTAGCCAGTTTTGGCTGGTTTAAGGGGCAAAGGTTAAGATGGACACCTCTCTAGCTGCTTCTTACTGCACATTGTCAAGAATTTCCCACAGTAGTCCATCTTCTCCATTTCTTATTTATAGGTAGCCTTGTTCTCTGTAGGTAGCCATAATGTTGCATACTATTGGGTTTCTACAATGGTCCTCCTCTTACGAGGTCCTCCAGAAGAGAGGAAATGCTACCCCTCTTAACAAAGGCCACTTTTTCATGCAGCAAGTGTTGTATTTCCATCATATCCTCCTCCGTCCCCCGCCCTGAGTGGCCACATTTCTGGTGCACTTGTGGCATTAACATATACAAAGAGGGAGACCGCTGTACCACAGTGGTACCCGCTATTTGTTGTTCGATCAAACCTACTGCAAGACAAAAGCATTCACATTTTTTGCAGGTGGTTTTTTTATTGAAGGTAAATTAACAAAGAGTGCTTCGTCTCAAAAGGGTGGTCTTAAAAAGTAGTGTGCTCTCCCATGAGAGATGGCCTTTATAGCTGGTACCACTGTATTGCAAACTGGTCTGTAGGTGGCGTACAAAAGCACCCTGATAGGGCCATTTTTGAGAAACTCATAGATGGACATGTACAAAAGGTCTTCGGGATGAATCTCTCAGACATAGACCCAATCATGATGGAAATTAATCAGTTAATTCAAGACTTTGCCCCACAGGTGGACCACTGTGCCCAGTGATTTTCTCACCTCCAATACCCAGAGAAAGCCCCTTTGCTGGGTTAAGACTGCTTGAGTGTATAGTTTTAACATAGGCAATTGACACAGAGCAAGGCTTACATGGTAGAATAACATGAATATTTCAGCTGAACAAGTCTGAGTATGGAAGGAAAATTGCTTCTAAACTATTAATGAAACCATGTATAAAATGTTGAACTTAAAACAATAGGTTAAGACTATTTTAGGGCAGCAAAGCTTGCCTAATCAGAGAAGTGTCTACCATAACTGAAACTATGGCATTTCACCCTTTAAACACCACGCTTGTATGAATGGCTATATCCCACAGAGCCATATGCTGTGGCATCATGAGCACAAGCTGCCAAAATGTATATAGTTTTAATTAAAGGTTTCACAAAATACTTAGGTGATTAATCCCACAGGTGTCAGAGATCGATTGACACCTATGCATGTGTGGTGGTCAGTACACAAATACTGTAAAGTCTCTATGAGGGTCTCCTTAAGTTTGCCAGTAAAAAGTTTCTATCATCTTCAAATTAAAAATGCCTGGTACGTTACCGATATTGACAGGCATACTAATCAAAAAGTTTTACAATTTATGTTAATGTTGCTATAATTGACTGCAAATTTAAGTTGAAGATAGGTCCTTTTAACATGCATTACCCTATGCCCACAAGTGTCTACCCCTGTGATGCCCTCTTCATTCAGCTGGAGGTGAGAAAATTCTATGCTTTGCTGTTTCTGTGAAAGGAGTCAATTACAGCAAGTGAAAATGAAAAGTATAGTTTTTAAATGCACATACTTGCATGGAGTCTATGCACACAGATGAGTGTCAGAATATTGGGCTGCATGAATCGGATGTGTGCAAGCAGATTAAGCTGGGGCATAAACTTAAAATTTCACAAAGCATACAGAGAACTTGTAATGATCAGCAAAACCTGGAAACAATAAAGATTTTACGAGGATCTACAATTTTAGTAGGGAAGTGGTTGACCTGCTTTTGTTCAATAAAATTTTGATGCAGTTTTGTATAATAAAACTGAGCAAAACAGCATACTTATGTCCTGATACATGTGGTAAATCACTCATAACACAAATGTTGATAATTTATAGTGATACATGTGAATGCAATAAAATTACGCTTCACAGTCAGTAGTCCAGAATATCCTACCCAATGCCATTTAACATACATGTCCCACGTGCCTCAGAAAGCAATAAACTCAGTGTGTGTCCACTTTGTAATAGTAAACACCCAAATTGTGTGGTATTGAGCAGACCTACACTGTGAAAAAGAGATGCTTTGAATTTTACGCGACTTCTAGTGTATTCTATTGATATGTTAGATTATTTTTCAGCTGTCAACATTTCAGACTTGTTCTTGATTCAATTGTACCAATATTTATGTCAAACCACATGCCAATTCATAGATTGTATGCCCTGTATGTATTGTAAATACTTTGTGCGCCATGCTTGTTGTGGAGAGCCTCCAGATTAGTTCTTTGTAACTATTTGGGCAATCCATGTGAAATATATATGTTTAAATTAAAATTGAGTATAAAACGAGGAGGCATTTAACAAATTTTAATGCTTTTATTCTTCCACTCATGAAAATTGCTTGATTATGTCTAAGTCTTGACACAGCTAGCAGGAAAGGTACAGGGAATCTTCGAACAATGTTATCTACAAATAATATGTGTACTGTAAAATGTATGTGTGTGTACGATATATGCAAGTTGATACAAACATAACCAATATCAGTTGAAGAGTTAGAGATGGGCCTAATCTTTCACTAGACATGCATACATAAACTGTGGTAAACATAATTATAACAATCAAGTAAAAGATATATATATCATTATTAATATAAATCCTGAGATTAACACACAAAAATCACAGACGTGACCAGATGCTCTACAATGGCAATTGCAGGTGAACCTCAACTGGAATGGGGTATTTCATTAACCCTTTTCTCCTTAAACCAGCACAAACTGACTGCTGGTGCATGGTCAAATGCCATATGCTTCAGTGGATGGATAGGAAAATGTAGACAACCTTGTGGCATGGTCATGTACATTAGAAACCAGGGTAATTTAGAGCTAATGTATGTGGGTTACTCACAATGGAGGGCTTCATATGTAAAAGTACTGGTATGGAGTTTACACTGATCCTGCAGAAGATAGATTCCACTCATGCTCCCCATAGCTCTACAAGTTAGGTATATGTCAGTCAGTCTTGTTAACAGTATGCAAGATCATGTTCTGGAGAACTACAGTGTTTCCAGAGAATGTCACCAGGAGAATCAAAGCCTTGTACAGAGTCAACAATAGTATATACAGGTACCTGGAATGCCCGCCAAGTGTTGCTAGTCTGTTGTGTTACCCTATATGTACTCAATATGGTTAGAAAATACCAAAGTGCAGTCCACATGGTACAGTTGTACTGTGGATATTTGAGTACTTTCACCTGTTGAAGGGTATTCTTTTGGAGGTCCCAAACTGATCACGAGCTTAGCTTTACCAGCATTTGGAGTGAGTCAATTTCCTGGGAACCACTCTGTGATGCTGGTAAGTGCCATATTCTGGACCTTCTCAATCTTATCATAGCCATGGTTGGAGAAATGCAATGCAGTGTCATCTGTACACACCATGACATTACATTTAGTGATTTAGTGATACTGTTCAGAAGGTATGTAAAGTGAAAGCTGGAGAGAACCAACATTGATGGATCACTGTGAAACTCTCAGTTTAGTGCATGGGGGTTCGACAAGGATCCATCAGTGATGGAACTTTGCAGTCTACTTGCAAGGTAGGAATGAAATCACAGATGTTCTCTGCCTTCAACACCATAACTTTCCAACTTTGGAAGCAGCATATCATGGTTTGTGGTGTCAAGGGCTTTTGTCAAATCAAGGAAAAAGGCATCACAGCATTTACATATCATGGTGGAGTTTGCCTGAAAAATAGGTTAAGGGTGCATGTGGTTGTTGAATGGGGTTTGAAAAACCAGACTGGTAGTTGGGGATGATTCAGTTATTTAGAGTATAAAACTGAGAGTGCACAGTCCTTTCCAACATTTTCATGGTGACAGGTAGCATTGAAATGGCAGGATAATTAACCAATACAGTACACACCCCCACCCACCCACCCCCGAGAGGCCCCCCCCCAGGAGAGGCCACCCCCTCTACAAAGGCCACTTCTCAGTGCAGCAAGTGTAGCCTTCACATTATATTGTCCCCCTCTAGAGAGGTCAACCCTCTTATAAGGCCACATTTCTGGTGTATTTCGAGTGGCCTCATAAGAGAGGGACCACTGTACAGTACAACTTGCTGTGTGTGACTTTCCTTTTGCCATGAAAGCATGGTCACATTCAACAGGTGGTCTTTCACTGCAGGTACATTTGCAAAGAAATGACCCTGTGGCCTTAAGCAGCAGGTGGTCTCTCACGGCAGTGGTCATATACAGCAGCTACCACTGTATCCCTGAAATACCTGCCTTTGTAGATTTAGGTAGCCCTGGTGGTTTAACAATCTGCTGGGATATCACCATGCAGATCATAAAGCTGTTGAAAATATATGTGAATGGAGTGAGAAACTGCGAGGCTTCAGCTTAAAGCAGATGGGTACTTTGGGAATCAAGTCCTGTTGGCTTCTGATATGAGAGTTTACTGGATTGTGAATATATGAACTTGAAAGACACTGCTGAGAATATAAAGCTGCAGTTACTAATGTCTTTACGGGTGAGTAAAAAATGGAGAAGGTTATTTTATTGGCAAAGGGATCCCCTGTGATTGCACAAAAATCATTAAAAGAATTGGCTATTTCACCAGCATCAGAATTCTCATCCTTTTTGATAATCTTAATGGGCTCTTGGGAAAATTTAGCTTGAAGATTTTTCCTTATAGATTTTGGTAGTTTCTTACTGTTATGAGAATATTTTGAATAGATTCAGAGATAAAATCCTTGTTTAATTTCAGGCCAATATTGTTTGTTGTCTTCGGGACCTCTTTGGCTTGGGTCAAGTCTTTGCTCAAGTATTTTCGGCCTTTTTGAATCCCTGCCACTTGTCTCTTTCATCTGAACAGAAGCCTGATGTGATATTATAGGTCAGTCAGGTCAACAAAACTCAACCTGACTTCAGTACAGTGAGCAACACACTTCAATCAGCATTTAAATACTTAATTACTCAACATGTGATCAAATGTGCATAATCAGGGTCATATTGTTAACTGCCGTCCTGTGATAAGTATTTACTGGTGGAGGAATCAAAATGTACATGTGGACTTAAATGGGTAATTCGCTTCATTCATATTTTTGAATGACCTCATAGAGATCAGTGTTAAGGTCATTTGGCCACTTAAGATCATGAACTGCAAACATGTATAGGAAAAAAAAATTGCATATCTTCATTTCTGTTGCATGGATTTACACCAAGTAGTTCAAAATTGTTTCAAGGATACCACCTTTACACATCCATGTCATGGTCCCTATTAAGTCAAGGTCGAGGTAAAGGTAATTTAGTCACATCTAATTCAGCTAAATCATAATCTACTTATGTTTGACCCATGACTCTGAGGCTTGAGAAATACAGCAGTCTATTTATTCAGCGTGCCATGTTATACACATACCTAACTGGTAACAATCAGTACCCATGCTGGTGCCTGTTTATCTGCCAACCTTTACATACTGCCTGTGGTGAAAATCCCAACAACTTCTTAATGGTGCAATAAAAGTTGTAGGAACAGGGGTAATATTTCATTTCACTTGATTCCATTCCATTCTATATGCACATGAAGAGAGAGGGAAGAGAGAGAGAGAGAGAGAGAGAGAGAGAGAGAGAGAGAGAGAGAGAGAGAGAGAGAGAGAGAGAGAGAGAGAGAGAGAGAGAGAGAGAGAGAGAGAGAGAGAGAGAGAGAGAGAGAGAGAGAGAGAGAGAGAGAGAGAGAGAGAGAGAGAGAGAGAGAGAGAGAGAGAGAGAGAGAGATCACATTAACCTTTCCCTCCCCTCCCCCCCATGACTGAGGGAACAGCTTTCCTTGGCATTTTATCTTGATAGAGCTCATCTACAATTCTCAGTCAAACTACTTTTTACTATACTATTGAAATCAGTTGAAAACACTGAAATAGACGACAACTGAACACCAGCCAGTTTTGGCTGGTTTAAGGGGAAAAGGGTTAAAAGTGCTTGCACACATGGCACTACGAGATTCCATACTCATGCACTAGACGTGGACCACCTCTAACTTTAATATTGTAAGTTTGTCAAGCCATGAAGTCCACGTCTGATAAATAATGACTTAATTTGCAACAAATATTTTAAGTCTTCTTGTCCTCATGTGCAATGCATATTAGGGCCTGCAATTGAAGTCATCAATACTATGACACCTGACAGTCAAGACTGCTGGGTGCATGCTGGTGGCACTGCCCGGGAGGACCCTATATCAATCAATCAATCATTTTATACCAGGCTCTTGGCCCACAGCCTAATTATATTAGAGCTAATAAGAATTAAAAGAAAATATAAAACGCATTTACAATTACCAGCCCATTCAGCTTTACTCACCAGTTACATGTACATCTGTTGGGAAACTCATCCTGTGAGTTCCTACATGTTTAATAAGACAAGAAAGTGTCCCAAGTTGCTTTCAACTCCTTGGGATATATGAGGTCACTCTCATTTAATGCTCTTAAAATGCTATTGTCCCTGCATTAATCCTCTGCTGTGCACTATAAACACTTTTCATTGCAGCATATTGAAGGATGGAACACGATTCCCAACATTGCACTGGTACTACAGTGGGGCAGCAGCTTAAAGAGCCAGCAAAAAAAAAAAAAGTCATTGTGTGCCACCTTCAATTTATTTATCTGTCCAGTCTTGTACATTGACCAAACATGAAAATAGTACTACATACTTGTGCAGTTGTGTGATTGCTAGCTGTCTGACCTGTTTGTCTCTGAAGATGGCACAGAACTATCGAAAATAGAAAAAGACACAACAATTCACAAAAGAATTTTGTGCTGGAAACATTGAATTAGCAGAACACAGTGATTGAGGGAACTTTGTTGTTAAAAAAAATGTGGTCATTATATATATATATATATATATATGCAGACCACCCTGTTCTTGTCTGTCCTTGCGCCATTAACCACTGTAGATAACACCTGGGGGGTACCCTAGCTGACAACACCAGCCAGTCATCCTTGCACTCTTACTAAGTAATTGATTAATTCAATTACTCTCAATCCAGGAGGTCCATCCTCTCATAACTCCTGACAGTTATAAAGACTGTATATCCAACAAAGCAAGTTCATGAGAGACTGGGGCTAACAATTTTGCATTTTGCGCTTCCCTGTGGCTAAAGGCTTGAACTCATCATGAAAAGGTGGCCTACCTATATATTAAGTCAGTGCATCAAAAATGTGTTACTGTGGACTTGTGTATGTCTTTCATAGATTGCGATAGTGCTTTTGCCCAAATTTTTCTCCATGCCTTTGAAAATTTTCTGACATTTACCCAGCCCATATTAAAACCATTGCGAGTAATCCTGCATCAACTATGACAGCATGCAGGTCAACAGATGAAAATAACATTAAATGGCACAACTTTCACACCAAAAATTCAATCATTTTTGTTTACTGATATTTCACACTGTAATGATCTTGATAAAAAAAGGTTCACCTGTGTCTAATTTTCATTTTCAAAAGTAAAATGCTAGCATTCGTAATTACCTGGGAACATCACTTTGTTTTAGGCTATTATTTCACAAGATATCTATTTCTCAAAATGACAAAATCCATAATATTCTACCATCCATTTGATTTTACAGGCTGTTGTCTCATGGATATTTCCTGAAAAAGAAAATATAAGGTGGGATAACCAAATATTTATATTCAGTAGATCTATGGCCATGTTAAGTTCCATGAGCTGGCAGGAATGGGGAACCAAGGAATAATAGCTAGTTGTGACCAGTAAAAAAATCGGGACCTGAATTGACATTTTATCATGTTACGTGCTGGCGGTGCGAAGTACTAATGCGTGGTTGGCTATCTGATGTGCCGAGCATGTAGTTGCTGTGTGTATGACAGTAAGTGGGGTCAGGGTGCGGCTGTGGTGTTGTTGGAAGGGGCACAGGAGGAGGACATCTGTACACAGCCCACCGCACACTTCTGAATGCCCCGAGCAGAGGGGGCACACACACTGCTGGTCCAGTGATCCAGCTTTATACAGAGACAGTCAATTCCATCTTTATTCAAAACGAAAGACCAATTATTGCAAATTGTCAGATGGTTGTGTATAAGTCTGGTGGGATTAGTGTGTGGCCGATGTGCGGATCGTGTTACATGATTGCGGAATCCTCCAAACAAGCTTACACAGGCTTTGGCAAGTGAGGCCAAAAAATCAATGCTAATTGTGTGAGGTTGTAAGATTTGGATCCCATCAGCTTTTCTTATTAAACTGGCAAAGAAATCATTTTGATGATGAATAAACACATTCCCAAGCCACACAGGCAGCTTTATGTTGACATATGAACTGCAAAGTGGATTATTTCTGTTAGCTGCTGAGGTGCTGCTATTACTTAGTTGAAACACAGGGTTACCCTGTGGACTCAAACCATTGTCAGCTGCTAGAAAGTTGATTCACCTCAAAATAAATAATTTGTTTGATGTGTATCCCCTAAGTTAGCTGGTAAACTATGCGAGATGGCAACATGCTGATGTGATTACTTTGAATCATAAGAAGTCAAGTACTAGCAAATGCATGTTGTAGGAATGCAAACACGCAAAATCAGTGACTGGCAAGATTGTTTTAAATTGATTAATGTTTGTGAATGTACTGATTATTGGCTTGCATGTATATAGCCATTGAAGATTGTCTGATGATGTGATGACGGCTTTCCTGTACCCATTCATCTATCTATTCAGCTGATTCATCAATCAGCTCTGCTCAATTTACCATTGTACTCTTTGTCAGTTAAACGGCAGCAGAGTTTATCATAAAACATGCATGGAGTCCAGAGAGAAAGGAGCGTCTCATGAAATTATAGTATTTTTTAAGCATTTCAATGCTAATGGCATAAAAAATTGCGTTCATTGGAATCGTGAGAATGATTCTAGATTGAAATTGCATACATGTAGAAGGACCTTTTGGTCAAGTGCCGTCATGTCTGTATATCCAGATGACACAATAAATGATGGAAGTCAGCAACCTTCCTTGACACACTACAGGCATGATGCACCCAGAGTGTGCTGAGGAAAGCTTTTTAGTTTAAATTGGCATAGAGTAGGGTCTGGGTTGGTGTTGTGGTCTGAATCTCTGATAAAGAATTTGAGTTTTGTTTTTCTAGAGAATTAAAAAATTGAGTTGTTGATTTGGACTGTGCGGGCCAAAGGCCAGGGTAGATGAAGCTGTATGTTATGTGTTAATGTATAGAGACCGTTGGTAGGGTGGGGACTGCCGTTGTGTTTGGTGATATTCTTCTCTGGTGTCTGTAAAAGTTTGTGAGAGCAGTCTGTTTGTCTCTCTCTTAAATGTATTGCGGTTGCGTGTATTGGGTGGGGGTTCTGGTCCCCTCTGCAGCTTGGGAAGTGTTTCTTTCTTGTCAAACCTGAGTCAATTTGACTGTGAGAGGAATGGTCCGTGGTGCCCCCCCCCCCCCAACAGCAGCCAATGGCCTAGTCTTTTTTTCACATTGAAGGTTCTTTAACCATCCACCTGTCCCTTTTGCCCAGGACTAAATCACAGTGTTTTTTATGGTTGTTCCTTTTACTACACATAACAGTCCCCAGCTAGGATAATACGTGTATAAGAATGGTATCTTAACTTAATTTCTACCTTAAGATTCCCAAACCATTGAAGCCCCACCCTTCTCACGGAATTCCCTAGACCCTGCATTGAAACCCAACAACCTCTCTCACCATGGCCCCCATCTTTACCCCTATGACCCCCTTAACAGCACCCAACAGTTGTTGTCCTTTTATAATGGTTCCTGTGGTCATGGCTTCACCACAGCCCCATACTTAAAACGATCTAGTTTCCCAGATAACGGTTCCCACACCTCCCATTTACTTTACAGTTCCCATGGAGTGAAGCCCCACCTCCTTTGGTGGTCCCAGACCTCGGATTAACACCTGATGGTCCCTGTGTACTAACAGTCCCCTCTTTTACCCTGATACCCCCCTTGATGGCACTCATCAGCACTTTCTTTTTTAATTAACAGTTCCAATCTGCTTCGCTTAATGGGCCATTTCCATTCCATGGTACCTGGACCCAGGCCCCCCCCCCAATCCCAAGACACAGTGTCGACATCCCTGACTAACTTTTACTAGCAGTCCCACTCACCTTAGGACAGTCTCTTGGCCTCAACATATGGTGACTTGGCTTCTGTTCATGGTGCTCTATTGTTGCTCTCCTAACATTTCCTGTTCCACTTACCTTATGGTGGTCCCCACCCGACCACGGCCTCTATATGTTAACACATACCATACGGCTTCAACTACCCCCAAATCCCTATACATAACAACATGGCCTTATCTGGCAGTGGCCCCTGAGACTCACAACACCGAATGGCCTCCCACTGTGTATACTTTACTGCCCCAGTCGAATTACATTATGACAGCCCCCACCACACCACAATCCCAAGACTTCAACACATAGCAATATAGCTTCACTTACTCTGGCCTTCAACCCTCACGGCCTCCTCAGATGGTCCCCTAGACACCTAAGGGTCCTTCTTTAGAACACTGGGTCACTTACCTTTTAGCGGTCCCCATACCTATCAAACGTCCCCGAGACCCACCTGTTCCCAACAACCAATCACCCCAGAGCACTATATTATATCAAGGTAACACACCAATCATCACACTCATGTCAAATGAGGCACACATTAAACAACCAATCAGAGATCAATTTTACTGCCAAAAAAGTATAAAAAAGGAGACCCGACTGCTTTCTGCCTACTTTTATGTCTTCTGAAGAAGCTAACCAGATTAGCGAAAAATCCAATGACCATCTCAGCAGTACTTAGCAGCAGGCAGAAACCCGCCCTCCCACTTACATTTATGACTTCTAATGACTCCAGCCCTGCTGCAGCAGGGAGTCCCATTGAGTCCTGCTCCAGCACAGACACACCCTCTCGAGAGATATAGAAAACAACTTGCATCTCTACAGAGACAACATCAGTGATACTCGGAAATCTGACATGCCAGCACCCAGTCCAGCTATGTCTTCAATCCTCCTAATTGATTCCGCCACGTCTATTGTAAGTTCTGTCAGAGACATCACTTCTCTCAAAAGAAAGAGACAAGCCAGCTCCTCGGCATCAGAGAATAAAAGACAGAAAAAGATTGTGTTGCAGGCGGTTGAATCACAGTTCAGGAGACGGAGAGACCTCAAAGAGAAAAGGGTAGGATACAACAGTAATGTATAGTACTTGGAGAGATACAGACAAAAAGGCCAAACCCCAAAGGCCAGACAATCAATATAAAATGGAACATCGGAGCAGAAGATACCAAATTCCTAGAACAGTGGTGTACAGCAACCCAAGAGTGCAAGTCTAGATTTCTAATATTACTTATTGAAAACCACAACCAATCTTTGGGACGAATAGATACCCAGATTTCAGACCTCAACCAAGTACTGGACTCACTACTACCAGAGCCAATGGACAAATGCAACGTCCAAGAACTCCCAGGCACCATCCGGAAAAATTTAAGAAAAACTCTCCCAGTCAAAACAACTCAAGTTTGACAAAGAAAGAGACACTTATCAAACCTCGAAGGGAACCAAAATGCCCACCCAATACACACAACTGCAATATGAAGGGAAGACAACAGACCATAAAACCCAACACCACCAAAAGTGAAAAAAGACTTGACGGACTTATTGTCCATTTACAGAGCTTTTAAATCTCTAAAAAAAGCTCATCATAATCTCATTATAATCCAACATGGTACCTATGGATTTTAATAAAGTTCATGAAACCTATTTATCAGAGCAGTTTCTTGTTAATTTATCCAGAATCATACTTACCCCCACACAAGTGAATATCTTATCAGAAGGGTTAACATTTTTTCCCAACACCCAACAAACCCTACATAGCAGAAATCATGGAGGACATTTTTGAATTCTCTATAAAAAGAAAACTCAAATTCTGCTTCAGAGTTTCAGACCACAACACCAACTCAGACCCGGCAAAGACGCATTTTTAGCTCAGCTGACTTGCTATTCAGGCAGAGCTTTTAGGATGCCGAGTCCTCTGTTGTCCGTCCGTTCACAATTATGTTTTTCGCCTTTTTCTTTAAAACTGTCAGCCAGATTTACTTCAAACATGGCAGCAATATACCTTTGGTGGGTCTCTACAAAGTTTTTCAAATGGTCACGCTCTAGCAATTTTTGTATTTTAATGAATTTTTGTTCTTTTTTGGGCAAAACTTAAAAAAAAGATCTTCTTCTCCGAAACCACTCACCCAATTGGTTTCATATTACACAGGAACACTTCTAGGGACTTCTAGTTCTTAATTTGTTAACCAGGTGAATCCGTGATACTGCAATTTTTTTCTGTTTCTGTTATGACTTTTTGTGTGTTTTTGCTATTTTGGACTTCTTCTCAAGAACCGTCACTGAGATTAAGCTGAAACTTTGTGGATATGTTCCCTATGTAAGGGTGAAACAAGGTTGTTCCCTAAGTGGCAGTGTTGTGGATTATTAATTATTATTAACAATTATTTTCAATTCAGATACTTACTGGCAAATGCACCTTTCCTATTGATTACTATCATGTAAGTCAATGGGCATGCTTATGCTAATTCACATTTTTTTACTTCCTCTCCCAAACCATCAACCAGATTTAGTTCAAACTTGGTGGCAATGTACCTTGGCTGGGTTTTTACGAAGTTTGTTCAAGTGGTCACGCTTCAGTGATTTTTGGACTTTTGGGAATTTTTTGGTTCTTTTTTTGGACAAATTTTAAAATATCTTCTTCTCCAAAACTACTCTCCCAATTGCTTTGATATCAGAGAGAAACACTGCTAGGGACTATTAGTTTTCAATTTGTTCATCAGGTGGCACTGCAGGTGGCACTGCATTTTTTTTCTATTTTTTTAATGATTTTTTGTGTGCTTTTGCTATTTGCAACTTCTTCTCCAGAACTGTCACTCAGATTAAGCTGAAACTTTGTGGATATGATCCTTATAGAAGGGTCAAACAAATTTTTTTCACTAGATGGCAATTCTGTGGATTCCTGATTTTTAACAATTTTTGTCAATTCAGGTACTTATTGGCAAATGCACCTTTCCTATTGATTACTATGTAAGTCAATGGGCATTCTAATGCTAATTCACATTTTCAACTTCTCTTAAACCGTCAACTAGATTGACTTCAAACTTGGTGGCAATGTACCTGAGGTGGGTCTCTACCAAGTTTGTTCAAATGGTCATGCTTCGGTGATTTTGGGATTTTTTAGGAATTTTTTGTTCTTTTTTGGGAAAACCTTAGAAAATCTTCTCTAAATCCACTCACCCAATTGCTTTCATTTCACACAAGAACACTCCTATGGTCTCCCAGTTCTTAATTTGTTCACCACGTGGCACTGCAGTTTCAAACTCAGCTGACATGCTAGTCAGGCTGTGGTTTTAGGAGGCTCATTCATCCATCTTAGAAATACTTCCAAATGTCATATGCACCAAGCTAAACCTCAACACAGGTCTATTCAGTTGCAACCTTGATTTTGTGGGACAAGCTTAGGTCAGCTCAGCACAGCACAGGCTGTTCACGCTGCTCTCTAGTTAGACATTTACCTTAACCTCACTGAAAAAGAAACAAGGTCCATCCACATCCACCAAAATTGTAAATGAAGCATTACTTGGAAAGAAAAAGAGGCATTGAAAGAGCTTAAAAACAACCTGAAAATCATCATTATAAAAAAGCCAACAAAGGCTCAGCCATAGTTGTAATGGACACCCAACTTTACAGCAACGAAGCCATGCATCAACTGAACATATGCACTTTTACACAGAGGCCAGAGAAGATGTCATCAAACACAACATCGACGCAATCCAGAAACTTTTAAACCAACTTCTAACCAAAGGGCATATCGATCACAAAACATTGGACTTCCTCATCACCACAGAATACAAAACACCACAGTTTTAACTTTTACCAAAGATCCATGAAAAAGGTGTCCTGGGAAGATCTCTTCTGAGTGCCAACAATGGAGCTACCGACAAACTTTTCCATTTCGTAGATGCCCATATAAGAACCCAAATTACCAAAAAGATACAAACAATTTTTTATCTGAGATAGAAAATCTTAACCTCAACATCCCCTATAAGGCAACTTTATTCTCTTTACCCTGGATGTGGTCTCACTTTATACAAACATCCCCGACCAAGAAGGCCCCATCGCCACTGTCTTGGCACTGAACAAAAACCCACACCCTCCATGTGAACCATGGCGATAGTCCAAATGCTTAAAGAAGTCCTACACAGGAATAACTTTGATTTTAAAACACTCCACCCAAATAGAAAGTACAGCGATGGGACCTGTGGTCGCACCAGCTTGCGCTAATCTTTTCATGCACAATCTAGAAAGCAAACTGCTGAAAACCTCCCACTTTAAATGTTTAATTGGTATTTTAGTGCTACATGTATATTGACGACTGCGTTGGCATTTGGACACATGGCGAACAAGCACTTTGAGAATAGAAAGATGGGCTTAATAAGCAGCACCCCCACCATTAAATTCACACTGGAATATTCCTGTCATAAAGTACACTTCTTAGACACCACAGTCAAGAAAAACTCGGCCAATCACTTAGACACCACTTTATACTGTAAACCCACCAACACACAAGCTATTTACATAATGACTCCTGCTACCCACAACATGTCACTCCCTTATAGTGAATATCAACTTTTTTTTCAAAATCTGCTTCAACATTGAAGCAAAGAGAGACACCTCGACCTGATGACAGAACACTTCATAAAAAGAGGTTACCTGGAGTCCATCCTATCAAGCAAGAGACATAAAGCTCTCCTCAAAACAAAAGAAGAATTCCTCTGTCCCATGACCACCACCAAAACACAGACCGACCCGCTTTCACTCGCACATGATTTTAACCCAAGGAACCTGGACACCAAAAAAATCATTTTACATTATTGGCGCATTATACAAGTTTCACCCAAATGCAGATGCACCTTTACAGAACAACCCTTCTTCCGCTTCCCTAGATGCCGGAAACTTAAAGACTTACTTGTCAGAGCCAAACTTAATTACCCCCCCACCCACCCACCCCGGGGAGACAAGGCAAGAATCCAACCAACCAACAGTATCCCTGTGTATGGCCAAATTGCAATATCTGCAGAATGATTAATAACCGAAAACGTGTCAAATCTACGTCCACAGGTGCCACTTATCCAACGGCCGCCGATATGGACTGTGAAAGTTCCTATCTAATTTATGGACACACTTGCCTCAAATGTGGCATGCAGTACATTGGCGAAAACAAAAGGAGGATTAGAACATGAATTGAGCATACATGTCCACAAACCCACCCCCCTCAACAAACACTGGGAAATAAATGAACAAGGCCAATGACATTCTATTTGTCCAAGTCTTAAAATTAATTGACAGAAACCCTGTCTTAGAATGGACCACCCTTTTCAGAAGGAAAAGAGAAAGACAATGGATCTGTAAGGTTAACACTTTAGAACCCACAGGCTTCAATGCCATGGGATAACATGCCTTAGCCTCCTTCTCATTTGGACTGAAAATGGATTGAAACTGGACTGAAAATGGATTAAAACAGGAACCAAAATGTATCCAAAGACCAAGCCAATTACACCAAACATGTAAATTCGAAATAGTGAAAATTTCACATGTTATGTTGACTCCCTGAAAATTTATGATTACAAGGCTTAATGATGTGTGAAGTGATGCCTACATCAGAAGCTTTTAGGATTATTTTTAAGGGTCTGCCCCATGGGGGGGGTCCCTTTCTGTTTTCGGGCTGTCTGTCTGTCTGTCCAGATGACCATCAAGATGCTCATCTGGATGTGCACATTCTCATTACTGGGATATCTACAGAATGCCTCCATGTATTTTGCTCAAATTTGGCAACATACTTATCTTACCTGGCAAGATGAATTGATTAGATTTGGTGTCACTATGATCTAATTTGAGCAAATGGCGGACCCTTCAGTCAACCCTTGCGTAAAAGGTATGTCTAGTTACCAGTTAACTCCTGGATTATCAGTGCTATATCACCACAATTTTCTGTTTCAAGTTTTGTGTGTGAAATTGATTTATTACCATGGTATCTGTATTTTCACAATGAATGGAATATACAGAGCTTTTAAATATATTGAACAATTAACAGTCACACAAGAAAGTGTTTTATTGGAGTTTCCCTGGAATTTATTTTGACTTTGCATGAAGTTTCTACAGGTCTGTATGTACTGATGGTGTGTTTCTTAAGCAGTGAAATTTAAAATGTCTCAATTTCTGTTTTTATCAAAAAATGTTGACAGGTGTGCAACACATTCAAATTTTAAATTCTGTTAATGTATTCCAAAATTACATCGATTATAGGTTTGGGAAAAGACATATAGAATGGGCCATGTGGTGTTGTTTTATTATATGTTGTCGTTTTCCAATGACAGATCACAAACAAGTTGTTTTGTTCCCAAATAGCAGTGGCAGTGTGGTTTGATACCAAGCCAAAAGTCAGTACAGAAAAACATTTGTGAGCACTTGCTGTTAAATTTGTATTAGGTTAGAAGTGATGTATAATGTATAACCTTTGATTTAAATCTTAATTGTTGTAACCCTAGTTAAAAAGTACAGGATTGGTTTCGGATTGAAAATAGATAAATTGGGAAGGATTACTTTTGGATTTAAAGGGAGTTTTGTTGGTTTTAAAAAAAATTTTAATGGCTTGAAAAGGGGTTTTAACTGGATTGATTGAGTTATACTGGATTGATAAAGGGGATTCAAATTTGATTCAAAGTGGAAGTGTATGTTTGAATTATGCAAATTAGGAATGCTGGAGTTTTCTGAACAGTGCAAAATGAATCCCAATTTACATATCTATATATAAGGAGTTTTTAAGGATTCTTTTTAACTCCCAGAGTTTTATTGGGTTCTTTTTTAACTCCTTGGTTATGAGTGACTTGACAAGTGATCTCCACGGGGTGGCAAGGTACATCAGCTCACTTCGAAAATTTGTAAAAGCTATAACCCTCTATGTCATAATCACACAAAACTAGTTGATCAATGTGTAGAATCTTATTCTATTTCCACTACACCTTTCATGACAAACTTTATGCAGGATTAACACTGTGAATGCACTTACTTTCACATGTATTATTTTTCACCATTTTTGCTTTCAGGCACTTCACTGATTTTTAAGTTGACTATGTGGGTCTTAGTTCCCATCATACCAATGTTAAAATATAATAATATTTTTCACTGTGTTTTTGTTTTCACGGTTTTGTGTCAATCCAAAGTAGAAAGAAAACTACAACAAAATAAAGTGAGTTTAAAGTACAGAAGAGTATGCAATCATATACCAAATGATATACATTAGATGTTCAATATTTAATAGCTCCACTCTGCAAGCTCATGCATTCTGCCTCCATCCTGTGATGGATTAAAAGATCATGTTGACAAATTTGTAAGCTGGTACACAAGCCCTGTATGCTCAGTATGTGTGCAGAACACTTACTGTTGCAGTGAATGTAATCCTTATCCGATTTTGTCCCAAAGATCCATCAAACATGTATTCTTTCTCTTCACGAGAAGTTTCTGACTGTCACTTCACCAAAATGGCTTCCTTCCTGCAAAAAAAAAAAAAAAAAGCATGATGGGAAGAATTGTCTATGCAAGGAGTTTTCTCACAGTAAAAAAAATTCAAATAAACTTGAATTAAATTGCCCTATTGTAGCTCCTTGTTAGCTCCAGAAATACTCTTTGTGATGGCTTGTTGTGAATAATTTTATGGCAAAAAGAATCCTTGTTAAATATTAAAAGAACCCAAAATGAATGTAATTTCAGTCCACAAATAAGACTTTTGTTTGACCAGAGGGAAATTATACATTTTCTGAAGGTTAGCAAACTGGAAATTCTTTTTATGTAAGAATTACACAGAAATCATCATTATTCACCACAGATGTCAATTCAGTTTATTCAATTTTCATGATATAGATCTCAAATCTGCAGCAAACTTAAGTTTATGCAATGAATAATAATGAAAGAAATGTTTCATATTTTTACAATGTGGTGCTATTTTGTTACCAGTCTCTTAAAAATAACTTTTCTTTTAATGTGTCATCATTCCAACTTGAAACATCTGTATCTCAGAAACAACAAGAAATATTTAAAATTTGAGACACTTTTTAAAATTTCCAGTGTATTCTGCAGTTTGTCATAATTTGATGTGGAAATGTGAATCTACAGTCTTACATACAGAAAAGTATTACTCATCACCAAGATCACTGATGACCTATGTGTATCCTTAAACAAACAAAAAAAGGTACAAACTGCTAGTGAACATTTTGTCTACTGAACACTCTCATGTTGTATACTTGTTGGACCATCAAATTAGATTTTTATGTCAATGTGACACGACGAGTTTACAGAGAGAATTCTAGATGTAAGAGTCACATGCACTCATGTATCAAGGTTCCCTATTTCTGTTTATTGGCGTGTACATTGAACACAATAAAAACAGCAGAAAAGAACAAAGAAAGATTTACTTTGTAGCCGGTCTGTCTGTGTGTGTACAACTTGAAAGGAGGACTGTAGTGGCCTGTTGAGGAATGCCATCTCTCAATGTTAAAATTTCACCTACAGAATTACAGATGCATGTACCAAAGTTTGGAAAGTGCACTTTGCAATGATTTTTTTTTTTTTTTTTTTTTTAAGCTCTACTGACCAAAGGTTGCAGGGCTTACATGACCCTTCATGTGTATCCATCTGTCTGTCCGTAAACTTTTGCTTGTTAGCGCAATATCATCCACAGTTTTCAAGTTAGCCCAATTTAACTTTCAGGACTTACAGGGTGTGTGAAAATCTAAGCCCCTTTTGATATCGGTGGCTCCACTTACATTATTATGTACTCTAGGGGTCAAAATATGAAAATCTTGTGAACACTCTAGCATCGAAAGTGTATGAAAATGTTTGCCAACATCAATGTTTGTGGTGCCATCTATAGTATTTGGTAATACACAGGTCAAAATGTGAAAATCTCAGTTTTCAAGTTAGCCCAATATAACTTTCAGGACTTACAGGGTGTATAAAAATCTAGGTTCATTTTGATATTGGTGGTGCCACCTACAATATTATGCAATATAGGGGTCAAAATATGAAAATCTTGTGAACACTCTAGCATCTTTAACTTTTGGCAGATATTCACCAAATTAAGTGCAATTGTGGGGAGGTCAAAGTCTAAATTGATAATAATACTAGTGGCGCTACCTATAATTTGACAGAAATTATGAGCCAAAATGTGTTTTAGAATATAAAATTCCTTATCTTATTAATAATTGGATTAGACATGCTAAATTTAAAGGATATGTAGACCATTTCCAAAGCTAAGATTTTATATAATATCAGTGACCTTGACATATTTTTGTGAGGTCACCATGCTTGTAAAGTTGAACGGGGTGATTTTGTTATGACAGAATGTAACTTGGATTTTTGGATATTTTCAATGAATTTTTCATTCTTTTTTGGGGGGCAAATCTGAAAAAAATCTTTTCTGAAAAAGCTCATCAAATTCCTTTGATATCACACAGGAACACTCGTAGGGACTCCTAGTTCTTAATTTGTTCAACAGGTGATGCTGCAATTTTTTTGCTATTTATTTAATGCCTTTTTATGTGTTTTTGCTGTTTTTGATTTCTTCTCCAGAACCTTCATTCCTGTTGTATCTTTGTGGATATGTACCTTGTGAAAGTGTCAGTTGTTCATTGGATGGCACTGCTGTGGGTTCCTGATTTTTACCCTTCGGCCTTACATGAGGCCGAAGTGTATTGTCATCCCCTGCGTCGTCCATATTTTCACACAAGAGGATTTATAGATAACCTGTGTGCTTTAAACAATGCAAATGAAATAAAGGGAAATAGGAAAAACATATATCCCAAAGAACTAATATTAAATCTGGAAAGTGAAAGTGGTACAAAAGCTACTTTCCTTTATCTGGATATAGAAATAAAGAACAACTAGTATGTAACAAAAATATTTGACAAGAGAGACCAGTTCAAATTTGATATTATCTCCTATCCTGATCTGACAGGAAACATTCCAGAGAGACAAGTATATGGAGTTTGTATCAGACAAGTGATACATACTGCTAGAAACACCAAACTTTTTAGTGATTTTGTCAATAGAGTCAGAACTCTGTTGCAAAAAGTACAACGCAAAGGTTATAAAAACAACAATTACACAAAACTCTGTTGAAATGTTTCCAGAGATATGACCAAATACCTAAAAAATACAACACTAACTCAAGAACATTAGTCAAACAATGTCAAGATGGAGCTTGAAATGACAAAGTGTAATCCTCATAGTGTTTAGACTGGTAAAAAGGAAAGTACCTGGGGTAAAGTATACTTATCCCACCTAGGGAATTTTCTCTAGTCCGTCTTAAGTCAAAAGAAAAAAAAACAAAAACAAAAAAAACATGATCATACTCACATTTTGGCGGATTTCTTTCATTTCAACCATCATCCAGCATAGTGGAAGAGGTGGCTTCCAGCTTATACCTTTAGTACACTTTACCTCATAACACCTCTAGTCAACTTTATGGTGCTAAAAATTGAATTACTATTTACCTGTTTATACCAGTGTTGGTATGGTGGAATACATATAGTGTATGAAGCTTTTAAGTTTCAAAGGACATGTCCGTCCATGGGTCTGTCTGTCTGTTTGCCCTTCTGTCCGTCCATATGATATGGGTATATATTACCAGTATAACTTGAGAAATTTTTGACATGGGACTTCCAAATTGCACATGGTTGACCTTGACCTATTTTTTAAGGTCACATAGTGGTCACATATGCAAAGTGACGTTACTGCTGTAACTCTTGAAAGCCTGCATCTAGCAATCTGAATTTTACGCAAAAGAAGCATCATGGAGTGATTCAGAACCCCACTAAAAGTTAAGGTCATACCTGTATATTTGACCTTTTTAAGGTTCAAATGTCAAGTGTGCAATGGTGACACTGTTGTAAGTAAGAAGTTTATGACATACAACTTCCAAATTGTACATGATTATGCACCTCTATAAAACTTCAGTAGCCTGTAAGCATGGGTAACCTTCTTTTCAAGGTCAAAGGGGATTTTCGTCAAATTTGGTTTCAGGGTGATAATTAACTTGATATTTTTTTTGAGGTAGGACTTCCAAATTGCACTTGACTGTGCACCACTATGAGGCATATTTTGAGTTCAATAATGATGACATTGAAAAGTAGGTCAAGGTCACACATTGATCACAAGTGGAAGTGGCATTACCACACTAATGCTTAAAAGCCAGCATCTAGCAATCTTAATCTGACACTAAAGAAGTATCATGGCTGCGGATTGCACTCTTATAGATAAAATAACACTGAATAGAACATGTAAGTATTTCTGATATTATGGGACACAAAATATGATAACTGATATTATGGGGCAAAACTCATGACAATATTTACCAAGATCAATTGAAAGATGAAAACATTAATTGCAACCGAAGGGTATTTGGTGCTTTGCACGGTATTTTTAACGATTTTGTGCTCTTGTGACTGTTAGCAAAATATAAAAAATCAGGTTAAATGTACATGATAACGTTGTTATAATAGCGATGGTAGCAAATCTTACAAATTGGCTTTTATCCAGGCTATGGTTCCTATAAACACTTAATTAGGAAAGTTACAGGGAGCTACTTTACAAATTAAACTGGATGACATTGAAAGCATAATTATGTTTAAAAAGACAACAAAGGTGTATGAGTCACTGAATTGAATTGTTTGGATGAATAGCTCTGAGGTTCAGAGGAACAAGATTGAAAAGTTGCAAGAGCGGGCCTTGCGTATTGTACTTAGGGAGGACAAGTCAGCATATGCCAAACTTTTGACCGTGGCTGGTATCCCATCTATGAGGGTGGGATATTAATCCTGTTTATTGAAAGAAGTTTATTAATCTGTCAATCACACAAATCCCAGTTATACCAATAAGCTATTAACAGCACAAAACAAACTACAGTTTAATAGGAACCCACGTCCTAAATCTACCAAAAGTTATTATGACTAAATACGGCCTCAAATCATTCACATATAGAGGAGCAAAATCACGGAACTCACTCAACGACACCCACTGAGGTCAGCTGAATCACTTCAGAAATTCATGAAAGCAATCTAACTTTTTGGTACTCAGCAATATAAAGCCTCTTGGTGTAGTTGAGTGAAGAACTACAGATTATAAGTATTCCCCCATGAGTGGGCCATTGGCCATGGTCAAGTGGAATTATGATGATGTGTATTGAGTATATTGTGTATATTTTAGCCTTGTGTGTCACATTTTACTTTTTATACATATGTTTTAGCTCTTATTCCACATGGACTACACTAGTCCCTGGTGGACTAATGTTCTGTGTAATGTTCGACGAAAATTAAAATTTATCTATTGTCTATCCATCTACCTGTCTGTCTGTCTGTCTATCTAATTATCTATCTATGAATAGTATGCTACCTATCTATATGCTTGATACATTTAAACCTGTAAAAGATGTTCATAGCTTAAACCTGTGATAAGCTTAAAGACCAATCTCTTTTTGCCTAAACCCCTAAAACCTCATATATTAAAAGAATTGCAATGATAAGGAACAGCTTACCCAGCAATGTTAATGACTCTCCAAGCTTAGGGACATTTAAACAAAGATGCACAACCTTCATATTGTCATTGCCTTGACCAATAATCAACCTGTTATCTACACCAATATACTTGTGAAGCACATGTAGAGATGCAGTTACCATACAGTACAGCTGCTTCGTGTAAATATTGTGACTTAGCTGTATCCATGTATGTTTTACATAGATTGCAAAGCAGGCTGAGCCAATGTTAATGACTGTCCACTTGGCACAGATGTTGATGTGTATACTTCCTACCTTATTGGGACAAGGAGGAAACAGAAGGACTCGGAGAGGATGACTGTGAACAGTGAGAGTGGCAGGAGCTTTTTTCTATTTGCTCCCCAGGCCAAGAATTGAATCCATATTGCAGGTGTGAAAAGCAAGCACATGACTGTGTGTTTTATCTCAGCCAACCATGCACCGGTCAAACTGACTTATTGGCTTATAACTTGGTTATAGTGGAGTCTGTCACTTTCCATTTACAAAATGATGACCCTTGAACTGTATGATTGAAGACTTGTATTGGAAACAGTGCTGATGGTCTTAGACAAAGGTGATGTTGATATTATCCTAAAAAGTCAGAAGAGCACTTCAGTATATGCATCCAAGGTCAGCTGAGCACAGGACTGTCACAGTCCTCATGTGTACTGAAGTTTTGACTTCTCCAACTTTACAGTATAGCAGACAGAACAATTTGTTTTACCAAGGAACCTGTATCTCTTTCAAACTTCTTGCTCTGACATAAATGACACACACAACTAGTGCACCCCCCCCCCCAAAAAAAACCAGTCAAACTTATCAGATTAGATCCAGTTTCTTACATGACAGTTTTACACACAAGAAATACAAGTATGTGCATAAAAGTAGACCAACATTGTGAGTATGTCTTACCCAAGGTTTGTCACAAACTGACTTTTGAAAGTTCTGTTCTCTGAACCTCATCATTTGTTAATCAGTGCGAGGAAATTCAGCAGAGTGGCAGACTGTCACAGCCTCTTGTTTTCACATATTATATATAGAGCTGAAGGTTATCAATGATGCAGAAGGAAATAAGAAATGTTGAAGGCATCATGCAATCGGAGCACTCTTTCACTGTGACAAGAGTAAAAAATTGCAGGACCATTCAGACCCCAACCTCTTATTGTGAACAAAATCACACTAACGCTGTTTAAAACTGCTATCTTATCTTACATTCTTATAAACCAATAAGAATGCATCCTAATTTCAATATGATTATGTTTTTTTCTCTTTTGCATGTTAACTGTTCTGTGCACTCACATGCTCAGAGAGAAAAAAAGTACATTTGCGACCATTTTTTCTATGCAAAAGCAGTGGGTAATAGAAGTTGGTTGATTGATTCAGAGGGCTTTCAATATCTCTCCTCTGCTGAAACAGAAGATTCTTTGCTGGAGGGTGTTTTTCATGGTCTTCCTGATTGATTTTGTTTGTATGTTGCATGTCACCTTGAATTTCTTTTTTTTGGTCATAAGTTAAAGACCACATTTATCATCTGTCTTACATGGAAATATATACTCATTTACCCAACTTAAAGCTACACATGTCTGAGTGCTTGCCAACTATGCATGCATGGGAGTGTGTACACGTCTGAGTGTATTTTGCATGATCATTTCACTCAAGCTAAATCTGTATTATGAAGTACTTTAATGTGGACTCCGCCCCTGTATAGTATACATATGTGCCATATACAGTATACAAAATGTATTATCAATCTCCCATGGTTCGTTCAGATAAGGATCAAATAAACAATTACACAGGTGTAATCATTCAAACATCAGGTCTCAGGAAACTCTTGACATTAAAAGTATATCAATAAACTCGAATGACGCATTTCACCTGTTTGCATGCCATCACACACATTATTTCATAGAATTTGTATTGTTTCAGGAAAAAAAAATCCTTCATGCTCTGAGATGGCGGAAAACACCATTAAGTTCAGTAGTGTAATGGTTAAACCTGTTAACAGTAGGGAAATTTTGCCCCAAAAGTGGTCTGTAGAGAAGTACATAGCCTATAATCTATTGTGAAGCTGATGATCATTAATGGGGATCCCTCCCCCCAGGGGTATATGCAGTCTGTACAGTGCAGTTTGAAGCTTGTGGAGCTGACATGTACTGGTAATGGACAGCAGACTCTGCTGCCAAGCAGTGGGCAAGAGGCTAAGCCGCGGACTGTGTCAGTCATCAATACCCACCCCCACACTGCTGCTCTCCATGCCTTGTATGGTCAATTAAGCCAGCCTCCTGCATCCATCTGCGGCCAAGCTCTCATGAATTTTTCAGTAGAAGAAACCTCCAGAGCCACTCTGACTGGCTTGATGATAATGAAACAGTCGTTTTTATTGGACCACCGCAGCCAATGAATAGTGAAGCAAATTTATGGTAGCCCATGGATACCAGCCTATTCCTAGAACTGGAAGGTTTTCGTGTGCATTTACGTCAAAGTTGAAGGGCGGATTTCTAAATTTAAATAGCTGTGAGCATCCCCAGCTCGGTCTTCAGAGGAACACAGCAGTCACAATCAGGTACTGTCAATTTTTATATGTTCCTTTCGCATCAGCAAAATTTGTATTGTGAAAGTACATAATTGTGTGCAACTTTTTGTCTGAAAAAAGTGTTGGTTCAAAACAAACAAGTTAGCTGTCAAAAAAAGAAAAGTTTTACTGTTCTTTTTTTTATATTGCATAGGTTGTAAATCAGTCTACTTTCTGTACAGATTGCCAGTGGTTCTGTTGGATATTTTATCAAGAACAGCTTTCGGTAGACTTTTGTCATCACTTTTAAAGCATATTAAGCATCATTTCAGACACATGTTTATTTGAAACTATTTCATCAACATTATTGATACTTTTGAGCATTTTCACTGACTTTGCTGCCACTTGTTTCGTCTCGTTTCTTATTTCATCAACATGATCAATATACATCGTTATGTGTGATGATAATACTGTTCACTTTACTAAAAAACATAAATGTAGTTCTTTCATTTCATAATTGAAAATACATATACACGTAGTTAATTGTGAGTAGCAGAGGCAGTTCCTTAATGCTTTAATACAACTGCGTAAATAGGCCCATTATTGGGATTATTTATCCATTTAGGTTTCATGGAAATATGTGCTGTGTCGGTGAAAGACAGATAGTAGTCATTAATACATGCAATGTACCCATCTCAAATATGCCAAGCCATGGTCAAATCAATCTCTACAATATTGTTTTGAAATGAAACTGCTGATCTGAGGCTGTCAGCCCTTTTTTCACACGAACTGTAGCTATTTTCCTGGTAATTAAGCAGAGTTCTTGATGGTTTTGGTGTCAGGTTTATCATTATGCTTTTTTTAAATAGGATCTTCATTATTTATTGAATGAATAATTTTTCATTATTAAGAAGAAAGGAATTATTAGACCTTGAAGCAAAATTTTACCACAAATCTTGGTACATGTACATAAAACTATGAGTGGAAGAGAATGTTGTGCATGTGTCAGCAAAACAGTTACAATAACAAGATACAGGTTTCGTTCACAGCAAATGTGTCTGCGTACCTTCAGATTAGTGTATGCGTGGGTTGGAATGGTGTATATATATCTGTATATCTTTGGCTTGCTATTATAGCTTAGTTTAACTTGCTATATTTTGTCATATGATAATTAACTATGCAATGGTCAATGAGAGATACTAGATGAGACTTGTGAAGGCTATGTGTAATAATGTAATAATGATTTAAAACTTAGAATTCTACCAAATTAGCATAAATTAACATGCTAAGATTTTAACTTGAAGTCTTTCAATATTCATTTTTGGAGGAAACTGGAATACCATATATATCGATCTGTGTCAGGCTTGAAGATGGCCGGTGAAATTTTAGAATCAAAATTACGCCCAATTTACATGATCTAAAATTTGGTATTCATTGGATGAACAGAACAGTCAATAGGTTACATGTATATAGGGCTCAATAGGTTACGTGTATAGGGCTTAATAGGTTACATGTACAAGCGTCAATAGTTTACATGTATAGACCTTCTGAAGCATCCCACCTTAATTTCTTGATTTTTTTTTTTTTTGAAACATGTACTGCTCAGGATTCACTATTTTATCTACATTTCTATGCTAATTCAGCTGTAATATGCTAGGTAATAATGATTTGACATTTGAGGCTAACTGAAGTTATTATATATATATATATATGTGTGTGTGTGTGTGTGTGTGTGTGTGTGTGTGTGAACATGTATACACTGTACATATCAGTTTAAATGTACAGCAGCATTCAAATTCAATGCTACACTCAATTGTGTTTTATAATTCATTTTGTCCAACGCATCAATTTTGAGACAAAAGACTAAGCACCAAACACAGACTTCTATATGTAACTTTGTGGTAATTACTTCACAAAGGTGCTTGAGCAATGTTTTATACATAGGTACATGCATTTATACATACATACATGTATATATATATATATATATATATATATATATATATATATATATATATATATATATATATATATATATATATATATATATATATATATATATATATATATATATATATATATACATATATATAGTGAAACCTGTTTTGAGAGACTACTGTAATGAAAGACCACCTGCCTAAATTTAAGACCATATTTCCAAAGTCCCTTTTGCTATCTCTCCATGTTATTGCACCTGCATTGAGATACCACCTGCCCTATGTGACCAGTATTTGGCCTACTTTAGGGTCAGTCTCTCAAAACAGGTTTCACTGTATATAAAAATGTATATATATATATATATATATATATACACTATCATATATTGTCAAACAAATAGTGGCCAATAAAGAAAAAAATGTTATATATAGACTTTTAAATTTTATCCTTTCCCCCTTAAATTGGCTAAAACTGGCTTGTGGTCTAATGTCGTCTGCTTCAGTGTTTTCAACTAATTTCAACAGTTATGAAAAATAGTTTGAGAGGAAGTTGTAGATGAGACCTATCAAGATCACATGTTGCAGGTCAGCAGCTTTCCTTGGCATGGGTTGGGCACTTATGCCACGGAAAGCTGTTAACTTAGCCTTAATTCAAGGCTGAAAGGGTTATACAAATACCTACATGTACATTAAGTCTATGAGGTTTGATGTGGTATGTTTTCTGAAATCATAAGGTTTACACTGCATTGTTCACAACAAAAGGTCTTTGTGGCATTCAAGTATTAACCAATCATTGCTTGGTTTTGTGGACCAATCACCAAGCCACAAAATCAGGACCAATTGCCAGCACCACAAATATGGAGCCTGCATCTGTATCAGTGAAAACCTGCACGTTTACACACACACATACTTATGGTACCAAATAAAAATGAAATTAGTTGAATGCCAATAGTTAAAGACTTCACAGTCACACTTGCTTTCATTATAGTCCCACACAATTACTACGTATGTTAATCTGCATATACAATAATCCATATCTGTACAATTTTGAGCATGATGTATTGAATATTTCTAGCATTTTTAGTAGTTTGATATACTGGTGCAAAAAAAAAATAAATAAATAAAAAAATAAACTGCATGATCATGTTTATGTTGTCATGAAGTATGATGTGACAGCTATATCAGATAAGCTGCGTTGTTTTCATTATCCATGGTTACATATGACAACACAACAAATATTTATACACTGTTGCTGTGAACCCAACCCCTCCAGACAGGGTGTTTATTCCATGTTGACCGTGAATGTTTGATTTGGAAAGAAAATCTGGGCCAGTATGAATGCATAATGTATACCAGCCACTTGTACCACATGCTGACAGGAGTTCCTTACTACAATGCGATATTTGCCAAACATTCTGTTTTGCACAATTGGTATGGCTTTACATTTTCATTGACGTTAGTCTGTGTGAAATGTTGGTAGTCATGGGATGCGGACTTGCAAAATTTGCCTGGGTTTACAAATTGTTCATCATGCTGGTGACATCGATCCCCTTTGAGTATCAACAAATTTTGTTTCCCCACACAAACTCCCTATATGACTTTCTTATGTCTCTGAAGAATTTAATTAGACCCTCAAGCAATGGCTTCTCATTTGATTGACATATCTAATGTGGGTTTGATGGTTAAATGGACCGATGACTGAACAGAAGTTTTCAGTTGCAAAAAATTTGACATAAAGTTGCTTGGACTTACAGATGTCAATCTGAGTGACCAGCACTGGAAAAAAAACAAACCCTAAAGAAGGCATGCACAGTCAGTAACCCATTTATTCAAAACTTCGACAGCACCACATAGTTATCAGAAAACTTCATTACATATATCTGTTTGTGTTTTATTGGCTATTTCATGTTCAAGTGGGATCACAATAATTAATTTTGTGGTTTATTGACTAAAGTGGATTACCGCAAACCACTATTTAGCCCAAATAGATGTGGCAATAAATAGTAACATAAAAAGCCCATTTTAAAAAAAAATGATTGGTCTTGAAATAATATTTTTAGCTCAGCTGACTTCTCAGTGATTTTTGGATTCTTTGGGATTTTTTTTGGATTCTTTGAGATTTTTTTTTCTTTTGAAAATCTTTAAATCTTGGTCGGGATGTAACTTTGATAAGTGTCTACCTATTTTATCTTATCCCAAGTTCACTGAAGCTGATGGCATGTGACCAGCAGCCAGTTCTGGCCGGTTTAACTCATTCCATACCAGTCCCTGATTTTTCCGTATATATACCTAGATTTAAGACAGCAATTGCATATTTAAATTCCTCATGAAAAGAGCTTTCGTTCAAGTACTAACATGCCTATAGTCTTAAGTCAGTGGTTCTGGCACTACCTGGCCATTCATGCTGCAGCTGCCACAAGGGCAGCTGCAGCATGACTTGCCAGGCAGTTCCAGAACCACTGACCAAGGCCTGTGACCATAGTATGGAATGAATTAAGGAGGAAAGGTTTAAGGTCCAGTACATTATTATTTTTTTCTCCAGGAATGCCTTCAGTGTTGCCATTTACATGACTCAAATCATTGAGACTATTTCTGTGCCGTTCCAATGTTTCACTGGTTTCACTGTAAAGGGGCTATTTATTGCACTGGCCATAGAACTGTCACAGTCCTTTTGTCATGATCATGAAACAACTTAATCATGCTAACAGAAGTCTTAAGTGAATGTTACAACATCACTCATTCAGCCATGCGATGGTTGCGCTGAGTGTAATTGGTTGGTCAGATTTGACATGACTTCTGAAAATTAGATCCTGTGATGTGGTAATTGTTCAGATTATTTCATCAAAAGGATCCATCACACAGTCATTATGACATGGTTAAATTGAGGTGCAAGTTGTCTTGCATGGCCACGCTTGCAGTCTGGCCGTCATAATAGATGCTCAATTTAGATGATCATATGTGTGGTGTTTTATTAATTTGGTTCCTAATGGAAAGTGGTCTAGCAACTTATTGCAACCCGCTTTGAATGGAGCATTATGTGCATTAGGTTAGGCCATGAGGGACCCCTTCAAACTACCACACAGCAAATGTTTCTACACTCCTGTTTATTATTTATTGATGGCGTATTATAAGACCAGCAACTGTGAAATGAACAGAGTGGTCTAGTGATTGGTTGCCTCTAATTGCGTGCGCCTGTACAGGCAGTACGAGGGAGCAGTTGCCAGGTGGGTGCGCCTTGCGTGTACAAGATGCTGGTACCACAGCACTCATAGCCAGCCTTTCTGTGTGGAGGTGGCTTGGTTGTGTTTTAAAATGAGAAAAACAACACTTTCTCTCTCTTTCAAAATCTAGAGGTATTACAGTGATGCCAGTTGTGTCATGTCTATTTGTAACAGGCTTTATTTAATCAATAAAAATATGTCAGTGTATGTTTTCTTGATTTTGTTTTGTATCATAATGGATATTGCAGTAAGTCACGAAAAGTGTTTGGTTGCATGATCCATATTGTATGGACGTCTACAAAAGTATCTTATAGAGCAATGTTTGTGTTATGCCAAGTTTTATACCTCATGCAATGTTGGGGAAAAAAAGAAACTAAGGTTCCATAAATGTGTATAGTTGTTCCTTGTAATCAGTATTTTCATCAAGTGCTAAATGTTGTATTGTGCTCAGGTTGTTAAAAATTGTGGTTTTTGGAATTTCGCTGCAGACACACAGAATTATAAAAAGTACAGAAATACACACTGTACATGTGTAGTTTAAGCCAATGGTCTATCAACAGGATTAAGTTTAAAATACTAGTGTTGAAGAAGGGCAGGTGATCAATTTTCTCATGATAAAAGACTGCAAACTCAGGTGCCCATCCTTCATCTGTGTTCAAGAAAACCCGTCTAAGGTTTATTTGCCGTCTTCCAAGGATACTGTCTTCATGATAACTTTGCTTGTATTGTTGTGGATTTGGGAGTTCACAGTATGTTTGAATCAAATTGTGAACATTGTGCTGTCAGCGAGAGTCTGGCATCTGTGTCAGTTATAATTGTGTAGGTTTTGAAGACCCTGACAGTTCTTAGTGGATTTAGTTTGTATAATCATTTTTATCTGTACTTCATCACCTGATGCCAACCCAATATACATACATGTATTATCATGTATATTAAGATGAGATGATATTTATTGTTGCAACTGATACCCTCATTATAGGTTGCATGTCGCATATACATATATGAAATACACATTATATACATTAGATTAAAATTCATTTGGTTGTTGAAGCCTAGAATTTTTCAAATGTGACAATACATGTATATTCATTAATTCCTAGGTTTAGACATGGACACTGGACAGTAACTGGATCAGCTTTGGAGCATAGATAGATTGGATTGTGATTTTTTGTTTTTTGTTTTTTTGTTTTGTTTTGGTTTTGGTTTTGGTTTTGGTTTTGGTTTGGTTTTGTTCAGAATTACAGGTAAGGTGTTGTTTTTGTTTGTGTAACTAAAGTTTACACAAAAGTAACAAAAGGTCTGTAAACCTCACTGCAGCATACAAAGGTACAACTATCATGCCACATGTCCATGTTCCTAATTTATAGCATGCAGGATGCATGTCACAGTTTATTTTCTCTCTGAGAATATGTACAATTTGTGGAATTTACTGAGGGCATATGGAAGGAAGCTATTTTGAAACCTGTTCATTTTACAAAAATGTTACGGGATAGGCAGGGGAACTCTGAGTGTGGTACCAGTATAGTTTCCTTTCAGACATCAGCAGTTGATGTAATGTAATCATTGGAAATAACATTTTCTTAAAGCTGTCTTTCTGTTAAGATCTTTCTGCATTTCCAAAGTCTTAAGATTACCAGGCTATCAGAGAACAGTCTTAGCTGTATAAGGTCTTTGAAGAAGATTTTAAGGCTTCCACTGCCCTTTGACCAAGAAGTGTACTTTATACTGCTGTGACTATGTTTGGCTTTCTTCATTTGTGGTCCAGTACTATTGGTCCCTGAGAATGAAAAACAAGTTTATGTGGCCATGTGTTATTGGGTCCTTACAGATCAGCAGCCGAGATAACAAAAGTAATCTACATGTATTTACAGACTTTGTGTCAGGTGTTTTTATGTTGGAAACTAAAACTGAGGTTTTTACAAATTTGGGTGCAGTGAGGCTGCATTTAATAAACTAAACACAGTATACTATATTTAAAAAAATTCTGAGACATTTTAAAAGTTATATATATAGGCCCACATCAATTCTGTAATTTCAAGATTTAATTAAACCTGTAAAAAGTAATATAGACATGAGAGAATTTATTTAACAAACTAGCCTAGATACTGATTTTAAAAAATCTCAGACATTTAAAGGTGTATAGGCATACATTTATTCTGCTATTTCAGGATTTTATTAAACCTGTAAATAGTAATATCAACATTTGCAAAGGCATACATGTATAAAACTTCATATCTTTGTCACAAATCTATCTGTTTGCTTAATAGCTAGCTCACAAAGTTTTAAATTCATTTGTATTTGAAATTTTTAAATAAAATTCTTTTCAAAGGTATACTTTCAAAATGTTTACAGCCATTCTTTCCAATCTATGGACCGCAAAATGTAGCACAGCAAAAGTTATATGAAAATCACCTTTAATATGACCTTATACCTTAATGAATGCTTGTCTACTGCACTGTAGAACATTGACTTTGAAACCTTTGACAATATTGATGGTATTTTATCTTTCTACTATTTCTAGCTGTGTTTGTCAGCATTCTGGGAATATATTGGATATCGCCAAATTACTGTCCAGCCTGAGGACAAGCCATGGCTTGACAGTATAGTCGTATTTTAATGAGAGAATATGATGGTGCTTGGAAATGCTTGAAAAAGTGAAATGATGCAACTCAATCTGAAGGCCATTTTCAGTTTTCACTAGCAAACCAGAAAAAGTGATTTTTAGTACAAACAAAATTTGTCTGTGATCACTTAGCATATAAAGAGCAGAAAGTGATTCCAAAAATATAATTTCTAAAAAGAGTAGATCATTCAAGAAATTTGTTCTTGGATGTAAAGAATGTTAGTTTTTCCATCCATTGATTTTGCACAGAAAGTTGTAACATCTAATTAACAGCAGACTTATTAAACATGTACATGCATTGGTCTCCTAATCATAAACCATGTGTTCTAAATCATTACCATGATCATGTAGTCACTGTATGTTATGCTCACACTTTTGTAAAAACGGGGTGCTATATCATCATCATCATCATCATCATCTGTTCCTTGTAAGGTACTTGATCTCAAGTATTAAAGCAACTGCCATGGCACATCCTGATGCAAAGCTTGGGGGCAAATAATAATTACTTGTGGCTTGTCCTACTCACAGTCTGCTGTCTGTGATGCAATTCTTGCGAGAAACATATCTCCTGATTCACAAGCCAAATGAAACTCAAATTTACCTCAATTGTACCTTGACACTATTTCTTGGCCTGGTCACATTTTGGTGACCTTGACCACATTTTCAAGGTCACAGGACCCATATGTGTGTGCAAAAGAAAGAGCATCCAGTCTTGTCTTGTCTATATTTATATTCTTGTCAGGTTGTCTTTTACACTGATCTTATGATTTGTTAACTCTGACTGTGCTTATTTCATGTACCATTACATATTTATTTAGCCTGGATCAATATGCTTATTTAATTATAATAGTTGGTTGTCATGGCCCCAGGTTATAATTGTAATTTTTTTAATCTACTGACTGAAAGTAAAGAATAGTAATCTGTCTGTCTGCCTGTCCGTCAGTGCAAAATTTACATACATGTGAACATAAATGGAACAGTACATACGGAGTATATATTAGTTGGTGTCTAGTTGGAAAAAGAAATTCAAAAGAACCAGGTTTGTTATGATGGAATCTGGGCTAAATCAGGTCTCTCCCAAATTTGTTCAAATGGCAATGCTCCAGTGAATTTTGTTTTGTATGAATTTTATGTTCATTTTTTGGCAAAAACCTTAACAATTCTTCTCCAAAACACCAAGCCAATTGCTTTGAGATTGCATAAGGACAGTTCTGGGGACCCCTAGACCTTGATTTGTTTGATAGGTGGTGCTGTGATTTTTTTTTTTTTTTTTTTTTTTTTTTTGTAAAGAATTTTTGTGTTTTCCCTGTTATTGACATGTCCAAAAACGTCACAATGATTGTTCTGAAACTTGGTGGGAATGTAGCTTGTGGGAGGGTTAAACAGATTATTCACTAGGTGGTGATACTAAAGATCCCTGATTTTAAACAAATTTTTCAATTAGGGTACCTGTCAGCTAATGCATGCACTGCATGCTGTTGATTACTATGTAAGTCACTGGGGATTGCAATGGAAATTCATAGCCTGTGCATGTAAGGTCAATTGAGCACAGGACTCTCACAGGCCTCTTATTTTTAATACCTGCAATGAGACATCACCTCTTTGAGACCACATTTTGTGGTCACACAGGCGTGTTTCATGTAACTATTCCTTACCTGCAGTATTATTATTTTTGAGGGGCTTTTCGAGAAATGGTGTGTAAATGCATATATGATAGTACCATTGAAAGCTGAATGTATTACAAAGGAGAAAAATTTGCTTGGTAACATATTTTTGATATAGACCTTCTATGAAAGCTTTATTGAACACTCTAAACATTCCGTCACTACAAAATTACATGCATATAGATTACTCAGTGTTCAAAAATAAAAATAAAAAAAGTTGTCAGTTTCTACATATACATGCAAGTATGTTTTGACATATACTTGTGTATGAGGATAGACCCCATAGTAAAACAAAAGTAATGTATCTTAAATTTTTTACACTTGTTGTTGTTCTCTAAATAATTACACTGTAAAAAAGACCACACGTTGAAAGCTAAGTATCTCAGATTGTTTGGGGATATAAACATGGCAAACCTGAGAAATTGTAAGCATTGTATGTGCTTTTCGTGTTATGTTCTAGCCCAGCTCTGCTCCATATTTGTAGCCATTACATTTTTTTTGTATATGTCCAAACTGCATTATTTCATGCAAACATTATAATCAAGAATTACAAATGTGCACCAGACCTTTCTTCAATCTTCATAACCAAACTTGAGTTAAAAACTCCCAGCCTTCTAAATTTGAGACAGGCACAAAAAATTGCCTAAACGTATTCAACCACAACCTTCACTGATTAATATGAAGATATTGTGGCCATTTGCAAATTCCTTTGGCCAAACTGAAGAAACATAAGCAGTTGGCTAATAGGTGATATGAATATTAATTTCCCGCCACAACTGTATACCTGATTGCCTAGTCTTGCTTGGCGGGATATGGTCAGACACGGGTCGGTACCTGTTGGGACAAGCAGGATATTACTAATATTTATACAGGCAGATGGAAATTTTCCTTTGTGTATGGCTCGGGAAGTACTAACTGAATACCAGTTTGGCATACAGTAGTCCCTCCTTTGAGAGACCGCCCCTAGTGCCACCCAAAAGGCGGTCACATAAAGCAGGTGGTCCCTCAAAGGAGGTATAAATAACATGAAAAGTACTACAGAAAGACCTGACAATTGTGGTCTCTCAAAGGAGGTGGTCTCCCAAAGGAGTGGTCTTTCAAAGGAGGGACTACTGTATGTGAACTTAAATTTCTCACAAAAAACACTTATCTAATTTTGTGAGAAATGAACATATGGCCCTGTCTGTGACAATGATGTGACCCCACGTCCCCTGTGATTGCCTGGCGTCAAACCCGTGTTTTGTGGCAGGAAATTAATATGCATACGGCATATTGGAGAGTGGTACAACTGCCCCTGAATTTGATAGCTTTCAGGAAACTGATAGCCATAAGATTACATGTGGTGAGTTTCAGGTGGTCAGTGGTGGCCTGTTGTGTGTTGCTCTACCAATGGCCCATGTTGAGAGTAATATGATCCAGTGTCAGTTGGAAGTGAGGCCTGTATGCGGAGGTACACATGTGATGCAGTAGGAATGATGTAAACTATCAGGACCCATGTCTGCAAACACCTGCTGTAAGCTGCCATCAGCCAGGGCCAACAAGAAATGTGAACTTGTGTGGACAGTTGGGATTCTACAGGAACTTTTGTGTGTGAAGAAAATTGAAAATATATATGTATAAGAATTGCACATTTATGGAGATGCATTAAAAATTTACAAGACTTGTTTGCACTGGATGCTGCAGGCATGTGAGCTGTGTCTATTAATATTTGCCATTTGAGAATCCGGTGCAGTTTCCTGATCTTTTTTTTTTCAACACGGCTTATTTGTCAGTTAGCTGAGCTTTTAGGATTGTTCTACATCCATCATTCGCCAGTGTCCTGTTACATTTTCAACTTCTCCAAATGGCTTGGCCGTCACTTCTTCAGCCTTGTCAGGAGCATTGTTACGTCTCTGCCAGGTTTAGCCACTGTGTGTAGCTCTGTAATGATTTTTGAATTTTCATGAATTTGTTCAATCAAAGCATTTAAACAGCTTCGAATGTGAAATCCTTGGGCCAATTGATGGCTTCAAAATCATGCAGAATGCCTCTAGTACTATAGAATATAAATAGGATTGAAAATTGTGCTGCAGAAGTGTTGTGATTACATTTGAATGGTAACACAGGCATTACACGCTTTCAGTAAGTTGCTCTCAGTATAGTAAAAAGTAGTTTGACTGAGAATTGTACATGAGCTCTATCAAGATAAAATGCCAAGGAAGCTGTTCCCTAAGTCACTGAGGGGAAAATTTAATGTATTGCCTGTCCCCCCCCTCTCTCTCTCTCTCTCTCTCTCTCTCTCTCTCTCTCTCTCTCTCTCTCTCTCTCTCTCTCTCTCTCTCTCTCTCTCTCTCTCTCTCTCTCTCTCTCTCTCTCTCTCTCTCTCTCTCTCTCTCTCTCTCTCTCTCTCTCTCTCTCTCTCTCTCTCTCTCTCTCTCTCTCTCTCTCTCTCTCTCTCTCTCTCTCTCTATCTATCTATCTATCTATCTAAAGAAGAATGTGTGCAGTATGGACCATAGTACTTCCATATGGATATGGGTTAGACAGTGACAGGTTAGCTTATGGAGAGTAAAGAGTTCAGACTGCAGAATAGGGTAATGACTACCAGGAAATGGTTCTGGATAAAAAAGACACAAATACAATTCTGCAAATGTGCATAGCCAATTGATTTGATATTACAAAGGGACATATTTGGGGCCCCTATAGAAGTTATTTAAGTGCCTCATGGGTGCCTTTCTTCCATTAGTATGTTATATGGCCATAATTTTTCTATGTCTTCAAAAAGGTCCATTAGGTATCAACTCATCTGGCTTTATCCATCAAGTGAGTTTGCCCTGTGACCCATTGTCCATCATTAGTTACTGTGTTTAACTGTCAAAAATTAGCAATGATATCCTTTTGAAACTTGGTGCCAATACACCTTGGTTGGGTCTCTACCAAGTTTGTTTTGACAGGTCAAACTTCAGTAGTTTTTGGATTTGTAAGCTGGCTGACTCATCAGTCAGCTGAGCTTATCTTATGGTCTGTCATCCTTCAACAGCATCAGCATCCATCCATCAACAATTCACATTTTTGACTCCTAAAAAACCACAAGCTGGATTCACTTGTAACTTGGTGGGGATGTACCTTGGGTGGATTTCTACCTAGATTGGTCAAATGGTCGTGCTCCATTGTTTTTTGGATTTTTTTTATGAATTTTTTTATTCATTATTTGGTAAAATCTTAAATTTTCTCTGAAACCACCAAGCCAATTGCTTCAAAATTGCATAGGGACACTTATGGGGACCCCTAGACCTTAATTTGTATACCAGGTGGTGCTGCAAGTTTTTTCTATTTTTTCTTAAGCAGTTAGTGTGTTGTGCTATTTTTGACTTCTTTTCTAAAACCGTCACTTAGATTCTTCTGAAGCTTGGTGGAAATGTAGCTGTTGAAAGGTTTAAAAAAGGATGGTGTACACTAGGTGATGATATGGCACATCTCTGATTTTTAATGAATTTTTCAGTTTGGGTACTTATCAGTTAATGAATACCTTCTCATTGATTACAATACAATTCAGTAAATGGGAATTGCAGTGGTTAGTCACAATGTTGAATTCTCCTCCAAAACTGTCAAACAGATTCACTTCAAACTTGGTGGGTATGTATCTTGGTTGGGTAATTTGATTCAAATGGTCATGCTTCAATGCTCACTGGAAATTTTATGATTTTTTTTGGTCAATTTATTGGCAAAATCTTTAAAAGCCTTCTTATCCAAAAACGCCAAGTCAACTGTTTTGAATAACATTGGGAATGTAGACTTGATTTCAACCAATTTTTCACTACATGATGGTGCTTTCATTTTCTGAATGTTAAAAAATTATCAAAGTTTGGTAAATAGGAAAGGGGATATGTTTATATTAGCAACAGTGATGATGGTCCTGGACAAGGGGACCTTGATGTCATTCTCAAGTTCACAGGAAAACATCAGTTTGTGATGTAAGGTCAGCTGAGCACAGGAATGTCACAGTCCTCTTGTTTAATAATTTTTGTTGCTTTCTTAAAAAAACTATGAAAAGCATCTTCTCTGCAACAGTTGGGAGTTCCAATTGCATTGAAAAGATCCAGGAACACAACTAAGAACCCATATTTCTCAATCTCTTTACATGGATGACCTTAATCTAATTCTCAAGCTCATAAGGATAATTTTAGTGAGCAGGATTTTTTGGGTGATAACTAAAGAGGTAGATAAGCTACATGTAGGTCTTTGAAATTAGACAAGATGACGATCCTCTATAAGAGCTAGGTAACAGTCACATTTGGGTGACCATGACATAATCTGCAAGGTCACGGAAGTTTTTGTTTTATGGAAAGTCATGTATTTGAGCTTGGACTTTGACATTTCTGTTTGAAGTATGACATTGAAATTGTACACGATGATGTCTTCCATAAGGACCAAATTGAGACTGCATATGGGTGATCTGAATTTCACAGTCACAGTGCTCCAATATTGTGCCTCCCTTTCAAAGTAGGTGGGGCATATAGCTTTGCACATGTCGGTCGATCAGTGGAGAGACTTTGGTTTCTGCACCATAACTCAAGATGTTTTTGAGATAGGACTTTGATAGTACCTAGTTATACACTCCAGTATGAGGGTTAGGTGATGTATGAAGATGGTTGACCTTGACCCTATTTCCAAGGTCACAGAGGTTCTGTAGTAAGTTTGGGTTTCTGCACAATAACTAGAAAAGTTTTTGTGACAGGACCTGTATATTGCACAGAATTATAGTCCTTATCCAGGGCTAGATCAAGTTTGAAGATGGGTGACCTTGATGTAAATTCAAAGGTCACAATATCACTTTAGTGAACTTGGTTACTGCATTGTAACTCAGAATTCAAGTTATGACTTCAATATTGCACATGGTAATAGCCCTTAATTAGGGCATGGTCAGCTTAGAAGATGGATGACCGTGACCAAATTTCCAAGGTCACAAGGTTGGTTGGTTGGTAGAGAGACTGGTTTCCGCATCATAACTCAAGAAGTTTTTGAGAACTTTGATAGTGCCCAGGTATTTACTCCTATATGTAAGGGCTAGGTAAAGTATGAAGGTGATTGACCTTGTCCCTATTTCCAAGTTGATGGAGGTACTATAGTATGTTTTGGTTTCAACATGATAACTAGAAAAGGTTTTATGATACCTTATTAAGATATATGACCTTGACCAAATTCCTAAGGTCACTATCTAGTAGTGAACTTGGTTTTTGCATGATAACTATAATGATCAAAGATGTTTTTCACCTAGGGCTCCTCATGCACAGGAATATAGCCTTCTAGAGCTAGATCAAGTTCAAATAGGTGACCTTGAGTCAATTCCCAAGGTCACAGAACCACATTACTGGATTTGGTTTCTGCTTTATAACGGCAGAATTTTTTCAGCCAGAGCTTGCATTTTGTAGATGTTTATATTCTTCTATTAGAGCTAGATCAGCTTCAAAGAAGGGTGACCTTGACCTAATTTTTGAAGTCACAAGGTCACTGTAGTGAATTTGGTTTCCACATCCACGTCCTAAGTTTATGAGTGCCCCATTTAAAACTGTCAACAGGGTAATGAGGACGAACATAACGACGGTAGGGTGGCATCTATGTTTTACAAATATGCCATGTTAGTGTAGTCTTTGGGTGATACGTAAAAAACTATTTGAGCCAGAACTTTGAAGTTGCCCATGGTGACAGTCATCCAGAAAGACTAGGTTGAGGCTCAACAGATTGGGTAACTTGAAGTGCCTTATTGCTGTCTTCTGTGAATTTTGCCTTTCATTCCGTAAGTTGGAAAACATTTGAGCTTGGTATTTCACACAATGATGGACCTCTGCAAGAGCTATAGGCAGAGACTGTTCAGGGATAACCTTCAGGTAATTCCCAAAGTCACAGGGCCATTTGATTTTACTTTATGACTCAAGAACTCTTTAAGCAAGCTTTGATCTGACACAAACTAATGGTCCTGCATGAGATAAGATGACACTGACAATTTCCTCATATCTTTCAATGAAATTTGTCACCAATTTCATAGAATTCATTCACCATTTTCATCGAAACATCACAAAAGGTATTTTGCAAATGTGCATAGCTAATTGATTTGATATCAAACTGGGACATGTTTTGGTTCCCTAAAGAAGTTCCGACACAGTTCCTTTGGGTGCCTGGTAAGTTAATTATCCCCAAGATCACAGGGCAATTTGGTGACTGTGGTTTCCAGGACCTATAAGTGTAACAGTTGAGATAGTGTGATGGCTTTCCATAGGGGCTGGGTTGCAGTTGCGTAAGGTACATGACCTTGACCTAATTTTCAATGTCACATGTAGCAACTTGCTACCATACATCAGCTAACATAGAGCTCAAGTACTATTCTAGCAGTGCTGTTTATTTCATACATCTCATTTTTGTGCTGCTAGCTAGCTTTAGCTTGTGAGATGAATGTGCTGCAAGTAAATGATTTTTGTACACACTTTCAACATACCCTTTGCCAATCTTGTGTCTTTCATTGGTATCATAAAGTTGACTCCTGTATGCCATGGAGTGCAGACCAGGCCTGTGATGTGACAAGGCGATCCATAGCCTGAAATATACATTAAAGGGTCCAGATGTTACAGGTGGTAACTTTGCTGTTTTGCAGACCTTAGAAACCTGTAAACTTTCATGTCTCACCATTGTAAATGAAACAAAGCATGACATGATCATCAAACACTGGCAAGGCTGAGCCCTGCCAACTAAACTCCATTGAAGCTTACTGTGGATACACAGAGATGTACACACGCCGGGGCTGCATGTCTCTGGCTAGTCTGGGTAGATGTGGAGGAAGAATAGAGGCAGCTAATGGACGGGATCCGTTAGCCTGTGGTCATGTCCCCTTCAGGCTTACAGGATGTAATTCAATTCTGCCTTTTTGAAGTGAAGTCTAATCATTTTAGGCATGCCATCTTAAGCAGTAAAATTATTTGAGAAAGCTCTGAATGCACAATTGTGGCACATAATTATCTTGCAGGGAGAGACCTTGAGAATTAATGGACAAAATAAGGTTATCTATGCAAAGTGGAAGGAAGAGCTTCCCGTAGGCTGGACATGCAACTTCAAAGTACATGTACAGCCAGCCAACAGGCAGGACCTGTGCAGTTATCAGGGCAGTCTAATACATGCAACAAGTGGCCAGTGATGGGCCATTCCAAAGTGAGGGCTGCCTGGATTCTCACAGATGTGCCACCGAACCGTCAAGCTTTGTGACTGTTGTGTACGTTGCAAAAGGCCACTGGATCATTCCCAGTAGTTAAACCTTAATTTCCCCTTTGAATTCAGACTGAGTTCAAGACCACAGCCTTGGTGCAGGCTGGGTACTCATCACCCAGCCCATGTTCAGGTGTTGACCTAGGCTTATTCTCTAGATTTATTCTATGTTTTTAGGGTGTATATAGAGTGAAATTGAAAAGGAGTAACTCATTGTAGATCACATGACTGCATCAGTCATGTGGTGCATGAACATACGGACTAAATGAAATGTGCATGAGCAATGTTTGATTATATGTCACATGTCATGTGGAATAGGTACAACAAATGTATACAAACATGACACACCATGTCGATGTTGAAGGTAGGCCTAGGGCATATTTCTGTTTCCAATGAATACCCAATTAAACAGAGAAAAAACATAATCCTACAAGACTGGAGACTGAGTTACTGTTTTTCTCTCACTAGGGATCTTTGTTGGTGGGGAAAATCACAAGTCACTGCAGGTCACTCATGATTTTGCCAACCAACAATGATCACTCATGAGAGAAAAATAGTAACTTGCTCTCAGCCATGTAAAGATTCTCTATAGCTAGGTCTCATGAGCACTTGTCAGCCAATTAACTCATATCAAGGAAAGTTGTTGCCTCAATTATGACCAAGGTCTCACCTACAACTCTCATTCAAGTTATTTGCTATTACTCTTCAAATTGTGTAAAATCATGAAGCAGACAATATTTTACCAGTAGTGGGTTTCAGCTGGTTTAAGGGAGAAAGGGTTAAACCAGATTTTCACAACATATTTGTCTATGCCATGCAGTCTTAGTTAAGCCTGTATTCTCAGTGAATCCATGCCTCTAGGTTTTTGACCTCAGGTTGTAAATTAAATTAAAAAAGTAGGGCTGCAAAGTGCTGTATTTGCACTTGATCTCTTCAATCTAATATCTAGCTACAATATAACTGTGCTTCATTGTCACATGCAGGTAAAGTCAGCTGTAATGTTACCACTCTGTCATCACTCTTGTCTGTATTATTGCAGCCATCATGTAACCAATCTGTCACAGCTGTTGTATGTAATTGGAGCTGTCATGTTACCACTCTGCCACAGCTCTTGTGCATGTTATTGGAGCTGTGATGTTCGTCTGCCACAGCTCTTGTGCATGTTATTGGAGCTGTGATATTAGTCTGTCACAGCTCTTGTATATGTTATTGGAGCTGTGATATTAGTCTGTCACAGCTCTTGTATATGCTATTGGAGCTGTGATATTAGTCTGTCATAGCTCTTGTATATGTTATTGGAGCAGGATGTTGGTTTGTCACAGCTCTTGTATATGTTACTGGAGATGTGACGTTAATTAGTCTGTTCCAGCTCTTGTATATGCTATTAGAGCTGTGATGTTAGTCTATCACGGCTTCTGTATATGTCATTGGAGGCATGATGTTACCCTCTGTTATAGCTCTTGTTTGTATTCCTGTGCCCAATTTGTGCAGCACTTTCTTCACCTTATTTTCCGCCCGGTGTGTGTGTGTGTGTGTGTGTGTGTGTGTGTGTAAATTTTTGGCCTGACTGTTGTTTTGTTACAAAGTGGTATCAGTATGAATTTAATCCAAAGCCTATTTGCAATAGTTCCATGCCATTCAGTTAATGCCAGTTTCTGACACAAACTGGAGATTCTTAAAAGTTCATGAAAAATCTAGCAAATTTGATTACATGTGCATACATGTAGATGGCTGTTACGGGTACAAACTTGCCCTCTTTGGCTTGTGTTTGTTTGTTTTTACTGTTTTGTTGTTTTGTTTTGTTTCTTTGGTTTTTTGTTTTTTTGTTTTTTTTTTGTTTTTGTTTCTTTTTTAGTCTTTTTGTTGCTTTTTGTATTTGTTCACCATTGAACATGCATCAGTCACACTGAATCTGTCCACATGCATGCACATGCAAGCCAGTATTTTATTTTTTATTTTTTACTTTTTTTTTCTTAAAAGTGACGTTAAAGCAAGGTTTGGTAGCATGTCATTCTGCCTTCATGTTTTTGTGTGGTTCTACCTCATTCAGTTGTATGCATCATGGAACCAGCAAAGGGAGTAGAGAGAGCTTGATATGGTTGTGTACAATACAACATACTCAGCTCTATTCAAGTCCTTTGTGCTGGTGGTCTTTTCAATTGAAAAGTGGAAACAATCTCAAGGCCAAAAAAGTCCAATGTTTTTATAAGTTTTCCTTTGTTCAAAAAATATTTCCATGGCTAAAATACAGGATGAAGTAAACATGGTAAATCTTTTGTGCACAATCTATTTGGGACCACAGTTGTCAGTAAACAGCTAATTCATTTATTTCAGTAAAAAAATTGAAAAAAAGAACAAAAGTATGTTCTGCAGTGTGAAATCTGCAATGTCCAATCAAATGAAATAGAAACAGGCATATTAGTTTTCAAAAACAAGAATATTATATATCCTCATTTTCAGTTTCACAAATCAGAAAGGACAACATTCCTTTCCAGTTTTTAAAAAAATCTTACACTTTCACTTTGGAAATACTTTTCATTGAATTTGTTGCACTGCATGCGTAATAGACTCCAGGTCAAATGAAATGATAACCAGCACTTGCTGTCCTTTTTTCAAACTTGGTGCATAATATAATTAGATTCTCCATTATGTTTATGTCAAAAGGTGCTCAACTTGAAATATGCCAAGTGGCAATTGGCTAGTTCGGCCTGCCCCCATTGTACCCGGTGTACATGTAATATGTATGTGTAGGTAACAAACATACAAACCCAGCACATTGCAGGCACCGAAGCCATATACAAACTAGAGGACGAGTATATACTGGTCCTGTGTAGCCATGTAACACAAGCCAAATAAATAGTGTCTCTCCATCGATATGCAGTAATTGGGTGAGGACAGGAAAGCACGTGCAGGTGCTGCCTGGCAGCCTGGCAGACTGCCTCAATATGGTACCATTAATTATTAGGCATGGAACTTGTGTGTCCACACTTCCCCCTTTTGTCTGCACTGTGCCTGGGGAACACCACTCTCTCTTATTAATTGACTTTGATGGATCACTCTAAGTAATGGCAACATAAAACTCAATTTTGATTCAGAAAGCATTTAACTTGCTGTTTCTTTTCCAGCTACCATCACACCAGCAGTTATGGCTGTGTCACACTGAATTTTGCATGTCTTTTCTTCTCCCTCCCCCCCCCTTTTTTTTTTGTAAATTGGGCTATGAAGGGTATTGATTGCTGAGTGTGCCCAATATGTTCTCTGTAAATAAAATTGTATTAAGATTGTTTCTGAAGTTCATGTTTAATTCAGTGTTATTATAGTTTTATTTATGAACTGCATGCAAGCATCACATTATGTAATGTGGCTGTGTTATCAATCTGGTTTTAGGGGAAGACTACATGTGGTAGCTGCATAGATGAGGAATACTGCAAAAGGTATAATGGCACAGGGTTGAATAATTCATCTTCCATCCAGCAACTCCATTGTCACATTAAATTTTAAATTGTTGAAGCCTTTTCATAACATCTGTTTTTTCTGAATCAAGTACAAGAATGTATGGAAATGAAGGGAGGAAAGATTCGCTAAGCAGCAAGTCAGTCAATGTGCGCAGGAAGGAGAGCTGTAGGTGCATTTTTGAATGGCATGATGGATACAGCATGCTTAAAGATTTTCCAAGTTTTACCTGGAGTACTTCAAAGGCCAACTAGGTTGTATAAAACATCTGTATCCTATTTGTTTGTGCTTACTTATCCTGATTAATCTGATAAGGAAAGTTACTTTCCTTGTTGATGGCTATTTGGTTGGTGTGGCATATCTAGTGAGCAATAAAAAATGAATTGATCTGTCCAATTCTGGTGATCCTGTACCTCATTGATTTTATTGTTTACCGATGATATGAGGATCCCACAGGCAATGTAATATTGTATATTAAATACGTTATTCTTGTTCCAAGTTTCAAAAGGAAGTCACCAGCATGGACATACCTAGGCAATATAGTCTTAAAGATTCATTATTTGAAATTTAAAATGAGCCTTGTTAGCATAATTTGAGATGCTACTTTTTTGTGCAGTGGATTTGAAGTTAATGGTCGATCGCATTCACAGATAGAGGTCAAAATGGCATCTCTTACTCTTTTTATGGTTTAGAATGTTATACAAAATGTATTTCAAATTCTACTAATGTGAAAAATGTAAAATGTTATGTCACTTTGTTTAGTTAAAATTGGCTGCACAACAGTCCATAACTTCACACTTTCTTACTCAAATCCTCCCCCCCTCCCCCCCCCCCGAGCTAATTGTTGTATGTATTAATCATGTTAATGTTTTCACTGAAACGTTATGTCAATAGAAAACATTATTGCTGAACATTGTAGATAAGACTTTACCATGATGGCATGTCCCAGATCAATGTCTATCCTTGGCACGGGTTGGGTGAAGTGCCTAACTGACACCAAGAAAAGACTCAGTCTCATTCTAATGACCATGCAGGAAAGTATTTATTGTGACCAGAAGTTAGAATGGTATCTCTACCATAATTTTCAAGATACTGAAGCTTTAGAATTTGAAATGCTATTCAGAACCATAATTTAAAATTTGCAACTTTAATTCAGTATTCATTGGGTGGTTAGTACTCCCCAACTTATTAGTAGAAGTTTCTATGGAAGGTGTATCAATTGCAGTTTTGAAGACATATTGATCATAAATTTCAAGTCAATCCTATTTTCATCAGATAAAAAATCTTACCCATTCCAAACCAAGTATAAAATTTCACCAGGAGAGTTTATTCTGATCATAACAAAGTTTGAGCATCTGGGCATTATGGTGTCAGCAAAATCCCAAAGAAGCAGAAGGAAAGGAGGGAGTGTGGACTGACTGCTGGAAGAGCAGATTGTCTTTGTTCGCAGATGCAACAAGATATTCCATGCAGTGTACAATTATTATGAAAGATTGACTCGGCTACAATGACAAATTCACATTTACTGTCAGTTGAAGCCACATTTAGCTGTGTGAGGAGGCCATGCTGCAGAAGGAGTTACAAGCAATTTCACAAAGAGCAGTATAAGTATATGAACCACTGATATCAAAATTGTTTTTAAGATCACAGGTCAAGCCTTTCTGTGAATTCATGGGCTGTCACCAGTTTCAGTTTCCTGCAAAATTTCTCAAATTTATCTCAATGTGTTCTGTGGGTGGTGTCACAATTTTTTTTATTGAATTTTTGATATCTTCTCCAAACCCCTTGCTGGTTCACATTTTTGACATCTTCAAAAGTATCAGGCAGATTCATTGCAAACTCAGTACTTTAGGTAGGTCTCTATTGAGTTATTTAAAGGGTCATGCTCCAGTGATTTTGTTAATGAATTTTGATGTTCAGTTTTTGGTAAAATCTGAAAAAAAAATTTTCTCGCCAAAAGTGTTTGACCAGTTGTTTTAACATTGCATGGGCACATACAATGTATGCTGGGATCCCCTAGACCTAGTTTGATAGGTGGTGCTGTAACCCTTTTAGGATTTTGATGAAGTTTTATGTTTTTTCACTATTTTGGACTTCTCCCAAAATGTATGTTGGCCTCTCTTCAAACTTGGTTGTAATGCACTTGGACTCTGGGTGCACTGTGTTTGTTCACTGCTTGGTGCTGCTGGCATTTCCTGATTTCTAATTAATTATTGAATTAAGGAATTCATAATAAAGGTACATGTACATGTTGGCATTGTTACTATAGGAATATCAGCATCTGTGACCTATCGGCTTATGTCTCAGTAATGGTGGATCCTAGGACCATGCTTACTATTAAACACTAATAGGAAAGTACCTTTGGGGTTTCTTCTGGTATTATTGATTTTAACCTTAAAAGGTCAAACTGACATCTCAGCTTATGATATCTCAGTAATTGTGGATCCTTGGCCCATTGTTACTGTTAAACTCTAATAAGAAATGACCTCTAGGGTTTCTTGTGGTGTTGTTAATTTTGACCTTCAGTCACCTTGAAGGGTCAAACTAAGATATTGGCTTTTACCTTGGTAATGGTGGATCCTGTCACTTTTCATCTCAAAAATAATGACTCCGACACCGTGAGTGAATGAATACTTTGATATTGCAGATGGTGATGATAGTTACAGTTTAAATGTCTTACAGAAAAGTGGCCTTGATATTAATTTTTAAGGTCACTGGACTAGTGGAGGCTTTGTATGCAAGATCAGCTGAGCACAGGACTGCCACAGTCCTCTAGTTTTCCTTTATATACCATGTGCTTTTCATTCTGTGTTAATATAATGATAAAAAAATATCAAACATAAAAACAAAATTACTCTGTCTCAACATGATGGTATCAGAGTGCTTGAAGATTGTGCAACTCCTATTCTGAGTACTTCAGAGGTCACTAGGGTGTAGTAAAAATTTCTGTTCTATTGTATTTTGTTTTAATGCTAATTAATCTGATAAGGACAGTCACTTTCCCAGTTGGGAGCCTCCTGCTGGCTGTGACACTTCTGGTGTACAATTCAAAAGCACTATTCAGTTGAATTCTGGTCATAATATGCCTCAAGAGGTTGATCTGTTTATCAGTGATATGAGAATTCCACAGGGAATTAAATTTTGTATGTAAAATGCACAGTTCTTGTTCTGTATTTTCATGGACTGTCATTGACATGATATTTTGAAGAAAGTAGAAAAACATGAATGGAAACATGAGTTTGTTTTACTGTCATATCAGTGCACATTGGATGAAACCACGATCTTGGTATGCATTATTTTATGCCACCTGGTGACAAAAGGTGGAATACAATATGGTGGCTCCCTTAAAACTGCAAAGTCATTTACAATAAGTAGCTTTGTGAGATATAAGGAACATTTTCCTGTCAATATTTTGAATGAAAGGTTATGTATCTGGTACGTAATGTAAATCTGTTGCACATGTACTTCAGCACCAAAAGAGGAAGCTAGATCATGCAGGCATGCATGTACATGTGTGGTGCCATGCATTGATGAGAGTTGCCATACCTTGATGTGGGTTGAGACGCATTGGTATGGGTTGACATGCACAGGTATGGGTTGTCATGTATTTGTACCGATGGCTCGACATACATTGGTATTCTTTAGCATGTGCCTTTTACACATGCCGCAATGTCCAATTTGCTTCAGTGCAGTAAGTTTCCTGCAGGGACAGTTGTATCCTGGGGGAGTCCAACAATTTAGGGTGAAAGTAGCATAATAGGTACAGAATACATGTCCAAAGGTCATATTTTATATGAAAGTGCATATTTGACAATATTTAATCCTTTTAAAGTAATAATGCAGAACAATGCAGTAATGGAATGGTGAGAGACTGTTGCATGTTAGCCACAGAATGCTATTAACGATTTTCCTGGTACTTTATGGTATAGCAAATGTCCCTAGCCTTTTTAGCGTGGTTGTCAGTGTCTTTGTTCTACATGTGCCAGTGCTGCACCAGTTTTAGCTCAGCTGACCTGTCAGTTAGGTGAGGTTATAGTATGGTCTTCCATCCACCATCCATCCATACCTCCTTCAACAATTCACATTTTCGACTGCCTCTTCAAACCTGTTGGTCAGATATTTCTCGAACTTGGAGGGGATCTACCATGCAGAGGTCTGTACTAAGTTTGTTCTAATGATAATGGTCCCAAGCTTTTTGTGTTTTCAAATGTTTTTGCTCATCTTTTGATCAAATCTTCAAAGATCTATGAAGGTGCTAGACCAATTGCTTCAAAATTGTCAACTGACATTTCTGGGACAATTACACCTTAATTTCTTCGACTGTGAGATGAGACTGTGATCTTTTTAGAAGTTTTTCTGTGTTTTGACTTCTTTCCCAAAATAATCTCTCACATACTGTGTTGAAACTTGATTGCTAACTACCTTGTGGAATGGTCAGGCAAAGCTATTCACTAGGCCATCCCTGGTTTTTAATGAGTTTTTCAGTTTGGGTACTTACTGGTCCATGCATACATTCCTGTTGATTACTTAATATCTAATTCAATAGGGATTGCACTGGTGATTCACATTTTCAACTTCTCCAAAACCATCAGCCAGATTCACTTCAACTAGGTAGGGATAGACCTAGGGTGGGTCTCTGTTGTGTTTTTTTTTTCAAATGTTTTGTTCCAGTGACATTTAAATTTTTCATACTTTTGTTAATCAAAAAAAAAACAAAAAAACAAAAACAAAAAACAAAAAACAAAAAAAAAAAACAAAAAAAAAACTTCCTACAAACCACTTGGCCAATACCAAACTTACAGAATACATAGTTCGAATTTTCCCAGGGTCAAATGTGACAATCGGGCGCATGACTGATCACCTAGTTACGCTTAGCTCTTGTTGGCCAGGTAGGTCACTTGTGGGGAAAACTGTGAAAAGTAACCCCTTCCATCCATGGGTACTTTTCCATGTTTGTAAATGTCCTTGTTGTGCCTGGTGCCTTGCAACTCAACCCATTTGCTTTGCAATGCTGTGTTATGGCCACTCCAGCAAGTGTCTAATTCCCGTTAAGTACCGCCGAATCACGTTGAGCGATCCTGGTGGCAGAAGCAGGTAGTTAGAGTTCGTAAGTCTGGTATTACTATGGATGTCACCGAGACATTTCTGTAGATCCCTGGATTGCAATTTTGTTCAGCATGTGCCACTGCAGTCTTTCCCTATTGCTTTTGGATACCAGTGCACATGCAGGTACTGCTCTCCAAAACTTAGGACTAGATCAACTTCAACCTTGGTGAGGATTGATGTACATCTGGTGAAACTCTGTCAAGTGTCTTTAAGTGGTCTTGCTCCAGTAACTTTTTCTGTGATGCTTTGTTCATTTTGGAGGGAGAACGATAATAATTTTCTTCTATAAAGCCACTTGGAAAATGGCTTTGAAATCGCAGACAAACACTTCTGGGTTCTCAGAGAACATTTATTTGGTTTTGAGTATCAAGGTGGGCTGAGGATGGGCTGTTCATACAATCCTCTTGTTCTAACGCGCAGTGCCAATGTTCAAATTCTGCCATTCTAAAGCTAGCTTTGTCTCTTTTGAGATTCCAGTCATGTCCAAAGTGCCAGATTGTATTGAGATATTGCTAACATAAAGCCTCCCAATGCTAATTTTGTGTAAAAAAAAAAAACTGAGAAAGATGTCCCCAGATGGCAATAAGGCTGGTCTTTTTAAATATTGAATTGACGTTTAACACAGACTCACCAAAAAAAAAAAAAGAGAGAGAGAAGAAAAGAAAAGCAAAAAAAATTCTAAAAGAAAACGTAATTTACAGCCCAGGTGGAAAACTCAATTTTGATTGTCTACATCGTTGGCATAGTGTAGGCATCCTTTTCCTTCCCCTGTCTGCATGCACATACACTTAACTGATGAAACTCCTGTACATTATTGATACATTAGCAGTCACTACCCTCCATGGCTGTCTCCACAGCCATATGCCAACTACTGTAGGCAGCACTAGGTCACAGTCCACTGGCCAAGCATACAGCCAGTGGCCAAACCCCACCTATAGTTATATCTAATTCATTAACAATCCTGGTCGCCCTGCCAAAGGCTGCCATGTTCACTTTGCAGAGGTCTGCTGATGGCAGGAATTCTGCAGTGAGCAGAAGCAACTCAATATGATGGTGAAATTCAATCAGTTTTTTACCCATGCAGATACCTAAGGGCAAGGAACCTCGCAGGAAATGAAATAGGTTGAAGCTCATGAATACAAGCATTGTGACTTCAGTAGGCTGATAGGCTACTACATCATGGTTGGCGTCAGTCCCTCGGGGCAGCAACATGTTTGTTTCACTGCATGGTGGCACAAAACTGCCAAAGTAGAACACAATGAAATGGTGCGTGGTCAGCTTGAACCTACAAAACAGGGGTTATGGTCAATATGGTAAATTGAATTTTAGGCTTCGCTTCACTGAAAAAGTTCCGTGTACATGTACACATATTCCACACTCCATTTCAAGTGGATGCGTGCTGTGCACATCCCTTCGAGGAAAAACCAACCTCGCTTTTGAAAACTATGGTTGGAAAAGTTCATTTATTCTATGTTGGGGAGTTAAATATGGTTTTTCTGGAGTTAAATTAAAAAAAAAATATCCTTGTCACATGACTAAAACATTGTAACAACTTTTAATGCACCAGCAACAATGACGTAGTGCTTTAACACGTTTACAAAATCAAATGTGTGAGGCAATGTTCGATTTTATGTCAGTTATTGATGGCTTATGTCTATGGCCAGCAGAAACAAAGGTAGCATATCCCATCAGCATTGAAAGCAGGCCTATAGGGCATAATTTTTGCAGTAAATACCCAGTTAAACAGAATAAATAAAATCTCACATGGGTAGGAGTGAAATATAGTGTTTGCGGTCACTCGAGAGCACATTTATTCGTAACATTCACTCACAGACCGCATTAACTCATGAATGTTACTGACAAATGTGCTCTCTCATGATGGGAAAACACCATATTTCACTCCACCCATGTTAGATCCTATATTTATCATGCAACTCATGTGGTGCACACACACACCAACCATGATGAGTGTAATGACATGACCTAGTAGGGACTCCCATCCAGTAGGTAGGTCCCTCTCAGAAATCCCCTGGTATCCACAGTGGGAGGCGAGTCTTGGTCACCTTATTAATTAAGCTTTTTCACCACTTGACTAATGAATATATACTTAGGAGTATAATTACTACATGCATCATAAATGAGATACAAGAACTATCACATTACTCTTTCACCCAGCTTTTGTATGAGAAGTTGTGCAAGTCATGATTAGAGAATACAGTGCACATGAGCTTAGCAAGTTCATTGTAAATGAGGACTTTTGTGTAACACTCTTGGGTATTTGTGTGCATACGTATTTCCGTTCCTGTAATCTAGCAGCAGTAAAGAAGACAGTTGTGTGAGTACTTTTTGAAACAATCACATGCTAAACCAACATATAGAAATTAAATGTATGCTTGAAATTTATTCATTAGAGGCAAATTTAATTATGATGAAAAATGCAATTAAAGTAATGAATTGAAAATAAATAAGCAAGGTAATTCTTAACTCATTCCGAACATGATCACAGGCCTTGGTCAGTGGTTCTGGCACTGCCAAAACCACTGACTTAAGACTATAGGCATGTTGGTACTTGAATGAAAGCTCTTTTCATGAAAAATCTTAAATTTGCAATTGTCGTCTTAAATCTAGGTAAATATACATAAAAATCAGGGACTGGTATGGAATGAGTTAAGGAATCTTCCATTGTACAAAGGATAACAGAGGCAGGGAAATATATAAATCATATGAAAGATTCATTATCATATACAATGTGCAAAAATAAGAAAATCATGACAATAGAAACCATGAAAACAATATCTGTGTGTACGCTGTAGCTGTCCAGGCTCTACTGATAATTTGCATGCAGCCACAGGTAAAGTCTATGTCATGTCCAAAAAGGACTTAAAGGCAGTGTACCTCAGGGCCAAACAATTTATCCCAGGAAGCACCATCCAAATAATCATTCTGGAGTAAACATAGTAAATGCCCTGGTCCAATTGCACAGTTTCCTGTGCTTCATATCATGGAGAGTCCTATTGGTGTAATGTCCTTTATGAAGGTAAATTTAAAGTCCAGTCAATCCAGGTAAACACAAATGATCAATTAAACACAACCACAGCCTGCACAACTGCAGCAGGTCTTGGTTCAACTCATAGCAGTCATTAGGCACTACATACAACTTCTGTAGCCTTTGAGCCGGTTGTCAGGTTTATATGTCTTTCCATATTGATCATCCACAAGCAACTTGAATGTATTCTTTTTTTCCAGATAGGCCTGCATTGTTCAAGCTGGCATATGGTTATTGTGCATTCTTCAAGTCAAAAGACCAATTGGTCTGCAACAGATTTACATCATCAATACTAGAATCCATTAGCCGATATAGTCCTTTACTGTCCATGTCTGTTCCTTATAGTGCCTCTTAAATAATGAAATACAGAGAAACATTTAAAAATCTCTTTTTTAATCTTCATTTTTGATCAAAAGACTTTCAACAGATAATTCTTAAAAAGCTAAGCTTTATCAGCATGAAAAAATAATGAGAAGTTTTCAGCAGATATTAAACTAGCTCCCAGAGCAGGTTTTGGAGCCTGGAATACCTCGATGTGTATCACGGGTAGCAGCTCTTTGATTCTTTTAGATTATTATTTTAATGGAGATGACCCACATGAAAAAGAAAAGAGGAACGTGAAGTGGTCCTGAAATAACATGAAGAAAAAAACTATATGCCAAGGCACTTGTGTGTAAATGCAACACCTTAATAGAAGGCTAATGTATGTGTAACATGTATTATTTAATTCAGAAGAACCTGTAGAATAGTGAGTTAAAATTTTAAATGATATTTAAGCTACAGGCATTCAGATTCCATATCTATTCTACATGTATGTGGGTTAACATCCCCACTATTATTTAAACCTCCCTGGCTCATTAATATTGATAACTTTATTTAACTTATGTACAATATGGAGAAATAAACATACAAATACAATACAAATGACAGAGATTCAAATTAAACCCTCTGGACTTGGGTGGGAGATCTCCCGCATTCTTATCAGGAAAGTCAATCAAATTTTACAACCAAGTCCTGCCTGACTGGGGAGTGGGGCTCCCCCTGAGGACAGCTGTTTTCATAATTATCCCCCATTTGCTGAGTTCTGCAGGTTGAGGTCTCTGAAATGAACACAGCATCCATGAAGCAGAGTCCAAAAATACAGATAAACAAAAATAAAGCACACCGAAGTTGCATGCAGAAAAATTTGAAGAAAACTGAAAAACAGGCAAAATGTCCACAAATGTAAATCTGAATGCTCGAGGTCAGTGGAATTGTGTCACTTGCAGATTGATACATGTTATTTACATTTATATTTACTGTGATTTGTGCCATTTTATGTGTATAAAATTAGTTTGCAGACACATTGTGGTAGCAGCAAGTCCTGTAGGCCATGCCCCTTCAATTTCAACATGCCCCATTACACTGCACTCATCTGGAAGAACATACATGTAGGGTAGTGGGTGCTGGTACCATTCTATCATTCCCATGCCATGGATTTACACTGTATGCTACAGGATGGCGATGTTTTGTCTTACTAGTGCTTAGCACTTTATTTATTTTTGTATTTTGGGTTTTTTACTTAATTATTTTCCTTCCATGTTGTGCCCATGTTAGTAATAATATAATGGCGTCACATTGGAAATTCTTTCTTTGTTGTTTTGTTGTTCTCAGCTACTGCACCACCTGTTGTTTATTTCTGACACTAAAAAGGAAGGAACCCGTGGGATTTTTTTTTTCACTATTAGTACATTAAAAAGGGAAATATAAAGAAAAGTAAAGAATGTCATTTGAATTTTGGTTATAACAATTTTTGCAGTCTGGCGTTGACAGACATTTTTGTCATATAGTGTGTCATGGTCAATGCCTGTCAACACCAGAATGTCAGATCCTCATAACAGCAATCCATATGAAACTCATTTCTATTTCAAAAAAAGTATAAAGAATCCATAATCCCACCCTGTATCAGCCCATATAAGGGCAGACCATTGGTCCTCCAATGAGGAGCACTGGCTGAGAGTGAGTAGGAGAGCCCACAATGGTGTGAGCAGCCAATGGGAGAACCAACAGTGGCCTGGCCACACAGAGGCAATATGATGAGCTACAAGGCTGGCACAAATGTATCTTGAAAGAGGAAGCACACAGAAATCTTGGAAAGCCGAAAAGATAATATCTGATCTGAAAATGATCATTTAGCTTTGGAATGTCAGGGGAGCAAAGTAAGGAAGAATTGATGGTCCCTCTTGTGGAGTCCCGATATGCCTTTAATAACAGATCTGTGATTTAATCCTAAGTCAGCAAGGTTTTCTGCAGACTGTCAAATGCATTTCGTGCCATATACATGAACACCAAAGTAGAAATGCTGATGCCATCCTATATATACACTTAAGTCTCAGTTCAGGGTATGTTAAGGTGGATTTAATGTACCTATTTGGCTCTTCCGAAAGAGGTAACTGTATGAACATCACAAGATCAGTTACTTGTGCACATGTTTATCTGTAGTTGATGCCAAATGTACATTACGACTCCATGTCCTCCAGTTTATGTTCTTAAAGGCACCAAGTTTGGTTTTTGGCCATTTGAAACCCTGTCCATTTTGTTTTGACCATGCACCTGGACTGAATGTGTCCAAATTTAAATTGCCCTTCTTGATACTGCATAATTGTAACGATAATAAGTTAATTAAAACTTGTGGACCAGTACAATTACCTGACATCTTGATGTCATCGGCATGAGAAAATCTTAAAGTGCTAATGATATACAATGTAACTACAGGACGTTATTAAGAAGATATGACATGTTACTTTTCTGACATCATTTAATGAATGTTGTGTAAGCTAGTTACTGTTTACATGCGAGAACAAAATTATAAGAAGCATGAATGCACATGAATGATGAATTTGGAGATAAATTTTGACCGTCCTCCTGTGCTGTTTTGTGCATTATCCATCAGCATTCACTAAGCACGACATAAAACTTTGCCTACAAAACATTTGACCATGTGGATCATATCTTGTTGAAAGACCTAGAAGTACCCCTTTTGCCCTGAATTGGTCAAAACTGGCTGGTGATCAAAGGTGAAGTTATTATTTTGATGTATGGTGTATGTGTTTGTAATTTCCTCAACATTGATGGTTTTAATAAAATTATTATTATTATCATCATCATCGTCGTCATCATCATCATCATCATCATCATCATCGTCGTCATCATCATCATCATTATTGTCAATGAGAAAAAGTTCTAAGATTTTTATATGATCAAGAAAGAGTGAAATTTTTTAACTGCACATTGGTTCAGGGGTAAGTCAAATTGTTTTTATCTGAACTTGTACTATACAAATTTTGTAAATTATGTTTGGTTTGATAGGTATTCTTTATTCATAATGAAACTCGGCATTTAGAAGCAAAACTTCACTTATTTAGCTAATTCTTCATTTGCCACATTCATATCTATTCAGTATTATATCGGTTGTCTTTGCTGAATATTTAGCTTAGACAAAGAGCCACTACTCAGAGATACATGTATGGATACAGGCTCCAAAACATGTTCTGAATAGTAACCCGCTGAAGACCTGTTAATTTATTTGGGCTAATATAGCCTATGTCAAAATTCCACAGAAGAGCATGTGCAATATGGACAATAGTTTTTCCATATATATGTATATAAGTTAGATAGTGACAGGTTAGCTCATGGAGAGTATAGAGTCCGGACTGCCGAATAGGGTCATGACTAATAGGAAGTGGTTCTTGACAAAAAGACACGAATACAATTGGTACGTGTATTGTGCAAATATTTTATTTCATTTGATATACAAATTATACGCAGTGGTATGGGCATGTGGGTGGTTTCAGTGGCCTCCTTGTTGGTTACATACATTTAGTGCAAGACTCTGGGGATGATGTAGTTCACTGCCATGTATCATAGATAATTAAGTCCTGCTTCAGTGATTTGGGGATTTTTTAATGAACTGTTAATAGATATATTTTTTGCAAATCTTAACAAGGCTGGTTAACTGAAACTGCCTGGCCAATATTGATTTAATATGCAAAGGAACGTATGGACCCTTATAGTTTTTAATTTGTTCGCTTGTTTGACCCGATTCCCAACATCATGGGTCAACTCTGAAGTGCTTGTATTATAATATAATGTAGAGTATACCTGTGCATCCATGTATCTGTATACAGCATCAAAACCACCATTCATGCAAGAACAGATCAATGAGGTCAGAGGTCAACTTAACACAGGACTCTGACAAGTCGTGTGATAATAAGATGAAAGACTTAAAATAATCTAGCATTTTTATTTCAAAACCAAACCAGTTACACCAATGATGTTGCAAATATGTGGTCACAAATTTATTAGTTTTCAAAAAATGTATAATTTAAAGCACTTTTCCTGATGATTATTGGTTTTGTTGGGTAATCCGTAAATGTCACACGTTAGGTCTCAGGTGTCCTACACTCTAGTTTGCTAACAAACCAAACTTACCTCATCATGTGTTTGTTCTGTTACCAGCTAAAGCAATAGAGACCATAAAAATATACATGTACTCGTACGTAGCTCCTTTGTGACATATTACAATGACCATTGATATAGTGCTCACCCGTGGCCATGCATCAACAATACAAAATGACTGCACTTCATTCTGCAATGTTCTGGAACTGTACAGTCCAGAGTACAGGACATAACCCCTCCTCTGAGAGACCGTCCTGGGGCTGGTCAAAAGTGGTGACGTAATGATCTGTCAAAGGAGGTTAAATAGCCTGGAAAAGCCAGCATGAGGGACCTGATAAATGTGGTCTTAAAAGGCAGGTGTTGTCTGTCTTAGGTGTGATGTCTGAGACCGGGTAGGGATGACTGTATACAGTACTAAGTAAATTCTATCTATTTCAATGACAGTACATGTATAAATTTTTAAAGCCAAAAAAACCCCACCAAAGTATGCCAAGCTATATTGTTATTTAGTGATTGCTAGCACTTATTTGTATGACAAATTATAAACTAGCATTATACATGATGCCTCGAGTTAGAATGTAGGAGAATACCTGTGTATTGCAGTAAATTGGAAGCATATCCCAGAAGAACATAAAAGGACAAGTCACCTGCTCAGTGTGATCTTGATGCACTGACAGACTTTTGTTAGTTTACTGATGGTTCAGTATGAGTGTACAGGAATAAACTGTTACAACGTGATGGCCAGCTGCACATGTTTGTGTTATGCAATTGTTCCCAAAACTCCAGGAAAAATATACTATAACCAAATTCAAGTGTGTGATATAAAACTGGACTGCAGAGATAATATATGGCATTGATTTTGACCATTTTGAATTTAAATGTCATATGGCAAGACTCAGGTTCATATAGGCATGCACTGCCTGTTCCCCATTTGTTTTCTGAAATAAAAATGTTTAAATCAGCATCACCGGAATAAAAGGAAATCTGAGATTGATGAAAAGATTCACTGAAATTGATCTGGTTGTTTACTTAAAATTTGCTTAAGAAGTTGGAAATTTAATCAGATCAGAATGAATTATGCCCTGTCTGAAAATAGATACTTTGTATATGTATTGATATGTTTTTAATCTACATGTATGGCTATATCAATCAGTAGCTGGTGGTATCATAAAGTGCTTTTGGTTATGCATGTATGTTATGGAAATTCAGTTCTGTCATATTATGGCACCAGAAATGGTAAGCATGGAAATCGGCCAGTTGGGGTGACTGCATGACGTACACACACAAATACTGCTCCTGGCAGCAGGCCCGGGGCTGAAATATTCACGAATGTATTGTGAATTTGAATGTTGCATTGATCTTTTTGAATTGTAAATTAATCAAAGCTAAATGTTGGTGGTCAGATGCATATGCACGGCAGGTGCTTGGAAATGACTGGCAGACATGATCCACTTCTTTTGCCATGTTTTATGCAGGGCTTCTTGTACCATGTTTAATAGATCTGGCATTTTACCATGTTTTATAAATGTTTTTCTGTGCCATTTGCCAATCAAAATAAAGGTTCTATTTATATCCCATTGTGCTCCACTGTGCAAGAAGCTGAAGCTTATCCTGTGGACTTAATCACTGGGGAAATATACATGCGAAAAAAAAAGTTCTTTTGTGGTGGAATTAAGGGCATTGGTGTCTTGTTGTGCTATTATACATGTAGGCCTGTCATCATGACTGCCGGCTTACTTTAGCATTGATGTAGGAGCTTTAATAAATCAATATTGTAAAATGATAAGGTGACACTTCTTGGACAACATCTGGCTTCAGAGCGTGTTTATCAAGTCTTTTTTAATGGAGGCATTTCAATTTGCACTGTACCTGTGCACATATTATGAAATTTAGAAGGTGTAATGTAGCTACACCTCAGCTGCCACCCCTTATAAACCTCCCCCAGTAGGGTGCCAGTTGACTTGGCTCGCCTACTCGCTGATGCGCTGCCACTGTATGTTTTGCTCTTACTCACTCATTAAACTAAAAGCTGGGCTTGGTCTACACACACCATGTGTCTGTGGCCTCATAAAATATTTACCGTTGTTGACACCGCGAATGCTTTGGAGACTAAAAACTGAAATAAAACATTAGGAGCTATCAATAATCTATGTAGAGCAGAACCTGCCATGCAGTACCTCCCCGTATTCAATCTGATGATTGAATGCGGAAAGTATTCTCTCTCTCTCTCCCTCCCTCCCTCTCCCTCCCTCTCTCTTCATTTTAAGCCAAGCAACATGCAAGTATTGTACATCACAACAATATTTGACTTGGGGTAAACTTAATCATATGAACGTGTTGGTAGTAACTAACAAAAGTTGGGCAAGATAGTATGAAAGAAAGTAGAAAGTAAAAACCTTTAAAACAACTTTTGAAAAAAAAATATATAGATAAATGCTACAAAAAACAACCTTCAAGCATCATAGTAGGGAACAATTGGACCTCTCTCTCTCTCTCTCTCTCTCTCTCTCTCTCTCTCTCTCTCTCTCTCTCTCTCTCTCTCTCTCTCTCTCTCTCTCTCTCTCTCCTCTCTCTCTCTCTCTCTCTCTCTCTCTCTCTCTCTCTCTCTCTCTCTCTCTCTCTCTCTCTCTCTCTCTCTCTCTCTCTCTCTCTCTCTCTTCCCCCCCCCATAACATACATGTATTGTACATCACAACAATGTTTGACTTGGAGCAAACTTGATCATGTATACGATACAAGCTGGCAGTAGCCAACAAAAGTAGGACAAGATAAAATGAAAGAAAGTAAAAACCGTCAAAGCAATTTTGAAAAAATTTTGAAAAAAAAAGTATACAGATTAATGCTACAAAAAACAAGCTGTATAGCAGGGAACAATTGGACCAGTATGGCATCCAGGGCTGTTCAAGTTACACTCCATTGATGCACAGAGTGCATGTACGTAAGCACCAGGCAAGCGCTGAAGGCACACAGGCTATTTATTTGTAGAGTCTAGGGTATGATCCCCCAGAAAATTTTAAATTCATGATGCAAAAGGACACATTCGCAGCATTCTGAGCAACATTTTCTTCATTGAAAATACACTTTGCTTACATAAAAAAGTTGGTTTGATTCAGTGAAAAAAAAAATTGTTTTTCCCAACCAGATATCTATTGCTGGCCTGTGTCGAAAGATTTCAGTTGTTGCTCAATTCTGAGAGTGTAGCAAATCAAACTTGTGCATTGCATTAATTTTGGACATAGTGACAATTGATGAGGCCTGGCATTGTACTTTGTTTCTCAAAAACACCCACTGTTGCTATTTAAAATTCACAAGTGTAGCACTTTTTTACAATGCTTCAATATGGGAACATTTACTTGACTCTATAAATTACCTTGTAACTTCAAAATATTGAATCAAACCCAATCTTTGGATGGTACCACATACCGGTGACTATATATACTTTATTATTACACTGACGCCCTACAAGATGCCCACCCAACTTTAAAGACTTTAGGGATTGGGTCAACAGCTTTCCTCATCACAAAGGAAACAATATATGTAGAGTGCACTGAGGAAATCTGTTGACTATAATTATTGCTTTTTTGTGGTTAAGGAAAAGAAGCAGATGAAGTTTATGACACTGGGCACTTTCTGGTAAATTTTAATGGGGAACAGCTGCATGGCAGTCAATGTATAACAGTTAGTATACCCCCCGGGTTAAAAAACTGTGCAAAAATAGGGGCAATGCAAGATGCACAGAGTTCATGGTTTGACTCTCCTGGCATAATTGCACCAAAGTTTCTAAAATTATCTTTTTTTTTTTTTGTTAAATCCACAAAGTAACATGAGCATTTTTATCACAATATTCTTCCAAGACCAGGTTTCCATAGACATATCTGTACATACTGTGTATTTATCCAGTAATTATAGCTGTATCATCCAGAAAAGGTGGAAGATGCAGACTGGGTGATAACCCTGTCCATATCACCACAGTGCAAAGGTCAATCCATATCACCACAGTGCAAAGGTCACTGAGAACTACTTTCCTTCTAAATTCTTGTAGTAGGCGCACGTCAAGCATGTAGTTTTCAAATGACCCAATTACTGGATCCTGCGTTACAGTTATTCATACGCAAAACTATGCAAAGCCTTGTTTGATGAAATAAACGTTGAAACTGTTTTTAATTGTCTTTTTTTTGTATTTAACGATGAAAATATAATTGCAGCTATAATTACTGGATAAAAGTAAAACCAGCCGCTTGGAGGAGACTCGTCAGCAGACTGGCCTTGTTCCCGCGGCGGATCACTCCTTGTGCAAGCACTCGGAGTGATCCACCGCGGGAACAAGGCCAGTCTGCTGACTCGTCTCCTCCACTTGGCTGGTTTTACTATTGTACCTCCCTATATACAGTGTACATATATCTGTGAACACAAATTGCAGAACCATGCTGCATGATAATATTATGCCTTTATTAAAAAAATTGTATGTGGAATATCTTGGTTGCATATTAAAGCTCAGACCAGGAGCTGCTGTCAGACAAACATATCTACAGTTAAGCCTGCATTAAACTTAACAGTTACCAAACGCACCAACCTTTTGCAACTTTTTTCCAACCATTTGAGTGAAAGGCAAACCTTTTTTAAACACTTTCCAAACCATTTAAAAACCATTTCCTCTTATTGCATTTCAACCCTTTTAAACCTTTCTCTAATGATTAACAACCATTTCACACACTTTTTCAACCTTATTAATAAAAATGTTGAAATGGTTTGAAACGGTTTGCAACTGTTTCAACCATTTGTCAACCTTTTACAAACCCTTTGTCAACCTTTTGCAAACCTTTTTACAAACCACAGTACAACACTTTGCAACACAAAAAATGCATTTGGTTGTTAAGTTTTAGACAGGCTTTACTATGTCTTTGACCAGGAACTGCTCTCAGACGCACTTGTCGGTGTGTGAGACCAGGAGATGCTGTCAGACATACATATCAGTGTGTGAGACCAGGAGATGCTGTCAGACATACATATCAGTGTGTGAGACCAGGAGATGCTGTCAGACATACATATCAGTGTGTGAGACCATGCAGGAGCTGCTGCCAGGCAAACATATCTGTGTTTGAGACCATGCAGGAGCTACTGTCAGACATACATGTCAGCTAGTGTCTGAGACCAGGAGCTGCTGTCAGATGTACACATCTGGGTATTCTGTGTACTGATAATTACCCACTGATGACACATTTGAATATTGTCTTTCAGGCTGCTGATGGTCTTTTTCTTTTTTTTTTTTTTTTTTTTTTAATAAAAGTTGAATGTGTTTTGGTGAAACAAGTATTAAAATCGACTTCTTCAATGTTTTGGTGTTTATATTTTAATGGTAGGCAGTGGTAGGACATGGAGAGTAGAGTTCCTGGCTCAAAGATTCTGGTATTGATGTGGAGGTGTTGCGTAGATAAATAATAATGTAGATTAATACAGATGGTGTAATATCAATGCTGTTCCTATGGAAGGTGAATCTATGCTTACTTCAAGGGCACCATTGTGCCAATATGACCTAGATAGCCTTGGGCAATTGCTGTCAAATTTCATGTCAGCAAACACGCACAATGTAACAAATATGGCACCTATAGTGAGAGATAAAATTCGTGTTATATGTTACATTTAACCCTTTCCCATTCTAAATGCTACAAAGAGCCTGGATGTGCAAATGTCTGCTTAATATATATTTTTTTCTTAAATTTGATTTGTTCGATCCAAATTTTGTATGAAATAGATTATAGAATCATGTGCTCTAGGTCAACAGTTTCTGGGGGCACTGCGTCCAGAGACTGGCATAGAAGCTGTTGATTCAGTCTTAATTTGTCCAGAAAACAGTTAAATGCTGTGAAATCTTGCAGAAATGATCCAGGCTTTGAAAACAAGGAACAGCATGAATGATAAGGCAAAATGACACCTCGTGGAGCTCTCCAGTCAAAGTAGACATGTTTTGTTTGAAATAAGAAGATCAGAATTCAGTTTTAGGTAATGTCATCTAAATTATAGTAATGTTAGTTTTTTTTGTAATGAAAAGTACAGAGATATGATGACTGGACACATATAAGTTATAACCTTCTATAAATAAACCTGAGGCAATATTTTCTGTGATATGAATAGGGAAAAAAATCCCTTGTGCTGTTATTATTATTATTATTATTATTATTATTATTATTATTATTATTATTATTATTATTATTATTATTATTATTATTATTATTATTATTATTATTGAGCTTTCTCTTGCCACTGACACAGTTTTAACATATAAAGGAGAAGAAAATCAACATGAGAAAGTTGTGGCTGTGTGACGTACGATACATGTAGAAAGAGACATAGAAGAAAAAGATGCACAATAAAAAGGGAATTATATATAATTTTGAACAAACTTTCACAAATACACAATGCATACTGGGATAGAGTGCTCAAGGTGTAACACAGTTTACAGTCAAACATTTTACCAGAAATAATTTAGAACTAATATCGAATAAACCAACAATGGCTCCTACCCTGCTAGTACATGTATGCAGTATTAGACAAGTTCCGGGCTTGGGCAGCCTGGCTTTCTGAAGACCCAGGCCGTTTGGATTTCTGCATGCACAGTGTTCAGTTCATTAATAGATTTAAAAACCTAACGTCTGTCTGCTATCTTAAATTCCAGTGTCAAACATATTCACTTTATGATTTTACAATATTCTGAAATCTTTTGGCACAAGCTAGAGTACAGTAATAAGTACCCTGGCTGAAGACACTGTTCTTGATCAGATCAGATATTTCTGATGGTGAATGGCCCTCATCGGCAACACTTGCACTTGCCAGTCTGCAAGAAACGTGTTTTGAAGTTTTTGGACTGCTTTGTGGATGGAGGGTCTTGGCAGTCACTGTGGGACATTTTGGCACTCCAGGGTTACAGTTGGGAGAATAAAAAATCTAAATAAAATGTTCAAAAGTGTTTAAGACTTTGGTGGTTTGTGTACATGACTTGTACCGGTCACACAAAGTTTCACTTGTAACTGATTCCTGCAGCACAATATTTGTATAAATGCTGCATGTTATCAAAGAATTACTAGAAAGTATATATGCTCCCAAAGCCTGTTTAATACACTGACTGCTGGTGTTTGTTGGCAGAATTTGGCAGCAGTTGGTGGAATTTGGTGGCCCATACCAGTCTTTGGTGGCAGTTGTGGGATTTACTGGCAAATGGCTGAGCTGCACCGGTTTTCTGCCAAAATTTGCCAGCTGCTACTAAAAACTGCTGAATCTTGCTGATCACTGGCAGATGCCACCACTCATCGTTGTTATCTGCCGAAAGTGTGCAAATGTAGCCAAACACAGTTACTGGTGTTTTAAATTCCATTAGAGCGCCCATATCATGGCAACTGTTTATCACAGTTGCCTGGTGACAGGTTGGAGATTTAGTGGGGAATTAATATGCAAGTCCTGTATTTGACAACTGATGCAGCGTGTAAATAGTGTCTAATAAATTGGTAAATATAGGAATGAATAAATAAATATATATTTATGAATGAGACCCAGAACCAATCATGTCTCTGCATGCACATGTATTGTGATAAGTATCTCTCTGCCTTGCCAATATGTGCTACGCCACTGACTGGGTGCAAGTGTGCATAGCTCAGCAAGGTGTGAAAGGCAGCCGAGCATATAGCCAATGTCAGGTTGAGGGTGCTAAGGAATGGAGACAGGAATGACATCAATCCCAGCAGACTCAGTGTGGCAAGTGCATACCATGTGCCTGAGTTTACAATATATAGCAGCACCAAGTTTATACTGGCAATTAAATCCTAATTCCCTGTTTGAATTAAGGTTGTCTAATTGGACACAATGCATAAAAACACCTCATCCATATGATGGCATATATACTTAAACTGGGTAGATTTAGGAGTTGATAACAAAGTAGGTCATATGATTCGAATTTAGATAATTTGTCACTTGCTGGTAATCATGCGAGATTGTTTCAGTGGCATCACTTCACTCAGTGTAAAATACAACAAATTGTTGACAGATAAGTAGAGCTGGAATTGGTCCCTGCAGAAAAACAGACTCAGGAACAAAATACTAAACAGAGAATCTTATGAGAATCCCTGACAGGGATTGAAAAAGACGGGGGAAGACTCTCAAACAATTACCCAGGGAACTGGACATGCACATGGAAACCTTTGCCCCATGATTGATGCAGGGTCTGCCTGACCAGCTTTGAACTTTCAAGGACTGGTATGTGCAAAATAATACATGAATGGCCATGTATGTAGTCAGGTATACTCTGGACCGCTCATCTTGGACAGTTTGACAGAATTTTGGCAAATTGAATGTATTTTCAAAACATATAAATACTGTAAGAACACCATATGACTTATTGTGCGAAGGTAACCTTACACTGTCTAAGACATTAACATGTCCATGATGTCAATCATATTACAGGGAAGTACAGGAGATTTTTCAAATACTCATCTGCAGGAACTTCAATAAAATTGCAGAAAGATAACAATGGATTATACACTTACATGTACAAGTTCATATGTGCTCCATCAGTGATACGTTTCCTGAAACAATGCAGTGTCTCAAGACTATCAGAATAACTAACAACTGATAATATTTACGCATCATTTGACCACACCGTTCATAACAAAAAGCTTAGTATCTGGGTGAGAGCTACAGCTGTAGGTTGGGATTGAAGCTGGCTGGCCATGACTTCATTCTGAAGGTCAGACGGTCACATAGGTGAAATTGGTTTTCGTTCAGTGGCTACTGAAAAATGCAGCAAAATTTGGTGAAGCTTGATAGGATTATTAATTTGGGCGAGACCTAGGTCTGAATTCATCTGAGTGACCTTGATGTAAGTCTCAAGTTCAAAGGGTCACTTACATATGGCTTCCATGTTTATGTAGTGTGCTGACCATCAAATACAAATTAGTCATCTACATTGTTTATTCTACAAGTTAGTCATCAACATTTGTTACTTTACAAGTTTGTCATCGGCATTCTTTACTGTACAAGTTAGTCATCGACGTTGTTTACTCTACAAGTTAGTCATTGATAAGCAAGTGGCTTAACTTCTTTTGGTTGCCACATGTGCCTGTAAGATAATTGTCAATTGACAGTGACTTGAACTTTCTCCTAGTAAAATTCTATGCTATTGTGACTTCCAAGAGGAAGAACTTTTTTGTGCAAACTGTTGTGAGAGATTCTGACAGTCAAGACGCCCAGTTTGGATTCAGCTTGCATGTTGAAATGCATGGATAAGATCACAAGTTTTATGTTTGGTTGCTGCAAAAACAAGTATACTGTACACTGAAGCAAAATTGTGTCAATTAAATTAGACAACTATGCAATATCTATGTTTTTACACAGCGAATGAAATAACGTATCCAATTGTCATCAAATATGCAGCTGCCATGGCGCTGATAAGGGCTCCACATTGCATGACAATTCTGATGGACTGGAACCCTCGAGGATTGAAGATAATAGCAACACTTGTGCCAGCTCATGTGTCAAGGTGTGACCTGCTTATGTAACAAACATGAGAATGTTTGTTGGTCAATGGTCCATTCTGTCACATGCTCTAATGGGTATTTATGAGCTTAGAAAGAAGACATTGTAGGCTATAATGTGATATTGAGCTACATGTACTCTCATCATCATTATCATCATCACCTGTACAATAAAATAGCTGTCTCTGATCAATTAGTGGAACAGGACGACCTTGGTCATTCAGTAAAGTTTGATCAGATGCATTAATAATTCAAGGTTATAGTTAGTCTGGTTCCCTGAAATATTGTTTAATTGAATGTCTATTACTCTAACTGCCTCTCCAGGGGGCATACATGTATGTCGGCAGATAAATTATTAAAAGTCCATTTTCATCATTGTTGACTTTGATGCCATATGATAACTGCAGGTTCAGGTGCAGCAAATTTGATCACCAAATATATGTATAGTGCTGTGATTATGATATGATTTTTTTATATGTATAATCTTGCAGCAGTCCAATAGTTGTCCAGGTTGTCTAAACTGTACAGATTGGGCTTCATACCAAAACATAGCTAGTTTACCTGAGGAATTTAAAAATGCCTGTTTCCATGTCATCTTTTCTCTGTTTGCCTTGTATCCAGACCTTTGAAGTTAAAAGTTATATATATATATATATATATATATATATATATCAAGCTTATTTTAAATTTGATTGAAGATTGACTACGTGCATCTGCTTGATATTTTCACTTGGCTCTATATCATATATGTATGAAAACCAAGTGTGCATTTGATATTTTGGAGACCTTAACTTAATGTTATATTGTTCCTAATAAGTCATTTGCTTCATCTTGCTTTTTTACAATGTGTGTCTGTAAAATTGCAGAAAAACAAATTTTTATTTTTGTAATTTATTTGATCCCCAAAAGAGGTTAATGTCAATTATTTATGTTCTTTGACACCATCATATTGTGCCTTTTTTTTTTTTTTTTTTTTAATCTCAGCTGCTTGGCCAGTCATTTGAGCTTGAAGGATGAATGCTTCCATGCCCTTCATCCATCCATGTGGTTAAGTTCACTCTCTGACATGTTTTATTATGTGGTAATTCTGATTTCCTGACATAAGATAGCATGTGAAGTTGATGCCTTCAGACATGACCTTTAGGCACACACTGCAAACTTTGCTAAGTCAAAAAGTAAGCATTCCTTCTAGCTTTCTTTGTAACATCTATGGTACCAATTTTCCCCAGTAGGTGCACTGGGATCGGTGGTTTTGGTTTCTTTAAGATTTTTCCTGGCACCCATTACCTTTGCTGTGCTCAATAGACGGTGGGGGCCTTTCATTGATTTGTGTTCTGCGTGTCAAAGGCATCATCAGACTGGTATATCAGCAGGTGCACTGATGAGACCTCCTGGGTCATTCCCGTCTTCTGGTCTTAATGCATTTCATCATTTGAGATTAAATATGCATTAGGTTAGTGTATTGAACTGTACTTTTTTTTGTTGGTGTATTATATGATGTACATTTTCCCATCTGCATTTTCAGCGTCTCAAAAATTGATGGCCTTTTATCATGGAAAGACCTTAAATTCCTGCAACTCCTCATCATGTACCTTGGTTGGTCTTTATCAACTTTGTGCATCAGCTTAATTTTCATTATTTGCGGGTTTTTTTTGGGGGGGGGGGCATTTCTGGGAAATATTAAATCTGCTCTAAGACTGCAGAGCCGTTTGTGTCAAATTGGACAGGACAATTGTAGGTGCCTGCCCCTAGACCTGCTGCCATTGTCCTGTTGTTGGTTTTTTTTTTATTGAATTTCTCCAAAACTGCTGACTTGATTCTCTTCAGACTTTGTACAAGTGTACCTTGGCTTTAAATAGTCTCTGCCAAAGTTATTCTCAAGTTTACACTGCTGTACATTTGCTCACTTTCAACACTTTTCAAAATTGTGTGACCAATTAGATTGCATGGTTGCATTGTTAGTGTACATGCAATAGTGTAAATGTATTTAGTTTTCTCTAAAACCATGGGCAAGTCCTTTTTGAACTTGATGGGGATGTACTTAAGGTGGCTGGTTAGCTTCTAAAAGGTTTTAATAATTTTGGTCCCACATAAATAATAATTTTTTTTATTTATTTTTAGCTCAGCTGACCTGTTTGTCAGGTGAGCGTATTGGATGGGTGGTTATCCATCTATCGTCTGTCCTTCCGTTCACATTTTACTTTTTTTACTTCCCCAAAACCACATCCCATATTCTGTTCAAGCATAGTGGGGATTCACCCTGACTGGGTCTCCACTGAGTTTGTTGAAATGGTCACGGTTTAATGATTTGGGGGCTTTTTATGATTTTCTTTTGTTCATTTTTTGACAAAATCATAAAAAATCTTCTCCAAAACTGCCAGGCTAATTGCTTCGAAATAGCATAGGGACAATTGCTTCCGAATTGCATAGGAACACTTTGGGGACTCCTAGACCTTAATTTGTTCACCAAATGGGGCTGCCATTTTTTTAATACAAATTTTGTGTGTTAAAGCAGTTTTTTACTTCTTTGAAACCATCTCTTAGATTCTGCTGAACCATGGTGGAAATGTAGCTTGTCAAATGGTCAGACAAAGCTGTTCATTGGGTGTTGATATTCTGCAGATTCACTTCTAACTAGGTGGGAATGTCCTTGGATTGGTCTCACTTTATTTACCAATTGTGTTAAAAACTCCAAAACACTGCTAAGCCAATTGCTGCGAAATTGCACAGGGACACCTCTGGGAACCCTTAGATCATAACTGTTTACCAGGTGGTGCTGCAATTTTTTTTTTCAATTTTTGTGCTAATGTTATTTGTGATTTCTTTTCCAAAACCATTGCTTAGATTCTTCTGAAACGTGGTGGATATGTAGCTTGGGGAAGGGTCAAACTTATTTGTTAACTGGACGATAATATTCCACATCTCTCATTTTTTTAACAATTTTTTCAATTTGGGTACTTATCAGTTAATGCATATACATTCCCACTAATTACAATGCAAGTCGATGGGATTGCAATGGTAAGTAAGTCACATTTTTGTTGTCGTCTCCAAAATGATCCACCAGATTCACTTCAAACATGTTGTGGATATACCTTGGATGGATCTTTACCAATTTTCTTCAAATGGTTTTGCTCCATGAAATTTTTGCTGATTTTTTTGGGAACATCTTAAAAAATCTTCTCCAAAACAGCCTAGCCTATTGCCTGGAAATTGCATAGGGACACTCTGGAGATCTCTGGCCTTTAATTTTTTTCAACAGGTGGTGCTGTGATTATTTTTCACTTTTAAAAAAAAAAATGTTTTCACTTTTCTTGACTTTTTCTCCCAAACAGTAAGTTTGATCCCTTAAGACTCATTGGGAGTGCAGTTAAACTTACTCTCCACAAAATTTGTACATTCATGGGGGTGTTGTTATTTTCTGATTTTTAACAAATTATCAAAATTTGGAGAAAGCAGATGGAGGATATATTCATGTTGTCAACAGTGATGATGGTCTTTGTGTACAGTTTTGGGAAAATCTTAAAAGAGTCTCTTCTGTGAAACAGCTTGACCTGTTGAGATGACACAAGGGCATGTCTTGAGGCCATAAGTTCTTGATTTGCTGATATGGATGACCTTGCCCTAAAAATAATTCCCAGGGTCATGATACAATTCTGATGAATTAAGATTTTGAGTGAAAACTAAAAAAAAAAAAAATGAGTTTAGACTTCGAAATTGTGCATGATAATGGCCCAATTAAGTAGGGATTACATATGGGTGGCCTTGACCTAACTACCAAGGTCACAGGGTAACTTCGTGAATTTCATTGCAGAATGATAACTTCAGAAATCTACATGTATGACTTAAAAGGTTGATATTGCAGGTGTTGATATATGCATGGTCCTATAAATGAACTATGTGTCAGTGCAAATGGATGACTTTTATTGGATTTCTAAGGTCACATGGGCAGTGTAGTTAATTTTACAGTTCACTGAGTAATTTGAAAAATGTTTGAGTCAGGATTTGAAACTGTACATGATGATGGTCCTTAACAAGGGCCTGGTTCCCACCGCGCATCAGTTACTTTTAACTGGGGAGTTACAGGGCACTTCAGCATATACATACAAGGTCAGCTGAGCATATAGAGCTGTCAGCGGTAAACAAGGATTTGTCATCACATGTATACACACTGAAGCAATTTTAAGAAAATTGCAATTACTCTGAGTAATGTCCACAGACTATGTCATTATTTGCTTTTGTGTGGCAGGAAAATATATGTACATGTAAATGTCGATGTGCTCTCACACATAGATTTTAGGTGCACAGTATGGGGAAACTGTTGCAAGAGATCTTTAAGTGCAAGTCAAACATTTACACAAGAGCCTCAACACATCAGTCTTGACAATGTGAAGAATGCTGCAAGACCATTCCTTTTGTAAAGTTAACATTGGACTTTTCTGCCTAAATTGTCATTTCTAATCCACCTGTTTCCGTGACTAATTCAATTAAATCAGTGATGCATGACTATATTGTTTAATGGAAAATCTACATGAAATCACTAGAAAGAATATACCTAGTATTTGCATAACAAGTTCACGTACCTTGTTGTTCATGTATAATACAATGATCAGCAGTAAATTACAGTATATCGTTTAATGGAAAGTTTACATGAAATCACTACAAAGAAGATACCAAGTATTTGGTTGACAAGTTCACCTACCTTGCTGTTCATGTATAATACAATAATCATCAGTAAATTACAGTTTCATCACAACATAAATCAACTTAATTAAATGTATGTTGCATACATACTAGCATTTTAACCAGTGTGGTCATTACTGCCTTTTTATAACTGAGAAAACCTGTTTTCCTTTGATTTTATCATTAAGAGCAGACTCCACCTGTATAACTTTTCTCTGCAAAAGCACCTGCATTTCTGCATCCACTGTAAAATTAAGGTTATGATGGCAGACACAAGTACAAGATGCTACTTCTTGGGACAACTTTTTCATCCTTAAACTGGCCAAAACCAGCTGAAGGTAATGTGTTGGTTGCTTCAAAGATTTTTTTAATTTCAGTATTCATGAAAAAAATTTAATGGGGAGCTGTAGACGAGCTCCATCAAAAAATTTGAAGGGGAGCTGTAGATGAGCTCCATCAGAAAAATTGAAGGGGAGCTGTAGACGAGCTCCATCAAAAATTTGAAAGGAGCTGTAGATGAGCTCCATAAAAAAATTGAAGGGGAACTGTAGCTGAGCTCCATCAAAAAAGTTAAAGCAGAGCTGCAGATGAGCTCCATGAGAATAGCATGCCCCAGGACCACAGCTTTCCTTGGGGCAAGCTTAAGGTGGGTGCACCCAACACACCTCAGGGAAAGCTGTTGCCTTAGTCTTAATTCATCAAGAAAAGGTAAATAAATGTAGGTGCCAATTGATACAAGTATAATAATGCTGTACCAGTTGCTGAAGAAAATGCTATCCAATTAAAATAATGAGGGTGTTAAATAAGTATGGAACTAAAGATGATGTCCACCTCATAAATCCATGCTGGGCAAAAATAAAAGAGAACTGCCTACCCCCCCCCCCCCCCCCCCCACCAAGCACTAATCTCAATGAATTTAATGTATTGCAAGTTAATTTAATTTGGTGGTGTGATCTTTTTATTGAATAAAATCAAGAGTAGTATAAAGTTAAAAATATTTTAAAGAAGGTTCACAGCCATCACTGTGTCAATGTCTTGACATTCAGACAGTGGTTGACCACAATAAAGCTTCTTATTAAGTTCCCAGAGATTTATAGCTTTTAGCTCTGGCTTCAATGGTAAAAAATCTGTAAGTTGTTTTCTATTTGCTTGCTTTGACAGGAGCATCTTAGATTTATATCATATCTAAAAATGATCAAGAATATTATCAGCATGCTGCTTGGTTTTGTTTTCTTTTTTGTTTGTTTGTTTGTTTGTTTTTTTTGAGTTGTTTTTGTTTTTTTGTTTTGCTTTTATTTTTACATACATGTAGGTATTACTGGTGAGCACCAAATACAGTTCATTTTTTGAATGCTTGGCAGAGCGGGTATACTATATAACATGCCAAATAATTAAAGATAAAATATGAACTCCTCCGTTGAATAGCCAAAATTTGCTGATGATGTCCAGCAACATACAGTATTATTGTTTAATTTTTTAACATTAGATAATCACAATTTTACCCATAATTGTCATCAAAATATTATGGGGGGGGGGGATCTTTGTCTCAATGTGCCTTCAAAGTTGACAACAGATTTTTATATGTATGTATGTATATATATATATATATATATATATATATATATATATATATATACATACATACATACATACATACATACATACATACATACATACATACATACACTCCATATATTTGGTGGTTGTACCCAATGGGCATAGCATATACACCTGTACATGCAGAACGAGCCGAAGTGAGTAATGCATTGTGTGTGGTTCAGCACTTGCCCATGTCTAACATATTTTCATGTTATAAAATCATGCACTTAAGTGCCATAAATTAAATTGAGGACATAGGCCTATATTCCCTGTCTACTTGTCAATTTCATAATGATCAATTTCCTGTTCTCGATGTTACTCAGGAGCTGCAGTGGTTTGCTAGTTAACAGGCTTTGCATTATTCTGTTGCTGTGCTGAGGAAATATTTACCCCGATCACATACCTGGTAGTACTATTTAAATTAGCAAAGAGAAGATTGCCATCTTTGAGCAAGGTTATGCACTTGGAAGAATGAATTAATTGAGATAAAATGGTGTGTGTTGTCAGGGTCACATGTGAGGACACATCTGATGGCCCAAGGGACAATTAGCCAATCAAATGAAGACATAAGAAAGCATACAGGAAATTGGATCATGACTTTGATGTGGCAATGCTCTGAAATCCAAGGTGGCTTAAAGCAAGCAATATAGACTGCTTACTTTAATCCAGTGTTAACAGTTGTACAGTTGCTGAGACACAGACAGATTTGTGACAGTGTTAAGCAAATCTTCTTTCTAGTTTACTGAATACGGCCACAGCGGTGGCCCGCCGTGGGGCTGTGTGATGAGCCTGTTATGCTCTTTGCCACCTTGCAGCTGGCCACAGTCAGCACCACAGCAGAGAAAGATCTCCACACTCTGTTATGCATGCTGCTCGATGTTAGAACGGCTCACATTGCAAAGCAACCAGCCCATACAGCCACCCTTAAAGATCGCCACACAATCATTTGGAAGCAATGACAGAGATTAGACAGCATTTATCGACACCTGCGCCATAAGGCTCATTAAACGTGCTGTGCTTGCGCTATCATACCCCGCTACTGTTGCCGCTTTTATCTTGGGAAATCAAAGCTAAAAGGCTTGCATTGCACACAATTACATTTAGTCTGTAGTCAGTAAACTCGCAGAACTGACTGATGTCACAGTGATGTCTGCCAGGCAACAATGCGGAGCTGTGTGTATGCGTGTTTACCCCCAGGCCCACTGTCCTACAACCACCACCTGCATCCCCTATGCTTAACACAGCATTAAATTGCCAGGCTCTTTCTTGGTTTAATTATTTAATCTGCACTGTGCAATGTCAGATGAAGTAGGAGATCATCACAGTCAACATGTATGGGTCCCCAGGTTTGCCAGCTCAACAGAGCTTTTGTGCCAGTGCTCATGCTGGCCAGTGGGTCTTCCTGTCTAACCACATGCCTTATGTTTGTGGGTTTATTATCTTGGTGTTACTTTCTAGAAAAAAAGTGACAGTTTCAACTCAACAAGTTGACTCAGAAGGAAAGGAAATGTATGTGTATGCCTTTTCTGATGGCTTTCAAAAATAAACGTGGGTTTGATTTTTGTATTCCTTTCATTGAACCAGACTTACGCCACAATATTGACACAGCAAGGCAAGTGATCATTATAATTTCACAAATTTTGAGCATTTAATTTAAGGGCCAGGTATTTTTGTCTCATTTTCATTTTGCCCCCGGATTATGTGGCAAGAAGTTTGTTTTTGGTATACCAATGTTTCAGCTGTACTGCAAGAACAACATCAAGAGTTTATTATGCCCTCCTCCTACCGGAGGAGGGGCATATACATGTAGTAATCACTTTTTTGTGTGTCTGTGTGTCCACATTTCGTGTCCAGGCTATAATGCACTTGTCCTTTAACTTAGATTGATGAAACTTCAGATATAGGTACTTCTGGACATAAGGGTGTGTCATGTACCAAAAGTAGGTTGCTAGGTCAAGTATCTGGGTCAGTGAGATGTCCTTGTAAAATAGTGTCTGGCAATTATTCTTTTACTGTTTAACTTAGTTTCATGAAACTTGATACACACATACATCTTGACTTAAAGGTGTGTCATGAAAAAAAAGTAGCTCACTAGGCCACGTATCTGGGTCTCTACTGTTTGTGTCCGGGCCATAATTCGCTTGTCCTTCAACTTAGAATAATGAAACTTTACACACAGGTACATCTGGACATAAGCCTGTGTCATGTACTAAAAGTAGGTCACTAGGTCAAGTATCTGGGTCACAGTGACATATTCTTGTGAAATCCTGTCCACGCTATAATGCCTTTACCATTTAACTTAGTTGGGGAACAGTAAAATCTTTCTTGGAAGATCACCTCTTGGGTTCACCAAATGGTGCTCTCTCAAAAGAGCTGGTCTTTTCAAAGAGGTAATATAACATGAAAATAATTAAGCCTTTCCCCCTTGGACTAAGTCTTAGTGAACAGCTTGTGCATGTGATCTTGATATGTCTTATCTACAATTCTCAGTCAAATTGTTTTTCATTATTGTTGAAATCAGTTGAAAACCCTGAAGCAGACGACATTTCACCGTGCACCAGCCAGTTTTGGCTGGTTTAAGAGGGAAAGCACTAAGTAAGGTGTCCTAAATGGGTGGTTTTTAAAGACGTGGTCTGTCATTGAGGTGCTCTTCCAAGACAAGTTTGACCATATTTTATGGCCTTAACATTTTTATTCAGTTGACTAATATGGAATGTCAGCTGCATTCACAGATGTGAGAGACTTTACCTCTGTGGCCCGCTGACAACATGCAAATACAATATATCAACAGGATAATGGCGGTGAAGGGGATGAGTCCCTTGAGGCCTGCTGGTGACAACCATTAATGTTGGGGTCTTTCACTTAAGAATTGAGCGTCACCTTGTGAATTGGGAGTTCATGGTCGTAGTGAGAGTATTGTTGGTTCTGTGTGTCAACCACAATGTGTGTAAGCATTTTTCAGCAAACATGCAAAAAGAACTACCAATCCCTTCGTGAAGACCATGTATATGTACATCCAATTCAGTGTGTTCAAAAGTGAATTAGATTTTCTGCAAATTACTTCCACGAGATAAAGGTCATATCCCCCCCCCCCCCAAAAAAAAACCAAAACAAATAAGAAGAGTAAAATAAGAAACACTGTCTGCTGAGGGAATTAACTCTGTCCAATAAATAACTAGCTAGCTTTCATTTCCAGACATATAATTGGGTTGTATGGGAATAACATCAGCAGTGATGTGATGATAGAACTTTTGTTGCCGTGCAAGTCTCTTTTGACTGATGAACATGTCTTTCATGTCTCTGTGATGATGAAACTTTACGAAATGTAAATTTCTATGCATGTGGACCTAATTTTTTGGGATGGGGTTAGGGTGGGTGACACAAGTAATTGGATATGATTGTTGATTTTCATAGGCCAGAGTAGACATGCTTATTAGTGAGTTTCATCTTTTAAAGTCACAGGACAAGTTCTGTATTTTTGATTTGAGGCTGATACTTTTAAAACTGTTTAAACCATCAGCTGCAAGCATTGGCTTTGCACACCAATAAATGGTTAAGCCTCATTTTTTCATATGAATCTGGTGTCACTGAGGATCAAGTATAGGGATTGGTTTTATCCACCAGTGTCACAGAGTACTTGCTACTATGGTCTGCTTGTTTTAAAATATCATCCTCAAAGTCTACCAATGATAACAGTATTGAGACTCATGCATATGAGTTGGTCGACATGTATGGTGGGGTCTCTTGAAACTGCAGTTTTGCTCAGTTGGCCCAACCCATAATTGGGTGTGGTTCAATGGAAAGGCACTGGGTAATCATTTATATGGCGCCACATTTATTTTCACAATAAGGGATTACAAGAAACCATGTGGAGGACAAGACAAAGCAAAATATGAATTTTTTGGCTGCATAGAAAATTGTGAAAATGCACAATGTACTATTACATTGGCAATGTAAATGACTCAGTTGTGAATGGACCACTCCAACTATTCTGCAGATAACAGCTTGGAAATTGATTATACCTGGTATAGACATAGTGTAGTATATTTTTTATATCTGACTGCAGAACTACAGTATATAAAGGTGTTTGAATCATTGGTCACAAAGGCCAAGTCTTGACGACTTTATCAGTACACTTGATACCTGACTCTTGCTAACAAGTTTCAGATTTCAAATGGTATTGATGTCTCTGTGTTCATCAGCGTCACTGTTCTATTAAGCACATAGTCTGTAATAAGGACATGCTGCATTTTCCAAGAAAAACAACACTGATTCATCCTCAGTTAAAGTGTATTTGGGGTATTTCCATGCCCAGTTATGGTCCTCATTGTGTTTTCAACCACATTTTTCAATGTGTTTACTAAGATCATTGAGCACTAAACAGGATGAATATGGTATATAATATTTTAATAGTTCAGCTGACATATTACAAAGTTGGATTTTTATAATAGAAACTATCCATTACACGTATCACCATTTATACAGGAAAGTACAAAACTAATTGAAGAAAGCCAACCAGACTGTCTTATCCACCTCAATTTGCAGACCATCAATTTTCTATCCCCAGGAACTTCAGCATTTCTATTTTTTACTAATGCTGAGAGTAAAGAGTAAAATGACTTAATTTATTTTTTATGGAAAAAAAAACATATACACATACACAAAACAGCTTATTAAGCACTCTTCAGTTTGAGCTAGGATAATTACCTTCAGCAGTTCTGTATTATTTGATGATTTACTTTCAGCCTGTTTACATTTATGTGCTGGAGTCTTAATTACCACAATGTAGTTTGACCTAGGCTCAGATATGTGTAAAAATGCTCTGCCATAAACAATGCTTATGCAGTCATAACTTTGGAAATAATTTTGTGCCTGTGTAAGGCTCAAGCTGGGATTGCATATAAAGGTGATTTTGACCTCAGCAAGTTTTGTAACTTTGCTTTCTGGATGCCTATAACTCCTCAACTATCTGACTTTGCTGCCACTTTCAAATTGTACATGTGGTTAGGGCCAGTGCAGAGCAGCTTGTTGGAATTTCATATAGATGACCTTGACATCATGCTGAGCTCATGGAACAAGTTTCATTCATTGGATTTCTTGATGGGACTCAACTACCAGGTCATGAGATTCCACTTTTAATTTTTAAATTCCACTGGACCTATACATGTAAATACAAAATGTTTACATCAGGCCAAGGCTGGAAGTACATGTCATTGTATGTGTTTGACCTTGACTTCACTTTCAAGGTCACAGATCAACTTTTTAGTTTGATTTCTAGAGGAACTCCATATTATGAGCAGCCACTTTTGAGGTGAACATATATGTGTAAAACGTCTGCATGTATGTGGGGCCCAGACAATAAATGAGGGCAAATACATGTAAATGACCCTGGCCTCAAATTCACATCACAGGTATAAAGTCTTGTTATTTGATTTTCTGTTGATGTCCCTAAGTGTTTTTCTACACTGCTCACATTGTTCTTGATTATGGATCTGGCCATATAACCTAGGCCAGTATTTTCATTTGTAGGACCTTGATATCATTTTAAGGGTCATGTAAAGCATTTATCAACTTTCTGTTTTTAACACCTTTAACTTATTCCATACTATGGTCACAGGCCTTGGTCAGTGGTTCTGGCACTGCCTGGCAAGTCATGCTGCAGCTGCCCTTCGGGCAACTGCAGCATGACTTGCCAGGCAGTGCCAGAACCACTGACTGAAGACTATAGGCATGTTGGTACTTGAATGAAAGCTCTTTTCATGAAGAATTTAAATATGCCATTGTCATCTTAAATCTAGGTTAATATATGGAAAAATCAGGGACTGGTATGGAATGAGTTACAAACATTTGACTAAAAACTTTTAATTGCCAGTTGCCCACATGTGTCATGGACTTGCTGCCAACTCTACACTTCTCAGACAAATGTCTTTCCTATTTTGCAGGACAGTGGTGACGTGGAAATGGATTTAAAGCTGTGGAACATCATTGCTGCTGTGCTGGTCGTCCTTTGCCTGGGCACGAAAGCCTTGAGCCTGCCACAGGCCGACCTCACAGATGATGACAAGGTGAACATTGCAAATTTGTTTTTGTTCCATTTGGAAAAAAAAAATGTCCCCATAACAATTTCTGGTATGGCAATTCTGCATATGTTAAAATACTGCTGGATAAATGCTGATTTTGCATCTATCTATCTGTCTGTTTGTCTAACTATCTGTATATGTATGCCTTCTTTAGCAAAGCTGAGTTACAGCATTAGTGTAGCATATACTGGATTATGCTGCTTTGAAGTGTCACTTCAACATGTAATGAAAACTTTTTTCTGTGTTGATGGTGCACAGTGAAAAAATTAATACTAAAACTGTAGGCATACTGAAAGTGGTGGACTATAATCTAATGTAGTTCACCACTTGCAAAATCAGCATTTATCCATTTGTTGATATCTGCCAAAGTTGTTCACTAGGTGGTTAGGGATGTCAGGTTTCTGTGATAATGGAATTGTTGACTGGAAAACAGAAAAAGAAGTATTTAAAACACAAGTTACATTCTATAAAAATTGCAAATATGACCTGATATTTTTTTTTGGAAACATTTCAAACTTAAATCCTACCAAACTTGTCATGTATCCCTTTCTTCATAAAACCGTATCATTTTGCACTCGATATCTGCTCTTTAGACCACAAGAAGGAAAAAAATTCCAAAGTCTGCATGCTTGCTTTCAAAGAGGCACGTGATGAAGATGTTGTGGGCCTCATGAGTATGTGTTTACAGGCTATCTGCTGGTAAAACATGTGAATTTGAAATTGTAAAGATGACAGGGTTATTCAAAATTCTGTTTTGCAAAGTACATTGTATATTAACATTGAAAGTGCTCCAAAGTGGTCATCAAAATTTCAAAAAAAGCAGATGTACTATTTTTCAAAAACAGAATATGATGTTTTAATGACTGGAAATTGAACATGCATAGGTGGTGCTGACATCATTTTTATTAATGAATTTTTACAATTGTCTAGTGATCAATAAGAGCCAGTAACTGTTAACACTGTATAGGGATACTAGCGTGAATGCACATGTGTGTGTGATGGAAACATGTTGTCCTTGCCGCAAGATTATACCTGGCAGACATTTGTGTGCTAAGGTGAATTATCCTTCCATCCATACCTGCACGCAAAAGCATTGTAGTTCAGGCTCAACCATGGGTTGATCCTCTTAAAATTTTTGGGCGGACATTACATTGACTGTAGTTCTCAGCAAGGTGCACAATACAATTACAATTAATATAATGTTTTTTTTTTTTCATTTTGTTTTGAAAAATCTTAAAATGTTTCTTCAATGAAACCCTGTAGCCAATTGCTTGAAAGTCACAAAGAAACACTTCCTTAACTATTTTGCAGGAGATAAAGCCCCTTGGCCAAATGGGTTTTTAATTTCACTGAGATGGTGTACTGGGTACATGTGGAACAGAGTGGGACTTATTTTCTTGTCCTGTTAAATTATGAAATCATATTAAATTGTTCAATAAGTTAAAAAAAATTCAGTAGTAAATACATGTATAAGTTCCAAAAAAAAATGATATGTTATCCTGGTATTCCTTATGGTCGTGGAAATTGTCGTCCCCTTGGTTTAAAGATATCTTTATCCCCTGCCCATGAACTGGGGGCTGTGGTAATCATCATCTATGTGTGTGTGTGTCCATCTTTCTGTCCATTCATCCAAAACAACTTGGAAAAAATAGAAATAAAGTTATCTGGCATTGCTTTTCAATTTCCATTCATATCTGTTCAGTTATCCAATACTGTAGTTCTAAAAATTTTCACGCTCGACTTAATTTCACACTTTTTGCTTTAGTCTACTTGATGCGCCAAAATTAATTGACATTATAAAAGGTTTTATATAGACAAGCCATGATGCACAAAATTAAAATATGCAAGTATTTTCTAATTTACGGAAAAACAAATTTGAGCGAAATTAACCACATGCGAAAATTTCTACAGTAACTAAAAAATAACTCATACCAGCCCTGCATTTCTGTACTTGCTGGGCTCCGTTTTGCAGGAGACACATATTCAAAAGTTCACATTTGTTTTGTTTTATTTTTCATACAGAATTGTGACACAGATTGATGTAAATCAAATTTGACCACTGTGATAATGGGTAGACTTTGCTGTTGAGAATTGTATTTACATCAGAACAAATGCAATATGGGGCCTGATTATAGTGGAACCTTGTCTTCAAAGACCACCCCAATTTGGCGGACCAAATTGTGGTCTCGCAAGACCGGAGATTTCTCATTGGAGTGGTCTCTCAAGACAGGGACCACTGTATATTGGGACCAACAGGAAGAAAACTATGGTGAGAATCTATATGGAGCTCAACAGGAGAGGGATTACGTGTAGCATGCTAGAGCTCGTCATGGTTTTCAATGATGAAAGTGGCTACTGTTTGCTTCTTAAACTGAATCACCATTGCAATATGTCAAAGCAAGGCTTTACAAGCAACTTGCCTGACTAGCCATCAGATGATGTGCTAATCCATCACAACTCTGTGTGAGCCTAACATTCCCAGCAAACACGTCTGCCGCAAAGGGGCCCCTTGTGCATATCAGTGCTGCACTTTCAGGTAATGTCTAGCAACATTGCCCTGTACAAAGGGCAAACATCAGGATATGATACAGACAGAACCACTCAGAATGGGACAGTTCCCTTCATCCAGTGATGCTGCATTCCATCTGCTGGTAGTTTGCAATATTGAATTAACAGTGTGTAAAATGAGCATTTGTCTACACATTGTATGTATATGTGTGTGTGTGTATGTGTATATGTATGTATGTATGTATGTATGTATGTATGTATATATGTATATATATATATATATGTGTATATATATATATATGTATATATATATATATATATATATATATATATATATATATATATATATATATATATATATATATATATATATATATATATATATATATATATATATGTATATGTATTGTAGTATAGGGAATATAAAATTGACCAGAATTGATGGCATGTTGTGTTGTGGCCTGTTATATATGTGGTTTGTGGTCAGATACATAGTTGACTGTAACTTAGTGGCTTGTTGATTTGTGTTTTATATGTATGGTTTGGAGAAAGATGTATAATGAAATATTTAACTGCCTGTAATTTCAAGTGGCCATAGAGTTTTGTCAGCCTATTAACCCCCAAAATACGGCAAGCCATTTTGATATTTAGTCCCATTGGGTGCTATTGCTAAATCGCTAGGCAATATTGCTGAATCATTTAGGGATATCATTAAACATTCAGTGTTATTGCAAACATTTGCTGCTATTGCTGAGATATCTCTAAATATTTAAAGATATTGCTAAATAATCAGAGATATTGCTAAATATTCAGCAATATCTCTAAATCATGTAGTGATATCACTTAATGATTTGGTGATATCTCTAAATCATTTAGCAATATTGCTAGATGATTTAAAGATATTGCTGAATCATTTAGTGATATCCCTAAATGTGAATTGTTTAGCGATATTGCTAATTGATTCATGGTTATCGCTAATTGATTTATTGATATCGTTGAGTAGAAATTTTATATGCTTGAAACACTGAGTGGGCTCCAACGTAGGATTTGAGGGAAAATCCAGGGTAGGGTATAGTGTTTGTTTATGCTGATTTATCTGATAAGGTGAGTAGTTAGCCCTAGGATGGTGCTTGCTGGTACTTTGATTTTATCTTAAAGAGAAAGTTGTTTCCTTTGTCATATTTGTTGTCACTATGGGAGGGACTTTTTATAATCAATCAGCTTTTACCATTACTATTAATATGAGATAACAGGTTCACAAAAGTAACCTTTCCTTGCTGGACAGTGCTTCAAGGTAGCTGTTTTCAGCATGTTAAATCTTTTAGCAATATTGCTATCACACTAAATGCTTTTCTGCTTTCTGTCTTACTTTTGTCCACTATGTCTGCCAATGTGGAGGGAAGTGCAACGGCTTCAGTCTCCCAAAGTGTTCTGTCAAGAATTTATCATCTTCTCTGGTATTTTCAGTGCATTCATTACAATGCTGCAAACAGTGTATGCTTACTATTAATTTTGTTGTCACACTTACCAGTTAGGCCTACAGGCTCAAATGCTCACTGCATCCTGCCAATGACTATTGAGTCACAGTAAAATTACCCAGCCTGCAATGATTCACTTATTTAGCGATATTGCTAAATCATTTGGCCATATCAATAAATCATCTTGTGATATTTATAAATCTTTTAGTGATATCGCTAACTCATCTAGGGATATCTCTAAAGCATTTAGGGATATCACTAAATGATTTGGTGATATCAGTAAATGAGACTGTTTAGCGATATCAAATTATTTTGCAATGTCGCTAAATGATTTAGTGACATCCCTAAATGGGACCTAATGTCAAAACGGCTTGCCATACGAAAATGGCATCTCTTTTAGAGGAGCATTTTAAAGGCGACATGGTTTATGGGCAGGTTGCTTTCTTCCACAAACCAACTGATGTGTGTGTGTGTGTGTGTGTGTGTGTGTGTGTGTGTGTGTGTGTGTATATGTGTACACATATATATATATGTATGTATATATATATATATATATATATATATATATATATACATTTTCTTAATAATGTGAATGACTTTGGATTATTTTCTCAAGTTGAGTAGGCAATTCGTGACAGACCCCAACTTTGAAATTCTGCACTAAATGAACCAGGCTTGCTAAGAAGTCCTGGAAAAGTGCTTGAACTTTGGTAGTCTGTCGTTAGTGTGAATCTTAGCTGCCACGATGTCTGTAACACAAACCCCATGAGCCTCTTGTTCTCTGGCTGGCACTGCTTAATTTTTTCATTTTAGATAAATATTTTAATGAACTTGAGTGCAGAGAGCTAATTCATATCAACAGCAGTGATAGCATAAAGCACACGTTTGTATCTGTAGTTTTCTCCCCCTAAAAAAACTCAAAACAATACCAACCACCCCAATAGACTGGATTCTCTTCAAACCCAAAGGATATTGCCAGTAATGGTTCATGACTTGCATATTAAACATGCTGAGGACATTTCAATTTTGCATGAATGTTCTCATCTGCTGTGCTTATTTTTTATTTATGGTCAAATTACATGTAGATCATCATGGTACTTTCATATTTATAGTTTTGGTTATGTTTAAAATGTTGTGGAGGTAATGTGCCAAAATGTTTTGCCAACAGATTGGTCGTTTAGTCTTATGCTGTCAATTTCTGATGCATGAACTTTTTAATATATGTATATCTGTTGCAGCTTTATAGCAACCTCCCTTTCCAGACCTCATAAGTGGTTTAAAGCCTCAATGTTGGTGAGGTTTTCTTCCCGCATGAAACTTGCCTCACATTCAAGCATTCAGCTCCCTTCGAGACATAGCTCACCATGAAACTTACATCCCAGAAGTAGAGCCACATGATAGTATTTAATACTGGTACCCAAACAAAAAATTAGTTAGTGTACGCCTGATGGCAGAATGATCATGAGACCAATTACAGGGTTCAAAAATGATACAATTCATCAAATATATAGTGATATTAATTATTATAGAAAAGCAAATGTTAAGTTAAGCTTACAAAAATAGCAAAATACGACTATTGAACAGAAGCAATTTGAACTATTTATTTAAGGAGAAAATACCATATAATGTTGTGCAGGCACAAGGGCAAACAGTGTTTTAGTTGGGTGAAAACAGGTAATTTAAGCTCTCAAGTGTGCTCAGGAAGTGAGGTACTTTTCACATGTGAAAAAGTATGTCGTGCTCAAGACAGCAGCACGAGGTCTGGATCATGGCTTGGGAGATGAAGTGAAAGCTACATATAGCTAGCTTTCATGGTGCATTGAGGCTCTGAGGTGTCTTGAAGCGGTAGAATCGAGAAAGGTAGCTTGCTTTCACAGACAAGGTCTTGATCACGCAGCACTATTTGCATATTTGTCAACAGAAGATGATGAAGTAATACTGAATAAATGGATGTAAGCAGCCACGTTTATCAATCTCCTTAATGATCAATGAACAAGGTGCAGGTTACTTGTATGGGTCTTTGTAGGTACCAGTACTTAGTCTGCATTTTCCATTATATCTGATCATTAATGATCATATCTCGGGAAAAAAAGGTAGCAGACACTTTTGACATATAAACTTTGTTGATTTGCCATTGCAAACATGAGCATATTTCTCATGTCAGAATCTCAAACCTAAAATGCAATCAAGTGATTCAACATAGACCTAGCATGGAGGGATTTTTTTTTAATTAAAAAACTTGACTCCTTTAGTGTAGAAAGAAAAATAACTTGTTTATGCCTGAGATGACCCTTACAGTGTCCAGAAGAGTAAGGAGCCGCCATTCCCTACTCTACTGGACACTGATTTAATTACCCTGTTGGTGCAGTGGTGCCCTTAGCACACTCTGTGTAAGACAACAATTGGCAATAAGGTCAATACTTGAGAGGATCTACTTTCTCCCCAGACCTGTTGCTCAGCAGCCTGCAGACATTGTCATGGCAGGGGTCCAGTCTGTGTTTAGCTGTGGACAATTATCACATACAGTTCACAGTGAGACCTCTCTCTTATGTCAATATTCTTATCACTATATACACATATCTCAGTCTTGATCTAGAGAAGGCCAGGTCAGGATGGCAACACACATGACATAAGCATTTGTCCTAATCATGTGTATTAAGGGACAGTTGTCCTGTCAACATTTTATTTTCATTAGTTTCAAGAGACTACACACACTACTCTTTTTCATTAACACCCCCCCCCCCCCAAGAGTATAGTACTATTTCCCTATTTCCTGGCATTAAAAAATTGATGACCACCCAGTTGAGCTGACAATTAAAGAAGCAAAGTCATGAAAAGCCTGGCTGATTTTCAGGTATTATTTGAGGTGAAAGTGTATAAGCAATTAATTGAGCTCTCAGCATAAGTATTTATACATGTACTGATAATCTTTTGTTTCTCATGGCAAATCTAAAGATTATGACTACTTTATCATCATTTGATTACATTTTTAAAAGTGTACAGCACCAGGTACACATGTAACCCCCTTCCCCCCTTTCATACTGTCTGTACTCATATGAAAATGATGAACCTTCCCCAACATGATTGAGCTTTCTGTAAGACTATGACAGAATATAAAATGACAGCATCCCAGACACAGCCCTTGAAAGACTCGCACTCATTTTGTGCATCTTGAGCATCCATCATCATCATCAATGGGAAATTCCAGAACAAACTGGATAATACTGAATGTGAACAATCAGGATGCAAGTAACTTGTTACCCGGGTACCTATCAGCATCTCCCATGGGAAGATATAGACTTCCTATCAGTTTACCCCTCGATCCTTTTTGTTTCTGTCTGCATCAACTGATCAAAATGTTTCTTTTGTTTAACCCTGCCGGCACAGAGTGGCCTATATTTGTATTTTGGGATACATTGATCATCCCCTGTTCCATTCAGTATCCATTGCCTGTGTGCATCTCTTCAAGTTGTATCCTGCCTCAACACTTCTGGTTGGGAGCTTAGGATATATTGGCTCTTGGGGGATCTGTAAGGATCCTGAATTCATTGTCAGATTATCTCTAAATTTCTTCATCAAGGGTTGCCATTATAAGGTATTAAAAACATGCATAGTGGTGCCAGCCCTTTAACCTTGCAACAAGAACTGCATATTTTACATACAATATTTAATTTTCTCTGTAGCCCGTATCACCCTGATTAATTACAGTACAGCTAATGAGACACATTATGGTGAACAGAATTTGACTGAATAATGCATTGAAATTGTTCAGCAGATATGTGAAAGGTCACAATATTTAAGCAACTTTATAATTGGTTGGGGATGTTACTCACTAGAGTTTCTATTCCCCAATGTGTACTGTCTATATTTGATTGTATTATTGTTGGATGAATAAAATTCAATTCGATTCAATAACTTTTAACTTACAAAAACCAAATGGTCACCAACAGGAAAACAACCTTCCTTATCAGTTTAACCAGCAAAAGTAAGCACAACAGAATCGATAAAGATATTTACACCCTGGTTGGTCTTTGGAGTACTCAGAGTAAGACCAGCACTATCTTTAAGCATGCTGTAGTCATCATGTGTGAACATGTACCCATGTAATGTCAAAATATTACTCAAGTGCAGCGAAGCTGCTTTTAGTCCATTTCGCACTTCCATTCATGCACTGCAATAGACCATTTTAGGACCCCAGAGGGCAGCACTTGACGGTGATCATTTGCATAGGTTTACTTTTTTGCAAAACAACAAATCCCTTTGAGGTTTTGGATTGGCAAAGAGCCACATTTATTGGCCGTGCCTCCCACCCTTGGGGGGGGGTTGTCATCAAATTGTAAATCGGTTTATAACGGTCATACAACAATAACCAGCATAAGGCGGGGGGGGGGGGGGGGGGGCGCAAAATTCTGCAGACTTGCTGGGGGGAGCCACAAATTCTTGTTGGGTTTTTGGGGGAGGGGCACAAAAACGATGATGATACGCCTTCCCAATATCGCGAGGCCTCCCCCCCCAGTGAATAATAATGACAGCCCCCTTACATCACAATGGTTCCTCCCCCCTTGTCCACACAGTGTGGTTATCTTTGATGTGCTTTGATATGTTATTGTGACCAGGGAGACTGATATAGAAGGAAGGTATACCTGCATGTAGCCACTGGCTGGCTCTGTATATCCACCTTGTGTAATCAATGCAATATTTGTTCAATTTACCAATTTTGTCCTTTGTTGCTTTCATGACCAAGATAGATCTGCACACAATACACAATATAATATCTGGCTCACATATGTGATACATAAAGTCAACTGTGTTGTTTATAAAGATTTCCATAGGCCACACTTCATTGTCATGCTGTAATGTTACTGGTAAGCAGAGCCACTTGTCATGCTTATGTGTGTGTGTGTGTGTGTGTGTGTGTGTGTGTTTGTGTGTATATATATATATATATATATATATATATATATATATATGCAAAATTGAAATGCTTACTAAATTGTCTGTTGAATTAATCTTTACTGTTAGAATTGCCTTGAAATTGATACTTTTTCCAGGACGGGACTAGAGTTTTGCTTCAAAGCGCATATCATAGGGCAACTACCCAGACTTTAAATCATATTTCAGTCGTTCAGTCACGTTTTTAATATTGTTTTCCACCAAGAGCATAGCTGCATGGTGCAGTATCAAGATTGGTTACACTTTCAATTTAAAGGACCAGCACAAAAGAAATGAATAGTGCTTGGCCTTTAAGGTACTGCTAAACTGGAGTGCTTAGGCAGCCAACTCCTATTTTAGGCTCCGTGCTGTAACCTTTCCCTTGCGTGTTCAATCAGATTTAGATGACGGACGTGTATGGGCCCACAATTATCACTGATCCCCACAAGATATTCATATTCATGCTTTATGTGATAGTTGAAGGTTAGGGACATGACTGTTGCTAAGACCATTTTTATTAAGACACATGCTGTACATTGTGAAGTTTTTCTTGAACCAGGTATTTTGCAGCGTTCTTTATTGTGCACAAGTGACAAAAATCTGCTGCGTTGCAATTGCTTTTTCTTTCTTTTTTATTTGATGGCAGAATGTTTATACATACCCTCTTACACATTAATAAAAAGTATTGACATTAATATGTTGTCACAAATATAAAAAAAAATACTGAATTGTGTGTGTGTATGTGTGTGTGTTTTTTTTTTTTTTGTAACGTAAAATTCTAAATGTTTTAGGTGTTAGGTGAACAACTGCTGGGGTAAAATTATTGAATAATGTGCTCCAGTATCTGTGGGTTGTATGCTGTGTTCTTGTCATGCTACATTGTGTGTCACAGTTAAAATATCATCCTTATACAAAACCCATGCCAAAGAATGACATAGATTTTTTTTTTAACATAGAAACATGCCCTAACAGATGATAAGAAATAGATGTGCCAGATACTGGAAAGCTGAAGATCAAGTTAATGATTGTATCTCAGGGTTAAGTTTTGTGGGAGTAAGTGTGACAGCCATGCAACACTGGCTGTTCATGACCCCAGCAGGCTTCAGCTTTGTACAGTTACTTTAAAGGCTTGGGAAGAATTTTGTATAGCAAGCTATATGTACAATAGTTACTGCACTTCCCCATAATGTAATACCATTGTGCTGTGTGGGACACCACAAAAGAAAATTTGGAAACCATTGATGTTACAAATGGCAGGTTCGCTCATTTTGAATAAAAATCACCGTCAAAGTAAAAGTACAGAGCTTTCTGAGAAGCCCATGGGAGATTATAGTATGGTATACAATAGACACGCACAGGATGATGGAGTCTGCATGTAAACACGGACATGGACCTGCATGCGTACAATCTCATCAGGCCCTAAATAGGGGCATAAAGTATATATTGCCGGCATGCCAACCAAGCATTAACTGTCAATATTTTATTGTAGACTGGAAGCAATCAATTTTATATCTTAATTCATATAGGTACATGTAGATGTATATGGTCCTTGGTGCACTTATGGAATAGGTTTAGTTTTGCTGCACAACACGTGCATTAATATCATATGCAATTTGACATAATCATGCTTTTCCATACGAAACTGTATCATCCACTGTTACAGAAACTAATCAGTCTTAAATGCTTAGTGGCTTTAACCCCATAGATGTCCTTGTAATATATGTTTAAAGAGTACTTGTATGTGCTAATTATATCCCTTAATTTGTAATTAATGAACAAAATTGCCATTGGACTTTTACAATCTTATGCATATGCCCGGAAGCAGAATTGTCAATAATACATAACTTGATGCATACAGAATAAGGAGTTTTATCTTCAAGGGTACAGATATTTAGTGGATCTTAATTGTATTATTTTCCTGCAAATGCCAATGAATCTTTTTCTAACCTGCTGAACAGACTAAGTTCCGTGTATTTGCCACACTGTGGGAGCTAAGTTTTTAAATTACTGTATCAATAATTTGTAGTCATTATTCACTGAGACAATGAAATATAAGTTTGCAAGAAGCTGGGATGAAAAAGGTCAATATAAAAAAAATAAGCTGGTATCAGTAAGAGATCTAGGTGGTTGACAAGATAAAGTCATTATTTATGATTATGGTGTTCATTAGCAGTCAAGCTATCCCATATATAGTCAAGTTAAATAAATGTTTTATGAGATGTCCCTTTGTCTGCAGGTAGTGTTCCCTGTTCAACCAAACATGTTAGTGTTTTATAGTCCAAATTGCAGGGTTTAGTATTCAAGGAGGGTCTCTGATGCACGGCAATAAACATATAGTATTGTGAGTCTATAGTCTCTAAAATGATCATGTTCAGCATATTTGGAATTGACATTGCTCTTTTAGGATAATTTATTGTTGATTTAAATTAATCTTTAACAAAGCCTTGATGGTTTAAATATATTTTATTGCTGTTAGTGTAGACCTGCAGGGATACAACCTGCTGTGGTCTGTATCCACGGCTCAAAACCTGCAGGCAGTCTGAATTGTAACACAACACAACACAACAGTGTGCCTGTGGTTTCTGGACATGTATAGACCTTACCCATGATTATCACACATAAACATTGTTCTGACCAACAGCTGTATGTGGTAAGGTGGATTTGAACTGCAAAATATTTTGAGTCTCAATGCAGTAGAATCACTGAACTCAAAACTGTATTATTGTGTTAAAAATGATTGTTTTGTTTGTTAATGGTGTTTCAATCAGAAGCAAGAAGTACTGTTAATTGGAATCAACACTGCAGTACATGTAGTGACCATGTTAGGGATCATAAAAATCAGTGGAGACAGGATCACTATATAATGGCACATGTTACCAGCTATAAAGAGTCCTTGTTGTGAATGATTGTACTTTTGACCATCTGTGATAGGAAAGCACTTAGATTGGGTTCATGCATGGTCTCAAATGACAGAGACTACGTCAACACTTGTGATCTGGTTTGAAGCAGCTAAACCCCACTGTTCATGACTTCGGTGACCTGACTTCAATTTCAAAGGATACTCAAATGAAATCATGTTTTTCAAGTTTTCTCACTAAAGGCCTGCATACACAGGTGAAGTTGTAAAATACGCTTTGATCTTTTTAGATTTGGACCCCCAGTCCTGAAGCAATTAGTAGGCCCACAGCAAGGAAAAATCAATAACATTGGGTTCCATCCTCTCTCTGTTAGTCCCTTTTGATTGTTTGTCCCACTACAATTTATATTGATATTGTATATTATCTGTAGTCCTTTCTGTATCAATGGTTTTCAAGAGCTCAAAGAATCATAAATGGTTGACAACCATACAGTCATGGTAGAATATATTTCAAATCTTTTGGAAGACAGTTTTGCAATTTGTTACCACAAATGATTTAGCAGTGTTTGATCTTTCACAAAAACAACAGCAAAGGAAGAAAGGGATGCACATTGCACAGGTCCAAGCCAAAACTGACCACTAGGCAACATATGGTGATATACAACTGCAGGAAATTTCATTTTACAGATGGTGGTCATACAGGCGACAGGGTACTTTATTGTATGTCCCATCAGCATATATCATCATATAACTGCAAATTGTGTGATTGCAGAATGCCCAAATTATATGAAGTCTTGATTTCATTTTGACGTGTTTGGAGGTGCATTTCTGTATCTTTGAAGCTAATTATCTACACCCTTCCAAATTATTTGATGCAGAGAGAGGAAACCTTCAGGAGAGGTTTGATTAAAGGATTATGGTCGAGCTGATCCTAGAGGCCCAAGAGACCGTGCAGAAAAATGTGAATTTTAGTGTTATGGGGCCAACTTTTGGCTCACAGTAGTTTTATTGGACTCCATTTCATGAGAAATGTGAGCAATAAATGATATAAACTTTGGACTATTGCTGCACACGGACTGATATTCTTATCAGTGTCAGTTGATCATTTAATCGTCTTCCATCTGAGAAAATTGCAGTGAAAAATTGGACTGTCCATTTTAATGGCATAACAGATAGTCGCATGAGAAATGCCAATATTTACAGCCACAAATGACATGTACCAGTATTAGTCTAGTTCCCTGGCCTCCAGTCATGGGGCACTTATAGATCAGTGCAGCTGGGGTCACATAAAGGGAAAAACCAAGATGACACCGCCAGTGTTGGTACAATATGCAGCACATCTTCACTTGCCTTTTAGCACATTGACCAATTTGAAAGTTGTGTAAAATTGCTGAAAACATACCTGATCAGGATGGGGATGGGTCATCATTTTTATAAGAGTACAGACAGTATATGCCTGAGAGGAATGGGTATACATGACACTGTTCACATTAAACAATATATTACACGGAACAAAATGATGATTAAATTAGCATTACAAAAAATGTGTGGATTTGCCAGTGGAATTTTTTTAACTGGAGAAACGACTGGAATCACTTTTTTTTTTTTGAGAGCCCAATGAATAATGCTGATACATTATCACTTGTAGTAATTAACTGCAAGTATGCCAGCCTATTTGTGACCTTGCTTCTTTCATTGTCAACTGAACAGCAGGTCTTCATTTTTAAGTACTGGGAAGTACTCTTTCTTTGAGTTTTGGGAGTGATGAAGAAGAGTACCCCATGGACTCTCTTGAAAATTATAATAATGTTGATTCACCTATTAGCAAATACTGTTTTGAATAATTTAAATAAGTTCCACAGGAATTTTCAAACTGTTAGAGATGAACAGTTGAATTTTTAACTTCAGGTACACATCTTATGAAGGAATTTGGTCTGGGCCAGTGCCTCCATGCATGTGCATGTGGACCAGCAGGCAAAAACACTGGTACTTATTAATTTGGGTTTGTTGGGAGTTGTCTCCACCAAATGTAGTTCAAGCTAAAAGCCTGCCTTATTTTTGTTTCCTATTTTTGAATGTACACAATAGCATGTAGTGCTGGTGAATGAGGTGAAGGCTGAGTCTGCAGAATCCTTGGCGGGGGTTTGGTCTGAAGTGCAAGCGACAATTCTCATTGAAATTGTTTGTTGCTGTGTTGCTGTTGACGGCAAAAAGTGCTGATACTCTAGAAGAAGGCATTCCATATATTTCACATGTTGTGTGGTCATGTAGTAATTCTGAAAATCATTCTCTCTTTGAATTAGGCCTGAGTCGACAACTTTCCTCACTGCAGGTTGGATGCTGAGCACCCATCAGGCACCAGGGAAAACTGTTGACTCTGGCTATACATTCTGACAGGGCTTGTGTACAATTCCATTCAAATTCTTTTTCATCTATCTTAAAATTAATAAAACTCATTGCAGCAGATGTCATTTTACCTTCAGCCAGTTTTGTCCAGTTTCATCAGGAAAGACACTTAAGTGTATGCACAGTTCCTCCGTTATTTTAACCCTTTCATGCTCAAATCGCACAAAAGCATCCAAATGTAATTTTGTTGTGCGCCTGAATGTGTTCACTTAAATTTCTAGAAAAGGTTTTTGCTGAAGCCATTCATCATGGCATGTCCTAGATCAATAGCTTTCCTTGGTGCAGGTAGGGTGCAGTACACTCAGGTAGGGTGCAGTGCACTCAGGTAGGGTGCAGTGCACTTAACAGGCACCAAGGAAAGGCATTGACTCAGTGGTACTGTGCCCTGAAATGGGTTAAATGTGCACGTGAATCAGGTTTTGGTGGGGGTTTTTTATTTTTAAATTTTTTTTTGAAAATTTTATAGGAAAGCTATGTGGTTCCATATTTCATCACCATTAGTGTGGTCAGAAAAGCCAATTGGATAACCTTTACATAGCCCTGCCAACAAAGTTATGGGGGTATACTGGATTGACCTGATCTAGTGGTCTGTGCAGCATGTGTTTTCCATTATGATTAGTTTGGATGTGAAATCAACAGAGAAACTTATCACATTAGCATGATTACAGCATGTACAAATGTATTCTCAAGATGTCCATTGGGATTTGACCCCTGTGTGTTGAGTCTTCCGTATGGAATTTTCCACTTTTGTGTTCAATTTCAACAATGGATCAGTGTATTACATGTATATTTGTGTTTTGTTTGTTCATTATTATGCAGAGGTCTGAGTAAACTAAGTTACAAGGAATTTGGGTTCCCTTTGATGTTCTGACGTCTTAATCGTGCAAATTCTGATGTCTTGGTTTAAGGTACTTTGTGGGAATGGTGCCATTAGCATTACCTTTTAAGGAATATTACCTCTTTACTTGGGTAAATACAAAATCCCAAGAGTTTGGTTTTTACCAGGCTTTAAGCATCGGCTACATATTCCATCTTATTTACATCAGGTTTAGTGGCTTTGGTTCCTTGAGACAAGTACTTCAGTGCTGCATACAAGCACCTATGTTATGCTTAATAATAGACAGGAGCTCATCGTTGTTTTTTTGTGGTGCCCAGTGAGGGCATTAATGGGCTTATGGTGGCTGAGGAGATCCACGATGAGATTGAGTCACATATAGCGGCAGATGGCTCTCAGACACCCCTTCCCTCAGTCATTCCTTTCAGCATTTAAGTCATGTGCCTCGATTGTGTAGTTTGGATGCGGAGATTAGTGAAGAGAAAGCTCTTTGACATGACAGCACTTAGAAATTGTTAAGATTTCAGCCAACACTTCTCATGAATAAAGTCTCTCATGTATATCGAGGTATCATCTGATTTTTGGAAAAATTACACAATGGTATCATTTGCCGTTCTTTGCCTCATTAGATTTTGGTCACTTAGGCCTTTAATTTTCTAGGAGCAAAGACTTCATATGGTGATGGGGTTATTCAGCAAGCTTTTGCTTTCAGTCATATATGGTTTGCTCAGCTGACTTGTCTGTCAACTGAGCTTTTCTTATGGTCCATTGCTTATAATCTGCCCGATAGCTATCCCGTCACAATTTCAACCATTTTTGGCTCAGCTAACTTGCCAATAAGCTGAACATAGAGGATGAGTCACTTGTCCATTTGTTCCACTGACTTCTTCTAAAAACAAATGGTCAGGCCCTTCACAAACTCATAATATAGCAGGGGGGTGCTTTCGTTAGGTTGCTACCAAAATTGCTCAATTGACCATGCTTCAGTGACTTTTCAGGTTATGAGTTTTGTTTTGTTTCTGTTCTTGTTTTTTTTTCTTTTTTTTGTTTCTGTTCTTGTTTTTTTTTGTTTTTGTTTTTTTTTGTTTTGTTTTGTTTGTTTGTTTGTTTGTTTATTTTCTGGTGTTTCTGTTTGCTTTTTTTCTTCTTTTTTTACACTTTTTGGAAACAGTCTTCAAAAATCTTGCTTTCTGAAGCAGAGGTTCAATTGCTTCGAAACTTCTAAGAGTTCTGGGCACCCCATAGATGTTGTTTACTTAATAGAAGTGCTGGGTTTTTCTTTGAATTTTGTAAATTTTTTTTTTTTAACTTCTCCAAAACTGTAACGTGGATTCTCTTCAAACATAGTTGGAATATACTTAACCCAGTCTTTGTCATCTGTACTCAGTAGATGGTGCTGCTATATTTCCTCATTTTAATTTTTTTTTCAAACTTAGGTATCAATAAGAATGCACAGTAATAGGGTACATGTAAGTCCAGGGATATAGTAAAAATACGCTGATATGCAATTTCTCGAAAACTGTTGACAGAATCATCTTCAAGCTTGTTTGAGATGTACCTTTGATGGATCCCTACCAAGGTTGTTCAAGTGGTCACACTTCCTATCATCATCATCATCATCATCATCATCATCATCATCATCATCATCATCATCATGAAAATGATTCTTTTCCAAAACTACTGGAAAAATTGCTTTACAATATAGTACAGGAACACTCCTTGCTACTGTACGCCTTAATTTATGCAACAGGTGGTGATACACCTGTTGATTTGGGAGGTGTGTATCCAGAATTCAGCTCCATAAATTTTGTTCCCTGGCAAATTTGCTGATTTCTAAACACTCTTCCATATGTCATGCCTCAGTGATTTTTTAAAATATTTTTTATTGTGACACAAAATGTTTGAGGCTTCTGTGAAACTGCTCGACTAATTGTGTAAAAATGACACAAGGACAGATCTTGCAGTACACATATGCTGATGATATCCACTTGGATACCCAAGCAAGTTTTGTACCCCACACAAATTTCTTTTTTGACTTCCTGAACAACTAAGTAAAAGACGGACTTAATGAATATTTTCAACTAAATAATGATAATGAGTTAAATTCCCTTCATGTTGATTAAGTATACTGCAATCAACAGGCCTCGCAGAGGGAGGTTAGAAGCCCTTATAAATCTGATTAATTAGCTAAAAACAAACATCAGGTAAATCATAAAAGCAAAAATCTTGACCGAAGCTGGCCTTTGATGTACTCGTAGTAAAAACTACACAAGGTCAAAGGGAGTTTCCTAATCTAGCCATTTTCTAGTTTGGTTTTATCAGTGATCTTTACCTAATGTATAAGGTCTCAGGACAATTTGGGGTTTTTTTTCTAGTTTTGGGATAGTAACTGTAGAAGTATTTGAGCCGGGACCGTGAAATTCAGCATAATGATTGCCCTCTATCAGGGTCAAGAAGCGATAAATATGAGCAGCCTTGACATAAATTTCAAGTCCAAATGGTCACTTTACCAAATTTTATTTTTTTGAATGCTTCCAGGCCTTTGTGAGCTGACATTTTATAATTTCACATAATGCTGGTCTCCAGTAATTGCAAGGCTGTGACTAGTACTTCACGTAGGTGACCTTGAGTGGGTGCCCAAGGTTACAAGGTCACTTAAGTCAATGTGTTCAAGCCAGGACTTTGATATTGCACATATCGTTACACTCCTCTTTTAGGACTATAGGTAAAAACTGCATATGGGTTATCATGTCCATTTTTAGGCTATAGGGCCATTTTAGTAAATTTATAACTGGGATGCCTATAACATTCTACATGTATATGAATGTGCTATACAAGGAATTGCAAATGAATGTCTGCCATATAACAGAGCAAGAATGTTTGCTATCTATCACAGGTATATGTACAAGTATGGAATGACAAACATGGATGTCTGCTACAATGTATAATTGTATGTGCAACAAGGAAAGTGTGCTGTATACATAGTATAATGAACTGCAAACAGGGACGATTGCTACCAGTGTGTATAATATAGTGTATTAAAAATACAGTACAAAAAACTGCAAAACAGGGATGCCCTTTACATTGTATATCATATACATATAGTCCTCAACTATGCATATAAGTCCCCAATTCTGGAAATAAATGCCGACTCAGTAAATATACTGCATAACCGTGTTGATATGGCAGTCACATAAAAATACCTCCATTGAACTATTCTTAAGAATGGAAATTTGTTCAAGTGGATATATGTGTTTCCCATGTCAGCTAGGCGACTGGTGCCGAAGGTTGCAGGTTCGAGTCCCGCTCATTCATAACATAAAATATATAGTTTTGGCATTCCCTTAATGCTGGTGGATTTAAGTCCCCAATTCTGTAAATAAATGCCGACTTGGTAAATATACTGCATAACCGTGTTGATATGGCACTCACACATGACTACCTCCATTGAACCATTCTTTTTTAAGAATGGGGATTTGCTCGAGTGAATATGTGCATTTCCCATTTCAGCTAGGCGACTGGTGCCAAAGGTTGCTGGTTCGAGGCCCGCTTGTTCTGAATATAAAATATATAGCAGAAAGAACAAACAAATTTTTCTTTTTTTCTTTTTCTTTTTTTTTTTTTTAACCATTAGGGCATATTAAGTTGCCAAATGACAATGTGTTCTTCCTCTGGTCCTCTACAGATTGAACCACAGAGCAATGATGTAGACGAGGACAGGAGAGCCACATGGCTGGACACTAGGGAACTGGAAGGAGATTTCAAGCAGCTTGTTTATGTAGCTATTCAAGAGGTGAGTATTTTGTTTGAAGCTTTGAGCATAATGAAACAGTACGCGAGTTGGTAATACAGAAACAAAGACAAATTGTTGACAAAAATGTCAAACAGAGGCATAAGTACATCAAGTGGCCAAGACAATTTTGGCACTAATGCACATGCCAGTCCCAACACACACTTCCAGAGGAGACAACTTGAGAAATATATGACCCAGTAGGACTTCAATATTGCACATGATTATGGCTGGGTATTCAAGGGTTTGGTTGGGGTTGCATATATACAGGTATGCACAAGGAAGTCCAGGCCTTCTAATCCCAAAATTCATAAATTTATATATTTTTCTTTCAATTTCCAGATAATAAATCTAGAAATATTTGAGCTCATACTTTGAACTGCATCTGATGGGCGTATATAGTATGTGGATAGGACTAGTCAGTGGACCACTATTGCGATTGAGTACAGTTTACATATGAATCAGTGACTTTGATCTAATTTTGATGGTCACTGAGCAACTTGAGCAAAATTCACTTTTCTACCTTAGTCAAACTGGAGTGCATTCCCATGGCAGCTTCCAGATGCATGAGCATGCAGCATATGTTGTATGCTTTATACAGTGAAATCTCAAGAGAGTGACCACTGTATTATACTACAGTAGTACCTGTCACGAAAGACCACCCTAATGAGAGATCTCCTGCCTTTTAAGACCACTTTTTAATATACTTTTTGCAGTACTGTTCTTGTTATTTATACCTCTCATGAGAGACCACCTTTCTTATAAGACCACATTTTGATCTTCCCAGGGGTGGTCTTTGGTGACAGGTACTACTGTACCACCAACAGTCATATGACAACAGTTTACATGGCATGTGTGCATTATCCATATTGCATGCATGCATCCTACAGACCACCCCGCTAGGCTATTGAGCGATTATCCACATGGCGCATTCTTCCATTTGGCTGAGGAATTTTTAAATATGAAATGTTGAAGGTCATGGGTACTTTTTTTGTTGTTGTCTTTTTCTCTCTTTTTCCAATTAGACTGAGATGATTTATGGGTCTTAATCAGTCGCTGTATTCCATGGTGACCTGCATTAAAGGACCCGGCGTATGCTTTAACATTACCATGTATGCTGTGACAGTGCCATCTGCTGCCTAATGGTACAGCAACTGCCATGATCATTACATTTATATGGTATCCACAGAGCTCGTAACGGGTAGACACCTTGCCAGGAAGCCAAATTATTGAAATGAAGTATGGCATGTGCGAACAACTTGGCATACACATGCTGTATTTGACATGCTACAATGACACCCAGTGGCAAGTGCATTTTTTTTTTTCGTGACAGCATCACATTTAAACCTTGCCACACATCTCAGCAAGTTGGATGTACTTATAGGTAAGATACATAATAGTTGCTCCAAAAGAGATCAAACTCTTAGCTCCTTTGTGCACTTGATCTGTCCTTTGATCATACAATTTATCTTTTGGAAGATAATAAATTCTTACAAGTATACATGCACTTTGGCATGCTGCCTCTAGTAACTTGGTACGGTATCAATCCAAATGCCCTTTTCTTAAGTCCAAGTCTGAAGAAGAGACATTGTTCTGAAAGAGCACGCAGGATAGAGTCGCCAAATTCAGAGGTTTCAGCTGCTAGACTGTCTGTCCTAGAACGCAACAGATGAAGAAACATTTGGTGTTTAACTAGACAAGCAGCTGCATAAAACGGTGCAATTTTGTCACAATTCCTTCCATTTAGTGTTCTGTAAAAAAAACTACACAAACACAGACAGTATAACTTGTGATAATCAATTTTTTTTTCTGGAATGACCCACATAGACATGCAAACAGGAAGCACCATACATCATATATCCACAGTTTCTCCATTGTTGGTCCACCATCTTATAATCGTACATTTAATAGCCAAAATGTAGACATAGGAAAATTATGACTGATGACTTATGGTAGAACAGTGCTGAGTTAAGCCTGATAAAACACTTATACACACAGCTACTGTCAGAAGGAAAGCACACTTAATCATTTTTTCAAGTATTTTTGCAGAGTTGACAAACTTGATGTCTGTAATTGTTCAATTTATCGTGAATGTTACCTGACAAAATGCTTATCTGACAAAACACAGGTTTCTTGCTGGCAAATGGTGCAAAAAAAAACATGCTGATATCTCTTGTCAAAAGACCGATATCAAACTGGCTTTCAACTGACGCCATGTTTTTGCTGCCTGAGAATTAACCCTTCCCCCTTGAATTAAATCTGAGTCAACAGCTTTCCTTGGCATGGGTTGGGCACTAAGTGCCTAACCCATGCCAAGGAAAGCTGTTGACCTGGGGCATGAGATCTTGATAGGTCTCATGTACATTTCTCAGTCAAATTGTTTTTCATAACTGTTGAAATTAGTTGAAAACACTGAAGCAGACGACATTTGACCACCAGCCGGTTTTGGCCCGTTTGAGGGGGAAAGGGTTAACTTTTGGTGTTATGGTTTCTTTGCTGGTGTGGGATAGTCAACTGGTAACAGACTAATATTATCAGGACAATGTCCAAAGAAAGAACAAAACAGCTGGCACATGACTGAAATTGGCTGGCAAATGCTGTAAACAATATATCTGACACATCCATCTGACAGTGTTCAACCATTCAAATGTTACAATTTACACTAAAACCTCAATGAGTTTGAACCTTGTGAACCTTGTGAACCTTGCCCATGTGATGATGATTTCACGTACATGTGTATCAACACATATAACTAACACTATGGTTGTGGCAATATGTTGTTTGTGGAAGAATGTTTTTTTAATTTTTGCTGCTGAATACATGTACATACTCATGTTTGTCTGTAGTGGTGTATGTACAGCTGAAGGTGTAGGATGTTTCCTTTCCATACTTGTGGATTCCTTTTTTTATTGCGAACATGTATACGTTATACTTCACAGCACCTTTAAGGGCTGCCCCAAAAGTTTCTTGCAAATGACCATGCATGCCTTGCCAGTTGAACAGCTTACCACCGAGCGTATTAACCATAGCTTGCACACAATATGGATCCATACGTACTGAGGTCTAGCATGTAACAGCCCAGCCTCTACATCCAGTATGCTGGTCCTTAGTAATACTGACAGACAGCAGGCATACATTTTTACTGGATCTTTCTATCATCTTCATTTTGATACATCCAAATACTGTACATGTGTTTGCTGTTCTTATGTTTATGCCATCCATGAGGTATTATTATAGTAATAGCTTTTTACGTCCATCCACTATTAGTGTCCAGACTTCAATTTACTTGTCCTTCAACTTAATGAAACTTTATACACAGGTGCATCTGGACATAAGTGTGTGTCATGTACCAAATATAGGTCACTAGGTCAAGTATCTGGGTCACAGTGACATATCCGTTTAAAATTGTGTCCAGGCTGTAATTCCTTTACTGTTTTACTTAGGTTAATCAAACTTAATGCACACATATATCTTGACCTAAAGGTATGTCCTGAAACAAAAGTAAGTCATTAGGTCTAGTGTCTGGGTCAGAGTGATAGTCCATTTTTATTGACTACAGTCATTCCAAAACGAGACTTGCAATTAGTAAGGTTATAAATGAGGAGAGGGAGGCATGGATCCAGCAATCTCTGATTGCATTTTAATTTATTTTTGAAAAAGGACCCCATGTTCAAAGGTGCTATACTGAACGTGTGGGACAAGTGGTTAAAAATAGGTATTAAACATGGCTTCATTTGCAAGTCCATACCTGCCTTTGTGTTACAAAGCCTTGGATTTACCCTTTGCTGGTCAGAATCAGACTGAGTCTGTAGCTTTCCGTTGCACAGATTGGCTTCAGTTGTAGCAACCAATCTGTGCCAAGGAAAGCTATTGACGCGGGCCACACTGTATCATGCTTTCATATACAATTTTGTGCAAAATGGTTCTATAAATACTCTATTATATAATACGAAACATGAAAAAAAAATTTGAAAGTAGATGACAGTTTACATGTGGACGCTTTCGGCCCATTTGAGCAGGAAACTGTTAATCATGCAGAAGCCATGTTGTTGGAGTTCTAACGTTTTGCGTACTGTAATGGATTTCAGCCACACAGCCTTTGGCAGAACATACATTTGGCATTCAATTCTTCAAAGGCTTTGCGAGGTTTGTTGGCATTATGTTGGTATATAGAGAAACTTTGTAATGGCAAAAAAAAAAAAAAATGATAGGCAAAAAACAAAAAAAAACATGTTTTTCTCAATAATATGAAGCCATAAAACCACTGATGTACTTTTAACATAGTCAGCCAACAAAGTTGCAGTGACACTTGTCCGCTCAAACTGGCTAAACCTGGCCAATGGGCCAATGTCAGCTTCAGTAACTTTGTTTCAATAGTAATGAAAAATCAATTTGAATGAGACTTGTAGATGAGACCTATTAACATAACATGCTTGAGGCCAACAGCTTTCCTTGGCAATGGCTGGGCATTTAACACCCAACCCATGCCGAGGAAAGCTGTTGACTTAGGCCAAAGGGTTTAACCTTACTGTGGACAAACTACTTCACACATTCAGTTGTATCCTGATTCATGGCTTCACTTGGTCATCACAGTTACAGCATTGTCCAAAAAAGAAAAATCTTAACTCTTTCAGTCCCCATCATGTCTGAAGTCGATCTACTTAAGTCAGATAAGTCTGAATTATCATTAGGATCCCAGATTTGTATTTTTCATAAAAAGACCTTTTATTCAAGAACCAGTATGCCTATAGTTCCAGAGAGAATACCCCAGGTGAACAGCTTTTCTCGGCGCACATAATGGGCACATTGCGCCCAATGCCCGCAGAGAAAAGCTGTTGACTCAGTCCAAAATTTGGCACTGAAAGGGTTAAATTGGACATGGTCTGGACCAGTGCAGCCATTTTCATAATTTAGCAGACTGGGTCCCTAATCATGATTCATTCAACTACTTGGTGAATCAAAAATCATTTTGTTAATGCATGTTTGTATTTGCCACTGCAAAGAGTAAATATAGATTTGTATCAAATGACATGCTTATGTCAATAGAACTTACATGTAAAACATTGCTGAAGCTGTTTTTGTATAAAATATTGTTGCCATTTGTTGACACAATATTAAATAAGTCAATGACAGACACAGCCTTATAGGCTGTGGCGCTGTTGTTTTCAGTTTAACTCGTGGCATAATTAGTATGATGGGCATAGAGAATCTATATATGTTGTTGTCACCATGTAGCGTGCGTCTTATGTATGGCAGACCCCACCCATTATTTAATCATAAACTTGCATGAATATAACATGCCAGACTACACAACACTCATGGGCTGTGTACTGATGGGCATGCCTGACTGCACTCACTGAGTAACACACTGTGACAATTTGTTAAGCAATTTTAATATGCACTGTTATGGACATGCAACCCTTCTATGAATGTATATTATGATCCCTTTATTGTTCTCGCGTAAATATATACATCTTTCCATGATATTTGGAGGTTCAATCAAGTTACTGTTTTAGCAGCTGGGCCAAGTTGGGCAGTCAAGGCCAGCTTCAGGAAATGACCACCATAGCCGTTCTGGCTGCTTACTTCCATTACATGTATACTGTTCAGCTGTGCGGTGATGCACACTCTACTGTCCATGCATCTATATAGCCCCCACAAATTGGTATTGCTCAAATTCCCCAATCCAACTTGTTGGCTCCTGCAGTTGAATTTTTCATAAACTCTTTAGACTGGCTGGTTACCATAATGGGAAATGAAATTTATGAGCAAAATGATGGGCAAATCGTGCTATTAGTGCAGCAAAATCACATCTTTTAGGATGGAGGTTCCTGTGTTACAAAGCTTGATAGTTAATGCAAATAGGATATGAACTCCATCCAAGTGTGGGTTTGGGTTTTATGTCCATTTCTTTATAATTCATATACGCCGGTGAGGCATGAATATAGCCTGTGCAGTGGATCAATAGGAGAGAGAAGCAAGTGAGGCTAGGTCACAGAGACAAAGCAAGAGTGCATAGATCCTGCAGCACCACCTCCTCAAGTGGTCCGGCTGACTGTGAAATATGAGAATGCTACCAGTATTGGCCAGTTTTATTCTTCTTCAGTCAACCACAGCCCAGCAGCACACAAACTGGGTGCTCTAATGCAAATACAATTTATTAAACATTGCAGCAACAATAATGTGTATTTGCCTGTGACTGAGTGATGACAGAGCGGCTGCAGGCAATGTGTACCTCTCAGTGTGTCGCACTGCACGCATTTACAACCAGGTGGCTGCCCCAGTACACACTGGTACATGACAGTACACACTGCACCATGGTGTACTTACAGGCAGAAATGTAAGGACATGGAGCCTGTAAACTTTATATCCCGTATAAGAGGATGTTCCACCATCCCTGGCATTAAGTGTGGCAGTTCATTACATGTATATAAGGACATTTAAGCCTGCAATTAATGTAAAGGCTGTTTTGTACATGCGTGTGTCCATGTACACTGTAAATATACAGTTACAGAGTACACACAAGCCTGTGACTTTATAGGCATGTACAAGGATCTTCCCTATGCATGATCTGTACCAGTTAAATTCTTTGCTGATTTTCAGTCACAGCAAATTTATGGACAATATGCGTAATTATTATGGTTATGAATACACTTTGACATGGAAGTACAGGTGTGATCTGAAGATGCCAGATGCAGCATGTAAAAACGCACTTTGATTTTGATGAAAAAAATTAGAATTGTGACTGTAGCCTGTTGCTTGGCCTGACCCCAGTTAATCCCTGCAGCACAAGTCTTTTCTCAGGAGCCAGGCCAGAAACATGTGGCTATGTGCAACCATGACGTGTTCAGACAGTGCTGCCAAGTTTAAAGTAATGTGATTTCTTGGAATTCAGCATTATTATACTTGATTCAATATACCTTCAAGTTGGCCACATTATGTAGAATGAAATTTTAGTTTCTGTTTTTCCACATTTATATTCGTGTTATCCAATGGAGGTCACTTCATTTGCAGGGTTTGCTGCCCTACTGCACTCACTTATACAAACAGTAGGTGCTACCTCATGGGAAATTTTGAACAGTTAAGCCTGCATGTACAAATGCCAATTTATTAACGCACACGGACATGTAAAAACTTCATCCGCTACATTATCTTTCTGCATTTGATCATGCTACATGCTTTTCTATTTTTTCTTTTTTTTTTCAACCATTAGTTTTCAGTGCCCCGGAGGGATACACACAGCTATTTCTTTTTAACAGCTGTACACAAAATTACAAAAGGAAAACCCTACACCTTATTTTCCTCCCATGCTATACAAATACATCCATGTGACTGGACAATCACTGGATTTCAAGAAAAGAAGATCAGTAGTTATATACATCAATCATCTCTCCCACATTAGGAGACTAGAGCACTGATGTATCAACATGTGCATGACACACATGTACACACACTACATCAATCTGGATAAGTGTGTAAGCCCCATGGCGAGTAACAACAAATACCCACTTGTGACGTTCAGATACTCCACCATATCACGTCACTTTTTCACGCCACACAATAGCATGTAGCTACTCATGCTACGTTCGTGTACATATAAATGGCGTTAGCAGCCGTTAAACTTTCAGTGCCTGATGAGACCTACCTAGGGTTGAAACCGGTCTCACTTCATGCCGACCAGTGCCAATATATCTTTGTTTTGATTCACTTTATTGCCTTTCTATATTCTCCCATGTGCACAATATTACAATAAAAATACAGTTCAGTATTGCTTCAGTGTAAACCAGAGACATGGATGTATGTATAGTTTACCGGTGCATGCCATATGATGGCTGCAGTGTGACGAAAGGATATGACAAAGGGAAGTCTTGTGCAGGGTCAATATTCTCTGCAGTAAAAATTGGCAGGGAGATGTACCCTGCCTAATCATTTGGCTCCCTGCTTGTATTCTGATTTTTGTCTCCAATCACACTCTTTTATAACATTTGTCTCATTAACAATACATTTTTATATAAGTACCAAAAAGTTACTCATAAGTACACCAGCTCGTAGAAACTTATATTGGTTCATTTTTTTCAAATTTTTCCTTTTTGTACTGTATATGTAAGTGATCTGATTTTAGCCTCCCATTTCTGAAGGGGCCTTTCTTAGACTCTTTCAGTACCACATTTTGAACTGAGTCAACAGCTTTCCTCAGCATGCTTTTGGTGCAATGTGCCCAAGGTATGCCGAGGAAAGCTGTTGACCTGGACTATTACATGTATATCCTATGTAACTACGGGCTCGTACTTGAATGAAAAGTCTTCTTACAAGGAACATGAATGTAGCACCCGTATAATAAGTCAGAGCAGTTCATTTTAAGTGGTTCAACTGAACTTTAAGTCACAGTTGAATCTGAAACAGTTGAAGGTATCTTTTAGATAACAGTTGTCCTGCCTCCTTGAAAAGCTGCAAACATCTCTGGGTACTTGGCGGACTTTATGCTTCTACAAACTGAAGTCATCTCTGTCTCTGATCAGATACAATATGTGCATGTATCAGGCGTGTTCCAAGACATTGGTCCTAGAAGCACAAGTGATCAGCAGGAAAAGATTATATTGTATTTGTGTCTTTTTGTCCAGAATCACTTCCTAGTAGTCAATACCCTATTCCGCAGTCCGAACTCTTTACTCTCCATAAGCTAACCTGTCCCTGTCTAACCTATGTCACATTTTTACAGTGACAACTTACCTTTGAATATTTCAAAAGGCTCAGTTTTACTGATTTTGACCCAACAATTCCAGAACACAAAAACAAACTGGTGCCTCTTAAATCTGGCTCCCTCATAATGTACAAAGGAATTAATCCAGCTTGTGTACGTGCGTGGGATTCAGTTTATAATATGAATGGAATACCCAGCACTGTTAGCTATTGCATCAGAATGCATGAAGCACTGACCTGGTTGATCTGCTATGAAAGTCCTCTGAACTGAAAATGATGTTTCAAACATAGACTCATATCACAGTGTGATGTCTTCCATGAGAAGAATCTTAAGATTTTAGGCACACAATAGGAAGCATTCATAGTAAGTAACTGCGGTCATGTGCTGCCCCTATAGCTATCCTGCAACAAGGAACTTGACAGAAAGGAGGGCATTTTCATGTACATGTATGTAGCAGGGCAAAATTTGTTTGTATAAAAAAAAATAACAATTTGAGATAGCAGAATTTTTCATTTGCTTTATAGCGGACACATAATTTCTCCAAATTCCCTTATCATGGTGCAGGCATAGTTCTGTTGTCTAGTGACATAATTAGCAAGAACAGGTCTGCAGTGACTTATGAAATCCTTCAATTGAAATGGTAGCATTGCTTGTGGAAGGATTCTGTTCAAAGCAAAGAAGTAGGTCTAGACCTATATGTATCATGTGGAATGATGAAAAGACAAGTCAACACGTACCCCTCACACAGATCTGCAGTACCACACATGCTTTATGTGGCCACATTTGGACCTGCTCAAGCCCAGGGTATGGGGCAGTCTTTCTAGGCAAGACTTTGTGTTCTTAATGCAGATCAAAGCCCCTCACATAACTATTGTAGTCAGGATTTTAACTGATTTGTTGTGTGGACGTACATTGTACATGCACAGTTTTTTTTGTCGACCTCTGCATGGCTTGAAGTTTGTTGAATTTTATTTGTACATTCTTTATGCATTTTGGGGGAAATGTGAAATTACCAGTATATTCTCAAGCGGTTATATGTGGTAATTGCTTTAAAAGATGCATGAGACCGTCACAGGTGTCTTGTTCATTATGTAGACATAACAGGTTGTCACAGTTGTTCCTAAGTGGCCAGATACATGTGGACTGTTGCTCAGTGATCTCTCAGGTGACAGGCTGCTCATTGCAAAAACCTTATTCATCATGCCAGGATATCATGGCTTAAAGTTTGTCATGCCTGCGTGGCTGTAGGTGTTTCTATAATGGACTAAGCTGGTCTTGTCATGGGAACAGGGCTGCCCAAATTCCAAGTATAGATATGAAAATACTGCTTTCAGGCATGTGACAACTAAATGATACTCTGCAGTTTTTTTGTTTATGCATACATCAGGACTTGGCAGAACAACATGTGCCCATAAATTCTCAAAGGCCTCTGACATTAAGTCGAACACACCGTGCAACCTCCATGCAGAGCTTATTTTCTGGAAGTTGTTCTCCTGTGATAAATCCTGTTGGGGCTCTACATGGCATCTATAAAATGGTGTAATTAATGCTTGGCTTCCTTAGTCCCATGCTGGCTTACATTGAAGGGCTACAGGGGCCTCTTCATAACAAGGCTACCTGAAATAAACATTTGCTGACCTATACCCATTCAGCCAAACAAGTTCACTTGTACCTTTTTTTTGTAGAGAGGTAAATTTTCTGTGTTCAATTTCTCTGTAAATTATATTGATGTGAACATATCGAGGCAGAATTTTGAGGTGTCCTCACATACATGTGTTGCCGGATTGGAATGCTATACATAGGCTTAATTGTCACAAAATTTTGGAACATGTAGTCCCAATACATAGCAATCACTATGGAAAAATAATTCTATCATGACTCGCCTATTCTTGCAACGTTAATTTGCCCATAATTAAAATCCACCATGCCCGGCTATTTACACCCCGCTTCCTACGCATGACCATGAAGTGCGTTGATTGTAAACAAACATAGCTTGGCCTTCTCATAATTTTTACTGGGTGGGATATCATATTTTATTATGGGGAAAGTGTCTCACATATGGAAATGGGCCTAGATCAAAAAGTCACATTTGGTCTGCCAGTTTTTCAGCCGTAAGTTTAAATCGGCAAGACTGTTGCAATGTTGCCACTGCACTCGTTTCTCTATTCCCATATGATCTTCTGCATTTTTTTTGCGACAAAGCGGTGGTGTGACATGTCATTTATGCCTATAAATGGACCTATTTAGACCTCCAAAAGAAAATTGTCGTGGTAGAATGTGGTTTGATCACATTTGTTGATGTTGAGCCCCTCATTATGCCCAGGTCCACAGTCTAAGCCATCATCTGTACCTGACATCAGGATGGCATGGTCTAGTTAGCTCAAAATGCCAACCAGGGCATAATGAAGGGTCAAAGTCAACAATTATGATCAAACCCCTGATTTGACAGTTATGAACTTAACATATTGGTCAATGGACCATGTTGGTCTTTTTTATTCCTAATAACACTATTGGGACTGTATGAACTCCTGTATCATGTATGTCTGAATTATATGCCACTCCATGGTCAATGAAGACATTGACCCACAGGTAAATATTTAGGGACACATCAACCACTTTTGAATCAAAGTGCTCATCAGATTGGTCTACAACAGCACATGTACAACCCTTTTACCAGTAATAAAGCCACTTGTAACTTTGGCCACTACGTAAGTCAGTCCTTTACATTTTCATAATGCTGGTGGATTTAAGTCCCCGATTCTGGAAATAAATGCCAACTCAGTAAATATACTGCATAACCCTCTTGATATGGCACTCACACATAACTACCTCCATTATGAACCATTCTTTTTAAGAATGGGGATTTGGTCGAGTGGATATGTGCATTTCCCATTTCAGCCAGGCGACTGGTGCCAAAGGTTGCAGGTTTGAGTCCCGCTCGTTCCGAACATATAAAATACAATTGTTGAGTCAGCCACTTTTTGAGGATCCAACTAATCTATGCAATATTTGGTTAAATGTTCAGATAATATCTTTTATCCTTTTCTTGAGCTAGATGTACATATATAATAAGCCTGAGTTGACAGCATTTCTGGGTGCACCATGGGTGCAGTGCACCCCCAGGTGCACCAAGGAATGCTGATCACTGCAGGCACATGTTGCTGCACAGTCTTCCAAACAAAAATGAAATTTTGATAAATAGACAGTCAATGTTTTAAAAAAAAATGTTTGAGCACGATATTTGCAACAACTGGGTGCTTTTGTCTGCTTTGAGTGGAAGAGAGTTAAAATAGGCAGTGATGATGTTTTCAGGACAAGTATGTGATGTTCTTGGGACATGTATGCTTGCAGCTGGCCATGGAAGGAAAGCTGGATGCCAGTGTGCTCAAAGCACCGGGCCTTCCAAAAGATAAGAGGAATCGCTGGCAGGGATTTTGTTTCCGAAGGACAAAGAGTGGCCGATACCTACCTTACATTTGTTGGAAAGGTGAGTCCTTTTTAGTTTGTTTGCTTTTTGGGGGTTTTAGCTCAGCTGGCTGACTATAGTCAGGCTGAGCTTTTAGGAGGCTGAGTTGCCTGTTGTCCATCCGTGAACAATTACATTTTCGACTTCTTCTCCAAAACCATCAGCCAGATTTACTTCAAACTTGGTTGCAATGTACCTTAGGCAGATCACTACCAAGTGTATTCAAATGGTCACACTTCAGTTACTTTTGGATTTTTAGCTCTGCTGACGTCTCAGTCAGCTGAGTTCTTGTGAGGGTCTGTCGTCCGTCTTCGTCCATTGTCCGTCCACAATTCACATTTTAACTTCTCTAAAACCATTGGCCACATTCACTTCAAACTTGGTGGGGATGTATCTTGGGTGGGTGTCTACAAAATTTTTCAAATAGTCATGCTTCAGTGATTTTTAATTTTTCATGATTTTATGGGGGTTTTGGGGGGCAAATCTTAAAAAATATTTTCTTCTCTGAAACCGCTCACCCAATTGCTTTGATGTGACACAGCAATGCTCTTAGGGACTCTTTGTTTATTCACCAGGTGGCACTGCATTTCTTTCTATTTTTTGTGATTTTTCGTATGTTTTTGCTATTTTCAGCTTCTTCTTTAGAACCGTCTCTCAAGTTAAGCTGAAACTTGGTGGATGTGTTCCTTGTGAAAGGGTAAAACAATGGTGTTCACTAGGTGGCATTGCTGTGGATTCCTGATTTTGAATGATTTTTTAAATTCAGGTACTTATCAGTAAATGCACCTTTTCCATTGATTACTATATTCAAGTCAATGGGCATTCTAAAGCTAATTCACATTTTGGACTTCTCTGGAGAAACTGTCAGTCAGATTGGCGTCAAACTTGGTGGCAATGTACTTTGGGTGGGTCTCTCCCAAATTTGTTTGAATAGTCATGCTCCAGAGATTTTTGGATTTTTTATGATATTCTTGGATTTTTTTTTAAGTTTTAATAGGAAAGTTTAAATAATTTTGGCCGGATTTGTGTCAACTTAGTAGGGATGTACGTTTGATAAGTGTCTACCTATTTTGTGCAAGTAGTCATGGTCCAGTGATTTTTGGACCTTAACCTCATTCCAAGGTCACAGGACAAATTACATGAAATGTACTGTTCACTTGATAACCTGAGATCTGTTTTGAGTTAGGACCTTGATGTTGCACATGTTAATGTTTCTCTATGAAGGTCATGCTAAGACAGTACATGGTGACCTTGACCTCATTTTTGGGACCACAGTGCAACATACATGAATTCCACTCTTCAGTATAACTTGAGAACTACTTGAACTGGGACCTTAATGTTGCACATGTCAGTGTTCTTCCATAAAGGGTCAGACTTACTCTGTACATGGGTGACCTTGATCCTATCCCAATCCCAAATTCACAGGGCCACAAGTGGGATGAATCTGTACATCAGCTGAGCATGGGCTGTTCACTTAGCCTTCTTGTTTTTTTGTTTTTTTGTTTTTGTTTTGTTGAACGGGGAAATTGGTGTGCATTTTTATACAGCTTATAATCATAGTGAGTATTTTGTCCAATAACTTTCAAACTTATGCAATATCAAGTTCAACACGTTTACTAGGAATTAGTCTTCCAGTTTTCACTGCAAGGGGCTTGTGGCCTCTGTCACCAAGAATGATTTCCTTCTGACTGTAACCTCTGCTCATGTTAGCGTCAGAAAATATGCGGTTTTTGTGGGTTGAAAAAAATAAGGTTAAGCATATAGTTACAGTTAAACAGAAAGTTGCATTACCCTTCATAAGGGTTATACATGAAGACCTTTTAGAAGCTTGTGCACAAAGAAGACTATGGGAACACATATGACGTGGCCTTCTCACATTTCTGTGATAGGTTTCATTTGCTCAGGTATATGTGGCAGGCTGGAATTTATACTGCTTAACCCATTAGTTGTGGCATGAAAGATTAAAATGCAATTTGAGCCACTTTTGTGGCTTTCTGCACTTAGACAGCCTAATAGTGACTCACGTCTCTTCTACTAGGTTTGCCAAGATCACTGATTTTAGGCCGCTTCACCAGTAGATTCTTTTATTGCTTCCATCATGCTTGTCATATGACCCTGCTTTCTCTCCATCACTTCATTGTTAAACTATATGTTTGCAATGAAGTTGTTGCCATGCCAACATCACTAACAACATATTTGTTTCCTGTGCAAACCACATTATTGAGAGACAAGATACAAGACACAGTGGCGGTCATATTCAGTGGCGCCTGACGCCAGCAGCCGGGGAGTTAAGGAGGCTGAGCAGAGATGCAGGGCACATACAGGCTCCATAAAGGGACAGTGTATATGAATGTTATCGACAAAAGCCCTTTATGTTGGTGCCATCACATCCATTAATGATGCTTTTAAGATTCACCTGTGATATGCAACTTTCTGTAAGATAACCCCAGCCTTTGTGCGGAAAATAATACAGGACTGGTTCTTTTCCAAAAAATTGTCGTATGTGGTTTCAGCAAAGCCAGATTTGTTTTGCAGAGAGAAAGCAAGAAATCTTGCATTCTTCAATACATTGTAGCTTGACTGGCTTTTTCAGTCATGAAGGAATTAGAAAATCCCATTTCCAGATCTGTCATCTGTCATGCATTGGTAAGGCTTCCTCCATTTTCCACTCCTCAAAACTTTTGAAATATATACAGAATGCTTTGATATTACATGTACAGGGATGTTTATGGGGTGTATGTGTGTACCTGTACAACTTTATCAGGGAAATGAGAGGATGCTGCTACATGTATTGTTTTTCAATGTATACCTCCCCTGCACCCCCCCCCCCCCCCACACCTCCAAAATTTACGGTGGTACACTAGGTTCAGCTTACCTGTTTAACTCTACACATACATGTATGTCTGTTAGACTTATCTTATGAACATGTGATCCAATTTTCTTGAAATATTGCACACTGAAGTTTATGCTATCTTTTGACTGCCTGAGATTTGGGTAAAATTGTCCTTGTTCAAGGTCACAAACTTGCAGACAATAGTAAGCTTTTGTTGCCAGTTTTTGTTTTTCGTCAATTTTCCAAATTTAGATTTTATAGTTCAGGTGTCATTGATTAGAGAGCAGATCTTTTGGGGGCCCCACCAGAAAGGTGAGTGCATGTTGGTGATCACAGGTTCCATCCATCTTCTTGCTGTCTGGATGTTAATTCAAAAACTTTTGGAGGTAGGACTTCCAAATTGCTTCTGATTATGTACCACTGCAGGCCATTGCCTAAGTTTGAATATGGCTGACATTGATCCAATTGTCAAGGTCACAGGGTAGTTTTTGTGTATTTGGTTTCTGGATGATTAGTCAAGAAAGATTTAGATCTTCCAAATTGCCCACCATGATGTACCACTGTTAGGGCTGTGTTAGGTTTGAACATAAGTGACCTGGACCCTTTTTCAAGGTGACAGGGCATCCATTTAGAATTTGGTTTCTGGTCATAACAAGAGATTTTTTTTTATTTGTAGCTAGGACTTCCAATTTGCACATGATTGTGCACCACAGAAAGACCTCCAATAAGCTTAAACATTGGTGACTTTGACCTGATTTTCAAGGTCACAGTTTTTAGCCAAGCTGACTTGTCAGTCAGCTGAACTTGTAGGATTGTCAGTCCTCTGTCACCCATCCATCTGCCCACAGTTCGCATTTTCAACTTTTGTTTTTTTAACTCATTCCATACCAGTCCCTGATTTTGCTGTATATTTACCTAGATTTAGGATGACAATTGCACATTTAAATTCTTCATAGAAAGAGCTTTTGTTCAAGTACCAACATGTCTATATTGTTAAGTCAGTGGTTCTGGCACTGCCTGGCAAGTCATGCGGCAGCTGCCCTTGTGGCAGCTGCTGCATGACTTGCCAGGCAGTGCCAGAACCACTTACCAAGGCATGTGACCATAGTATGGAATGAGTTAAAACTGTAAGCCAGATCCACTTCAACATTGGCATGAAGGGATGTACCTTGAGTACGTCTACTAAGTTTAATAAAATGGTCATACATCAGTTAATTTTGAATTAATTTTTTGGTTCATTTCTTTCGCAGAAGCTTAAAACCTTTTTCTCCAAAACCACTGGACCAATTGCTTCAAAATTGTATGTGAATCCTTCTTGGCCCACATGGACCTTAATTGTTTAATAGGTGCATGGCAGTAAGATTTTTCATTCTATTTTTCAGGAATTTGTGTGTGTTTTTGACTTCTTCTCCAACACCGTCCCTTCAGAATATGTGAAACTTGATGGAAATTAATGCTCCTAATAAAAATTTGAAAACAAAATTGTTGGCTGGGTGGTGTTACCATCGATGCCTCACTATAAACAGATTTTTCATTTTAGGCACTTATGGGTCAGTATACATACATTCCTGTTGAAATAGTCAATGGGGACTACAGTGGTAATTCACATTCCCTTCTCCAAAACCATTGGCTTGATTCACTTCAAACTTGGTGGACATGCTCATTGGGTGGGTCTCTAACAAATTTATGCTAATGGTCATGCTCCAATGGTTTTTAATAATTTTTTGGCAAAATTCTTTAAAAATCTCCAAAGCAGCTCGACAAATTGCAGAAAAAAGGCAAAGAAAAAAAAACTCATACAAAAACAAAAAAATACACTACTGAAAGATGGAGCCTTAATAATAAAACGTACATGTATATACACATAAAATGCACATTAGACACACTCACACACATTTACATTTACAGTTTTATATATACATGTATATATATATATATATATAATTTTTATGTTTTGTTTACTTGCAGGCAAGGGCAAGTAAGTGGCACATGGTGGAACAGCTGTAGTCACGGATGGGCTCGTGTACTATTCTGAGGGCACAGCAGCAACTTGAAGGTCCTTGCGTCCACCAATTTTAATCAATGGTCACTGTCACACAAATAGGTGTATCTGCAAAGTAATGGCAAATTTTGTCCACTATTTTTGTAATCAGACGTTTAAGGGTTTTGAAAATAAAAGCATCCATGAACAAACTGTCACTTGTCAGTTTGATGAAAGCACGTTGTTGTATATCTTGACTGGTATGTAGAAATACTTAAACGTGTACTGCTTACATGGAAAACTTGATGCATGCTATTTCAATTGTCAATATAAGTATATACAAATTGGTAACAAATCTCCTTTTCAATTATATTTACAGTTTACACTTTTCATTGTAAGTGTTATATATACATCAATTCAATATGTGTTCAAATGACATGTGTATAGAATAAATGAGACTACATCCAAGTTTCTCTACCATTTTTATGTGACATACACGTACATGTATGGCCCAACATTCCTGTAAAATGCTGCCAAGAGGTTTTGTCTGTGCATACTTATAGTGATCAGAAATATGTCTATTTTGGTAAACCACAGAGTCTGGATCGCAAAACACTTTACCATATTGTAGTATTTAGTGGCAAATTGCCTGCAGCACTGTCCCTTACTGCAGAGACACACCAGCTCAGAGGAGAGGAGCATGTTGCACATCTAATGACATGTGGGCACAAAAAATGCTGGGTATGTGATCAGTCTGTACATATCCCAGATCCATACCAGTCTACACAAACAATCCCACAGGCAATGGATTTTTTTTTTTTTTTTTTTTGTCAATTAATTCTTTCCAAAGTGGCCATAAGCCAAAATCTCACGGTGACATATTTACAGCACAACATTGCTGCGATGCAAACACTTAGCATATCATCCACATTAATATTTCATTGATGAGACCCATATGTATAGATAGATGGAAATTTGTGGTTTTAAAAAAAATGCAATAATGTTTATTGAAAGTCAAAATCTTGGGTTTGAGGATTCATTGACCTTTCAGGTATTGCATTTGACCCTTCAAATTATTTCATCATAAACTTGCACTTTTTCAAAACTGGTTTTGGGCAGATAACCTGCAGAATTGAACACTTTTTCTCATAATTTCTGATGGCCTGCTATAGTCCTACAAATGAAAACCACTTCTCATTTTTACGAATCAAACTACTTCTCATGATCAGTTGCTTCAAATATCTATAATTGGTAGTACCATGGATCAAGTATGTGTATCATGACCTTCAGTGGGCGCACCAAGGTCCAGCCAGTGTTCGTGCAACCAAAGGCCACCGCTAATGGTGGAAACTGGCTGTGCCGTGCTGGGTGTGTGCTTGGGCTCATGTTGCTGCTACAGGTGTACACATTCTTTTACGTACAAACTAGGAAAGATTTGCAAGACCAGTGCAGCAATTCAGTCTGAGAACTCTTGCACCAAATTAATTAAATAGTCACTGATGAAGTTATTCCAGAGGTTGGAAAGTGCAGTCATGCAGGTATGTGTTAATTGTAAGGGTATTTTGTTGGAGATTTTTATTTTCAAGACATTGTCATGCAACAAACCATGGACGATATTGTAAAATAAAACTGGTAAGATTTCCTCCTTGGCCTATGGAGTCCAACAGTCACAAGAGCTCCCAGGGAAAGCTGTCAACATGATGCAGATTGCCTCGACAGTGGTGTTCATTTTTTCTTTTAAATATTTTATAAAAGTACACGCTTGAAGAAAAACCTAAAAACAGGTGACATTGGAAAATACAATTTGTTCACTAGTTTTGTATGAAAGGTTGAATAAACAGCACAAATGAAATTCAATCCCAAATCTTGTCTAGTTTACACAATGCCAGACAAAAAGAATATCTTGAATTTTCTGGAGAGGCACAGAATTTGTCGCTGGCTGAAAAGATGAACTCGGACTACAACGTCACAAGAGGCCCACAAGTGTAGAATGTAGGAATGAATCACTTCATTGTGTATAGCCAGCAAATAAAGCTCTCACCTCTGCTGCTGTATAATGTCATGTCATTATGTTGTCGTTGTCACTTCTCTATTGCATGCTTGCAAAACTAAGCTCCATGGTTTTTTTTTCAGTAAACCCAGTCTGCCCTTTTGGTTATACAGTGAAACCTCTCTATACCGAACACCCTTGGGACCAGAAAAAAGTGTTCAGGATAGTGAGGTGTTCGGTATAGGGAGTTTTGATACCATTGAAAGAATATATTTGGGACCGAGATATGGTGTTCAGTATAGAGAGGGGTTGGTTATACGGAGGTGTTTGGTTAGAGAGGTTTAACTGTATGTTTTACAATATGGTGGGAGTCATAATGACTGGTTATCTTGTTTACCATGGTAAACAGGCTGCAGTAACCAGGGCAGACATATTGCAGCCAGCTAGATGATTAGGCTAAACTTCCAGACTGGTGCATGCCTTGAGGCAAAGAAATTCACCACAATTTTAGTACACTCAATAGGCATCAGTAAAAGCATGGATCTAAATGGCAGAACAGGGTGGAACAGAGAAAAGTTGGAGCTTGGTCTGCAAATTTATCTTGCCATAGACAAATAGCCCCCAAGTAAAAATTTCATTTACAGCTGTGTAAAAGTGTGCTAATTGCGCCAGTGACAACTGTGTGAGGGCAATTGAGTACTCCTCGGGTTCAACCCTGGCTACCAGACGAGTTTATCCTTTTTATACTCAAACACTACCAATGGCAATGCCCAGCAACCTGGTTGTAATGATTGATTCCACCACTAATAACCACACAACGGGTGGACACAAGCTGCAGTAGACAAATTGTACTATACTTCATGAGACTGGCTTTCTAGAAACTTTCACTGCAAGCAAAAATGACTTGTTCAACGCTGTGGCCATCCTCAGTGCACAATGTCCAATTCTAGATACTCAAAGTACATTTCCATGTATTGCTGAATTTAGTGCCTCTTTAGATGTGGCAGCCTCTTTAGAATATTTGAAATATTGCTGTATGAACTTAAATCTTCAGAAATCAAGGCGTGACCAAAAATAGACTTAGATAATTTATATATCGCAAATAATTTATTTTGGTGCTAAAACACAAATTTTGGCATTTCAGAGCAGTTGCCGACATGCCAGCCATACAAACACTGGCATACCCCAAGCAACGCCAAAGTCCACTGAAACCTGGGGGCACAGCAGTGGCCAGCATTAAGTGGTGGTGGGTGGCATTAATTAGCCAGCAGCTCCCAGTAGTGGAAAAAGTATCAAATGCTAGGAAGTGCTGGCTAACCCCAACCACTGCCAGGTTATCAAACCCACAGCCCCAAAAGGTTTATATACATTTTTGTTTAAGCTAAGGTCTGTATTGTCTGTTGGTTACAACTCTGAAACAACAAAACACACATTTTAACACCAAACTAAGGTACTAGTGTATTGTCTAAATAAATATTTTAAATCACAGCCCATACGGCATAAAGATAATGAATATTTGTGTTGGATTCCAGTGATCATTACTGCCCCATATGGCATTCTTTAAGGGAAGAAATTTCCTCATCCTTTCTGCTGGTGAGTCAATCATTGGTGATATGTGGGTTGTGATCACCACAGTTGGCCACTGAAGATTCACATTGCAACATGGCATCATATACCCCAGCAACAATTACATAACCACAAGGGTCACATAGAATAAAGCAGTCTGTTAATTATGTCAATGAAACAAACCTGCAATTGACATCTGTAGTCACAGTCAAAATTATTGAAAACTGTCTCTGTAGGCTTTTACTGAGACTGTTAAAAATATAGCGTTTTGAGTGGACCCAACAATCAACTGTGTGAACAAATGCATGATAACTGGTCTTCACAAATTATGCGTATTTGGCTATCCCTTCACCTGAAAGAATATAAATGTACATTGATAAAATACTTTTGACTCCCTTGACTGAAATGATAGAGTACCTTTTACTTATTTATTGATCAACATTAATTATTAATGTATTGAATCTGATGAGGTACCAGAAGTGTACTGATAGGACTCATAGGCTGCAGCTGTGAGGCATATGGACCACTACAGAACTGACAATCCCCAAAGCCAGGCTTATGGCCTGGCCTTGTGTATCAAAATTTGCTTGACTCATTCTATACTATGGTCCCAGGCCTTGGTCAGTGGTTCTGGCACTGCCTGGCAAGTCATACTGCAGCTGCCCTTGCGGCAGCTGCAGCATGACTTGCCAGGCAGTGCCAGAACCACTGACTTAAGACTATACGCATGTTGGTACTTGAATGAAAGTGCCTTTCATGAAGAATTTAAATAAGCAATTGTCATCTTAAATCTAGGTAAATATAAATATAAATAAATATACGCAAATATCAAGGCCTGGTATGGAATGAGCTAACCACATGTTGCCAGGCACTGGGTCTGACCTGTCAAATCACACTCAAATTCTAACTATTTGAGGTTTCAATGGAATATTTTCCATTTAAAGAACTTTATGAATTGAAAGACAAACTCGTAAATTTGTTCCTGCATCATTCATGGTAAACCTAAGCAATTCATAGCCAAATGACCATTGTAATGCCTGAATTATTTTTGAAACATTCAGTTTTGCCAGAGCTCTAGCCAGATTGAATCACTAGATCACATGTCCAGGCACCAGCAGCCATTTGCTGTATTTATACCTGTCGTCCTATCTCAAGACGTAACTTGTTATACAATACAGTGATGTGTGTTGATGATTTTATGGTGCTGCGTTTCTGTGAAATGAGCATACCAGTTCAACAGATAGTCTCAATATACTTTTGGAAAGCACATTCATATTAAACATACACTTGGTAAATGCATGCCTTTCTACATATGCGCTCACTTTAGGTCTTTCTTAGGCATTTTTCACATGCTCCTAAGTCTTGTGGGCACTTGACCTTGTGACCTATGGCATTTAGATGGCCTTTTCTGCCAACCTATCTGAACATATAATTTATCGACTCCGCATTATGTAGGAGTCGATCCTTATTCCTGTCCAAAGTTTGGATCTTTTGGGGGGGAGGGGAGTTCAGTTTGACACATTATAATTCACGCCGATGAAAAATCATGGAAGAATATTTGATTATTTTCATCTTGGCAAGACTGTTTCTTTTAAAGTAAATATTTTGTAATTTTACATTTGAAATACAAGGGAAATAAATGTGTGATAAAGTAAATTACAAATCAGCAACTATGTTAATGCAATACTTTGACTGGTCAAAGCACAATCTCGAGAACCCTTTAAAACTGTGAAGATAATGACTGTTACATGATTCTAGGGGTTTTTTTTAATACACTTCCATAAAAAAAAGAAAAAAAATGGAATTGTTTGGTGCAGTTGTAAGGTAACCGTCAATTTGATTGTCAGGAAATTGTCAGTTGACTGAGCTGACTTAGCTGACTTTTATCTTAAAATTAGCTCACAATTATCCAACCTAACAATTAGCAAACTTTTACTTAACAATTAAGTCACAATTATCCAACCTGAAAATTGGCTCACACCTTGTGCATGTGATCACTTGTGTCATCACTCATGGTTCACCCATGATGGCGGAAAAATACTTGAAAGAAGCCAAGACTATGCCTCACTTAAACTGCTTCCAAACTAGCCACATAGATGCCAGCTATGCAACATGTAAATGAGAAACATCTTTAAAGTGAGAAGGCTATAGATTAATTCCTACTGTAGGCCTTCCCTATATAAACTTTTAATGGCATTCAATGAATGGATAGCAGTTTCATAACAGTAAAAATTCACATACTACAGTGTTAGAAATGCATGAGGGAATCATGCTTTCTTCACCTCTGGAGACAGCTATTTGTACTCAACTACTAGTAGGGAATTAATGTAGGCCCACTCACGTTGAAGTGTGTTAATTCCACCCTGCAAACAGCTCTGCGGCTAATTTCCTTTTCAAGGCATTCCTTGCACAGCATTCTGTATATATTTACCATGGTTGGCAAAGTTCCTGAGTCTTCATACTGCTGAATTTCATAACGGTTTGAAGAGCCCGTGTTCCAAGCAACTTTACAATATGTCTGCTTCCTGCCAATTTAAATTGCACTGAGGGCACATTTGCACACTGCCTTGCTGACAATTACTTGACAATTTATGCTAATTAAAAGTTGGCCTCAATTGTCAGGAACTTTACAATAAGTGGGTAAGTAAAGTCCCTATTGTCAGGAACTTGACAATACCTAACAGTTAGTGGTAATTTTATCTTATAATTGTCAGGTGACAGTCAAGTAACAATGTTTATTTTGGTTGGTAAATGTCAGGTTTTGCCTCACTGTTAGTTGACTGTAAGCTCACAATTCCTTAAAATATTTGGGCTGCACTTATGAAAGTGCCATTAGAATACTCTTTGCAATGCTTATCTGCTCATGAAAAGATTCTAACCTTAGCATTGTCCACAGGCAATGATACCATACCACGCTTTCCTGGTGGCACTCAGTACTGTATATCCCATAATGCTCCATATTTCTCTCTGTGACAGTCACTGAAGTGTGGAATCGGTTACGTGGAAGCTTTGTGTTTGTTAAAGCTATTTGACTTCATTAGTACCTTTTGAATGTTGCAAGCAATTGTGATATTTGGTCCAACTTGGTTGTTGCTCTTTGTGGGTGCAACATTGACTTTTCCCCTTCAAAATACATTTGTAATTTGGGCCGATTGACATATTTTAAATTAGAGCCATCATATTTGACTTATTTGTAGTGTGCTGCTGAAAATAGTTGTTTGATGCTATCTTGCAAAAGCTGGTAGCTATGTTGACTGCTCTGAGGCAAATATGTTTTTTGTTTTTTGTTTTTGTTTTGTTTTTGTTTTTGTATTTTTGCACACACTTGGAAACTGCACTTGCAAGTTCAGTGGGCTTGTAGAATTTTAAAGTGTAACAAATCATATTGAGACATACAGAACTATGTCACCCTTCGACGTTTGGATACGCAAATTTGGGAAATTACTTTTTAATTGTAATAGATGTATAAATTTAGTTACTTTCATTTATTTTTTTTTACCAAGGTGTATTGCCTTTGGTTGGAATCAACATGGTTTTATTATACCTGTATTATGCCTCTTATATGGTAATGACGTCTTAATTAGGGTTTTTGGTGGCCGTGCCAATGCAGTTGTAGGCCTATAAAATATCCAAGTAGGTTTTACAGGGTAGGTACGATTCATGATACTTAAAACAATATTTGCATCCTCAAGTGGAGTCTTTTGGGGGTTTCGATGGCTTATAGATGTTTCATGAATGTCCTATCTGCAAGTGTATCCCATATCCGTGAAATGGATCTTAACTGAGTAGACTTTAGGTAGTTGCATGGCAGATTTCCCGCATTTACACTAAGTTTTGCATGTTTTCATGATGCTTCCTTGTGTGTATATATGGGTATGCTACAAGGTAGCCCTACTTTGCTATTGTGACAGTTAATATTTGGATTATCAAATACTGTTTGTATATTGCCTTTGGTTGGAGTTTGTGTAGCTTGCTAGAAATTGGATTGCAACCTCGCTATGGGGAAGTTAAACTTATTTCAATATTAGTTTAAGTTTGAATAAAGTTTGGCAACTCGGCCCACAGCTTGGTTCACCTAGCATGTCATCATCATCATCACCATCGCCAAGTTTGATTAGTACTCCAACATGACATTACCAACAAATGAGAGACCATAAGGTCACTTTATGATGTCCTTGCCACCTTATGATATCTTTGCACAACCACTTGGCATGTGGAGGTTGCAGACCTTGGGTGTGATTATGTCCAAGTTAATCTCTGCGATTGTTGCTTCTCGTGGTCAGCTAGATGATGAAAACAGGTGATCAGAATGCAACAGAGAGTTGCTGCCAAAGGAAATGCTAAGTGGACCAGTATTGTTCATGCATTTACAGTCTGCAGTTAACCTGCCTTTCCTGACTCAAATCTTTGGTACAGCCTTCCACAAACACTCCTACTTTAGGAGACCACATGATGGTGATGAAGAATTACCGTTTCTGCAACTTGAGCTCAGGAACATATTTGCTCTACAATCAGGTTAACATGACTTAATTCCCTGAGCTGCAGGAGTTGATGCCGATGCCAGGTCTATCCAGGGTCTCAAACACCTTTGTGGTAGACATGCATAGCTGCTCATCTTGGCAGCCACACAATAAAATAGATGACAAGCCCCTAGGTATTCCAGAAAAGTGATCAATATCTTGCCAGATTGATCCTCCTTCCATTACAAACCACAAACAAAACAAAACTCCTGACAGACATCCGATCAAGATACTTTGTCCCCAAGTGGATGGTAAATGTGCTTCTCATAGACTTATTTGTAATGAAGCTACAACTTCTTGGCAAATTTCTTGTCTTCACAGCAAGAACTCAATCCAGGCTAATGATAATGTCGATCTTTCATACCAGTGTGAAGTGTTCAAGTTCACAGTCCCTTTCTCCACATGTGTCAAAGAGAAGACAAACCATGGGCAATGCCAACAGGTCGGATTCTGAGTCCATTCTCTGTCCAACTATGCAGGCTTCTCAGCAGAAACTGACCATTGCCAACACGACTCAGATAATATTCAGGACCTATGGGATGTCCAACAGAGACTCACCATTGCAAACACCACTCTGGACATATCCAGGACCTATGGGAAGTCTAACAGAGACTCACCATTGCCAACACCACTCTGGACATATATAGTACCTATGGGAAGTCTAACAGAGACTCACCATTGCCAACACCACTCTGGACATATCCAGGACCTATGGGATGTCCAGCAGAAACTCGCCATTGCCAACACCACTCAGGATATATCTAGGACTTATGGGGTGTCCAGGAACATTTCAATTTTAACTCAGCATACAACATTAATTTGATTACCGACTCACACCAAACAACGCAGAGAAAGCTGAAGCATAGAATCTTGAGCACAAGATTGGCGCTCCAGAGGAATGCCAACGTCACTATGTGCTCTTAATTTGTTATTCCCTGGCCAAGCCACATTGACTGCCTTTACACTTTTCCAAACGCTACCGGAAGCAGCTAATCCTGCCAGTGCCTCATGAGATGTCAAAGCCTTGATCAGCCATGCACTTAACATGGCACAATCTGAAGTCACAGCTGGGCATCACAGTACATATCAAAGACTGTGACCAACCGCTGTTATGATGTTCAGCACTACTTCACCAGAAACTTTCAGACAGACTCGTGCAGACTTGGGCCTGATGACACCTTTTTCTAACTTCACTGAAAATCTGCCCCATGATTATATATTCCTGGGGAACCACTTCTGTATGGTTTAGTAAATTTTTAATCTGTTGGAAATCTCATCTCTCAGGGTAGCTTGTATTTGTTTCATCGACATGCCTAGCTCAGTGATGTGCAAGTAAAGATGGCCATGTGACCAGTTCAATTTAATTTCCACAACAGATGAGATGCATGGCCAATTAGAATGTCTTCAGCAAACTGAAAAGCACACCCCATAAAATATCTAACAACATAATTGATCTCACAGTCGACTTTCCTGCAACACTTCCATATCATCAACACCAGAAGTCCATCGTGTACCTTCTATTCTCTCCCTTTCTATTCCTGTCACTGTCTATTTTTTGACAAATAAATACAGAAACATCCAAGAATTTATTTTCATCTTTTACCAGACCAGGCGCAACAAGAAAGTTTAAAAAATGTAGCTATATATCAGAATAAAGATAATGATACATCTACAGTAACTAGCCATCATAACATGTTCTACAGCTTCAGATATTCTCATTTGTGTCTCTGAGCGTAGCTCGTCTGGCAAATCGCAAATAGTTTCCATCTTGCAGAAAAACAATCTGCTCTGATTGGTCCCTGGTTGAATGGGTATAATACGTGGTGTCTCTTTTAGCACACGGGAGTTGACGGAGACACTGGAGGCATATCACAATAACCTGGCTGGCACTTGGAAGCAATCAGTCCAGGTGCTGCAACCTTCTAAAATACTACTAGACAGGGAGACTCTACTGCTTCAACCATAGTTGAACATCTACAACGACAATCTGGTGTACTCCTGCCTTACACATTGGGATTATTGCCATAGGGGAGGCTTTACTTGTTGATGTGAAGGTCTGTGATTTATTAGGGTTCCTGTGCCGAGTGAAGGAGTAACGAGGAAGTAGACTCCTGGAAAGTATTGTGAATTACTTTGTTTTCCAGATAGAGCTTAACTTGTTTTCATCCTTTTTCTTCAGGGAAAAAAAACTCACATGATCTTTAACACATGATTTTGCGATCCTCAAAATGGGATTAGATATATATTCTACTTATTTTGCCCCCGCATGTTGAGGTGCATGCATTTTACGACTGCTATATCCAGTTGAATTTCTAAGGTGACAAATATGGGCGACCATCAGGGCAGATATTGTTAATCTTACACGCTACTTAAGTCACGTTACTTTGATCAAACGTAACACGCTACTTCTACCCGAAGTATCACGTTATGTTTACCCAATGTTTCGCGTTACCTTTGCCCAAAGTAACACGTCACTGTGATCCAAAGTTACACATTATTTTTTAACCCAAATTTTCTAGTTTATTCCTCCATGTTTTGACCAAAAGCGATGCGTTACTATTTGACATAAACTTACGCCAACAGGGCATAAATTAACTAAAGTAACACATTACTTTGACCATAGCTACGTGTTACTTTTTGACATAAACTAAAGGTACGGACACACCTATCAGTGTTTAGCATCCGTGTCCGCTTCCGCTTCCGTGTCGGACATCCGTGAGATTCAAAACACATCCTTCATTTTCCTCGACACATGACGCATCGTGTTTTCCGTGGAAAAATACCTTCTTACGTGGTAACAATTAGGCCTTAACAGAGTGAAACAGAATTTAATAGTAACGGCTTGTAGAAGATGTAGGCCTGATTGATTAGTAGGCCTATCAATTATCATTTTCATGACAAGGTAGGCATAAAGGAAATCGAAGATGATTATTTCATCCAATTCTAGCAAACTTAGCGATGCAGAAAGTTTTGCAATTTACTTCATTTTTATATTAAAAGCCTAGACAAAGAACGATTTCACCAACATTTTTACCATTTTGCAAACAGTTCAGTGTCATTTGAAATGACACACAGAAAATAATGAACTACGAGCGATTACTTACAGTTTCACATAAACTGCGTTTTACGTTACCTGATCAACCAGTGCACACTTTGTGAAGTTATTTATTTATTTACACGTGCATTATAATTTCACAAGCCTCGAGTGACATAATTCAAATTTACATCATCAATTCATGAATATCTATTACAATGTTTGGGAAATGAGCACGTGGGGCAAGAAGAAAACTCGAAAGAACATATGGAAACTGATGTTGTCATATATTTTGATTCATTTTCAAAGACTAAGCTAAAGGGAAAATACCTTTTCTTGATATTTTCATATGCGCGGTGTATGCAAAAGTGCTCTCATTTAAACTATATGATAATTTGATATACGTGCATATCTATCTTAAGTGTACGGTTAATATACGATATATTTCGGCGCATATCCTTTCCGTGCCTGTGAGTATTTATCTGTATAAGAGGGGTGGGATTGATTTTTAGTTTGCATTAAATTGAAATATGACATCCAGTGGTCTAAATTTCACCCTTTTAAACGAGTACGTAGACAAATGTTATGTGCAGGCTTATGCAAAAGTTGATTCATACCGGTATCAGACCAAATAAAGAGTATAATATTACATAATTAATTTTAATTTTGCTCAAAACTTCAGTATTGGTAAAGAGGCATATGTCAGGGGAAAAAGCACACAACCATGGCACCTACGAGAAAATTTCTGCTTTGTGTGTGTGTGTGTGTGTGTGTGTGTGTGTTTTGGGTTTTTTTTGTTTTTTCTGCTTTTTTTGTTTTTGTTTTTTGTTGTTTTTTGTTTTTGTTTTGTTTTTTGTTTGTTTGCTTTTTTTTCTTTAGCATTTTGGGGTTTTTAATGTTTTGGCGGGTAATTATGAAGAGAAAATGTGACCTATATTACCACTTTTTTTAATCCTTGGGAGATAAGAATTTTTAAAATTTTGACCTTGACCTGGGTCACTGACACCATGACTCAGGTTAACATACATGCAGGTCAAATGGTGGTTCCGCGCTTTGTTGGTTTCGTTGGTGTTGAACACCTCGTGATTAGTGGCCAGAGTCATTTTAGCAGCTTTTGTCTGTTAAGAATCTCCAGACGTCCAAAGGTTCTATGCATTGTTGCCTATCTCAGTTTCCAAAAGCCTCATCAACTGCACACAATGTTATCAAATCATACTGTCTGCCACCTTTATCAAAATCCCTTAATTATGGCATCAACCAATGACAAAGTTAATTTTCGTTTGAAATCGCACAAAAGTAACTTAATCAGAACTGGTTGCTTTACTTGAAAGTGGTAATACGCACCTATCAAATAACAACAAATTTCACTTAAAAATAAAAAAGAGGCAGAAACATACGTTCAACTTTTTACATATACATGTATACAAAGCCCGTCACATCAATTTAAACGCTCTACATTTTTTTCACACATGGTAATTTGTTGGAGCACAAAAAAAAACAAAACAGAATGACACACATCGGTTGAAATATTCACTTGATGTTTTGTTTATGTTAATGATAGACAAAATGGGTATCATTTCTGCTCCTGAGCATATCAATTATCTTATATAATTTGAATGAAGATCTGTCCTCATTATAATGTGCGAGTACGACAGTACAGTTGTTGAAGAAACTGAGAAAGAAGTTATTACAGTTGTTGCTACTAAGTGATCACCTATTTGAGTTTGAGAAAGCGATAACTCAAAATAGGCCTCCCACCCCAATGATGGCCACCAACAGCATCCTTTCGCTTAAAACGAACAAAAACATGTTACATGAATGTCACTGAAAAACGTATCAAGGCTATGTTTTGTGTTGACCCCTAAACAAACACTTATATTCTTGCAGAGACAACCCTGTTATCGTACCACCATTTCCAGGCCCCAATGAATGAATTTGAACCACATGTATTTCACATTTGAATTTTCATTCAAAAAACCCTTCCAAAGAATACCAGCATAACATCAAAATAGCGTTCAAACGAATTCGAACATGTCATTTTCATACCATTAACGGTTAGTCAACAGCTTTCAGTGAAGTGATGTGGGCACCAAAGTCGATACTACGCCAAGGAAAGCTGTGTACTCGCGATATTCCTCAGTTTGCCATTTAAAGGGTAACACGTAACTATGGTTAAAGTAACACATTACTTTTGGGTCAAAGTAACGCGTAACTTTGGATAAAAGCAACGTGTTACTTTTGTTCAAAGTAACATATAGCTTCGGGTAAAAGTAACGCGTTACTGTTGGTCGAAATGACGTGTAACTTTGGGTAAAAGTAACGCGTTACTTTTGGTCAAAGTAAAACGTTACTTGGTAAAAGTGGCGTGGTACTTATAGTCAAAGAAACGTGTAACTTTGGGTAAAAAGTAACGTGTTACTTTTAGCCAGAGTAACACGTTACTTGGTAAAAGTAACGTGTTACTTTTGTTCAAAGAATCATGTAACTTTGGGTAAAAAGTAACGTGTTACTTTGAGTCAAAATAACACATTTGGGTAAAAGTAACGTGTTACTTAAGTTAATGTTTGCCCTGTTGGCATTAAGTTTCTTTCAAATAGTACACGTTTATTTGGTCAAAGTAAAGTGTTACTTTAGTTAATTTTTCCCTGTTGGCCGCCCATAGACAAAGTTTCAGTTACTGATGGACCAGGCTGACATCCCTTTGTTGGAGCTGTGGAATTTACAACTTTGATCTGTGGCTGCTATAATGCATTGACGAATGACTCTTCAGTGAAGATTATGACTTCCCACCACTAAAGGTCCTACAAAATTTTGCCATTTTGTCTTGAAGACAATACTAAGGGTGGAAGCAATCCTACTAGATTTCGGGAATGTGCCAACAACTGCAAATTGCAGACTTTGAGAAGGATTAAAACTGCTTTACACTATTTTTCATCCCTGGGCAATATGGTTATTTAAGACTATAGGTAATCTTTTTCTAATAGTATGCCGCCATTTGGGAGATGCTTACGAGGTCCTATAGATCAATACTTCTTTACAACGTTTTACTTCTGCAGGAGATGGCTTGTGCCATATGTCCCTTGGTGTATCATCTCCAATGGGATTTCCATGGGTACATATAATGCATTGTGATGTAAAAGACAGGCATTGTATTTCTTTTAAATTCTATCCCTTCATTTGTCAGCAATGCATACATACTAAACTGTGCAGAAACCCACTGAACTTGTCCCATTCCCCTGCTATCTGTAGAGTTTTTACCATGTGGTGAAAGTAACATTTGAGATATCATTTTGTGTTGTTATATGGTTCTGTCACGAGAGGGTACATGATATGATATCTAGGCTCAGGAGCTATGCTCAATTTAGTCAAATAGTTTTATGAACTGCATGTGAATTCCCAAGGAACACACCTATGGTAGTCTTATAAGTATGTAAATAAACAAATAGTAAACAGGGTTAAAGATTTGGGGGTTGGATATGTTTTGAGTTAACGTGGAAAGCAAATATGTATTTAACACAATGTTTGAAATACTGAAAGCATAATTATAAAAGCAGCTTCAGTCTAAAAATTCAATAAATCCGATGAAGTATACAAATGTACATATTATAATAAGCGCATGGTTGAGTTACCGTGCATTATATGTGCTGTGAACCATAGATTTACGTACAAATTCAGTGTAAATAATTTGCCACTTGATGACTCCAGTCAGACAGTAGTGGCTGGCACCGCTTCAGGAAGCAGGGTTTTCATCTATATACTCTTGTGTGGAAATAATTGCTTACTTAGTCATCAGCCAGTAACATACCTCCTCTTGTTTTGTGGGGCTTTGCCTACAAAAGAGCCATCAGAATGTGCTCCACGTAGGCAGGCAAGCAGACAGGCAGGATTTTTTTTACCTTGCAATAATAATATAAAGATATTGAGATAGTTCAGTTATGGTTTTGGAAGCAATAGCGTTGTGACATAAATCTGCGAACGTCATGATAGATTGGACTCTCCGTTGTCTTAATCTGGGATTTTTGATGGATCGGGATGAAAATACAAGTCCGCAGTGATCATGGACAAAAACAGAATTCCACCATACAGTATGTCACAAGTATCTTGCCTCACCCGTATTGACTAGTCGACTGTCAACCCACAATTAAAGCTCATCAAACATGCATGGGACCCCTTAGACAGGTTATTTTGATGCAAAAGTCTGTAGGCTAAAGGAGCTGTGGTTGATAAGTATATGAGCATGGCACAAGAAAATGAATACAGAAAAATTACTATTTCCATTATAGAACATGCAGATGAAATTACTGATGCCAAGGGTGGTGCCAGCAACCACTCACTCACTGGAGTCCCTAAATTTGGCATTCTCATTGACTAAACTATGTATGACGTGTCGATCATACCGCACACGCATTGTTTCTAATTGAACCATGTCCTTATCAATGTATGCATAGTTCATATTAAAACGATTGCTCAGCGTATAGTCATCGAAGGTATGCATTACGCCCATAAAATACATGGAAAACGTGTGTGAATGTAAATAATCAAAAGCGTTGGAAAGATAAAGTGACAGATAGGCACAACACGGATAGTTTGATTGGATTTCAAAATATTCAGGACCAGCGAGAAAGGTATATGATCATTTTATAATGATTAGGTTTTAATCATGCATAGTAACATTAATTATCATGCAACTTTGTTTGTCCCAAGATCTGGATCAAACTGGCATGTATTTGTTTAACATTGTCCCCCTCCTGGAACTATTGAGTACTGTACTTCACAATAAACTCGTTTAATCTTACTGTAACATATATATATATATATATATATATATATATATATATATATATATATGTGTGTGTGTGTATGTATATATATATGTATGTATATATATGTATATACATATATATATATGTATAATATATATATATATATATATATATATATATATATATATATATATATATATATACATATAAATTATACCATGTGAGAGCCGTTTTCGTAATTCAGACTACTATGCTCTGAAAGTACTGAATGGATCTGAAAATATGCCAACAATGAGAAAAGCACGAATTTCACTAAAATTACAATTCTGTGTTTACAATTTGTATTGTCTTATTATGACCAAACACAACACAAGATCAATTTAGCAGGCAAACCTACAGTACACGAAAATTATAATTTTGTGTTGATAAATCATATTGTCGATTATTTCGTAAGACAACATAAGTCGAACTTAGTAAGCCGACCTAAATCCGCAAGATAAGCTGTCATGCAAACTAAAAACCAGATCTATAAGTTCAAATTTGACGTCTCTTCGTTTTAACAACGGTTTCTGTCAATTTGGACCATTTTTTGTCAATTTAGTAGGCCCGCTTAATTCCAAAACCAGATGTATGAACCACGTCATATAAACAACAAAACTTCCACAAGCTGGCGGCAGAGTAGCTATTAGAGCATCAATCCATTTGAAAAGTGCCAATTAGGATAATTTTTTGCTGAATTTATTAAGCTTTAAAATTTTAACAAGAGTACGGGTACGAAGGTGAGGTGAAACGTTCCCAGCCTCTCCCGGTTACTGGTATATCACTGACGCACAACATGTAAGTCGTGTATATCTATTTCTTTGATAAATATGCGTAGAATATCATATGTACAAGTTTCGCAGCACATAAACCAATTCTAATGTTCCTAAACCACGTTATGCACTTACAACGAGCAATGGCTTCCACTCGGTCACGACTCTATCCATAATTACTTTCTCCTGAAATCATTTGCGGTGCAAAGATCCGTATTTTTGTCATTGTCTGGAAATAATGATCATATGTAAATGGGTTATAAGTGATTTTTATTAAAAGTTTAAATTTCATAACTTTTCATTTCGTAAGTATAATGTTTGACCGAACATGAAATTCGTTCACATGGATGCGTATTTCATGCTGACTGGCAAACCTCAGGAACATTTTTTGCTTTGATAAATATAAACACGTTATTGATATATTAACATGTGCAACTTTATGATTCCTAATCTGCGTAAGTTCTCAAGTGAAACGACATTGGTGCAAAATTCACACTTAAATAAGATAAATGAGACATAAGAGATCATCTCCGTGATAACTAATCAAATCACCTTAAAATACGTGTTTTCCTTTAATATATACCATTCATAATTTGGCCAGGAGAACCCGACATTATTTCGTACATGTACCGACATTTTGCATACATGCATTTATGAAAATGCTTAATCACCCGTTTTATTCTTATATGAATCCAAGCGGCACTAAAGGAGTCAGGACGGTAACTTCTGACCGAGTCCGTGTAGCTGTCGGCTTGGTATAGTGACAGTTCAGCCAACCACGTTTATTTTGCAGAATGGTACGTTCAGAGGTTAGGGTCTTGAACTCTTATCTTGTGATTATTTGATTGATTTATTGACTGAATGTTTCCAGAAGGAAGTAGATTGATTTATTAACTGAATATTATCACGGGAAAATGGAAATACATAGAAAAAACATTAGGAATAGACATTTTGGTGATGAATGAATGATTGTCAATTTTGAAGTCGTAGAAGGCAGCACTGCAGGACAAGAAGAAGAGTTTACTTCCCTGGTCCTACCGTGACGCTCTTTGCAGATGCTAAGGGCCCTCATCACATAGAGTGGACTCGCCCATCCATGATTTGTTATTGAATATTGATCTACCTAGAATGAAATTACACACATCGTTTCCCCCTTTTATTTGTGCCATACAGTCTCTTTCCTTCGCGAAAAGCTCTGGTTGGCAGAGTGGTTTTCTTATATGAAAATAGCCCTACATAAACCAACCCGTATTTCATAATTATAGGCCATTCAGTACTTTGACCTTTCAATTTAACACTTCATCCAGTCTCGCATATTATCTGTACATTTTTCATCAAAAAAGGTTTTATGGATCGACACATCTAAACATACTTTATTTCAGAAACAAGTAACTGAGACAGTATGATAGCAACTTTAGTGCAATTTCTTATTTTGCAAAACATTGAAGCTGTGGAAAGATACATTACACATTGTATAATTTTTTCCAACTACCTCATAGACCAACAGAAGATCAAGACGATGGGGGAATATTTCCACAAGCGTGTCGCCAACTTGGTATTCGGTTGCGCTTTTTACCCTGCTTGTATAACGCCCACCACGTTAAAATCCTGACCGATGGGAACTTTATATGTAGTCATATTATGTAGAAGATATTTCAACATCTTCGTGTGCACTGCCATGTGCACCACCTATCAACAAAACGTCTGACTCACATTTCTGAAAATAAAGTTGTTCACTTTGCATTCAGAGAGTTCTTCAGAAGAATCTTGTTCTGTGTGGTCAGATCGATTGCAAGCATCTTCCCACACGTAGTGTTGTTCCCCATATCTTTGTAGTGTTTACGAAAATGTAAAAAAATAACAAATTTTGTTATGAATCCAGGTGCCCAAGAATTCGGAATTCTGCATCTGTCCTACATAAAATGCTCTAAATACATCAGAAAATTATAATAAAAGGTCATTTATGGACGTTTTCTTCCAATTCCTTGTGCAATCTGCTTGTCATCAAAGACTTTTGTCACTTTCTTTCCCTGTGACAGGCATAACACTTTAAAAAACCTACAAATTGAAGTTGGAATCGCATCTTCATCTATAATAGATTTGAAAATATTTGAGATTTAAATGTCTCAAGTGTCCCCAATTAGCATAAACTAAAACGCTAAAATTTTGGTCCCCTGGTCATTGGATTTGAATTTGGCTAAAACTTAGATATTGATATTGGTATGGAACCTCTGTCTACAATAATTTTGAAGATTTCCCAGATATAAATTTTTCAAGTGCTCTTAATTACAAGGAAAAATGTTTTGAAGATAGTCTACATTTCAACTTTTCAATTGCCTCTAATTAGCGTAAAATAAATTCTACAGCTTTTGGTTGTGGTTCACTGTATGCGCCTATAGCATGACCCACACATTAAAGTTGGAATGTTACCTCCAATTTTAATACTTTGAAGATATTAAACATTTAAAATTTCAAATAACCCTAGTTTGCATAAATTAAAATCGTACAACTTTGGTTCGTGGATCGTGGGATGCGGGTATGTCACAAACCTATATAAATTGAAGTTGGATCGGCCCATCTATCTGCAATAGTTTCTAAACTATTCAAGATTTAAATGTTGTGTATTTACCCAATTTGCATAAATTAAAATCCTACAACTTTGCTTCATAATTCATTGGATGCGACTCTGTAACAAACCTGTAAAATGAAGTTGGAATGACACCTCTAAATTTGGAGATACTCACATTTGAATTTGTAAATTAGCATAATTTAAAATTTTACTTTTGTAAGATTGACTGTCCATCGGATTTACAGGCGTCACAAACCCATGTGTATAACTTGGAATTGTATGTCTACCTGTAAAAGTTTCGAAGATATTGAAAAGTTCAATTGCCCCTAATTTGCATAATTATGAACACCGTGAACATTACAAACCAGGTGCATAATTTCGCTGCGAGGCGAATGACCATGGCAAGTTTGGTGCTTTTTGGAAAAGTGGTGTCCGAGAAGAACTACCTTGGCTGTTAAGAAGAAATGAATAAACTGGAAAAGAAAATTTGCTTCAAACGCAAATCTGTCCCTGTGGTTTCAAAGCAAGGATGATATTGTAATACAAACCTAACAACTTAAGGAATGACTGTCAAATCTACCTCATTTTACTTGTTCAAGTGTCGCTAAATTTAAATGCTATAACTTTGGCTCATTGCTCAATGGATGCAGCTATGTCACAAACCTATAAATTCAAGTTGGAATAGCACCTTTATCTATGGTAATTTTGAAGCTATGCAAGATTTAAATCTTGTGTATTGGCCTAATTTGATTTAATTGAAATACTGCAACTTTGGTCCATGGTTGATCTGATGTGGCTAACTCACAAACCTAAAAATTGAAATTAAAATGGTACCTCTATCTATAATAGTTTTGAAGATATTCAAGATTATAATTTGTGTATCATCTAATTTGTACTTAAAATGCTACAAATTTGGTCCATGGTTCATTGGACGCGCGTGTGTCACAAACCTATAAATTTATGCTGGATTGGCACCCCTATCTGTAATAGTTTTGGAGATATTCAACTTATAATTTTAAATGTCCATAATCAGCATAATTCAAAGTGCCACAACTTTTGTTGACAATCCATTAAATTGGCAGGTGTCACAACCTAATCAGTAAAACTTGAATTTTTGTGTCTATCTGTAAAAGTTTTGAAGATATGGAGATTTTAAGATTTAATTGCTTCTACTTTGCATCATTATGAACATCATGAATGGTTTAAACATATTTTATTAAGTCAATTGGAAAACAGGCATAGCCTATACAAATTCCTCTTGCAAAAAAATAAGGAGTAAAATACAGAGTATGGTGTAAAAGGTAATGGCACAAACCACAGGACAGTACATTAACGGACACATAACAGAATGCAAGATAAAGACACCACCAGACGTCACAGATAGTGGTAAGAGTAATGAGTAGTTTGCATTGACTGTAAGAGATGAATGATACACACAGTCTCGAAATAGTCTTTTACAAAAGTAATGATGTTTGCCCCCACGTGGCCACTTAAATGGTAGGCCTACCCATATCTATATAACAAAATTCGTAATATTAACTGTATATACAAACTACCAAGTGAAACCAGTGCGGGATTCAGTTGAATCTGCCAGTGCAGATAATGTACGTATGCACAGATTCAAAGATAGCTATATTAGCGGCTTTTGAACATTTTAAACTTCCATTTAGTACTGTATTTAATGTAAACGGAGCCTTGGTTATAATAAACATTTGAAGAGTGTTACGTTCGGTAATGAAGCGAGGACATTCAAAGAAAAAATGGTAGGAATTTTCTACTGTGGCGCCACAAGCACAACTAGAACTCGCGATGCCAATTTTATGCATGTTGTGGTTAAACTGACTGCAGCCCATTCTAATTCGGGAATGTAGAATGTTAACTTTCCGGTTGCCAATGTTGAATAAATCGTTAACCTTTGGTTTATCATTGTCCAATTTACGCTGAAATGTATCAAGATCCTCAGAGTTTCGAACTGAATTGGGTAACAAATTCCACTGACGAATGGTTGCTGGTATAAAAGAATTGCTGCAAATACTAGTTTTTGCGTATATCTGGCTTATATCATTTTTTGATCTTACATTGTATGTATTTCTAGAAGACACGTTTCCTGGAATTAAGTCATGAAGGTAATCAGGTGTTAGCCCATGTATTATCTTATATAGCAATGTTAGCCTGTGTTTATCTCGACGTTTAGCCAAAGACTCCCATCCCGTCTCACTGTATAACAATCTATGACTAGTGCGACAGGTTGCCCCGGTTATTACTCGGGCTGCATCCAGTTGAACACTTTCAAGCGATGAAGCATCCGCCTGAGTACATCCACCCCAAACTACATCCCCATACTCCAGTAATGGTCTAATATATGTCAAGCATATCATTTCCAATGAGCGCCTGTTGAGTCTATATTGTAGTAGTTTTAGAATTCCAATTAGTTTCATGGCTTTGCATACAAGTGAATTTATGTGGTTTGACCATGACAAGTCAGAACTGAAAATTACACCAAGATGTTTATGTTCTGATATATTTTCTAAAGAGTTACCGAGAAAAACAATGGGTGGGTTTTGATCTTGACTCTCCTTTTTAGTGAAAAGCATGGATTTGGTTTTGGTACTATTGAAAGTGACTAACCATTGACGAGAGAATCATGAATATTTCAAACCATGCACAACTTTACTAACAGGTGAATCGCCATGGCAAGTTTTAGTGTTTTTTTGGAACAATCGTGTCCGACTTGTTTGCTAAGCAGGCCTTATAAACATCAGAACATAAAAAACAGAGTCTGCTTCGCAGGCAAGTGTCCGACAAAAACTTCGGTTAAAATTGGCTGGAGAGAGAGAGAGAGAGACAGAGAGAGAGAGAGAGAGAGAGAGAGAGAGAGAGAGAGAGAGAAAGAAAGAAAGAAAGAAAGAAAGAAAGAAAGAAAGAAAGAAAGAAAGAAAGAAAAGAATTTACCGAAGAACAATTTGTCTGTTGACACACGTACATACAATAAATAAAGATTTCACGGAGAAACATTCTGTGTTATCACACAGACGTGAAAACAGAAAATTAAAACAGGAGTGAGGGCTTATATTGAATATGACGTTGGGATGGGATACATATTAAGAACAAATGAAGTACAGATAGGTCAAACATATTGAAGCCCGAGTGTCAGTCCGCCCATCGCCCACCCAATCCTCGCCATACGATTGGAAGCCTCAGGCCATCAGTGTTGCCATTGTCCCTGCCCCGACCACCGGCGGCGCACCCTGGAATGACAAAATACGAGTGTGTGTATGTGGGGGTGGGGGGTGGAGCGGCGGTGGTAAGGGTATGCTGCGACCGGCACCCTGTAGAATAAAACAATAAAACTGTCAAATTCTGCAATGTGTGCGGCTGCCACTCATTCTGGACCATGCCGGGGGACCATGAAACTGCCAGACCGAGTGTGGGTCTGGCCACCACTCCACACTTCCACCACACGGGAGCGGGAGTGGGGGTGGGAGGGAGGCAGGGTACAACGGACGCCCTGCCTCGACCACCCGCAGCGCACCCCAGCCCAAGAAAAAAGCGGCCGACCGACATTTAAAGCAACAATACTGTGAATTTCTGTTCGGTATTTTCATATTAACTATACCGTTGGCATACAGAAAGGACTTACTTTGGGATTTAAACTTGGCTTTGCCTCACATTAATCTGATTTCATTAGGCAGGTCACTTCAATCCTTATGGCGTTATGGTAGAAAGTCGTTTGGCCGATATGATTAGTCCTAGGTACAAAGAGATTGACGTGACTGTCTGGTATTATAATAATGGATAGCCTGGGACCTCACAGCATTTTCCGTGAGGTGCGTGGGATATTCACTATAAAAAGTATTGAATGAGTAGTTTTAGCTTCAATTGTCAGGCATGAAGATGTGTACTAAGTAGACCGGCTTTCTGTGGCCACTCTGAGCCAACGTGGGCTCTGGGGCCTTCATTAAGAATGTAACAAGCCAGTTTGTTCTGGTAAGTCTGTAGTTTATATAACTTTATGTTTTAGGCCCTGCAAGTTTCAACAGAGAGGCTTTAAGTTAATAACTGGAACTGGAAACTGAGTAGTGAAAAAGAATAGATTAGGGTATGTTCCAATACTTTACAAGTTTTCTACATATTGAGGAATTGACCTTGTCTATGCAGAAATTTCTGACGTGAACCAGTTTTCTTTACAATTTTATTTGCCAAGATTGTGCCTGATCGAGATTGATCGTTGTGCAATCCTGGCACACTTTACGTTCCCTGCTGAGTTAATTTTCGAGTGCTGATATTCAACGCTGATATTACCCACTTTCTTTAACACTCTTTTCGAAGCAAACAAGATGTGCTCGGTCTTACCATGGAGCTACTATAGATAGTAGCTCCATGGTCTTACCAAGCTGCATTGATAACTTGTCGATTAACCGTTGATTACATAACTGCGGAATAGGGTAATGACTACTAGGAAGTGGTTCTGGGCAAAAAAGACACAAATACAATAACTGTAACGAGCAACGAAGGTATTTCGTCGGGGTTTTCCCCCATGAACCAAAAGGACTGTGTCATCTGCGTACCGCAACATCTTGCATATGACACCGGTTTAAATATCATTAGCATGTAGGAGAGATACATGAGCGGGCCAAGAATACTGCCATGGGGGACACCGCATGGAATGTCACCCAATTCAGAATGGGTACCATTTCTGTGTGTCAGCTGACGTCTATTTCGGGCGTCTATCAGTCAGATAGGAGCGGAATCAGTCAACTGACCCCACTCCCTTCAGTCTCGAGCTTCTAACACACACAGTATACCGTGGTCTACTCTGTCAAAAGCTTTTTGAACGTTGGCGGGTACTATGTCTGTTAAGCAACCCTTTAATAATCTGGCCGGTATCATATCAATTACGTACCTCTGGATGTGCAGAGAAACTGTAGCTCTCTTAACACAAAGTAGTGTCAACAGCTTAAGGGAGCCTGGAATGATAAGTTTATCTTCATTCAATATTTTGGATTTAGCTGAGGATCTTCTGAATAAATTAGGAAGGATGGCAATTTTTTGTAGCTATGTCGATGTAAAATTTGTTAAAATAATTGGCAACTCTGCCGGGCTCAAAACAAAGTTAAATAGGCCTATTTTGAATTTGAATTTAGCTGAGGACTATCCGAATAAATTAAAAAGGATGGTATTTTTGTAGCTGTGTGCATATAAAATTGGCTGAAATAATTGGTAACTTTGCTAGTTTCAAAATTAAGTTTGCCATCAACTTTCATAAATAGTGTGTACTTGGTGGAAGAAGAATGCACTATAATACCCTTAAAGTCTGTAAAAGTTTCATGGGGTTGTTTGTCTTTTCGTCTAACTTGTCAGAAAAAGAATCAGCTTTAGCTTTGGCAAATCGCCGAGAAATGTTCACAAGTGCCGACAAATTCAGTCACGGTCAAAATCTTTAAAAATTACATTGGTACATTTTGCTGACACATATGTAAACTTGTCAATTGACAGTGGTTGGGGTGCATGTACAGTTACCTTACAAGAAAACAAACAAAGCAGGTATTCTCAATAAAAACTGACGTTTTATTCCATGTACATATTTGTACACACTCATTACGATTAAACTACATGTGTTGAATTTAATATGAAGCACACTCGCAAACAAGAAGTAGCTAAATATACGACAGTACAATTGAAATCAGACGTAGTCTTGCTTTTTTTTGAAACAGAAACTGTTGTGAGCATGCGCGGCTGACCAACTCTGCGACCGACATGGGAATTGTTGTCATTACGCACGGCTTAACTGTTTTTCTGTTCAAAATTTGTTACCGCGTATAGCTAAAATCGGTACTTTTCATTTAAAAAGCATTAAAATACGGACAGTTGACACAATTTTTAAAAGAAACCGGCATGTGGTGGTAGTAGTAGTAGTAGTAGTAGTAGTAGTAGTAGTAGTAGTAGTAGTAGTAGTAGTATATTTATTGACCGTGATCCAAAGCAACACATAATATATAACAACAGAACATCATAACTGAACATTCCTAAAAAATATCAAAATACCATATGAGGACTTTGAAATCATTTAGATCTTTAGCTTGCAATATTGACGCTGGAAATGTCATAGTGTCTTTACCATAGGCCTTAGCTTCGCGAAAATGTTGAACCAGGGGGCGCCACTGAATGACATGTGGTTCATCCTGCACCTGTCCACATGCATACAGTCTCTAGGTGGGAGGTGCACAGCTGATTTTTTTTTCTTTCTTTCTTTAGATAGCCCGGTTTAATGGAGTTGTTGCAAACATTCACAGTTGACCTACATTTTGTAAGCTGATAAACAGTTGCCAGCGAGAGCGACGACGAACAAAAGTTTCTTATTAAGAACATATAATCATCAAATTATGCATACATGCAGCATATCAACAAACTTTAATTTTGCGCGAAAAATCTCTACAATTTCTATAAACCGACACAATTTCAGATGTATAGACCATTCAAATATATTAAGGTAGGCCAACATCATTAGGGGGTATCATGATAAAGATTCACTGTTTCATATTTGTTCATATGGTGAATCAATGCAGACAACTGTCTCACTACATTTGAGATGTTGCCCGTAAAACTCCTTGTTTAAGCCCTGTCAAATAATGATGGCTAAAGAAAGGGCTATTGGCAGCGCATCATATAAATTGCTTGGTTTTTCAGACCTCTTTGTGTCAAATAGCAGACTTTACCTCGCCAATGACAATATGTATTATAACATATTTTCAATCGTTGTGGCAATAATGATCTGGTCATAGGAATTGCCATGAGTAATTGTTACGTGCCACTTTGGCTTATGCCTATTTGTTTTACCAGAATTCATACTCGTTTGAAATTGATATTAGGAAAACTTATCATGGAAAAGTATTAAATCTGGCTTTCGGTTACATCCCTTACTTAGTGTGTAATATTTTTTAGATAAATGTACAGTCAGTATCGAAGTAAATTCCATACACTCAAAATTTGTACATGCTTTTTGATAGTATTTATGATGTACAAATTACAATGAGTCGGACCATTTGTACAAGAAAAGGGACAATCTGCTTCAGTTAATTCTTAATTAACTCTTTCACCGCCAACTGCGACTTAAGACAATGTAAACATGAGGAACTTCTCTGAATTATCAAATGGATACAATATTAATGTTCCTTGTGAGAAGACCTTTCATTTCTGTACCAGCATGACTATAGTCCCATGGAATATAATGTTCCAGGTCAACAACTCTCATCGGTGTGGCTTGGGCACATTGCGCGCTAAGCACGTCGAGGAAAGCTGTTAACTCCGTGCAAAACTTTGCGCTGAAAGAGTTCATTTGGATTTTACAAAGTGGAAGCGGTAAAACATACTTGGTTCAGAGCCCAGTATCCTTCTGGCGACCCCTTGTTATTCTATAAATTTTGCATAAAAAAACAAAACAAAACAAAAAAAAAAAAAAAAAAAAACCAAAAAAACCCCCACGCGGTTGCAATGGAAACGTGTGGTTTTCTTGATATCCTGCTCTTCGAACAATTGGCTTTGGTTGATAAATTTATAGATGCATGGCCAAAACCTGTGATGTATACAGTGCGCAGAAATCGTATTAATAATAATAATAATAATGATAATCATAATAATAATAATAATAATAATAATAATAATAATAATAATAATAATAATAATAATAATAATAATAATAATAATAATAATCAACATACGCCACATTAAAGAAACTCGTGCACACACACACACACACACACACACACACACACACACACACTATTTTGTCTTGCATCGTAAAATTTTAACAAAATTAAGAATAAGTAATCACTGTCTTCGAATCGAAACTGGTAGATACAACAATGAAAAAAAGGGATGAAAGAACATGTCAGTTTTGTCATCCCACTTCATTGGCATCTGAGATACATTTTATTCTTCATTGCTCAGCTTATGCCAATAGAGATTTAAGTTCTTTGATTATTTGGCCAATCTTGTTCCTAACTTTTCAGCTCTACCGAATGAAGTCAAACTGAATTACATCATCGACCCACCAAAAAAGGAAATCGCTAGGGAAAGCGCTTGTTTTGCCTTTGATTGCTTTAAACACAGAAAGAATAAGCCATGTATATAGGACACTGCCATTTCTTAGTAATTAGTTTTCTTTTTAATTGGAGTGCATTGGAATACCATGGGCTTCCCTTTAGGTGTGTGTGTGGGGGGGGGGGGGGAAGGTGGAGGGTGACTCGAGGGCTCAATACATTGTTCCCTGTTGAGCTCTCGGATCCGCCCAGCACGCCGGGGGAGACCCATCCATAGGTCAACAGGTCTATGTGACATCATATACAGGTATGTGTTGGTTACATTTTTAACACAGTTTATTACATTTTATATGTTTTGTATGAGCCCACTAGGGCATAAAATGCAAATAAAATTGTCAAATTGTCCCGTGTTAGCAAATGTGAGTTCCATTGCAACAAGTTTAACCCATCCAAACCAAGACCACAACCAGCCAACCATGATCTAACAAAGACGTTACGCCCCGGCAACAAACTACTCATATTCCTTCACGAAAAACTCACAATCTCCATAGGCAGAGCTTGCATGAGGTTCGTATGATAATAACGTTTACCGAGACCATATAACGTCTTGATATTCCATTAAGACGACGTACGATAATTACTGTGCAAGTATGGGAACGACACACATATCTCTATTCACAATGTGCTATAGGCCTCTATGTACGTTTGCCAGATACAAAATTTGGCATGTGCTTGCTCTTACAATCACGTCAAATGCTATTCGATCCGAAATAAATTATCTTTTCCATGTTATGGTCATCTGTGAATCTATGTACTGTGTGTATGTGAATTGCTTTTATTTGTTCGTTTATATATTTTTCTTTGAACTTGACGAATGTATTAAATAACAGTATACACTTTTCTGTTGCCGAGGTCTTAGGGTTGCAAAATATGATTTGCTCTTATTTGAATTGTGATAAATTTTAAAATAAAGCAACGAGCATGCGCAAGTTGATGCAGATGAGCTCATCTGGACAAAAGTTTTACCTGGTGACCGCCGTGAAATTTATATAATTTACGACAGGAGTTAAAACGGCGCTGTTTCCACTGCATTCATAGTGCCAGTTATCGAGTGTTTTCAAGTTTTTGCGCCGACAAGCCTTTTTCAATAATATTCTAATTCATATGGACTATCTATAATTTAATAAAGTAGACTTGGATTCAGAAATTTCAGAAAGTAGAGGCGCCAGATCTCCCGTGAGAAGTTTAGAGGTTCAAAGTTCCTGGACAAACCTAATATGTATATATTTTTTTACTTAAAAATACATGCAATTTCTGCAGTAAAAAGTGGGCATCAGCACTGAAAGCCACCCGTCCCCCTCCCCCCCCCCAACCGCCCATGTTTAACAAGAACCATAAATCAAAGATAATTGGTGTCTGCTGTCAACAGTGATTTTTCTTTAAAATTGTGTTTATTTTGTTGTAATATAATGTGTGCATCTTCCTGAAATATCTGATATATCCTGTATAAACAACATAAAAATTCACCCACCTTGTAGAGAGTTTTAAACACCATGGTGTTAACAAGAACCGACGATTTTGTTTGAACTGTAAGTCCTGTCGGACAAAAAAACAACGGTCTTGGGCATGTACATGCTGTTTAATGCGGCTTTGTAAAACGTGGCACGCTCGCTACAAATTTTATGGTGATTTGTTTGGTTAAGAACTTAACGCCACCAGCCAGATTCATGCGCGATGCAAAGGCTGAACTGCACAGACGAGAAACGGCGGCAGGGTTCATGAAATAGCCACCAGATGGCTTCATGTACGGTGTACGAGCACCGAATACTGGGATCTGATTCTTTTATTCGTGAAAAAGTCAACAAAATAAAATAAGTCATGACTTATGTTATTAGGCATGCGTGTAAGTCTTATTAAGGTCAAAATTTAGATACTTTTACACCATGGTAGTAATAACTGCAAAGCTGATTTCAAGAGACCCTGGCACATGAACAGATACATGCATTGCATCAGCAAGCAACGACAGCAAAATACAAGTAGAAAAACAAAATTTGTGTGAAAGTGTATCTGTCTTTTTGCTTTTAAAATAAGCAAAAATTAACATGTTCAAAGTTTTTTTTTTTCAATAATAGTCAAATGTACCTTAAACACAATTCTTTCAATTGAAATTCGGCCGCGCTCTTCATCCCAATAGATTTGAAATGGTCAAGCGTTTCAGTCTTCAAAGTCTGTCTAATTAGAACTAATTCGAATTCTATCACAAACAAATAAAATGAAGCTGGATTTACACATGTATCTGGAATATCTTTCAAGATCTTAAACATATAAGGTTCAAAAGTATGCTTAATGAGCATCAATTCAAATTCTACAACTTCTATACTCATTTCATCGCATGCTATAGTACAACCCTAAGAACTTCAATTGGTTTGACACATCTATTTACAATACACATAGACCACATGTCTTGAAAACAGTGTCCTACAATATCCAAAATGCGACCTTTCTAATATCATCAACAAGATGCTCATGGGTCGAATGCTCCGCTGATGGCCGTCACCGAAAATCATTTCCTGAAATACATTCTCTCTGTGACCTGTAGAAAATAGTCAAGGTTATCCATATTATGTAATATCAAACTTCCACATGGTACGCATTTATGATATATTTGATATCATTCGCCTTGTTTTTTATCAACATTTTGAATTTAGTGTTCCTTTCTAAATTGTTTACTGACCTTGGAAAGTAGGTCATGGTCACACAACATATTACAAAATTTGACCATTGGCAAAATGCATATTTGGTGTAAATTTTGCAGTAAGTTCCAAGTCAGATTTTGAGTACAATAATGGATTAAGTTTGTTTTGACACCCATGATGTTACTTCTAATAATAAACACCAGTGGCGCCAATTACTCCTTATGTCATAACCTTTTGCCTGTGTAATGTTCCTGTAATGGCATATGGATGTTTGAACAGAAGTTGAGATGTACTGATTAATGATGATGATGATGATGATGATGATGATGATGATGATGATGATGATGATGATGATGATGATGATGATGATGATGATACACAGAACACTTTCAGTTCGAAGTCTTATGAAGATATTGCTACAGTTTCCCCACATTTCCTAGATGTAAGAGGTTGCTTTAATCAACATGCAAAGTAATATAACTACAAAGCTGAGCCCCATTTTCTGATCTGTTCATCCAACAATACTGGAAAACTGTTTATATTTTTGAAACACACTGTGGTTCAGACCTAGATCATTGAAACAATGTATATTTTTGCCATGCTTAAAACACCACAGACGCAAATTTGAGAGGGTTCCTAAGTTTGCCAGGACTGGGATCAACCTGTTGTATCTAAAATCTTTTAAGATTTTTCAACTGCAACAAGATGTGAAATCATTATCGACCCAGACAAAAAGTTAGAAATACACTTAATTGAATGAATAACTGCCGAGATCTATTAATCTACTTCCTGAAGACAACTAACGCAAGCCTGTCGTGTACTTCGGAGCAGTGAGTCACCGTTATATACCTTATTCTTTTTTACAGTATGGTATTAAAATATAAATAAATTTTTGAAGTCAAATTCCAGATGTAAGAATGTCTTGTCATTGCTTTTAAACCCCAAACTAAGATTTGGCTTTGTATACTTTTTCCTTTCGTTCAGTTAATTTACTGTCTGTAAATGTGATATCGCCCTCCACCCCTCCCTACGCTGGGACCATGCCATATCATTTGAATGCTTTTTAGGTGCGAATAGGCAGAGTTTGTTTTACGTTATCCTCATAACTGAACACTACCCAACAAATTTACAATAACTAACTTTGTTGCATATTTTTGAGCGACTGCTTCTCCCTCAAATGGCTTCATTGTACCTCGAAGGCCGGGCACGATTGGACAATTTATACTCGCTGAAATGTCAGCCTATACCTTTGCACTTGAATAAGCGTCACTTTTGGTGTTTGAATTTAATAGACGTCACGGTGAATGACAGAACATTCGTAGACGGGCATTCTCGAAATCAAACAAACTTTCACTCTCCCTACCCTTAACTCCCCAAAACCTGACGCCGACATATTCGCATGTGATTTTTATTTTATTTTATTTTATTTTATTTTATTTTATTTTATTTTATTTTATTTTATTTTATTTTATTTTATTTTACTTTATTTTATTTTATTTTATTTTATTTTATTTTATTTTATTTTATACGATTTTTATTTTATTTATTTTATTTTATTTTATTTTACTTTATTTTATTTTATTTTATTTTTGCAGCCTCAATATCCACCATAAATTGTATGGACGATTGGTCAACAGTTTCCTTGGTGCATTACGCCAAGATAGCACAGAATAAAGCTATTGACTCAGTCCCAGTGTTAAAGATAAATTATTAAGTATTCAGTCTTTCTTTTATGTTTATCTGGTGATTATACAGACCGTTGATTGTGTTTCCCTGTTTTTTTTAGAAGATCATGTCAGTTTGTAAATTTACCTATAGATATGTGTGTGTGTGTGTGGGGGGGGGGTTATGTTTTGTTGGTTATGAATGTGAACGAGTAAGTAAAATGTTTCACATTCATAGTTCTTATATTGCCAACAATTTCAAATTAATCTGCATTTTGGCCATGTAAATGTAACGTTACACCTCGATATGATTTACGATTATGAGCTAGGCTGAAACTCATTCATGACTTTACACTGCAGCAAACGTGAGACACACATGTCATACGCACAGCATTGAACGTCGTTAGTTCAGACGAGACCCTTTTAAGGAACCATGTCCGTAACATATACTTAATGGGACGCAGCTGTGCCACAAAAAGAAGAAAAAAATGAATCAGTGTGAAAGAGGCGTAAAGTACCGTCATTGTTTTTTTCTCAAACTATGATTCAGAAAGCAATTTGGGACTCCTTGCTTTCCAGGACCAAAGGCAACAGGTCATGGGGGGAAAAAATGCCCTCAAAGCTAAACATGACCTTTTTCTGACATTTTAATAAAAGATCATCAATCGGCATGTGAGAAACTCTGAGGCCATTATCATTCTTAATTTTGCTCTTCACAGTATGACCGATGCTCTATCCAAAGTGAGAGCCTTTGATACGGTTATTCAGGAGAAATCCATATCAGAACACCTCCTTTACCCTTGTGTCTCACTATTCATTCCACGCATATAATAGTTGTGTGTCGTTAAAGTGTGGGAAAACACTCTGTAAGGCTCTTACTCGAATTTTGAAGAGGGGAGATATTTTTCTACTGTTGGCACCAATGCCATGTTTCCAAATTTTAAAAGTGTGATATTTGTCTCATTTTATCTGCAATTATGCACGAGTTCCAATCGAGCTGATATTCAGGGATCACACCTGAGAAAAAAATCATGATATGTATATATAAATATTAAATATATATATATATATATATATATATATATATATATATATATATATATATATATGTGTGTGTGTGTGTGTGTGTGTGTGTGTGTGTGTGTATATGAGAGAATACCGCAGATAAGTTTGTAACTGTGTAAGTATAGTATTAAATCATAAATTGTAACGAGTTATTTATTCAGCTTTGTTTTACTTTAAGAAGTCTAATTCTCTTTTTTTTTTTTGCTTTGGTACTGTAGAACGGGGTGATATGATAATAAGCTTTATTTGTTATAAACTTAGTACATCAGCATACATAAATACATGTTCATGTTTGAACCTGGAGACGCTGTATTAAGATTTCGGAGAACCGCTACCACACAGGCCACCCTTGAGTTACTTAGAGTTAACCACTGCTGTTCTAATCATCATACGCTGTTGGATAAGTGACAAAAGGTTTTTGAAAGGAAAACTAACGTTAGTTGACTAAGTGACGATTATAATACTTTGTACTAATGACATAAATGATTAACGCGTATCACAGATGTAACTATTTACAATATTGCAGTTAGTTTCATAGTTACTAATAATATAGTTCTTAGCATACTGGAATAAACCTTTTGAAGGATGATTATGAATTTTTGTCATGACTATCTCGGGTAAGTAATGTACATTAATTAACTCTCTAATACACAAACGATTGATTTTAGTATTAGTGCCTACTATTGGTAAAGTTGGGGTTAAAATGGGAATATCATGTATAGTTGAATCAAATCTTCGTGGGGCGAGAACAGTTCTCCTGCATGGGTTGCTCAGTTTGATGTACTTGTTGATTGTAGAGAAATAGACTATTGTAATAACTAGGTAACAATTTATCTTCATATTCAAAATATAATTTCATGCAGGATCATTTAAAACTATTAGTAACCTTAAGCAAAACGAAGTTTTCTAAAGAGAGGCGACGTATGTGCATTATACTTGCAATTGCTAATCAGTCTTATTGCCTCCTTTTGCAGCTTAACAAGTCTGTCACAAGAGTGAAACCCCCAAGCAGTTATCCCATAATTCAAATTTTATAAGAATAAGGCATTATAAATCGATTGTAAAATGCTTTTTGGGAAGTATTTTTTTTTTAATTTGGACAGTAAACCACATTTTAGTGCTAACTTGTTTGGTATAAGATTAACATGATTATTCCAAGTAAAATTTTGGTCCACTAAGATACCTAAAAATTCGAAATGTTCTTCTTTTTTCAACCAGTTGGTTGTTAATGATTATATTTGGCATTTCGAGTTGGGATAAATGTTTCTGTTTTGAATGGACTATCATAAATTTAGTTTTACTTACACTCAAGGATAGTTTATTCACTGGTAGCCAATCATTGACTTTTGTTAATTCTTTATTTACTCTAACTGATTATGAAGAATGTGTTGGTGTATCACATTTAAAATTGCACGAAGTGTTTAATAGGTTAGTGTCATCTGCATACATGAGTGAAATAAAACTACTAACCGTGTATAAATCATTGTTAAAGATAAGGAAAAGAAGATGGCCGACAATAGATCCTTGGGAGGCACCAGTAGTACTTTCTGCAAGGGTGATCTGATGTTTATAATTTCAACATGCTGAGATCTATTACATGTATTTAGGTAACTTTTGAACCACTGAAACTCTGTGTTTAAAATTCCGTAGTGTTCAAGCTTTCAAAGAAGTATATTATAGGTCTATGGTATCAAAGGCCTTAGAATGGTCTGGACGGTAAAATAGGGCATTATCCGTGAAATAATGAAATAGTTTTGTGTGAAACACTCGAAAAAACTTTGGAGATAGATGTTAGGAGAGATTTGGGTCTATAATTGTTGTAGTCGTGTTGATTATATTTTTCTTGAAAATTGATATGACTTTGGCTATTTTTAATTTGTCAGGAAGAATTTCATTTTTCAAAGATTGGTTTATCATAGCAGTTAGGGGTTTACTTAGGGCTTCTAAGCTAAGTTTCAGGAGTAAAAGAGATATGCCATCTACTCCAGCACTTTTTTAGAATTTAAATAAGATATCAGTTTCTTAATTTGTTCGACATTCACACGAGTGAACTGGAAAGCAGAATTTTTATTGGTATTTTTCAGATAAGATTTAAAGGCTTTTCCCCGTTAAGTGTCTATTTTATTTGCCCGAGTTGGACCAATATTGACCAAAAATCATTAAATTTTATCGCATTGTCAAGTGTGTCTGTTAATCATAATCATCATCATCATCATCATCATCATCATCATCATCATCATCATCATCATCATCATCATGTCAACATTGAAATTCTTGGGAAACTCTTTGTATGTATTAGATTTATTCAAGATATCTTTAATTGTTTTCCATGTGTTTTTAATATCGTTTTTGTATTGTATTGTATTAAATTCTGCTAAAAAGTAAGCAGATTTTTCCCTTTAATCATAAATCGGACTTCATTGCAGTATTCTTGAAGCCTTCTATACAGATCTTCATAGCTCTCATTTTCTGGTGTAGAGTAATTTTTTTACAAAGTATATCTCTGTATTTTATTTTGTTCAGAATATCTTGAGTGATCCCTTTTGTTTTCTTGTGTTCGTATTTGTTCAATATTTTTCTTTTAAAATGAAGTGTTTATTAATCATATTATTTAATATGAAGGAAAATTTCTGATCATAAGTTACTTGAGAATTTGCGTTTATATTGTTGTCAAAAACGGAATCCCAGTCCTAGTTGTTTAAATCATCAGATAATTTATGAACTAAGATTCCTGTTTCAATAGGGCTGTATGAATTTGAGTTTTTACTAAAAAAGTTATCAATGAATGTCGCATTCCGTGTGTACGTATATCTTAGTAGCTTGTTCATATCTATTAACTGGGAAGCTAATACGAGCACGTTATACATATATATATGTATATATGTATGTATATATATATATGTATATATATATATATATATATATATATATATATATATATATATATATATATATATATATATATATATATATACATATATTCTCACCATTTAAAACTTTGAGGCAAGGTAATGCACGTGCTTCAAAGCATTTGTGATTCATTATTGGCGAAAGGTTCTAATTGGAACCTTAATTGCTCCAGTTCAGATGAGTAGAATACTCCGATTAAAATATAAAATATGCTCTCACCTGTGATTATTCTGTATGAAAGTCCCATACAACACTTGCGCAAAAAAAAAACAAAACAAAACAAAACAAACCAAAACCTTCCGGTGTAAAGTTTTCAAACAAAACTGTTTTATTCAGGGATATATACACAAATAAATACACATATGTATGTACGTATACTTGCTATACCCACTCATTTACTCGGATTAAAACCAACTTCAGCGTCTCCCATTTATCCGCAACAGATGTCCACGCGGTAACAGTTTCTCTTTACTGGTATAAAGCAGCACTAATCCTTGCTGGAAAAGAACTTGATGAATATTTCCTGATATACAATCTTCAGTCACAGACCCAACAAGCCTATATCGGATATAGGGTCCATATTTCAGTGAAGCTTTTCGGATATAGGGTCCACGCTTCAGTGAAGCTTGACCACGTTTTTTAACAAATAACAGAAATTATGGCTTTGTGTTGTGCCCAACACTGTCCTCTGGGAACTCAAACAAGTAAAGCACAGATTATAACTCTTCTCATCCATAGCATGTATTTGCTTTGTTTCTGGGGTAGTTAAAGTCATAGTACTTTCTTCCTTCCAATGGCAATGTTATCCTTATTGTTGGATGCTTCGTCATTGTAGGAAAGTAAAGGCCCAGCAGGTCTTGTGATTGTGTGATATTTTGTCTTCCAGTTTGCAGAGGGCGCAACCGTCTGAATACAAAAAAAAAAAAAAAAAAAAAAAAATCTTTGTTCCTAGTGATTCTATTTTTGGCCCCTAGATGGCATTGCAAGTACAAAATTGGCCCCACATCAAAGCGTCATTGCGATGCTGTCTTTCTTCTGGTTACCTTTGTGACCCCTGACCTTAAGGAAACCAGGTGCTTCAAAACAACGATATCCGAAGGCTGTTTGTGCATCATTGCTTAAGTCCGTTATGTCCACAAAGACAAGATATATCAGGGGCAGGATGCAGACATGGTAAATTTCATTATTATTATAATAATGAAGACCGATGGAAGTCTGGATCATGGAATCTCGGCCTGTGAAACGCGTGCTGTTTTCACGTAAGGCTGTCATCGATGGTCAGTTTGAAAGTGAAACAGACACAGCATGTGAAAAGCAAGAAACTGCGATAGACCACACAGATGCAAACGGTACGGGCACGACTACGTTGGGTCGGCGCTCTGGTGTGCTAAAGTTACCCAAAACTTCAGGTGAAAGTAAGAAAGACGAAACATTGAAGAAGAGGGGCAGGCGTCAAAATGTTCAACACAAACTCCAAGACGATGATAGCGGCGTCAGTTGGTTGGCGGTCACATTCCTAGCGTGTCTCATACTGCTGCTGTGTGTGAGTTTGGGTGAGTTGATTCACGTTCAAGAAGGAAGGACTTGAGCTAAGCGCAGTATTTAAAAAAAATGTATATTATAAACATTTTCGTAAATGCATACACAACAAGAAGAACAAAACAGTAGAGTTCACCACCAACACACATGAAAACACAGAATCTGCATGAAATGAAGACCTGAATCTCATGTATGTAAAACCTGGCAAGACCAGTGACGGGGAACCAAAACTCGGAGTGGAAGCCAGAAGTCAATCTCATGTTTTGATTTGATTTGACTTTTATTTGGTGCAAGCCAGGTTACATAAAATCATAATACATCGAAACTCATGCCATGAGTACAAAATTGTGAGCTGTTTCATTAATGTCCCAGGTTGTCAAACCGTTTGGAAAAAGCATCATTAATAAAGTGGCTTAGACAATATTTCAAATTTACCAAGAGACTGAGATTGACCCCTCAGTTCTATGTTATAGAAACTGAGTTCATTTGATCATAGAGCTACCACAAGACTTGTGGTAGCTCTATGATTGATGCACTGAGGATGCTGGAAATGCTACAAAAATGTGGATTACCCTAAATTAAGCACTAAGGGTGCTTCGAACATTTTCATAATCTGATAATGCAGGGACAGATCTGGACTTTGAAAACAGTCTTTGATGACAAAATATGTTGCTAAAATTGAAAATGTAGACATAATTAATAAAGGATCTGTCTTTACACTTTCATAATTCATTTTAAAATATTGTAGCCATTCACATATTTCTTAGGCCAAATTCAAGAAATGTTAGCATTCAACTGACTGGTCAATGGTCATACAGTGTAGTAGTCCATGTAACTAATGTAAGTTAGTCTAAAGTTCATACCAGTGATTTTAATACAACACTATTTTTGCACAACTATTAGTGAAAAATGTTATAGTTACATTAATAACTCCAGTATTATTTGCAGCATAAGAGTGGGAGGGATGCTTCCTGTGTTATCATGGTTGTGGGTGCAAAAAAGCAATAATACATGCACAGTGTCGGGAAAGGTTCTGCATTAGCTAATCTGTAGATCAGCTTAGAATCTTGCATGTGGAGTGAGTTTCTTTCCCAGATTTAAAAAAAAAAAATCAGAATAAATAAAACGAGTACCTCTGCTGTACAGACAACCAATTATGGCAATTATCATTATCGTGAGCGCTTGATTGATTTTTATTTATCATATAGGGCAGGTTACAAAGTACCTTTCCATGACATATCAATGTAGGTTAAAAAACAAATGAATACATCATACGGGTATAAAATAGGTCCTGAAAATTATCAGGATAACAGAATTATACAAAGGAAATGACACAAGAAAGCCATTAATTTTGCCAGCTTATTTCGGTAGGGGACCCAGTAAAAATTGGGCATAAGCTTGTAAAGTATGCTTAAGAGGATGTGTTTAGCACCACTACAAAGCCATCATTAAATGTTGTTGAAGTTTAAATAGGCCTACCCTCATATAGCTGGTAAGAGACTTAAAACATGGCAAAATCCTGACATCTAAGATCTACTGATGGTTTTGCATGCCAGAGTGGCCAGAAAATAAATCTGATATTTATGAAAAAAATTGATTTTGCTTCCATTAAAAATTATGCCCTAAAGAATTTCAAAATTGAGAAAGGTTCTGCATTAGCTAATCAATAGATCAGCTTAGAAGATCAAATTATGAAATTGAAATCTGATATTCCTAACATTGAGATCCACAAGGATGCCAAGAATGTTCAGTTTAAGAGACATGCATGATGATATGTTCAGATGCTTCTGTAGTGAAGTTAATTCACTACTGATCCTGGTCTAGGATCGGTGAGTGTAAGCAGATTTAGCTTCCTGGTCACATGTAATAATATAGTAGTGAATGTAAACAAACTGGGCTTTCTCAGCACATGTAAGGATATTAGAACATAGGTCCTGGGGTGGGACTGCAGAGTGTGATGATCAGGGTGTCTGGTAGAAGGTTTTTTAAAGTTCCAACTTTTTGTATGTAATTTTCACCAATGTTACAAGAGATATGTACCAGTATATGATTAGGGGGGAGAGCTCTGAAATAAAATAACGGTGTATAGCCGTGGACATCAGCTCATTTCCTATTTGCTGTGGCTGTTGACTGAGCTCGTGCTAATATGGTTGCATTTCATGGGACTAATATTACACACACACACACACACACACACACACACACACACACACACACACACACACACACACACACATATATATATTCATATATATATATATATTATATAGTTCAAATTTAAATATGTACATTTTTTTGGTCAGGATTAAAGTGTATGTACTAATAACAGTTGAACTCAGTGGAATGTGACCCCTACCTACATGTATGTGTGTTTACAATGTATATGGTGAAACCTGACCTGAAAGAATGCCCTGTATGCATGACCAAATTGTGATTTTTCATGCCCTTATTTCATGGTAGGTATAAGTAAGGTGAGAAGTACTAAACAAAATATCCTGAAAAAGGTGGTCTTTCAAGAAAGGTGGCTTCATTGAGGTGACATCTAGAGACAGGGACCACTGTAAGTGCTACATGCCTGTAAGCAAGGACCCCAAGTTGTGATTGTGTCCTTTACTGTTCAATGACCCTGCATGTCCCTGGGGCCTATAGCAGGATAGGAATTTACCATGCTTCAACACTGCCGTTGATGAGGGGGGGGGGGGGGTAGGTGAGGATCAACAACAATGATAATATTATGCCCAACTTTTTAAATGGGCTGATACAGGGAAATGGATCCGAAGTAACAATTCTGTATGATATATAAACACTGTTATAGGTTAATGTGCCATGTATGTACTCAGGCCATGTCCCACATAATGACCAGACGATATGTAGTAGATAAAGCAGACAATTAATGACAGCAGTTGCAGTGGAATAAAAAGGTGTACATGTATTGTTAATGCTTAAATAAAAGCAAGGAAACAAGTTTAGAATTAAGGCTGCATGAAGAAACAAAAATGATCAATTTGAAATTTGCAAATTCAAAATGCAATTGAAAAATTAAAATCTCGATAATCCTGACATAAAGGTAACATCTTCATTTTCCGTGATGACAGTACAGACAAACATAGTAATGCCTTTCTTGTGATGTATAATTTTGCCAGTGTCTGGATCATGCATATGTAGTAACAATATAAAATTTCCGTGTATCCCTGTAAATTGTCAAATTATTTCCAGTGGAGTTCTTCAGCTTTGATATTTATTAACTTACAGTCATAGATCATTTTAGAAATGAATAGATATGAAAAATAACCAACCTCTTTGTTTATCAAGAGTCTGTAATTGAGACTGGGAATGTTAGAAGCTCCAACATTGCAATATAATGTATGCACCTCATAAGTTGTGCATGTTTTACATTTGGTCAACCAGGGTTGAGGCTACCTACTTGGGTAAGCCTAAAGTGTGGTGCTGGCTACTTTCAAAAGTTGGTCACTCTGTTGCGTGCAAGGTACAGGTCATTCAGTATACTGTGAAACCTGTTTTGAGAGACCACTTTAATGAAAGACCACCTGCCTTTTAAGACCATATTTCCAAAGTCCCTTTTGCTATCTCTTTCATGTTATTGCACCTCCATTGAGAGACCACCTGCCTTATATGACCATTATTTGGCCTGCTCCAGGGGTGGTCTCTCGAAACAGGTTTTACTGTATTTGTGTAATCAAATTCAAATACAATATGGCTGGAGATGTGATGGCCTTGGTCATGGATTACCAGTAATTACAGCATAAACTGTGTATTGAACCAACGGTTGGTTTGTTATGATCATATAGGCTGCCCCAAAAAGAGCAAATTAACATAAAACACACATTGGTACTGAATGGGAACAAAAAAAAGGTGTTTTGGTGCTTGTGTGAACCATTGCACATTAAGTCAGATATTATCCTTGTATGTTTAGTATACTTGAGATGCAGACAGAGAATATTGTTAAAGCCGAAGGAAAGGCAGGCCACTTTTTACATCCAATGTTCGCTTGTTCATATCCCTACTTTAATATTCCTCCTGGAGAAAAAAAAAAGCGAGTATCAACTGCAGCATACCTTCATATGTGGCACATCTTAGGCTCTACATCTGGGCATATTCTGAAATCATGATGTACATGTATAGACCTCTCAACAGCTAGAAGCTGCCATGTTGAACGCTCTGCCTGTATGGTCGTTTCAGTGGTCTTACCAAACATAAGCCACACTGTGTTCGGATTTCATGTATTGTAATCCCACGTGTAAGTTGTTTACAACCTCACCTAGTCCAGCAGGTCCCAGTGGCCTTCAATTCATAGGTTTGTGCTGTAGGCACATCCAAGGAATCACAAATAAAAGTGGTAGAATTTTAATTTATGCTAATGTAGGGCGCTTGAAAAGTTAAAATGTTGAATATTGTCAAGACAATTACTGGTAGAGGTGTCATTCTAGCTTCAATTTACATGTATATGCTTGTGCCCTGGAAAAGTTCAAATGTTCCAATATATTAAAAACTTTTATAGGTATAGGTACCATTTCAACATCAGTTTATAGGTTTGTGCCCTAGGCGCATCCATGAACCACTAACAGAATTTGTAAAATTTAAATTGATGCAAATTAGGGGGAAAAGTTTCAATGTTGAATATATTCAAAACTATTATAGAACTATTTAATTCACAGGTTTGTGGTGGAAATGCATCCAGTAAACCACAAAAAATTGTCGCATTTAAATGTATGCAAGTTTTGGAGGCACACACAGATTTGCTTTGAAGCAAATCTTCTTTTCTAGTTTCAACCTATTTCAAACACATTTGAAAAAAATAATGACATTAAAGCAATACAGAACTATAATGAACAAATTCTTCATCAGTCACATTTTCAAGGAAGAACAATATTAAACAAGTAAATTTCATAAATTGCTGTGTTGCGCTGTGGCTTTAATTTCTGTTTACTGTGTAGCTAATTATACATGTATTATAATTTTTTTTAAGATAAAAACTCACTGCATATGTCTCTCTTAGTTTTTCCAGGGTCCCTTAACATACAAAACCATGTGATGGATAAAAGGGCACAGAACCATAGTATTGACTGGATGTGGACAGAAAACAGAAGAGTTTGTGTGCTCAGTAAGTTTTTTCTTCATTTATGTTCCATATTATAACTTATCGTAGTTGAAGTGGATTGCTATGCTTGCACTTGGAAAGCCATGAGCTAAAACCATGTATTAATTTCTCATTTATAAGTGATGCCCCCCCCCCCCCCATAATTAAGTAAAATATGACTAATATGTGCATCAAATACATGCAGTAGTAAGAGACCATTACTTGTCAATATAATCGTCGAAAACCAGTCCAGGTCGAAAACTGTCCAACTATTGACCAGTCCATGGACATGAACATCTCCAAATATAATATTAAGACTTGAATCTCTTAAGATGGTAAGATGTTATCTTGACAACATAAAAATAATGACTCTTATGAAAAAAAGAAGTTGACAACAGTTTTCAACTATACTAGAGAAACTGCATCGAAAGTTCGAACTAACAAAAAGCTATGCATGATCAAAATCTGTCAGTTATCAAACAAGCAAGGTCCAAATCCAGAAGGTCAAGATAGACATACCAGCAACTTTATATGGTGATATTTAAATATCAGTGAACAAATATGAAATGCAACTTCTCGTTTTTTTTTATCACATGTAAGGCCTAATTTTAGTGAAAAAAATAAACAGAATAGCCTATTAATAATAACAAAAACAAGGAAGCCACTAAGTATGCCAAGCTTACATCCATAGCATGTCTTTCCCTTGTTTCAAGTTTGACCTCTGTACATTTCTATGTTCAGTAAGAGATAGTTATCCCTTATGACATGTGGCCCAGATAGAGGCTGGTCTTCACTAGGCATGCTCAGATGAGATGTCTATTTGGCTTATTGTTAGGTTTACATATTTCCAACATCATTTATATAACGCCCCAAATCCACCTGATATCTAAAGAATAAATTTCCTTTTTTATACAGAAACATGAAAAAAATGATTCCTTTAATTTCATTTCTGAATATCCTTGTTTTCCATGTTTTTGAAATAGAACTAAATGGCGGCAGTCAAAGTTGTAAAAATCGGTGCATACTCTAGCAAAGACAATTAACCTTGATACAGGGATACCACAAGCTGGCTAAAGTAGAATATACTCTCCATGTGAAGGTAAACAGACAAGAGTAACTCAAAATCATCATGTTTGTTGTATAATTTTAACTTTAATTCACTTTTATCATCATACATGTACATCATTATGTCTGGAAATAAAATTTGATGTCATTTTTGTTACCCGCCACCAAAGGTGGTATAGGGGGACATAAGAGCTGCTGTCTGTCGTGTCGGCACAGCCTGTAGCCCCAAAACTGTTTCAGGTAGAATTATGAAATTAAACCTCAGATGTATCGTGTACAAGGCATGTGGCCCATGACTTGTTGTTGACCTTGAGCCCTTTTCAAGGTCATAGGGCTCCTAAATGTGTATTTTGCAGCATACTTTTTTAGCTTTGCTGACCAAAGGTCGCAGAGCTTAATCAAGCGCTTATGTCTGTCCGTCCGTTTGCTCCTTGCATTTGATATTCTGTAACAGTGATTCAATCACTTAACTTATTAATTACATAATGTTCCAGATTCATACATGTAGATATCACAAAAATGATATAGGCCTACTTTCTACTTTTGCTATAACTCAGCTTACCAACTAGTCAGAAGAACAAAAAAATGATAGGCCCACCAATTATCTTTTTATTTTTGGCAGAAGTGAAGAAGTGATAAAATTTGGATTTTGATTGGTTGGACCTATGCATATTGGATACACTAGTCTGTATTTAATGAAGAATGTTTCAAAGGTGGAGAAGACTGATTTAAAACCACCAGTTGCCTTTTGTGGGTGACTGCCTGTCTCAAGTCAGGAGTGAAATTTGTTTCTTCACATTGGTATTGAAAGATGAATGTTGATGCTTTGGTAACTCTGGAATCTTTTGGCTGTCTTTGTTGGGTTTCATATTTATGAATATGGGTCATGTTTTTCTACACAAGTGTATCATTCTAGAGACATTTGTAAACTTTTGCTCGTTAGCACGATACCATCCACAGTTTTCAAGTTAGGCCAAATTAACTTTCAGGACTCACAGGGTGTATAAAAATCTAGGCCCCTTTCGACGTTGATGGCGCCACCTACATTGTTATGTAATATACACATAGGGGTCTAAATTTGAAAATCTTATGAACACTTTAGGATCTTTAATTTTTGGCAGATCTTCACCAAATTTGTTGGGATTATGGGGGAGATCAAGGGCTAAGTTGCTAATGATACAAGTGGGGCCACCTACAATTGGATGGAAATTATGAGCCAAAATGTGTTTAAAGATGTAAAATTCCATATGTGGAAGAGTAATTGGATTAGACTTGCCAAATTTATAGGATATATAGACCATGGCCAACGGTAGAATGCTATGTAATATCAGTGACCTTGACCTATTTTTGTGAGGTCACCATGCCTTTAAAGTTGAACTGATTTTGTAATGGCAGGGTGTAGCTTGACAAAGAGAATTAAGCCTGTAAATCATTATTACACTTGATTATATAATACATAAGACTGTACTTGGTGGTCTACTTTTTGAGTGACTGCGACCCAGTAATTATGGAGTTTGGCGCTTGTCCAATTTAATTGTTTTTCATTAATAACTCCAAAAGTTATCACCTGATTTAAACAAACAGACTATATATGGAAAGCTGGATGTGGGGTGCCTATTTTGGACTTAACAACTTTTTAGTCGGGGTTGAAGGTCAAGGTCAAATAGCCAGTTTGAATATAGGGGTCATCTCATGAATGCACAGAAAGTTCATACATTTAGTTAAACTTGTCAAATTTCAATGCATACATTGTAAAAGTTTTTATACTGAACCTAGAAATGCACCACAAGGGATAAGTTGCAAAGAAGTGCTAGCAGCTTCGTTTTGGATTGCATTGTATTGAAAATGCCACAGATATTGACTGAATGGGAAGATTATTTATATCCATCATAATCAACAATATCACTAAGTGATGGTTCAACGTTATCATCATTTTTGAATTAGTACTTGGGTAGTAAATTTCATTACCCCTGTCCTTCCCCCCTAATAAGTACTTTAAAACTGATGATTTTCCCAAAAAATCATAGCAAAATTTCACAAAACAGGCCAAAAATTGACCATTTTCCATATTCTGTGAAAGTGTACAGACCCATTAAACCTCCGCCCCCCCCCCCCCCCCCCCCCCCCGCCTTGCCTACTGTAAGTACTAATTAAAAAATGATGAAAATATTGAACCATCCCTGAAAGACAAGTGCTCAATCCTTTGGCTCTGTTGTTGAACAGTCCAGCCAGCAGTCATTTGTCATGTTAACAAGATCCCAAGTCCAACAATAATATTGTTAGACATGGGACTTGTTACTTAAATTGTAAGTTGAACTATTCTTAGATCACTTTTGTGAACATTGTAATGTTCCAGAGAATCTGCAGTTTCCTCTTGGATTCTGTGTGGCCCCAACAACCTTTCAGTTATGGTGTTGCTTCTCTAACGTATAATGCAAGTCCTCATTGTGACTAAGGTTTGCTGCTTGCATGTGCTGGTCACAAGTGAGGCTGACATTGGTCCTCAGTGATGCCATGAGCTTATTGTATTCCTGTGCATTTAGTGTGCAAATGCAAAACACGATAATGTATAGGCTGTCTATGAATGCTGTTATGAAAATTGCATAACATGGGCTTTCTATGCATGCTTTAAGCAACAATGCATTATATTGGCAAAATTACGCAACCAATGATCTGCACATGCACAAAAGAGTTCTTGTTTGAATGTGCTAATTTTTGCATAATTTGGATGTACAGGTAGTTTTTTTGATTGACTGCTGGGAACTTTACCTTAAACACTTTCATGATATGTCAATAAGTGTCTCTGACAGCAGCCCTAACAGCTTAATGGTATTGAGTATGACAATTTTGTGCTGAACTTTCAGGCTTGCTGACCAGTGTTGGCGTGGCCCTTGTGCTAGGCCTAGCATGCTGTGGCTTTTCTTCCCTTGTCATCTACTTTGACAGCATGGAGCCGGGCCATGACCCACCAACTCCACTGTCCCCATCCAAGTACAGGTAATGTCTGTCAGCTGTAAAAACTAACTCAACACACCTGTAACCCTTTCCCACTTTAACTGGCCAAAAAAACCCAGCTTGTGTTCAAATGTCATTTGCTTCAATGTTTTTGACTAACTTCACCATTGATTATGGATGTTTTGAGAAACAACTGTTGCCGAGCCCCGTCAAGATAACATATCCCAGGGTTTAAGCTTCCCATGGTGCTGTTTGGGCAAACCACACAAAGGAAAGCTGTTGACTCAGTCTGAAATCAAGAATAAAAACTAATTCAATCAATGTAGATAATACAAGAGTAATCCAGATATTAAGCTTGTCATTTTACAAGCAATTTTTGTAGCTCATGATGAACTTGCCAAATCATCAACAATATATATATATATATATATATATATATATATATAATATATGCAGCAGATAATTATTATGAACCTATGGTCACAGGATCATTTAGGAGATTTGACAGATAATGCACTTTTTTTGCAATGATGCAGCTGTAAGAGTTTTTAATGTAAAACAAACATGGTACACATACAGAAGCAGTATTATTTGAATTGGTACATGTCTGTTCAGATAGATTGTGGACATTAGTTTCCCAGTGGTGGCTCATCTGCCCATCCATTCAACTTCCACTTCTCTAACAGTTGTCCAGATTGTCCAAAGAAATTGATGGAGATGTTACTTAGATGCGTCTCGATACAGTTTGTTCAATTGCTTGTGCTTCAGTTTTTTTTCATTATAATTTTTAACTCTTCACCTGGATTGATGGATTTTCCTAAAACATGACACAAATGTATCTTGATTTGGTCTCTACCAAATGATTCCCTAGTTGGTGCTGCAGTCATTTTGTGGTTTTGAACCAGTCTTTGAAATTACATCATCATCAAGAAGAGAAATGTTGACACTGTTAGAATGTAGATTCTCGAACATGTGTAGTTTTCTGCTAAAGCATTAGCCAAGTCCTTTTCATGAGTATGTAAATTTTATTGTTTGCAACCAGTACTTCTATGTGTCATTACAAAAAGATGTCTGACAGAAAAATTTCTGTTGGATAATAATAATATAATACCATGAGTTCTCTTGCTGACTGCTGCAAGCAACAGCGACAAGTTAAGTTGCTATGTGAGTTTTCCTGTTTACTGATTACAATGTTCATGTATCATTTTTTTTCTAGAGATAAATCAGGGCATACCTTCCATATGAGTTACATCATGTCCTTGGTCAACGGTGCCGTTATGTTCCTGTATGTTATCTGGTGGTCCAGACACAAATACCTTTCCACAGGATAACATGACTAACATGGGCTGGATGCTCGACAGTATTCATTTTCAGACACATGGTTGGTTTTTATACAACAGATACAAGAATAATGCACTGTAGATAAAAGCTAGATCTAGTTTAGCAAGGACCGTAGTCACTTCTCTGAATTAAGCAAATACACACAAGTTCAACTCTGGACTACCATGGCCAGGTGTCCTTTGATGTGCACTGAAGCCTTTAGTATTTTCTTTTTTTGGTTACTTTAAGTAACTAGAGAAACCAGTTTTTGGTTTTACCTATTAAAAAAGCAACACATATCATGTTTATTTTACCATTTTAGGTTTTAGTATATGTACAGTGATAGATATATGATTTATGGAACTTTTAGTAATTTATTCGTAGATTATCACATTATAAATGGTATTATTTTTATTTATATTACTTCACTGGCTGCTAATACACATACCTTAAAGCTCACCAGTTTGGCTTAACTGAGTTGTCAGTCATATAAACACAAGCAGAAGTTTTTCACAAGTTTAGTTCTTGTATTTGGTCAGTGGAAGTAATGAAGTGGGTTTTTGCCATAGGCTCTCTGGGATCTGTGACAAAGTCTTGTTATGAAAGACCACACTGTATGGTGACTGATATTTGACATGTTCATTAGTAATATATATGCTTCGGTGTGGAGCCAAAGATATATAGTTGATGTAAGTGGGTGATGTTCTTTTATTGCAATGTGTTGGTGCAGACAGCATTTCTTGCAGTAAGCAGGGTATGTGGTTTAAATACAAAATCTAGGGGACCACCATGCTTGGCAGCCTGTCAAGGGAAAGACCCATACAAGGGGTATCATTAGGCATATGTCCTGTCAGTCTTAGAGGAAGTGAGCATGGAGTAAGCACATCTGTACAATGGGCTCCAAGCGGGAGATGGCCCACTTGTTATTTTGAAGAAAAGTGTGAGTCACTACCAATCCCCTGCTTAACGTGTCATATATATTGAAATAAGTTTTCATTTGTCATGACAATTAAAAAAAAACAAAAAACAAGCTATTATGTGAAGTCCTCCTTTACAGATAAAAACTGATTTTACAAGTAGTTAGACAATGTTTATGGGGGACTTTTTTGTACGTACATGTAAATTGTTGCATCCTTCATCTGAAAAGTACCCATGCACTCCTTACTGTGGATAAGGATCAGTGATGGTGAGTACCCATCAAGCCCAAACTTCATATCCTACCAAAAAAAGTTAAAACATATAAATTGAAGAAAGAGTATGTGAGTAATTCAGGTTACTTTTTGAGTGACCAAAAAATTTAGAATGTGTATGGCCAATGGATAACAAAAAGTACAGAAACAGTGCTGTATTCTGGCTGGTTTTGCTTTATATGTACACAATATCAACCAATAAGATGATATCATTCAGTTGACATATCTGCTGATTACGTCATATGAGATGGGTAACTTGTGTTACAACTTTTACCCTCAGCACATAAAGTGCCTGAGGGTATCGTCGTCCCCTGCATTGTCCGTCTGTCTTGTCAACATTGCGACAATATCTCAAATAATATTCACTGTAGCTTTACCAAATTTTTATTAGAGATTCACAATCTAATGGACCAGGTTCCTCTTGAAAAGCAGCTTCCTGTGATTCTTTAAAAATTTGTTGTGGAACTTTTAATGTATGCGATATCGTAACAAATATTGACTGAGCTTTACCAAATTTTTGTCAGAGATGCAGAGGTTCCAATACTACCGAATTTTCGGTAGTTCTACTGAATTTTGATGATTTTTTTAATGTCTACCAACCTACCGACATTAACAAAAAATCCTCCGACTTTCGCAAAATTGGTAAAAGAAAAAAGTTAATGAAACATACCTTTGATCACTTCACTTCTTAATCTACCGTTTTCTTTTCTTTTTTTGTCATTTCTCTTGTTAAAATATAGAAGTTCATAGTCCATTTCAGTGTATTTTTCACACCATCTTTTGTATAATAGAAATACCTTTTTGGTACCCCCAAACCCCTTAAAATTAAGGTAGAAAATATCAGATTTGCAGAGCTTCCGGGGGCAGTGCCCCCTGGAACCCCATCAGGGACCTAGGCAGCCCCCTAATCCCTGGCCTACAGAATTTGGTCACAGAATTCTGTAGTTCCTATGTATACAGAATTCTCTCACCTACTACTTGGAGCCTCTGGAGATGCATCTTATAATAGACCAGGTTTCCATTTAAAACCAGCTTCCTCTTTGTATTTATACATTTTTATGAAGTTTAAAAGTATTCATTTTAAGGCCATCAGTGTGCCTTAAAGGGGGCGATGTTATCATCAAAATATCTCAGCAAGGATGCATTTCAGCTTTCCAAATTTTTATCAGAGATGCACATAATAATGGACCATTTTCCTGTTGAAAACCAGCTGCCTCTTATTATTTTTAAACTTTTGAAACTGTTAAAGTATTTATTTGAAGGCTGGCTGAGTGGCACACAAGTGGACGATCTTGTTGCCATAATATCTCAAATAGGATTCCTCATAGCTGCATCAAATTTTTGGTGCAGTTACACAGTATCATGGCACCTGTGAAGTCTGAAAAAACAAAAATGCAGAATTGTGGAAAAAAATGGTGGGCGCTGAGGGTAATCCATTCTCTGGATGCTGTCTTTTTTTTTTTTAAATATGGATCAATAATTTTAAATATGGATCAATACAAAATTGTTTTTGCATCTCATAATGTCGATAGTAAATAGCTGGTAGTCCACGACATGGGACTGCAGTTAATTGTTGATTCCTTCATTGGTGTGAAAAGTTTCTTGATTACATTGCTGTCGTACATTTTAATTCCAAAGCATCGGAGCATACGTACATATTACATACATGTAATTTAACTTGGAAGAACACAGACATTTATAAATAAATGTCAAGATTGCGTTCACAATCATGGCAATGTCAACTGTTGACATTCCCTTCAGGCGGCCCATATTTGTGGGTTAAATGTTATTTTGAAATACCTTCTGTATGTGACCACTGACATGAGAGACCACCTGTTGTTTGTAGCCACAAGTCAATTTCTTTGTAAGTTGTATATGACCACTTTTTCCAGGCAGAAGGGTTGGTCACGTACAGCAGGTACTACTGTAATTTGAAGTAGGTTTTGTGGCTTTCAAAGGAATTGAATTAAGTGGTTGGTCATCATGGGGACATTTGCCAAGAGGAGCAAGTGACCATTTTAGTCAAATGTGCATCATCAACAATTGTAAGATGTTTGACATTCACATCAGCATAATATATAATGGCAGTTCTTTTTTCTGTTCCATGAGACGTCTTTTAAACCATAGTGTTGTGGTCAACCTTAAATTCTGTAAATATGTTTTGTTGTATTTGTGACTCACTGTTTAGTATTGTCTAGTATGGAGGGGATATCACTTTTACATGTTGAATCCTTTGCTATCTTAAAACCAGTACGGGTGCTGTCAAAAGATCAATGTGCAATTGAAATCTTAACTACCTTCATGATGGTGGAGAGGGTTAAAAGCCAATTTAGTTTTCCAAAATTTATCAAACTCATTTGCATAACCTCATAGGAAGTTGTCAACTTGTGGGTGACAAACAGAACAAACAAGATGAACACAGTGTTCAGACATCTTTATATCCTAGTAGATATACTATGGAAGACAGATTATGTGTATATATTTCAGTGATCTCTGCAGCTTTTCATAAAGGCAGGGCAATTACATCTAGAAAGGGCATTTTTTAATTTGGTAAGGACCAAAAAGGGCACCTCAAAGGTCAACTTCTACCAAAAGGGCATGGTTTTGATGCAAAACCCAGAAAGTTCTCAACAGTTGTACCCACGTTTAGGTAAAGAATTTTTATGAGTTCAGCTTACAAATTGTATCACTAAAAATTAGGGAAAATATGACAAATATGCCCTAGTTTATCAAGGCATGGTGTATAGACCCGGTGTATAGGTCAGAAAAAAAGGGCAGGGAGCAAAATAAAAAGGCAGGGAGCAAAGAAAAAGGGCAGGGAGCAAAAGAAAAAGGCAGGGTAAATCTCCCCTCTATTTTGAGCTGCAGAGAACACTGTATTTGATACACAGTCATGCAGAGAAAGTACTCTGATCCCAAATTTACACTGAGTTTAAGATGCTTTTTCAATTTGAAAAGCCCACTTTAGGTTTTTTAGGCGGTGGGGTGGGGTGACAGATAGAGTCTGTCCAAAAACTTAGCTACCTAAGATTTTTCTTCTCACAGTGAACTATTGATAGCACCCCTAAAACAAAATCATATGCTACTATGTGCCACAGAGTCAGTTTTTTGTGTGTGTGTGAAAACTTAAATGTTATATGGGAGTCTTTATTTGTATACACAATATTATTTCACAATGTCCACTGCCTGCCAAAAAGTAGCACATTTACTGTTTTTACTGTTTTGTTAAAGAACTATCCACTGGTAGTCAATAAACGTTTGTCGTGACTGATGACAATAAACTATTGACGATGTATTTTGCATGGACTTGCAGATGGCAAGAGATATATTTATGCCTTTGGGGTTAATCTTATTAATGTTGCATGCTTGTTGAAATCCTATACACTTGTGAGGACTGATTTATACCTGTGGATATTATGTTTGTGGTCTTTGTTAAAGTCCCTGTCAGAAAGGGTGGGTCCAAAACATATTTTAAGCATCTTCTGGCATTGTTTTTAATATGGCTAGACCTGTCAGGATCCAATTTCAGATTCTGGCCACTGTAACAGTACTTCATGGTACTTGCGAGAGGTACATATAGGATCACTAGTGAGTGGGTCATCATGTAAACGTAGAAAATGAAAGGGAATATGACACTATGATGATATACGTTCAAAACTACTGTCTTTTAACAACACCCTGAGGTGGGCATACCTGTGTACAATCGTCAGGTGCCAGGCTGTTCTTTCAGTAAATGGTAATTAATATATTTGAAGAAATAGTCTTGGATGTTTGGGGTACTTTTTATAGCTTCCACACATGTTGAAGTGTGCAATGTGGGTCAAGGTGTCTCTATGTAACTTAATTGACAACAATGGCATGCTATATCTAGGGAAGTGGTCGTGTATGCAAAAGTGGTTCTGAAGTGGCCAGAATTGGTAACTGGATTTCAGAAGGTCCATATTATGATGTTAAGCTTACAGTGGTGTAGTTAAGAGGGTGAGTAGACATCATGGGACCATTGTGGTCCTCATGTTTTGTAGTTCACACATTTTTGTGAACATATTTTTGGAGTAGGGAGGGTCACACTAGAAAATACACTTCAGCATATTTGTATGGCAAATATTTGATATCCGTGCATCTACGTCAAATGGACATCAGATCTATTTATTAATTTATGAAATTCTGTGACCTGATCCATTTAGGCAAAGGTTATGAAAAGCTTGTGTGAAAGACATACTTTGTTACTTGTAGATTTGCAACCTGTAATAATTTGTATGTATATGTAGCAAATCAATGCTTTATGACATTGTATTGAACAGGTCTGCTGTAAAATGAGGATATGCCAGGTAAACATTGAATGAGTGGAAAAGATAGCAACAGGATCAGTGTTATGACTAGATGTAAAAGAGACCCACAAATGCCTAAATCAAATAAAATAAATATTTTTATACTAAGATTGGTCGGGTTAATTTTGGGCTCACCAAACCACAATTCAGAGGTACTGTGTGAGCACTGTGTACATCATTGTTATTGGTTTGAGCACTGTAATTCTTCATATTTTCATATGTCTATAAATTATCACGGTTTTTGCATTTGAGGCATTTCACTGAATTTTTGATCTCACAATTTTGAACACAATTCCTATCAAATCATTGTTAAAATACTATTTCACTGTATTTTCATCTTCACAGTTTTTTGCCAGTAGCGAAATAAGCGAAAATTGAAATACAGTGAAATAAAAGCAATTCACAGTATGTAGAATCTCATTTGGGAGGCAAACTAGATATCCTGCATAAGCAGACATGCCATTGAATTCAAATTATTGATATTAATCCTTTTCCTGCATATTTTGCACAGACATACAAATATATAAAGAAGTAAAACTTTCCACAAAACGTGAAAAGGAATAATGGTGAAGAAAATTATGGTTTGAAAAGGGGAATTGAGCATCTTTATGTATGTAATTTTCTATTAGTACATTCTCTCAAGACATTTTATGTTTGTAACGTGCAAATTTGCACATTGTTGAATCTGTTGCTGGTTTTACTTATGTATACCTCTGTTTATAGAGTTTTGTGAATTCAGATATTGTTTGCACTTTGTTGGGTCTCTTGGTAGTCTTACTTTTGTGCGCTTCTGTTTGTGTATTATGTTTGTGATTTCAGGTCTTGTATGGTATTGTTTCCCTATATTCTGGGGATCTTGATGAGCTCAGCCGAGTTTCTTGCCCCTGTGTGTCCATGCAGGCTTTATGTATCTTTAGTTTTATGAAATAAAGTTCAAACATGAAATCAAGAAAAGCCTTCACAAAATTTCTACCAGGAGCAGCATTGTGTTATGGCTCTGGGTAAATTATGTGAGAGATTTCCCCGGTGTGCTGTACCAACACAAGGTGTGAGACTTATGTTATATATGGTGATATTATAAAAGGTTGGGCAACACGATACAAATGCGTTCGGTTTTGACTGATTTGTGGTGAAATGTTTTTGGAACGGAAACGGAACAGGCTTGGAACGCATGTATTTTCAGGACAATACATGGAAGGGGAACAGGCTCCCCTGGAAAAGGAATGCGTTCTGTTTACCTGCACATCATACACCCAGTGAATGGGGACTTGATTTAGTTTCAACCCCAGCCTCATTTTGGTTTCCGCCATCAGAGGGTACATTTAGTAGTGTACCCAAATACAGTGAAACCATGGCAAGGCCAAACGCCCTTGGGACCAAGCCAAAGTGTTCAGGTATCGCAGGCATTTGGCTAATAGAGGGCTGGGGCGTGGCCTTGTGGCTACATCCTGGACCTGTAAACTTTGAATTCATCTGTACATGCACATGCAGGTGCATTGGGGAATTCACCAGCTCCAATACATATATACTCAATGACATATGAATTACAAAAACACTAAGAAAAATAAAATCTAAGATGGGTAAGAGAATTTTAAAAATTCCAACCATTTGGGTAAAAAGTATAGGATTCACTAACTTAAGGCTTACAGTACTTGCACTTTTCAATATCATTAGGTTACATTAATAATGTCAAATAACGTACTGAAGTATGTACATCTGCCCCACCTGTGACAGTGCATTGACGTGCATAATTTGATGACATTAAACACCAATTTATAGTGTAACATTAACACACAATATGTGTATTACCTTTAATTTATCACACTGCTAAACTTCAGAAGGTACTTACTGGGGCGGTAAGTTTAAACTACAGTTTATTGTACGTACAGCTGTAGAAGGTATCGCCGTGGAACCTACACACTATTGACACCCATAGAATACATTACTGCCACAAATTCATTTAAAGTGTTGAATATATAAAAAAGTGATATTTTTGTATCAAATGTCGATGAATTTCCCGAAAACTTCATCATTATGGGGGTGGGTGGGTGGGTAAGTGTTCAGCCTTGACAGGTTAAATGTTTTGAGCCCCAAATCAAGTGTTTGGTGTTCAGAGTAGAGAGGTCTTCGGGGACTGCAGGTTCCAACGCTTGGCTCTCCTATTAAATTACATACAAAAAAATTGGGACCGGAAAAAAAAGGTGTTCTGGTAACCCAGGTGTTCGGCTTGGCAGGTTTTACTGTCTGGCAGTGTCTTTTGAATATGGTGTATTGCTGAGTGGAATGTTACAGAATCCACACTGAGCTCTGAGCTCTTTGATGTTATTGCGTTCTGCACTATGAGAATGCTTTCCCTTTTGCTCCAATCTTTGCTTTTGTTAATTCTGTTCGTGAATGATAAAAGTGCACCTAAGATTATGAAAATAATTGATCTTGCAAGTTTGAAAGTGAACCTGCCGGCCGTTTATTGAGAAGTCTTCCAACCGTATCTTTGGTTTACGATGATAAACGACGAAAATGTGGTTGCAAGACGAAGAAATTCATTCCGATTTCACTTTTGAGTAGTTGGAACCGAAACTTCCAAGAGTGAGTTGACCAGCAGAGCATGACCGATCGGTCGTCTGGGAACCGAAAATGAAAGTACATCCGGGTACTTCGGTTTTATTTTAAAGGCCCTTCGCTCTCTATAATAGCGACTCGATCGTTGTCATGACTTTTAGATTTGAAAGTCACGTGACATTTCAAGTATGAAAAAGTTTTGAGTTGACCTGCAGAGCATGACCGATCGGTCGTCTGGGAACTGAAAATGTAAGTACATCCGGGTACTTCGGTTTTATTTTATAGCCTCATCTCTCTATAAAAGTGACTTCGCATCATGATTTTTAGATTTGAAAGTCACTTGACAGTTCAAATATGAAAAAATGTAATAAGGTTCGACTTTTTGACACCAAATCTGTGTGGTTTTCAAACAATCTTAAATTTTTGGAGAGTCTGACTCGTAGACCTTGTAGGCCCTACATGTATTTCGTGACTTGCACGTCAAAACGATGTCGATATCAACAAACGAGATGGCTGCTGCGTATGGAAGGCACGCTAGAGCTAGAGTAGAAGTACTTGTTTTAACAGAAAAACATTGTTGAAGTTGGACGTGGATTTCTGTAATATCTCACTTAAAAAAAATGCCAAGCACATGGCATGCATCATAGAATGCAACACTTAAACCAGGTAGAAGCACAAAGTGCTCCTATATAAGGGAAGTTACTGCCAAGAGAATCTAGGAAACGCTTTCACAGGGGATTTCCCTGCTCCCTCATCAGTTTCCCAGAAACCCTAAGTGGCACATGGATAAAATTATTAAATATGTACAATGGTGACAAGACTTAGGAGCTATACCTATCAGATGAAGAAGCCCCCCGGCCCCTCCACCATATAAATTGATTAATATTATTTGTATATAATGTAATCCTCAATATCATTACATAGGCCCAATAACTTGTACGTTTAATTCGCATAGTGGGCCTAGTCGTTGTCAACTTTTGACAGAGGAAACAATTATATAGCACGTAATAATTATATGGAACGTACTTCTTCTTCTTCTTCTTCTTCTTCTTCTTCTTCTTCTTCTTCTTCTTCTTCTTCTTCTTCTTCTTCTTCTTCTTCTTCTTCTTCTTCTTCTTCTTCTTCTTCTTCTTCTTCTTCTTCTTCTTCTTCTTCTTCTTCTTCTTCTTCTTCTTCTTCTTCTTCTTCTTCTTCTTCTTCTTCTTCTTCTTCTTCTTCTTCTTCCATATAAGGCCAGTAACATTATGGTATTGGTTCTTTGCTAGATTGTGGTAACATTTGTTACAAGATAGGTGGGAGGGGTACGTCAACAGTTTTCAGTGATGATTAACGACATTGGAACACTTGTTACATATGATTAGGCCCATTTGTCTGAGATTTAACGTTATGCGAGTATTCAAATTGTGTGAATGGAGATCGACGAAAACTGGGATGGGAATAAATTGATTATTTTTATAAGAATTCAGAAAGCTGATGTACCGTTAAACCTTGCATAATTACGTCTGTGTGTGAACACAGACATATTGTTTTACCCAATATTCTTTCTTTCTTTCTTTCTTTCTTTCTTTCTTTCTTTCTTTCTTGCTTTCTTTCTTTCTTTCTTTCTTTCTTTCTTTCTTTCTTCCTTTCTTTCTTTCTTTCTTTCTTTCTTTCTTTCTTTCTTTCCGCCAGATTTTTGTGTCGTCTTAAACTCAGATACCGTGCAAGCTAGAAACTTCAAACTTTGCATGGTCATAGCACCTGCAGTGAAGTTTTGCATATCGTTCTGAATAGTCAAGATTTTAAAAAATTATGCAAATTAGGGCAATTAAAAAAATTCACTTGCTTCTGGCTTCCAAAGTATTCATCCAATTTTGATGATGTTGGACCCAAATTGTAGATATTGTAACACTGCACATTTTTGTTATTTACATGTGACCTCTAAAGGTCGAGGTCATTTGTACATGTGAAATATTCGTCCGGCCATAACTCAGTCAATTTCCATCCAATTTGGATTATGTTGGACACAAATTGTAGCTACTGTAACACTGCACATTTTTGTAATTTACATGTGACCTCTAGAGGTCAAAGGTCAAGGTCATTTTGCCATTTGAAATATTCATCTAGCTATAACTCGGCCAATTATCATACAATTTTGATCATGTTGGACATAAATTGTAGCTACATATAGGCACTTGTCTGTGTGGGCAGGCGGGATGTTGCTGATACTTTGGAAATAAAGAATACTTTTTACAGGCAAACTATAATTTCTTCTGATATCCAGATAGTTTTCATTTACATTTGACCTCTAAAGGTCAAGGTCATTTTGCCTTTTGAATGTTTCATCTAGCCATAATTTGGTCACTTTCCAGCCAATTTTATTCATGTTGGACTCAAATTGTAAGTGTTGCAACACTGCATATTTTTGTAATTGTGCGAATTTTTCACACACGCAGACAGATTTGCTTTCAAGCAAATCTTTCTGTCTAGTTCTTGACTGCATTTACACACACAAAAAACCCCGATACTGTCAGAATAGGACAGGTCACAATTACCAACTATCTGTATTCAGCTGAATACATAATCCAATGCACAGAATTTTTCAGGGCCGGAGATATGTATTCCCATTGGATTGCATGTTAATTTAACCTCAATTAAAAGACTGCTTTCAAAGCTGCAAGAATAAAACTTACGTATGTGAACATTTCAGCAATGTACATAATTTTATCACACAAATTTAGCTGTTTCTGCAACAAGTGGTTTTAAAGTTAGGAAGCTGTAAATTACAATGAAGAGCAATGGGAATACACAACGCTGGCTCTGAATGACTGAAATGCCCTCTACAGGAGAGCACTAGAAGCTTCTGTTCTTGCTCTCCCGTATTGAATTAGACAAAATTATGGAACTTTCGAACTATGGAAATTGAGAACAGATTCTGTAAGAAATGTTCACGAGGCACATTGTACAAGTGTCGCAGTACACTGCATTCTGTGTGATCTGCCATGGCTTACGCGCCTCATTTGAACCTTGACCTGTCCGTGCCCCCGGTATTTGTAATAAAGTTTTTAATTGGCTAACCTTGTGCTCAGTTCAGGGGAGCAATATAGCCCTAAAATTGTTTAAAATCTCGTGGCTCGTCCTTTGGACTCGATAACAACAGGCAGCACCGGAGGAATGTAGTTAGGCCTTCTGTATCTACAACACGTAGGTCTACTGCTCCTATCTAATGACACTTTCATATTTGGCCGATTGTTGGTACTATCACAGTCTGGCAGTCTCGTCAGGAAGTTCCCTCCTCAAGTGATGTTTTACTAAACCTAAGTTTTAGGCCATGCAAAGCTTTTTCAAGAGGATTCACATCCCGGGGTCTCCGCCACCAGATAATGCCATTCCGGCGGATAGGCATGCACGACGTGTATGTTTCGGGTCGTTGTCGGCTTGCCTCCAAAGCAGTCCCAAACTGTAACACTCTGGCTGCCCTAAGTGATCGCCCACACAAACACAGATGCTACAATAAGCCACTTGTTGACCTCTGACTGGAACTGGCCTTATAATGAGAATTCATATAAAAAGTTTCCCTAGATTATTTAGAATTGATAACGATAGATACTTTCTACTGTTTATGTACGTTCCATTCTTCAAGTTTTAAAACTCTTGAGTTTGAAAACTCATAAACTTCATAACTGCGTCACAACTTCATAATCGGAGGTTATAGATACCCTTAAATAGTGATAATTATACGATATACTAATATATTATAAAAAAAAAAAAATTGTACCACCCTCAACGAAACAATTTGCCACACCCATGCGCACACAGAAGTTGGTATTCAGAAGACAAGGATCAAGCAGCAGAGAGACAGATCGGTGGGTTATACGATCTATCTGTAAAGTGCCAAAACGCGATCAGAGGCCACCAAAAATAAAATAGAGAAACGGATGTGAGCACAGATAAGGCGCACAAATACATACACACAAAAGTGCACATCTTGGAACAAATGGATGTCTTGAAATACAGCGAGCATGCAAAAAATAGCCTATGAAAGTTAATGGGCTAAAAACAAGGACCTCAGTCTGTAACAGTACAATGTGCAGTTCAAAAGTAGACAGATTTGCAACTAACATTTGCTGGTAATCCAAATTCACATAAATGCTTAGTACCTCTACAGCAGCACAGCTGTGTAATACACAATCAGTAATTGCATTCCTTTGGATGAGTGTATGTTACGGGCTAAATTACTCATACCATTTGACAGGCATGGCGAAGGAGAGTCCCCACCAAAAATAGCTGGATCATTTGGCTGTATATGTTGGATTTCTGTGTTAAATGTGAATGGAACTTGATCATGTCCATGTACAGACAAAATTGCACTCTATTTGACGTAGAACAGTGCTACATCAAATCGAGTGATATTTTGTCTGTACATAAAGATGATAAATTCAAAGATTAAGCAGAACATCAGAACGTCACAACGAAAGCGAAAATTTTGCGAATTAGTAAATGAAAAAAGGATGGAAAGCACTAACTAAAAAGAAGAAAGAATTTCCCAAATACTTTGTCAATAAATGGCAACATATGAGGGACAAACTAGAAATAGTTAATACCTTCAATACCTTCTTCACTAACACAGGTCCTGATTTAGCGAAACTAATTAGGGAACCTACCGGTAAAAGCTACAAAAATAACAAAGTTTTGTGGACTGTTGCTTAATTTCAACGCACAATCCATAACTGATGATTTCTATATTTTTAGGGTATTTTGGTGACATTTTTAACAGAATAAATAAATGTTTCAAACCCAAGTTTTTTGCACTTATCCATGAGTTTAGAGTACAAGCATGATATTCAAATAATAGGCCGCGCTATTTTCCTTATAATTACTCAAATTAAGGCTTTTTAATTAAACGGGCAGTCACGTAAGTGACACACAGTCACGTGGGTGACAAAGTGCGTGTCACGTAGATGATGTTGAGCCACCGAGTCTTAGTTTTAAATATTTTAAACCGAAGTTTTTGGCATGTATCCATTGGTTAAGACTGTAAACTTAATATTCAAATATCCAGCAGAGCAAAATTCAATCTAACAACTGTAACTAAGACTCTCATTAATTGCCCTGTCACGTAAGTGATACATTGTCACGTAGGTGACAAACTGTCATGAAGATGGAATTGAGCCATGGAGTCGTACATGTAGTTTTATGTGGAAAATACATGGAGCAAAATGGAAAAAACAAAAACAAAACCCATGCACGGGTATAACTATTTAATAAAATGCAGAAAAACCCATATTTACTTTTCTGTGTCAATGTGTTTTCCATCACACTAACCACAGGCCACCTAATTTTCTTCTCTGATGATCTGTTAGATGATAACTTATGCATATACCACAACCGACTCATGAACAACAAAGTTTGAGACGCAAGTGTAGTAACAGGCAGGGAACCAGTCTACCTCACTGTACCTCGGGGCAGACGTAACGATTTTAATGCTGTGAAGTTATGTCCACCTCAGAGCAACAGTGAGGCATACTGGCTCTTTACTGCAACTACGCTGGAGTTTCAGGCCATGTTGGTTACAAATTGGTTTTCCTATGAACATGATTTATTATCTTCATGGATCATCCGAGAAGAGAATTAGGTGGCCCGTGCACAACATGATAAGAATGAAAAAAATTGTTCAGCTTACATGAAGAACCTTTCTAATTTCCATCTTTTATTAAAATATTTCACTTTTAGTAATATATTTCAATAATCAATGTCAAAATTTTACCAAGGAACATAATCATTTGGCCATGTCATTTCAGGCCATCTTAGCTCTATCTTGTGAATCCTGAACATTAACATTACACCAATATCAACAGACAAAATGAAAATCAAATTTTAAACCATTTCGTTTTAGATCACTGGACTTAAATGAATGGGCATGGATTTACTGGATAGATTCAGAGATGCTGAAGTATTTCCCATGTATCCTCTTGCTGTGTTCAACATTTACTTTTGCTTCATTCAGTTTTAAATTTGAAGCAAACAGTGTCACCTTATCTGAAAAAGTAGATGTGTACAAGTTTGCCGCTAAGTTCTTTCAGTAGTGAACATGCACTAGTATTATAATCAAAAGTATTTATAACTAAACGAGCGGCCCCATTTTAAATTCTGTGCAAAATATCATTATAATATTTCTGGCATTAGCCACCCCATGGCCAGATGTTATCGAAGTAGTTAAAAAATGTGAACATTACAAGTATTTGTTTCCGCAGTTTTTTTTATTTTCACTGCAAACTTTTGAATTTACTGATAACATGTATTCTGACGTTATCAGGCAGTGCTATATTTTTGTGCTAAAAATATGGAAAAAATTTTGCCTTTCCATCTTGCTTGAAATGAAAAATAAAATGCAGGCAATCTACGGTGTCGCAAATTCCAATGTTGTAATTGGAGAGATATGGTGGTGAGGTTGGGTGAACTATTTTAACGGGGCAGTATCTAAAGTAGGCCAGTATCGTTCTCATAGATACATTCTTCAAATCAGTAAATTATCTAACTTTCTTTTCTCATCTATCATGTTTGGTCACATACGTGACAGAACAGGTCACCCAATAAAATGAAAATTTATATATATTTTTGTTTTCAAAATCTAATGCCGCTCTAGGACAGTGGCTGTGGTAGAGTTCAGGTGGTACATTTTTTTAACAGGGCAGTAGGGCTATATTTTTTGCATAATTATATATGCTTCAAGTCATTAAATTATCTAACATCTCTCATCTATCATATTTGGTCACTCACGTGACATATAATATTATACAGTATCTCAAATTTCAGTAGCACTATAGGGAGGGTGTTGGTAGGGGGTGGGTAGGATCCATTTACATGGCACTCAAGTTATACATGGTTCTCATATTTTCTTCAAATCAGTAAATTATGTAAATTTGTCTTATCATTTATCAGAATTTGTCACTTATGTGACATTCACAGGTCACCTCCGGGACATGGTCACGTCACTGAGATGATAGTCAAGTAGGTGACATTTTTACGGTTTTCTGGCTGCAGTATCATGGCAAGTTCCTCTAATATTACCCAACCGCACCTGATTAAACCTTTCTATGAACCACATTCACAGACATATTAGCCCTGATGTAGTCCTTCCAAGTATCTGAATATAGCTTGTCACTTTGTTGACACTTTAAAAAATAACTATCTCAAATTTATATATTCATGAGCAATTTTTAAACTACATTTGGAATCCAGCAACATGGAATATCTTACATTTGGTATGGCCAAGGAAAGGGAATAAGATGTAGGTGACAGCAGTTGGACACTCATCCTTCAAACCAGTTATTTCCAAGCTTTTTGTCATTTTTGTCACGTAGGTGACAGACCCATGGGACAGACTTTGTGACGTCATTTGAACATGTTTAAGAGCAATTTTTCACATTTATCCACCTTTTAGCCATGTAACAAATTAGGCTACAGTAAATAGTATGTATAAATTAAAGATTTGCTATTTTGATAAAGAAATTTGGTTTTTAACATCAAAAATGGGACATTGCCATTTTTCAATAAAACACCATTCTCTGGTACTGTAAGTTGATGTACTTCACGAAATTTATATAATATTGTGGAATTTTAAATTGGCAGATGTAGTATAGACATCACAGATGAGAAAAAATATATAAAGGACATATTAGGATACAAAAATAAATGATTTCTGGCCATGGGACAAGAAATTCCCTAAAATTATAGAAATAGTCAACTACAGTGATTTGCCTCTGACAGGCATGCGACTTTGTAGGACTGACAGACTAGCCATGCCGTGGCTCTGTGCAAGAAACACATATTGAACAATGAACTACATATGTACATTGCCGGTCGGTACCCCTGACAGCACTTGGCGAGTTGCAGTTCACAAGCACGTACTGGTCTTGCACAGCCCTGTCTTTTTTTATGTTCATTGGTAGTTCGGCGACAGACAAAGATGTGGAAATTCCTGATCTACAGGTACCAGTTTTTTCTGGAGCTCCTAAGGTGAGGCTCAGATTTGGATTAATCTGTTATTTGCCAGGACAGGACTTGAGTCAACAATTCAACCGCTTCTTAACCTTTCCCTCCCTTAACCTGCCCCCCCCCCAAAAAAAAGACGCAATAACGTTTAGTATACTTTTTGATCATCAGGTTTGGGAACCAAGGAACCAAAGCAATACTAGTGTCAAAGATATGATGATTGTATTGGGGAGAGACAGAATGCAGGAGAAGAAAGATTTCTTCAGATGGCAACACAATAGGCAGAAATTACTCTGGTAGTAGTTATATTGATGTCTTGTCACATGGGTATCGATGGACTGATTTGAACTCTTCTCCACTTGAATTAAGACTGAGTCAACAACATTCCATGGCATAGGTTGGGCACTTCCCGCCCAATCCATGCTAAGGAAAGCTGTTGACCTAAGGTACGTGATCTTGATAGTTCTTATCTGCAATTTTTGTGAAAAGTTTAACTGGTTTGATGCAGAATATACTGTTGTGACAATTTCACTGTTCTGATAAAATGTACCGTTTTCGTAAATAGTGTGTTTGTGTGAAGGTTCTGGTGGAGTATGCTCCCTTTGTGATTGTTGTACGCTGAATCGTTGTAAACCTGAGAAATATATCTTGTTAAAAAAATAAGCAAGTAATCTCAAGGGATTTGAAACATTTTGAATTTCAACATAGAATCTGTAAACAGCATGAAAATGAAAATTATTTTGTATAGAAAATAAAGCAAACTCGATGTACGTAACGAAAAATGATATACATGTAAATGAGAATTTGTATGGTGAACATTTCATCTCATTGTCATTGACATAGGGTACAAAACACCATGCCATAGACGTGTGTCACGAACTGAATTTTTTCCAAACGGCTGACGAAGTTGACATTTGAATTTTCGAACTGTAACATTTTAGTCATTTTAAAATGCCAGAGAGTGTTTAATGCAATATATATATATATATATATATATATATATATATATATATATATATATATATATATATATATATATATATATATATATAAATGTGTGTGTGTGTGTGTGTGTGTGTTATTCAACCGTCAATCTTTTGTCGTTCAGCTAAGCTTATACATCTGGGATGATCAGTCCTATCTCCATCGTTCATCCTGGACGTTCACATTTGCATTTCAACTTTTTCAAAGCCATTGGTCAGATCGTCCTCAAACTTGATGGGAGTCTATCTTGGGTAGATCTGTACCAACTGTGTTTTATGCATTTTATGTTCATTCTTCTTCAAAATCTTAAAACCCGTCTCCAAAACTACTAAGCCAACTACTTTAAAATTGCATTGGAGCACGTTCGAGCTCCCCTAGACCTTAATTTTTTAGTACCCCTAGAGCTAAATTTTTGCAGTGGGTGGCGCTAAAATTTTTGGCTCTACTAGTATTTACCTAAAGTCGCAGAGCTTCTACCATCATTCGAGGGTGTCTCCGCCTGCCGGTACGTTCGTGTGTCCATCCGTCTTTAAACTTTTGCTTGTGAATGCGATACAGTCCACAGTTGTCAAGTTAATTTCATTGTGCACTTTTGGGGTCACCGTGACACAATGATCATGGAGTTTGGCGATTGTCCAAATTTATTGTTTTTTCTTCAATAACTCGAAAAGTTATTACCCGATTTGGACAAACGGACCAAGTGTGGGTAGCAATTGTAATTTAGGTGCCAAAATGTGAAATTCTTGTGAAGGCTTTGCCACCTCTAATGTTTAGTAGATCATTATAAAATTTAATGCGATTGTGGAGGTCAAAATCGTTATTGATGGGGACACGTTGTAGTGACACCACCTACAGTTTGACGTAAAATATGATCCAAAATGTAATAAACAAGATGAAAGTCAAAACCTCGAAAATGAAGCTGTGCATTCCAAATTGATGACTGACCTAGTATTTAAAGGCAACCAGCCTTGTTAAGGTGAAGGAAATGCTTTCGTAGGTCGTAGCCTGGACATCAGTAAAGCAGCGAATCTATCCTTCAGATCAATAATTCCCTTCGATTTTGCATTCCCACTTTAATAAGCACATTAGTTTACCCAACCTGCTCTTGTTTTGTTTTCGGTCTACAATATTATTGTAATATATTACCAGTCAGCAGAACCCTAGGCACATAGAGCTCTTGTTCCTATTTTTGTGAATTTTTTGTGTTTACTATTTTCACCTTCTCAAAAACTGTCACTATAAGATCATGCTAAACTTGGTGAAAAAATTCCTGTGCAAAGGTCAAATAAAGCTGTCCCCTAGGTAGGTATGCTCCAGATCCCTGATTTTTTTAAAAACAAAATTTCAATTTGGGTACTCATCGGTCCTATTGATTAATATGCAAATCATTGGAAATTGAAATGGTACTTCATTTTTTCGACGTCTCTTCCAAACGTGCGAACCAGAGTCGCATCACACTTGGTGGAGATGCAGTTGTGAGGGTCTTAAGGAGCTTCAAGCTGTTATCATGCCTGATGATACTAATAAGGAAATGGATAGTCCATGTCCACTGCATGTTCGTCTTAAAATTTTTGGTGTCTCATGCAACCAACAGACGTACCTAAAGGTTGTATTGCAGGTAAACGTCTGTTTTGCATATCATGTTGGAAACGTTCTTTTAAAACTGGGAACAAGTAGCTTTATGTTAATGCCCAGCACCCAGTCCCCTTTATCACCGATAAACAGTTAAAGGGAGAAGCATTTAGTCAGCGACTGGAGTGCTAGATAACACTGGCTGTTAACTATTTTCTTTTGTCTATCATATGGGGTTACGAGTTGGCTTTACTTAGCACATCTTGTGCCAACTAGGTCCTCAATAACAGAAAAGAGAGAAAAAATGTCACACTATATATTGCCGTGAACAGATCACGCAGACAGAAACTTTTATTTACATAACACAACAAAAGCAGAGCAATGGAGGAAAGAGGTACGTCTTATAACTGTGCATGTTGACTTGGTTTACACTGGTAAAGTGGTTACAAACGAAGTGGTAGGACCTGTGTCCTAGCTTGTCCAGTCGACCTCCGGGCTGTAACTCAGAATCAAAGAGCAGTATCAGGAAAAAAACAGGAACATTATCTTGTAATTTGTGGGAAACTCGATTTTAATTGAAACGCAACAAACTGCTAGCATAAGCTCAGAAAAATATACTTCTCTCTGGCCTCCTTGTGAAAAGAATGGTTATTTTGAAGCCTACATTATCAGATGATGAATCACACACACACACACACATCCGCAAAATACAAAATATATTACAACATACAAGAGCTCAAAATGGTTTATTTAGAAGCCTTTATCATTTAATGGTGAACCACAGACAGATTCACAAAATAAAAAAAGTATTAGAGTATACAAGAGCTCAAAAATGGTTTAGTTGGAAGCCTGCATTATTCAGTGGTGAACCACACACAGCTCCAAATACAAAATATATTAGAGCATAAAAATACTCTTAACAAACCAATAATCACTTGGTAAACGCAAGGTCACGGCAGGAACACTACCGGAAATTTAACATGCACCCTGGTAGCTATTGTATTGGTGTCTTTTTTTCCAGCACCACTTTCCTGGTAGTCATTGCCCTATTCCGTAGTCCGAACTCTCTACACTACTAAAGCTAACCTTATATCAGAAAATATTGAAAGTCATTAGCATTTAAGTCAAGAACATGTTATCAAAATGTTATCTTTCTTAACCAGATTAAGTACAATTAGGCAAACTTGTAACTGTCGTTGGCCAGCTACTTGCTCCCGATAGCCCCTGGGGATTTGCATTTTGCTAACTAAACCTATCAGGCCGGCCATTCTTGACCAATCAGAGCGGAGCAAGAGTGAATTAGTATGCTGACACTTGGCATTTAACTCTCTCATGTCCCAAAATGTGCATGGGCTAGACCCTAATCTGCTGCACCCAGTCCTATATATTGGAGAAAACTGCTATGTAAGTGTAAACCTATCCTCACTGTAATTGCATTTTACTTACTGAACCTATCAGGTAGGCCCTCATTGCCCAATCAAAACTAAGCAAGAGCCACAATCATTTAACCACTTCCTGGTATGCTGACACTTGGCATTTAACGTTGTCACGCCCCAAAAGTGCCTTTGCTGCAATTTAAACCTTCAACCAATGTGTATTTCATATACCAGATTAAGTTGTATTTCTTATGTATCAACACATAACATAGGATATAGTGAACACACTACTGTTCTTATCAACATAGCACCTATAATGCACAGATCGTGGAATAAATAAAGCTTTAACTTGACACCCCCATTGTACCCGAGTAGGTTTTTCATCTACCACGACTATGGACCTATTCTGTCTTGAAATGGTTGTCTCCAACGTGTGATCAATTCACCAGTCTCCATGAGGGTGGGGAGATAGGGTTCAACATACCTGGACCTGACTGGAAGGTACCATATCTGTTTAATCCAGGGACACACTAGTTTCGCACCAAATCTCTTTGCCATCTTGAGAAATTAAAAAATAAGTGTTCTTAACATTGAATGGTATGAGCACTCTGGTACAAAAAAGGTCTAGTGTAAATACACGTACTATAGCGAGTGCGGGTATCTGGATCCACAGAACACACGAGTCTGTTCTGTGGGCCCAGATACCCAAACGAGCCATGGTTTGTATTTATCCCATGTTTTAAAGTGAAATAAATGCATGAAAACATTTCAAACCGTGTTTTATTCACGTCAACGGCATGGCTAATTTGCATACGAACTAAATGTAATACGAGGAGGCAGATAGACGTATTACATTGGTGTTTGAATGGAGTGCAAGCGCAAACATGGGATAAATTAGCAAAATATTGGATGCAGATTTAAACTGTTCCCAGAATATTCGTTAAAATTGGATAAAAAGTGTTTGAGGGGTGAGGATACATGTATTTTCACAGAAGTACTTCAGAACTTGCAAAATGGAGATCAAGGATGTTCATATTCTGTAATGTACATATGCATCAGTGCAGTATTGTGACGTATGCACATCTTCGAGGGCCAAGCAGTCTTGGAGAGTCTGGATTTACAAATTTGCTGAAAGTGAAAGTGGTGGAACATGCTATTTTTTCAGATGACATTTGCCTTCCAATTTCAAGAGATAAAATAAAAGTGAAGAAACTGTATCATTACCTGAAAGTTTCACACAGAACCCTGTTTTGGTAAAATCAGATTGACACTTCTTGAAGTTAGAGTAAACCATGATCTCCAGCGAGGAGGCCATGACTTCAAAAGAACGACCCTGACATTACTGAAACATCCGAACAACTCCTTCAGTATATACCCATTGTAATATACACAGCATCTTGTGGGCCGAAGAAGTCTGAGATACTGCCCTCGCAAAATCAAACAAAAATGTAGTGAAGATGACAAAACATGTTTTTAAAGATACTATATGACACTAAACTTCAATATATTGGGATAAATTTTAAATTTACCAGATTTATTCAAATCGTTACACTCTACGGAATTTGCATCTTTGATTTTATGGGGCCCAACAAAAGTGTACACTAGGTGGTGAGCGTACACCAGGTGGTGTTATTGTGGATCCCTGATTTTCAACGAATTTGTCAATTTAGGTATCTATTGGCTAATGCAAACATTTATATTGATAACTATGTGAGTCAATGGGGTTACAATATGGTCATTTACAGTTTCAACTCCAAAATCGTCAGCTAGATTCACGCGCGGGGGGGGGGGCATACTCAACATCAGGGTGGATGGGTGTCGCGGATATTTTTATACAATATCCTATCTTAATCCTACACCAGATGTAAAAAAAGTATCCTTTCTTAATCCCGTAAGGTGTTGAAAGGAGTGCTGCATTGGTTTATCCTGGTGCATTCTGGAGACCAACATTCCAATTTTAAACAAGTTTTAGCATATTCTTACTACCCACGAAATCCCCCCCCCCCCCCAAAGAACTTACTAATTATATCCTATATCTCCAGTCACTCAAATAATTGTTACCCCTATCTTAATCTAGCTGTGTACATTTTGGGGGGCTTTTCTAATCCTGGGAGTAATGAAAACAGGGCCTTTTCCGCGGCATATACCCAGTACAATCCTACATGGGAGTACCCCCTGCCCCCCCCCCCCCCCGATTCACGTCAAGCTTGGTGGTTATGCACCTTGGGTTGGTCCCTGCCAATTTGGTTGAAGTCTTAACTTGATAACGTGGAGATTAGTTGAGCTCGGACTTTGATGCTGGTGGTCACCTATGTGGAACAGATTTGCACAGTGCTTGAGTGACCTTGATTTTATTCACAAGATCACTTGCATGACTTTTACTGTTCACTTAATAGCTTACACGCTATTTGAGCCAGGACCCATTTCGGCTAGGACTTGACTACTGAGCCAGTACTTTGATATTTCTGCGTGACAGTTTTCAAGAAAAGTGACCTTCACCTAATTTCAAAGGGGACACATCCACTTCTTTTTTGCATGCAGGGTCACCTGAGCACAGGTCCGTCACAATTCTCTTGTTCTACTTTTTCATACCTAATATTACGTTTTAAGCAGTCTCTCTCCGTGCATGTACGATCAGGTATCAACATGCAGACGACTTCGAGATATCAGTGGCTGTGTCTTTGTATATGCGATCAATTGTTGAGACGTAGAGGTAAGTGTGTCAGTTACTATCTGCATAAACATGGTGGCAGGCACAAATTTAACAACCGTCGATATTGTAATACTTGTGCTGTATTTCGCTGCAGTGTTGGGTGTAGGATTTTGGGTAAGTGATCCTAACTATATTCAGTTCAGTTAAGGACAAGTTACTACAACCATGTATTAATGAAGTCTTACATGTTTCCTGACCATTGCACAGTGGATCAATACTTTTTGTTTCTCTCTAAAATCATAATAATAAGAAGGTGAGGATTAATAAAATGCAAAGCATACAAGGTCAACAACACAACTCAAGTTTTCATCCATTCCCCACATCGTACGCGAATGCTTATGGTCAATTTCATGATACGATATAAAGGTGACGTAACCTAAAAAGGCGTAATGAAGTTGAAACTTGCAGTTGGCTAGGACTTTTGAAATCACATTTAAGGCACATTACTGCTCACAGCCTGACAAGTAAGTGGCCCAAGATATATTTCATCTGACTGTATAATGTTAAGAATCCATTGTGGTTATTTAATTCAAGATGAATTGTCAAGATAATGTAAAACTAAGGCACGTAGAGGAAAACAGCGTAATGAAGCCCTTGGTTTAATCTTTATTGCAGTAAGGCACTGCCATGTGCTTTTATTCTATGTTACAATATACATGTAGAATAAAAGTCATAATTGTGACAAAAGGAAGTGCCTAATTCATAACTAAAGGTAAGAACGTCTTGATAGCCTGGAAACCCAAAACTAAAAAAGTCCTCTGAACCACAATAATACATCTTATCACTCGCTAATTTTAAAATGTCAATATTTAGGGTATTATGGTGATTTTTATTTCTCTCTCTGGGACCATGTCATATCACTTTACTGGATTTGGGGTTCGATGTTATGACACAAAAAATAAGGTCCCCGAGGCAGGTTATGTTTGCCCTGGAAAGTTGTAGAATCGATTTGTACAAACATGCGTGATATCCAATTTTTGTTGGGATACGATCGTTTAATGATCATATATGATAAAATATGCAACATACTTATAAATAAACAATATCTTGGCAAATGATCTTTAAGTTATAGAGAGTCAACGGACTTGACATGTGGTATTTTTGATGTGTATTAAAGAGAAGAATTAAAAAGTTAGAGAATTTTCCATTTGTGAATCAATATCCATAAGTGGAGGATGAAACTAATAAGGTAGCCTAATATCAGGCAAGAGTGTGGTCGGAAGGGTGTTTGAAGTTACGTTTCAGACATACCTTTCATACTTTTGCATCCACTATATTTGCATGAAACGTTTTCATATGTTTCAACAAAAATATTTTCTTAAAAAGAGTTCAATGTTGACAATGATAGTATGATAAAAATTATTACATTGTGTTTGACACCATCATGCTGTTTTTTCCTCACCATTTATAAAAACGTATTGCCTTCATTTTAGTGCAACAACACATTGTGACTGACTATTTAGCCTACGTGGCTTAAAATTACATTGATTTCATTATGTATGAGCCATACTTATTTAGTCCTTGTGGACCTTATTGGCTGTCGAAATTGTACATTTTACATTTTGGTTACACGTTTACAAGTGTAAAACAGGCTTTTTGGTTATCGCACATGTGCAGATCTCTAACAGTTTATTTTAAGTCACAGTAATGCTGAATTGTACCTATTTCATTGTACCAATTTGCAAAACAGATAAATCTCTTACGATGGAAATCACATTTTTATTATTACTGTGTGACAGTATTTTGCATGTGATGCTGCTTCACCTGAACGGTACATTGTCTGTGTGGGTGTTTGTTGTCGATGTATTGAAACAACAAACTTTAAATTTCAGTGTGAAAAAATGCACAGAAACGCAGTTCCATGCTTTACATATAGCAGTTTCAACTCGAAAACCAACACATGTCACCTTGTTGGTTAATACTTTTCTCTTTCTTTGAATTTTCATTTGAATGAAAGGATTTCCTTTTGTCTCGACAAGACATGTTTTGTGTGAGGTATATTGATCGATTCAGTGATTGCGAAGATAATTAGGGGATCACATGGTGATAGATATAGCTAACAAATAATGGATATATGTTTTAAACATCCGTTTGCCAGAACGGTACAAAATAGAAGCACATTCTTGACTTTCAAAAGCGCAAGCTTCCCGCCAGTGCATGTTACTTTTCATTCAAAGTTTTTGACAATATGGTTCAGTCCAGATTCTGTAAATATTTGGATCCCATACTAAGCAATGACACAGTTAAATTCCAGATCGGCGGAGTGGGTGTCGAGATGTTTGTATCCGAATCAACTCAAACAATAATCAACCAAGTACCTCGTATCGTTGATCGATTTTCAAGAGCAACTTGACCCTCTGATTTCTTTTGCAGGCCACATGTCGTGGTAATACTGCTACTTCTCAAGGCTATTTTCTGGCAGGCAAGAGTTCATCATGGGTTATCGTAAGTACCCTTTTGGTACTGCCGATGTGCTACGTCCAAGTGTTTGTTGCTTGCACGTGTCGTTTTTTTGGCTGCTTTATTAAGACCAATTATGATGTAATATATCATATTATATCCATAAACTATTTAACAACACTATCAGCATATTGTTGTAAAGCTTTGCAAAATATGCTCATTAAGTCTTGTGTAACTAAAGGTATGAAAGTTTCAGATATATACAACTGCAGTGTTTCTTAGTTACCTTTACCACCAAAGCATATAAATTGTTTCTTTAACCGCATTCCTTCTCCAGAATCACTTACAAAATTTAGGAATTGTAATACGGCACCTGCACGTTCATTTCACACCAAAAATGCTAGTCCTGTAGCTGTTTAACAACAATAGACATCCGCCGTGCTGCGTGTGTACCAATGGACACGCCAGCGTTGACACTAACATTTTTGGAATTGAAAAACCCTCCCTACTTTTAACATCATGATGATTTCAAGTTTAAAGGCTATATAGAGAATATAACTATTGCGTTTCTGAAAAAAAACCCATGTCGTTATAATAACAACAACAACAACAACAACAACAACAACAACAACAACAACAATAATAATAATAATAATAATAATAATAATAATAATAATAATGATAATAATAACAATGACAATGATGATGATGATGATAATAATAATAATGTGGCCTGTGGCTCTCCGCTTGTCTGCCGCGGTCCTGTGTCACTGTGTGACACACGATGCCCAGAGGAAAAAATATAGATGAGACGGGGGAAACCATGTTAATCCTTACCAGCTTGCACTGCCATGTTTTCCACGACCAGAGCTGAGGCAAAGGGTCCACTAACCACTCTCTCACAGCTTAGGGCGGCCCTGCTCCTGGGTGTATCCCCCTACACTCATCGCTTGTACTTTTTGAAAGGAAAAAAAAAACTGCCAAAAAAATAAAAAGACCCCTTCCCCTCACACACCCTATCCCCGCCTCCCAGGCTCAGGCATTTCCCATGGGAGCCCCCATGACAGCCCTAATAAGGGCTACCACCATTCCCTTCTCTCCCTGAGCTCTGGAATTTTAATTTAACCTGTTGTCTTCTAACTCTATCATTTCATTCCTTTTCTCCCAGAAAGCCACCTTTCAAACCTAAAACCCATGGTACACGTTCCTCTTCCTCTGAACACCGAACCAACATCTTCTAAACCCTTGTAAATGTAATCTTCCTTGCGCCACTTTTTGAAAAAATCTTCCCTTATCTCTCTATATGCGTCGCACCACAACAGCCAATTATCCACTGTCTCATCTGCCTCTTGTCTGCACATCTTACACTTTCCATTACTACCGTTTTTTTATGATTGATTACTCCTGCCCTACTTTTAAAAAGAAGCTTGGATCCCTTACCTCCATCCCAACACACACTTTTCTTTGGATCTCCTAATGCCTTGTATGCTTTTAATGTGATACATTCCGTCGTGTTTAATAAAGCTATCTGTCTAAATATACAGATACTTCCTTCTTGAGCTGTGCGGGTTAGACGGGCCAGCAGCTAATATGAAAGTGTCGTTTTAGTATGTTAGAAGCGGACTCTTCACGAATGGATATGATTCATATGTAGTTTCACGAATATATATTGTCCCACAAACCACTGCAATTGTTTTAATTCAAGTGAAATTTAATAAGTAAATTCCATATTTTGATACGTGTTGGGTGTTCTTTACGTGCATATAATTGTCTTAAAGTAAACGAGGACACTCAATCATACAGACTGTGGATAGTTTCTGACAATATTGACCAGAGTGAAGCACTTTTTGGTTATTACATGATTTTTGTTTAATCAAATGAATTATTATTGAATGTCTGTGTGGAAGTCAAGCATAAGCAAGAAAGAGACAGCCACATGCACTTTGCCTTTTTTAGTTGGCGTGATAGATACAAAAAAACAGGGTAACCGTCTGCTATTATCTATTTATGTATTGTTTTCTAACAAATCTTAATTACAGGTGGGAGCATCAACATTTTCCACAAACGTAGGAGCGCCTATGTTTGTTGGTCTGGCTGGGTCGGCAGCTGCCTCTGGTATATCGGTGGTCATGTTTGAATGGCATGTAAGCGCATAGAAAATACACAAATAAGTGAACTTTATGGCACCCTGCTAAATTGCTAAGGTCAGCCTCTGTCACAAGGTTTTACTCCATTAATACCTAAAGAAGTAGAACAAAGTAGGACTTGGACCCTGTCCTTCCTGGCTGAGAAACTAAAGAAATGAGTTTTATATGACATGGATAGTCATGTGACTAGTCTAATCATGCAAGAGGTACAACCTGGTAAGTTACAATATAAACATTCAATATTCAAGAGTTATTTACAGCCCATAAAATGGACAATGACTTTAAAGGTACACAACAGTCCAATCATTCCCGTGTACACGAATGCCCTTGTATTGCTGTTTCAGTGCACTGTCATTGGGATGCCATTAAGTGACACATTGTGTCGGAGGGTTTACTTGACAATTTTGGTGATTCTCGCGTTACCCATTTGGAACGGAGAGGGGGGGGGGGGGTTGAATAGAATAAAATTGAATCGAATAGAATCTACACCATAAAGTCACAGAAATATGGAAAACATTCAGCGGATCCACAATCATAAGGTCACAGGAATGCTCAGCTTTGACATTAGCGGGGACAAAGGTTCTGAGGAATCTTTTTTTTACAGATACTAGCCTTCACTACACGCTAGAAGTACATGTGGTCTTAACTATTCGCTTTGTGGTATTCGGTTTTACCACCTTTGTTAATTAAGTATTTGTTTGGCCAATTTGATGATTTAAATATTTCTTAAATATCAGTACTGGGATGTTGTAAGGTAGATGTGATCAAAGTTACTTCTGAGAACCTCATGGATGAAATTGTGGCTCAATATGTGGAGGTGTAAAGATGTTGACAGTTATGCTAATTTAAGGGCATTACAAATGTTCAATCTGGAATATATTCAGAACTATAGTGGATACAGATGCCCTTCCAGCTAATTTCTGTATGTCATAGACTATTGTATATCTGATGAATATTAAACACAAATTGCATCGTTTGATTGGACTAATTAGGGGCAATTAAAATTGTTAATAATTGATATTTTAAAAACAATAAATAGAGATCCTGTTTCTACCTCCACACCTATGATTTACCATTATCTACATTGTATCTAATGAATGATCAACGGAAAATGTATGATATTAAATCATGCTAATAAGGGCATTTCAAAATTTATATCTTGAATATATTCAAATGTATAATAGATAGAGATCTTCTTTGACACTCTATAGATATATCATTGACCACTGTGCCTATAGTGAATAGTGAACAAGACTTGTAGCATTTTCAATTGTGCTAATTCGTGTATTTCAAATTTTGGGTCTTGAATATCTTTAAAAAGTACAATAGGTAGAAATACCATTCAAATTTCTATTGTATGTGTTGACCATTTTGCATTAGATGAATATTGAGCAAAAGTTATACAATTGTAATAATGAAAGCTATTTTGCAATTTAAAATTTGGAATATCCCCGAACGTATAGTAGACAGAAATCATGGCATTTAAACTAGCACTTAAGTGTGCTTTTTAGATATGCTGACAGATTCTGTTTCCTCTCGCAAAGGAATATCGTTGGACATTTCACCGTCTTTTGATTTTAATCCAAAAATGTAGTCTCTTCACTTTTGCAGTCCTGTAGCTTTCATATGAATCAGTTTATGGAAGATCACTGAGACTTGATCAAGGCTCAAAAGATTCATGATGAAAATTGTTACAAATAGTACCAGCGATATATCCATATCGAGATCGGAATTTGTTGTAGCTCTCTATTTTTTTTATCAGCTATCGGGATTTACAAGTTACCAAGTCCATTGGCCACCATTTTTAATTCTAACAGTTTCAGTTATTTCTTCCTTTTGTATTAGAACCGGAACTTTCAAATGTTCTCATATGATACCGAGCATATATTCCTACCAAAGTTAGAGGCAATATCGAACGGCAAAATTTTATGTTTTAGTTAATACATTTTTAGAGGAATTTAATGTAGTACTTAGTTCTGTAAAGTTACGACAGTGGTTAGATAACTTAAAGTAATTGTGTTGCGTCTCTATGCCAGAATTTAGGATTGAGCGCTGTTATTTAATAGGTGTGGGAAAAAATTGAGATGCTCTTTTGGCATGTTGAGGAAAATGATAATTTCATGTGAATCTATTCCCTTCAAATTACATGAAGTGTGTATACTTTAAGTATAATTAGAATACAATTAGATGTACTAAGTGCAAAGAACATCAGCTTTCTTCATATATGTTTTGAAGGCTATCTTCATGTTAATAGCCCTTGGTTGGTTATTCCTGCCTGTGTACAGGGCCTGTGGGGTAAGTTTTGTTGATAATTGCGATGTAGATAAAAACTGAAACAGTAAATCAAAGCCAGACTTAAACTCCCCATGATTAATGCTTTTGCGTAATTAAGTGAAAAAACGAAAGAACCAAAATTTGCTGTCAGATCAATTAAAGTATCAAAGTTAATTTGTGATACAGATTCTGAATAATTATTTTTCCTCTGTGGCACACAAATTATACTCATAACTAAAGCCGTGATTCCGTAAGTACGAACACCTCAAGATAGCATGGGCATGTGTTCATATTTGTACAGGTCTTTCAATTTTGAAATGTTTCTGCGTGGGACCAATAACTGCAAAATGTTCCAATCTAATAAATTCAGAGAATCTAAATGTCCTCACTGACTTATTAACCTAATCGGCATCTTGTCATATTATCAATTGACGAAAATGCAAATTTTGAATATTTTCATTCACCACCAACTGGTTTAATTTTCCCGCATTTGATAATTATTTTTGGTGTTTTAGTGTTACACCATGCCTCAATATCTGAAGCTACGTTACGGCGGCAATAGAATTAGAATGATCCTGGCTGTTATTCACACATTTCTGACAATAATAGCGCAAATATCGGTGAGATCAATTTTTATTTATGTAATAGCACATTCTATAAACCAAGACGCGTTTTGTTCTATAAAGTTAGATTATCGCTCATTAAGCAATCACGTAGTTCTTGCCTGAGCAATGGTTCCATTTGTCACAAACATACTGGTCTTTCAAGATTTCTAGTCATATACCATAGGTAATATGATGAGATACAAAAAAAAAAAAAAAAAAAAAATAGAATTGCACAGTGGTCTGTAAAGAGGATGTGGCTGTCACTATATATCTATTGCTCGGTGGCGTCAGTTAGTCTGTTTGAATAAATTTGTTTAGATAAGAGCTGTTTGCATATAAAGGCGAATATTGTAAGTTACAATTTTATATCATCGGTAAAACATACTAAAATAGAATAAAATTGGAGTATAAATTCTGAAAAAATCTGACCCAAGTAGGCAAAAATTCTTTAGTTGCATCTGAAGACATAGACAGTTACTGAAACATACGATAACAGACAGGGTAGTTGGCAACTTTTGTAAGTAAGCTGGAACATGTAAATTGTGTTGCTCCTTGCCCTACAAACCAAGATTTTGAAGGTTTTGTGAAAACATCGTTCTCTGATTTTTACTGTACTTTGAATTGTACAAGAACCTTATTTCGGAACTTAAAGTTAAGACAAACGCAGTTAATCTTGCACGTGGCTCAGCGTAAATGTTAAAAAAAACAGCAATAACTTTGCATTCAAAGAGGTATTAGCAAATTGAAAAAGAATTTTATGCTTGTCCCATGGTTTTTACTGTCAACGCCTGGCATTACGATCATGAGTATGACGATACTACCAATCGTTAATCAATAAGTTATTAAATGTTTTTTGTTGTTGTTTCCTTAGGGTCAAATGTACGCCGGTGCCTTATTCATACGAGTAATATTCAAATGGGATTTATATCTCTCCATTGTATTGATTCTTGGAATCACTGCCTTATACACAATAATTGGCAAGTTTTCATCACATGATGAATTATAATTTATTATTATTCATATATAAGGTACTACCTACACACTAGCACCATATTAAAGGGCTGCACGTGAAATTTGCACTTATTTTGCGGGCATAAATGGCGAGGATGACTATATACAGGACCTATATTTACATTGTATAATGCATTAAATGATAAATGGCTTGGGAAATAGTACAAATGAATAACACTAGTAATAATGTTCGTTTTTATGGCATTGGAATCATTGTACGTTCCTTGGTATTCGACTTGGGGTCCTCCAGTGATCATTTGCACCCACAGCTTCGCGTCGGCGCAAATTACCACTGTCGGGCAGCAAATCGAATACCCCGGGCTACAAATGATCCCAATGCTCGCAAAACTAACATTATTGTTATATTTTTGAAAGACTGAAAGGTATTATAATTAGACATTTTATTGTCCATACAGTTAAACATGAATGCAAATTAGAGAAAAGAAGATTAAACGAAACTGTTTATTCTGGTTTTGGAATGCTGAATACTAAAATTTGCATCTTACATCCATCTTTGTTTTATATTTTGACAATGGCATTCAATTAAGTAACCTTTCAAGGGCAAATAATAAGATGTGTGCATTGTCATATTCTCTTTTTATCAATGTAGCAAAATAACTTCAAAATGGATGGATGTTTTATTTATTTATTTGTTATAGTAACTTGTGTATTTCCATTATATGGTCAAGGAGCCTGCACAAAACTCATCTACTTAATATCCAGTGAATTGAAAGCACCCAGCTTACTGGGGCTTATAATTCACTTCGTAAACAGATACTTACATTTCACAGAAAACACAAATTCAGGTTTTTTCTTATACATCACCTGTGATCTCCTGAGCAAAGTATCTTTATAGTGCTGGCTTGTTAGTTTATTTTCATGTGATCATAGGTTTGTAAATTTCTCGATATCCTTTTTTTTGCTAATAATTGTTTTTTTTTTTTGTAACGACCCTCTTATACATCATATTCATAAAATACATATATACAATTTTGCGACTTACAATTTCATATATCTCATCTTCAGTTTCTTGAAAGTTACATAATTTATATAATCTATTTTCTAATCGAATAGCTCTAAACCTGACAGTATACGTAAGCCTATTCTTCACTGTGCCGATAGTGACTGCTTCATTCACAATGTATAATTTGCAACATAGTCTTCTATTAAAATATACATAATTTCTTTACTTGGGCTTTGTTAACAACCCATTTTTCCCATTCTGTTCCCATAATTTGATATAGTTTTAGTCATACCTATTTACCGTATCCATTTTTTTTTTCAAATATATTTTTCATCTCCATATACCAGTTATTTTTCTTTAGTATCCTATCGTGTTCAAGACAAGTCTGGTCACTCTCGTTGCTTCCATTTGTATCAAACAATTCCAGTAGTATTGCTAAGATTGACTCCAAGGAAGTATCGCTTGGTGTGTCCCTCTGCATACGAAGATGTATAATATGTACGTTCGATACCTCGTGAAACCGATAAAAACAGCTTATATTTATTTACTTTTTTAAGGTTAATGTTTCAATTTTGATTTTATCTTTAAATTTGAAGGAGGTTTAACCGCCGTAATGTGGACAGACACCATCCAAACAGCAATTCTTGTGGTTGGATCATTCATTGTAGCAATATTTGGTAAGTCCTGTTTCCCATTGTTAAGTTCTTTGATTTATGTCTGCTGTTTTGGAACTGTCATAATTGATATGATATTGTTTTTCATGTTTTCGCTCAAAACAGAAACCTTTCATTGGTTCTTCAATTCACATTGCACGATGAAGATAGGGAATAACTCCTAGTACGAGACGTTCATATTGACTATGATCCTGAGCTGCCACCTAGGCTGCAGCAAGAAATTTGACAGGAAGAAGGGCACATCCATGTATTAAGCAAGGCCAAATGAGCTTCTATGATAAAATTAACAGCGCGAGAAAGGAAAACGCTTAAGAAAAGTAAGCCTCTAAAGCTTCAAAACAGATAAGATGCTAAACATATTTAGAAATCTTCATTTGTTTGGTGAAAAAAGTGTTATTTCCGGATGGTTAAGTAACAACCGGGATAAGTGCTGAAACATAGTTCTGCTGCCTTGCAACTGAGGCCTACATTTAATATTGATAAATTGGAACGTCTCCTATTCCACCGTATCCTTTTATCTGAAGATATATTAATAGGCTTTGTAATAATTGTTGGCAGGCCTGATAAAAGTGGGCGGTTGGGAGGCCATTGCTGCTAGATATCCCTATGCGGCAGCTAACTACACCTTCGTTGACCAAGCTCTGTATAACAACATGTCCTGCGGCTTCCCCCCGGATGACGCTTTCCATATCTTCAGGGGTTTGCACAGTAGCTTTCCATGGCCAGGGATGATCGTGGGTTTGACGATTTTGGCAACGAATGCTTGGTGTACAGATCAAGTAAGTGTCGATGCACATTATGTTAAATGCAAAAGTAAATCACGGCATATATGGCGAATATACCGAGTCGAAGTTTATATATGACACACACACACACACACACACACACACACACACACACACACACACACACACATACACACACCCACACAGACTACTAAGGAAAACACATTTACATGAAATGCACGCCTCTATTAAAAAAAATCACGATCAACCCAATAAAAGAATCAACATAAACCAAGACCGATACACAACCAATTTGTGCAGTAAGGGTTGCTTCAATCCAGGTCATGGGGAAGAACAGTCTGAAGTTGAATGGCCATAAATATATGCGCTATTGAACATATTGAATGGATGGATATCTCAGTCACTCATCCATTGTGGCTCACTCACTCACTCACTCACTCACTCACTCACTCACTCACTCGCGCATTTATCCATGAGGTCAATGTGCACCTGTAGCAAAATTTAGTGTTTTCATTTATCTGAATTATAAATTAGATGTCCCATCATATGTTGTCTGCTTTGTGTTCGTGTGTCTGTCATATATTGTATGTCTTCTCAGAAATCGTTAGTTAGATCCTCTTCAATCTTGGTAGTGAGTGTCGATGGACTTACGCTAACATATATTGAATTGTACAATAGCTGTACTCCGATAATTCAAGTTTTATGATTGACAACAGCATTTTTGTCCCGGAAATGCTCGGCTAACTGATTATGTATATCAAAAGAAACATTTCTGGGCATCACTAGCTCTTATTTATGGATCATGTGATGATGGGATATTTTTTGTTTAGGTTTTCACTTGTTTTTGTAATATGTGTCCCCTTCTGTAAAGCTAGTGGCTGGCTTTCTTTTTTTATGATGGGTGAATATGCATTCACTAGATGTTGTTCTTATTAGTTCAGATTTTAGTGATTCTGTTTAACATTGACACTCACACACACACACATATATATTCAAATATAAATTTATATGGATGGATAGACAGATAGATAGATAGAAAGACAGACAGACAGACAGACAGGTAGATAGATAGATAGATAGATAGATAGATAGATAGATAGATAGATAGATAGATACATACGTACATACATACATACATACATACATACATACATACATACATACATACATGAAGGAATGCTGTTCGGTGCAAATATACTTGTGTAGTTGGCAGGATCTTCGTCAAACTGGCAGGGATGTATCTCCGCTAAAAACTGTACCAAGGTCGGGTTTTATGAAGATTTTTCAGCACTTTGAGAACTATTTTTCTAGGGATTTTATTTTGCGCATGATGATGGAAAAGAGTAAACGTGTAATTGCATATACATGGACTGAGCTTAAAGCAAAGGTTGCCTTTAGGGTATTTAGACTTTCAGATGATAACTGTTGGAATTTTCTATTTGAGAACTTGCACCTAATAATGGGGGCCAATAAAGGCTGAGTTGAGATTTTATAGGGGTGATCTTTACCTAATGTCTAGGGTCGGAGTATAATTTTGATGATTTGTTCTTTGGTTAATGAATTACCAATAATTTCAGGTACGGCATCGGTATTGTACTAATGGCCGTCCAGTTTTAAGATTATGTTTGAGTTGCCCAAAGGTGACGTTAGCCCAATGGTCAAGGTCACATAGTGTTCGGGTAGTTTAGTTTCTGACAGATAGCTCGAGATGTATCCCAGTCAGATGTTGATAGAAGGGGGTAAGGGGGGGGGGGGTCAGTACGCTGGTACAGGTAATTATTTTTCTAGAGTACGAAGTACGGAAATTAAAAATCTTTCAAAATTTTGGATAGTACGAAGTACGTAAAATAAGAGGGCTTCCAGTACACCAGTACGGAAAATAAAAAGCCCCAGTACGCCAGTACAGGAAACCCCTTTCCCACCCTCTTGATATAGCAACTTCCGATGGACATTCACATGGGCTGGTTTGAATAGCATATGAGTAACCTTGCCGTCATTCCAATGTCAGAGGGCAATATCACAAGGTGATTTTTGTTTCTATTGTTTTTTTCGTCCATTTTGGATATATAGTGGAGTATCGTTTTAGTTGGTAATTACGTGTATTAAGATAAACCGTCATTAATGGTAGCTTAAACCACCGAGCACAAGATCAGCTGTGCATGGTCCTCATTTTTATGCATGTATAACGTTTTCAAGCAAGACATTTGGAGATTATAAATGTACCAACCCAGTCTTAACTTAGGTAGAGAAATCCAAAACAGATACACACTGAGATCGCATTTCAAGAGTATTAATAGTCTGAATTGTGTGCATTAATAGGAATTGAACTGAACCAATAAAAGATCTCTGTATCTCTCTCTCTCTCTCTCTCTCTCTCTCTCTCTCTCTCTGTCTCTCTGTCTCTCTCTCTCTCTAGCTATCGCCGTGTCGTTACCTTATACAGCTTCACAGACTATAGGAGCAAGATCTGTTTGGCAATAGATTATCACATTTTGCTTTGGCTTTGTTATGTGTCCTCAAAAGGGCTTTGTTCGTATCTTCTGTGATGTAATACATGGTCATTCCTTGTGCTTGTAATTGTATATGTTTGCATTTACAACTGTATGTCTCTTGCAACCCGACTATCAACAATATCACACCCCAAAGCTCAAGTAACTTTGAAACTGAGGAAAGAATGAAAAGTTTGATATTTCCGTCTTAGATGAACGGATAAGTGAAATGAGGTGCATCATTACAAACACAAGAAGAAAATTACAGAAAACAACCAAACAACCAACAGATCCTTCTGACAAATGCAGAAGTTGTTTAGTGCCTGCAAGAGATGTGTGATAAATATGCTTTGCACCTGCTGATAAAGCATCCAATATTATTGCCATATGCACACAATTTTATTATAAGGTTCTCATTAACGAATTAGATCCATTGACAAAAGTGAATCGTTTGGGTGTTACTTTGAATAAACGTCAACAGTTTTTATCTTCATTAAGCCTGAATTTTTCTGATGTACGTGGCCATTTACCCAACATTTACCCAACATTTACCCAACATTTACCCACTTCCCAGACTACATGAAATCCTTATAACTTCCAATTCATATCAGGTACCAAATTTTGCTCTACTTAAGAACTGTCAGTTTTGTTGTCTGAAGATTTAAAGAAGTTACAAGAATGTCGGTTTTATTACTGTGGTCACATAGAAGCATCTTCTGGTATTATTACGTTTTGGATTTTATCGAATTCGATCATATTTATACAGATGCACGTTTTGGTAATGATATGACGGATGACCCCCGTGCATTTGAATATGATCAGTTTATTGTTTGTTTGATCGAAGTTTTTGATTGATAATATACATGTTAGTTTTACATCTTCAGACAGAGAATAGGTATTTCAGTGGGTACCAATTGTGCACCTCCTTTGGCCAATTTGTATTTATCTTACTATGCGTGTAAGTTTTTGGTAAAGCTGCCAAAAAAGACAAGAAATTTAATGTTAAATGTTTTAAGTTAACATTTAGATATATTGGTGATCCATTGAGCATCAATAGCAAATACTTTCGCGAATATATTTCACATATATACCCTGATAATTTGGAATTGAAGGAAACTATACAGAATGACATGGAATGCTCGTTCCCAGATATATAATGACGTATGATCAAAATCCAGAATTAAAGATTATATTACATGTACATGAGAAACGTGATGATTTTGAATTTAACATAGTAAATTACCTTTACATAGGTTTTAAATTTCAACTTGGGCCAGCTTATGGTGTCTATATGTCAAGGTCAATTGTTTTACTGGAGTTTTTATCAATGTGGACAACTCTGACTGTTGACATTTACTTAAAAAAAAAAAAAAACGTGTGAAACAAGGATTTTCAAACATGAAGTTTGAACGATAATTTTTCGCTTCTCTGGGTAGAAGTCAAAATTTATTATATAGCTATCACATAGACTTTAGGTGTTATGTAAAAGATGTAGTAAACATGTAAACTTAACAGTTGTAGCTGACATTTTATACAATGCGTGTATGAAGCACGGCATTTCTTAAATTTAAAAGTTGCTAGCATTAAATTGATTTAAACTACTACTACTACTACTACTAACTTTAGTTGGTACCTGTCTCAAGTCAGGGGAGTGATATTCTCCATACTGTATTCATATTCATTTACCAATATAAAAATGATATTAAAGATTTTGATGGCTACCTTGGACGTCCGGATTTAAACTTTGCTTCTTGAGGAGTTTTGATTTTGGATGGTTCATGTTTGCTGGGATTATCAGAGGAGCAGTTTTCTGGCATTGTTGATAACTATTAACCACTTCCATTTTTCGTAACAGTCATTATTTTATATTGCCGCATGACATCTTATCATCTCAAGATATTCCGTGAATAGTGTACTGCTTTGTGGATATCCAAGTATTGCTTTTTGTAGCTGGGGATGTTTATGTTGATGGGCTTGTCAACATTTGATTTGGACGGCTATCACAACTTGAACTGATTTGAGAACTACTATATGTTTGCTCTCCCTCTCATATATATATATATATATATATATATATATATATATATATATATATATATATATATATATATATATATGATGAATGTACGTATGTGTTTGCATTGAAGCACATGAAATGTGAAATGTTAAGTGTGTCATTACAGGCCTAGCCCACTTACCACATCATATGCATTTGCACAGAGACTTTCCTTCCTCTCCCCCCCTCTCTCTCTGTGTCTGTCTGTCTGTATATTTACATATATATATATGTCTTTCGTGTCGATTTCAGCTTTGTGTTCAGAGATCACTCTCAGCCAAAAGTATTACACATGGAAAGGCAGGTGTTATTCTGGCTGGCTACCTTAAGATTTTACCGTTCTTGTTTTTCATAATTCCTGGAATGATTAGTAGAATTCTCTACCCAGGTAAGATAGCCATATGTTGAAAACACCATGCCTCTTGTGTATGTCTCCGTCTGTGGAAGCATATATACGCGCTTTCAAATCTTAAGTACTTGCTGGTCGAATAATGTTAATAATCTTAATTTTGATTTCCGGGAACACAAAAAATTGTTGTAAAATAAACGTGAACATTATAAAACATGAAAGAATCAAAGGCAATTTTGAGATTATATAAGTATATTTATCTGTAGACGATAATACAGAATAAGCTTTGAACCGAAGTCAGTTTGCTCAAGTATGGAATGTTGGAAGCAACTGTACATACATGTACCTCGGGAACAATAGCGTTACCGCAACGTTGCATTATCTCATGGTAACTTTAATGAGGATAATGTACGCTCCAAAACATTATCTCTCTTTCAGTGTATTTTTGAAGTGAACTCCCCCCCTACTATGTATTTTTGCCCACTTACTTGCTCAGTTCATGGTACATGGATATATAAACTGTGACACTATTGTTGCCAGCAGTGGAAGTAGCCTTCTTTAACTGCCGCTATACTCCCTCTTCCTACCATACTCGACAGGAGGACAGAGTAGTTGACTCTCTTCGCTATCTCATACCTCATGCAAATTTTGAAAAAAAGTGGCTGATGAACACATCCTCACTGTTTTACTCACTAGATAATTTTGCTTTCTTAACTCTATCTTGATATATGCTCGACACTATTTACATGTCACATATTTTAACGCTTGATGGCTAAATTTTTCAATTTAGGTAATTTTCATGAATCTTTCTTTAATTTTTCACACTATCCCTCTGTAAGCTATCTCGGAGTTTTGACTGTACGGTTCAGGTTTCCTTGCTCAAGAGTGATGGGACACCCCATTCTGTCTCGTCTCACTTGGGCCCCAGATATTAAAGTGTGTGTGTCAGCACACACTTTTCTGTTTTTCTAGGAATTCTTTCTTTCTTTCTTTCTTTCTTTCTTTCTTTCTTTCTTTCTTTCTTTCTTTCTTTCTTTCTTTCTTTCTTTCTTTCTTTCTTTCTTTCTTTACAGGCAAATTTGTCCGACATTTCATTTGAAAAGTATTATATGTAGAAACTCCAAACTTGGCACAATTATACTTCTATAGATAAAGTCTGGCCTTTTTATAATGAGAGGTCATGCTTTTCAAAATTATGCAAATGAGGGCTAATTAAAGTTTTAAATCTTCAATATCTCATCTACTGTAGTAGATGTGGTTCCCAGTGTATAGGAGTTTGATCAAAGCGAGGTACAGGTCATCACAAAGGTCAAGGTCATGTCAAGGTCAAAGGTCTTGTCAAGGTCAAAGTTCAATTTTAAGCCAAAATGTCATTTTGAGGTCAAGGTTCACTTCAGGTAGAGGACATCTCAAGGTCAAAGGTCATTTCAAGGTCAAAGGCCACTTTCCATGGTAACTTTCTTCTAGCCATAACTTGGTCAATTTTTATCCAATTTTGATCATGTTGGGCTCAAATGGCAGCTATGGTAACACTACACATTTTGAGTTTTACATGTGACCTCTCAAGGTCAAAGGTCAAGGTCATTTGGATGTTTGAAAGTTTTATCCAGTCATAACTTGGCCAATTTCCATCCAATTCTAATCAAGTTGGACTCAAATTGTAGCTATCACAACACTGCACATTTTTATAAGAACATGTTACCTCGAAAGGGCAAAGGTCAAGATCATTTGGCCCTTTGAAAGTTTCATCTTGCCACAACTTGGTCAATTTTCATCCGATTTGGTTCATGTTGGGTTTACATTTTGGGTATTGTAACACTGCACAATCTAGATGTGACCAGCTTCTACTAAGGGGTTGTTGAACATTGCGCAGCTAAGGAATTAAAAATAAAAGTTGTAGCAATTTAAATTATGCTAAATAGCACCATTAGAGATTTAAAATCTTGAATAACTTCAAAGCTATAGTAAATAGAGATGCCATTCCAACTTGTACTCCTGTGTTATGGAAAAGTTGTACATTACCACACCAATATGCTTTGAAGACACACACACTGATTTGCTATGCAGCAAATCATCTTTTCTAGTTTTTCTTTTTCTTTTTGGTTTGTGTGTATTGTGTAAATGTATTTATTTGTGAATTCTCCCCGGTCTCGGAGATATTTATTATTAAAAAAAAAAAAAAAAAAAATGAACAGACTTACTGGCGCCGGCTCCCGCTGCCTGTCTCGGCATTGCGGCTGCTCCGGTAGGGCGGCTGGTGAGGGTCCCGGTCGACTGACCATGGCTGTCGCAGTCGCCTTGACTGTCAGGGGTCGAGTTCGGCAGCACCCAGGGTTGCTCTGCTCCAAATGTACTGATGTTTTTATTGTGTCTGTGAATTTTCAGTTCTTTGGTTTGTCGAGTTTGTAAATGGTATATTTGATTTTGATATCTTCTGAATTCCCTTATATTCTTTATTATGATGAGCCATATCATTTTACATTTTTCGTGTGTCCAGTATGTCTCGATGTATGCTATTATTTCGATGTATCTTTTATTTTCTCGCTTCCGGGGGTTTAATAGAATGATAATTCAACTCTCTTTCACACAGGAGTGCAGACCAGCATGTATCTAGATATATACATAAAACGCAATATTTACACATAGGTACAAGTGTAACAAAGGATAAGATGCAGTAATTCAATAAAAGGTAAAAAGAGCATCCGAGTAAAGTAAATCCGGAAGACGTAAGTAAAATATACAGGGTTCAACTGAAATAAAATCGTGTACATGTATTTTTCAAGTAATCCTGTTACTTGATGGGTGATTTTAATATTAATTTGCTAAACAATGAAACTCATTTAAGAAGCTCATCTTTTTTGGACCTTATGTTTTCAAACTTTTATTTGTCATCCATAAATAGACCCACCCGCGTAACAGACAACACCGCTACTCTTATTGATAATATTTTCAGCAACATATCCGACTCTGAAAACATTCCTATCAATGGTATATTATACACAGACATCTCAGACCATTTCCTCATTTTCCGTATATGTGTTAAAAAATTAAATGTAACTAAACCTCTACCTCATTTCAAACAAATTATAAACGATAAAACTCTAAATGATCTAAAAGTCTGTCTTGGCTCACATAACTGGGACTCTGTTATGTTACGTCATGATCCAAATGAAGCTTTTTTCAGTATTTTGAAAGATTTTCAACATCATTATACAAAAGCAATTCCTGTCAGAGCTTTTTCATCTGCATATAAATTGAGAAAACCATGGCTTACAGAAGGCTTGCTAAATTCAATAAAAAGGAAAAGCAAATTGTATCAAAAAAGAAACAAAAATACATCAAAATACACCTCTTATCGAAACCGTCTGACGCATCTTTTGCGAATCGCAGAAAGGCGTTATTATAGTAATATTTTTGAACAAAATAAACAAAACTTGTCTCAAGTGTGGAAAGTTATAAATGGGATCATAAATAAACATAAAATGACTACAAAAACCAGCAGATTTAAGCACAATAATAAAATTTTAACAGAAGAAAAAGATATAGCAAACCAATTTAACCTGTACTTCACAACCGTTGGTTCCAATCTTGCCAAAAATATCCGAGATGTAGGAATCAAACCTGAATTTTTCTTGCAGGCCCAGTATATTAATTCTTTCTTTTTTTCACCTGTCACTGATAATGATATTCAGATATTGATAAATTCATTGAGAGATTCTAGTCCTGGTTGTGACGATATAAAACCTAAAGTCGTCAAATATGTGTCAACTGAAATAATTACGTCCTTAACTCATATTATCAATGTATCTTTAGAAACTGGTATTTTTCCTAATGATTTGAGAATTGCAAAAATTCTTCCATTGTTTAAAAAAGGTGACCGCGAATTTTTTCAAATTATAGACCTATTTCTTTACTTACATGTTTTTCAAAATTGTTTGAAAAAGTAGCATACAATCAACTTCTATCATATTTAGATAAATTAGATATATTATATCAATTTCAATTTGGTTTTTGCAAGGAATATAACACTGACCTAGCAGTAAGTTTCTTATCAAACAGGATAGCAGAAGCCCTTGAGAAACAAGAACATTCCATAGGTATTTTTCTTGACCTTTCAAAAGCTTTCGATACTGTTGGTCATAATATATTATTAAACAAGCTAAATTCATATGGTATCAGAGGAGTGCCACTTCATTGGTTCTCATCATATTTATCAGAGCGTCAGCAATATGTTCATTATCAAAACACAAAGTCTAATTTGTTAACAATAACACATGGTGTCCCTCAAGGATCAATATTGGGTCCGTTATTGTTCCTTTTATACGTAAATGATTTATTTGTAGCATGTCCAGAATGTTTGTGTCTACTATTTGCAGATGACACTAGTTTATTTTTCTCTGATAAAAATTTTGAACACTTATTACAAAATGCTAACCAAACCTTAGTTGTGGTTTCCAAATGGTTTCAGGTTAATAAGCTTTCTGTCAATGTGGAGAAAACCAATTATATGGTGTATCATTTAAGAAAGAAAAATTATGGTAATTTTGAAATTTCAATCAATGATTCTATGATTCAGCAGGTAACAAAAGTAAAGTTCTTAGGCATATGGATGGACGACCATTTAAACTTGAAATCTCATATAGCACATATATATCTGGAAAAATCAGCAAAGTAATTGGGATTTTGAAAAAGGTGAAACAAAGTATGGGTACTACTATTTTAAGGAATTTATACTATGCTTTAATTTATCCATATTTTACTTACTGTAATATCACATGGGCTGCTAATTATAGGTCAAATTTGGATTGTTTAGTTAAACTTCAGAAAAGAATTGTACGTATAATATCAAATTCCAGCTGCAATGAGCATACTGTGCAAATTTTCTATGATCTACATATTATGAAATTCGAATCAATACACAAATTTGTTATTGGTGTGTTTATGTATAAAACTATTAATAATCTTATCCCAAATTTTATACGGGATTTATTTGTTGAAAATCAGAATATCCATGATTATAATACCAGACAGAAATATAATGTTCATATTTTCAATTACCGTACCAATAAATCAATTTTTTTCTATTAAATTTAATGCACCAATTGTATGGAATGAAATTCCACATCACATAAGACAAGCACCATCCCTTCATATCTTTAAAAGAAAACTTAAAAACATTCTAAAGATGTAAGTTATTCTATCATATTATTTATGAAAGAATATCATCAACCCTTCTCCTTTGTACACTTTGCACTAATATTTTGTCATTAACGTAAACATGTTTATGAAGTGTGAAGTATCTGAAGTGATTATGTTGATTATTGTATAAGTTAGAAATACCAGAAGTGTCTGTACTTATACTATTGCAAATGTTTATTTTGTATCTTGAGTTTTCATGGCCGAGGGGCATATAAGCCCATCAAGGTTTCTACCCTCAAATTTCATTTGCTGTATAGTTTGAATGATGTATTTATGAAAATAAACTTCAACTTCAAACTTCAACTTCAACTTCAAGTTTGGAGGTGTTCAGTTCTCCTAGCAAAGTCGGGAACTGAGTCCCAGATAATAGCACTGTACGCGAAAGACGATTTGAAAACGTCACGATTTACTGTTGGTGGTAAAACATCCAACGTTGCAGTGCTTCTGATATCGTAAGTATTACATACACACGTATTCCTTGTCGAATTATGTTACCATTTCAGATGAAGTTGCCTGTGCCAATCCCGATAAATGCAGAGCAATCTGTAGCAATCCTAGTGGCTGCACTAATATAGCATACCCCTTACTCGTCATTAGAATCCTTCCCACTGGTAAGTAACATAGCTTAGCTAAAAGACAGAAAGAAAAAAACTGTGTACTGAATTCACATTGTATATCGTTTCTTTTTTATTTAAAATAACAGTTCGGCTCAGCTGACACATGTTTCTTTTTAACAGATGGAAAAAATGTGTACTATTTGATGCAATTGTCACAGTAATTTAAATGCTGGAACGTAACAAAACGATAAAATTGTAATCACATTACATTTCTCTTAGTTGTACAATAAAGATTCTCTTCATTTAAGCTTCGACATCATTTGTGGTCTGACGTACAGGTATTACAAAGTAAACACGCACAGTTTGTTTTGGTACCGGACCTGGTTGGATGTGTGTTTGCAGGAGTGAGAGGCGTCATGCTGGCAGCGTTACTGGCCGCTTTGATGAGTTCATTGACGTCTATGTTCAACAGCTCCAGTACTGTGTTCGCCATGGACATCTGGCAAAGGATTCGTAACAGAGCCAAAGAGACCGAGTTAATGGTAGTGGGCCGCGTCTTCACTCTCTTTCTTGCAGCTGTCAGCGTGGCCTGGTTGCCAATTCTTGAAGCGCTCCAAGGTTCAGAGTTTTGGAACTACTTTCAGTCTATTGCGTCATATACGCTGCCGCCAATAGTTATGACATTTTTACTAGGTATCTTCTGGAAGCGGACGACAGAGCAGGTGTCAAATGGTTTTATTCATAGATCAAAAACATTTTTCGCTTTCTCCTTCCTGCCTGACTGAAATGAAAGAAAGAACGGTTATGTATGCCACAGAGTGAGCGAGAGAGAGAGAGAGAGAAAGAGAGTTAGACAGAGAGAGAGAAAGAGAGAGAGAGAGAGAAACAGAGAGAGAGAGAGAGAGAGAGAGAGAGAGAGAGAGAGAGAGAGAGAGAGAGAGAGAGAGAGAGGAGAGAGAGAGAGAGATGTTTGGAATAAATACTAACCATATCTCCCAAGCTCATCCAATGTCCAAGATACTGTTTATGTACTCATTTTGCAAGTACCATCACCCATTATCATAAAGTGATTGTATTTTCACTCAATGATTGGGTTTTGTGTCTACAAATGAATCGTAAATCTGTTACAAAGTACAACGTCCTACAGCAAGTATAAGCTCCTAACCAAGAACTCAAAATGGCGTCCAGTGACATGACATGGTCTAAACGTGCAGTGATGATTAAATTATAAGGCCCCATTCATAGACATTTGCAAATTAAGGTAGATCTCGATGCGACATGCACAGATGACATTTCTTCATTACAAATACGGCCCCCATAAAAGTGTGTCGCCTGGCCTGATTGAGCAAACTTTGATCGTTTATCAGCTCAAGATTGATATGTACACAAATAATTTATTTGGCCTCTTTTCCATTCTATTCCACCACGCATCAAAGAACTCTCAAAACACAATTTCATGCTTAAGAAGCTTATTATTCTGTTCCTCTCAACTTGAGTAGAATATTAATTACCTACCGCTGTTTTTGATGTAGTGTGGTTCATCAGGATTCATTTTGTAGCAAATACAGTCCTCATGTTTCGCATTTGAGGCTATCGAATGGCATTTCTGGCTACGGAATTATAAATTTCTGACATTATTATTATCATTATTATTACTATTATTAATATTGTTGTTACTACTATTATTATCATTACATTTTCACCATGGAATCCCAGTACACATGGGATCAAATCGCTTCAAAAGCTTAAACTTCAGTTGCAAATAGAATTATATTTTGTGGAATTCTCATATTTGTATACTAGTAGTCCTGTTCATCGAAGGCACAAATCCGTAAATAAACCAGATGTACTGGTGTCTTTTCTCCCATTACAGAGCTTCTCACTAGAAAACAAAGTCCCTTTTGAGGCTGCCTTATTACGTCTGTTGTAACTTCAAACCCAAAGTTTATTTGAAATGATTTTAAGCAAAAATAAAAGTTGTTGGCACAAATTGTACGGAGAAAAGAGGACGGGTCGTAAATGTGTTGAACAATATCATCACGTACTAGAAGCACCGTACTAGAATTGGAGATTTGCATCTTGTAATGTGACATAAGGGGTGTGACTGGTGGTTCACACTTCCTATGCAATTGCGTTTCCGTAATGACCGTAAGAGTCTTACAAATCAATTTCTGCCACAATAACCTCTTTAGGTTAAATTATTAAATCGCTAAGCATAACAAATGTAGATATATTGATACTTGTAAAATAAACTATTTTTCGAAGATGTGGATTAAAACAAAATTTCTAAACACTAGCAGAGAATTTGTAAACATTCAGATCTGTGATATGCACGTGGAATGTCACATGCTTATGCAAAGTAGAAAGAACTCTTTACATTTGTTTGTAATTCTTTATTTTTAATAATTGGTGTATGCGAATGTAGCAAGAAATGAATTGTTTATCTGTATTTGTTTTTGGAATAATGAAAAATTATTTTCCCTTTGGGGTCTATTCAAGTTTAAAAGTCCAATTTGAAACTCTAACTACAAAGAGAAATTCCTGGGATTTTTGACAATGCTTGGGACATGTACACCTGTCTTATATTTGTATAGGTATCCGATATTTCATTTGCTTTGCCACAAATGTATATTTTAAAAAGCATGTTTCTTTTTACAGTCCAATAATGTGTGGACTGGGGTATAATAAAACGTCCATTAAGGAGGAACCAAGTCTCTGTAGCACACGCAGTTGTTTATGTTTTTAGCGAAATTTCATATATTTGTTATTGTGAACTTTGAAAATGAAGTTCTTTCAATGTTCGTTTTAATACGTTTCAAATCAATGAACCAAGACGGATAATAGTTAACCCAACGTTCCTTGGTGTATATCATGCCGTAGCACGTATAATGGGTAGATTGGTCTATATTTAATGATAATTGATCATTCACAGCCACAGATATATCCAAATGACGTTGCGAGTTCGCTGCGGTTAGCATTGTCTCTTTTTGGAACTCAAAAGACAAGACGTTGCACTAAGCAGCTTGAAATGAATTTATTTGATGATACATATGAACAAAAAAAAAAAAAAAAAAAAAAATTACTGCGTATTTAAATACACAGCTACTACAATTATGTATTTGAGCGAGGACTTTTAAGTTGTGAAGTATAACATATCCGGGAACCAAATTAATAGGAAACATAGATGATATAGAAATTGCTCATCAAAATATATTCATATTTGTTTTCAATTACAAGGTAAAAAACCGATCTACGTCCTGTTATCTTTGTTAGCATAATGCATAGAGTTGGTTCTGCTAGAGGTTTTTTTTTTCATCCAAGACAACATTTGCTTATCATTTAACGTTTAAAACATATCGTGGTGCACTTGGTTTAAACATATTTTAATTTATCGTGTTACACTTTGTAATCATAAAATGAAAAGTCAGATATACCATGAATACTTAAGTTTTGAACAAGATAGCCTTCCTGGTCTCTTAGACAAGACATTTATAATATAGATTCAGACAATATGACTTTCGCATTGCGTTGTTTACATGTTCTATAGGTTGCATGCAGTGTAAATGCCTTGATCGATATTATACAATAATGTAGTACATATGCCATTTCTTTGGTTTCAGGGTGCGTTTTGGGGTATATGTATTGGGATGGCAATCGGCATAACACGCATGGGTCTTACATGGGCAAGGTCAGCGCCCCCATGCGGCAGCCCTGAACCCGATAATCAGTTTGACTTTATTAAAAAAGTTCATTATTTGCACTTTGCGATAATACTAAGTGTACTGTCTACTTTCGCGATTGTTGGAATCAGTTTAATGACAAAGCCAAGGACAGAGGCACAGGTAAGATACGAGCAAGCACAACACCATACGTTTCAAATTTGAATAATATACACCATTATCACACCAAAGTCGTCATCAAGTTCCCTATGTGTCACCTTAAATGGAATAGAACTTCTTGGACAATAGTGTGTTGGTTTACTGTTGGTATGAAAGATTTTCTTAGATTTCTCGAATCGCATAATCATAAGTACCTGCTAAACAGACCAATTTCCGTGTTTTTCTCCAGATAATGCGAAGCTTGGTTCGCTTTGGAGGCAAAACCGTAGGGTATGGCACAAATTGATGTTTTAGTTTACTATGATGGCGTCCGCAGTATTTTTGATCTGAATAGACAGATAGTCTGTCGTTTTTGAGTACCGACTTGCTTGCAGGTGGAATTTCTTCGCCCTCTTTGCTTTTGAAACCAAATTTGTTTGGAGAACTAGTTGACTGAGATGAAAGGGTGACAGTTTACATTGATTTTTTTTCCCGTGGAAAAGGATTCGTACTTCACAGCATATGTGATACGGGTCGCTTAAATGCATTTTCCTCTGCTGGCGGGTCAATTGGTGAGGTTTTAGGATGATACGTCGTCAGCCATTGCCCGCAGTTTCCTTTTTCTACTTCACTGAAACCCTTAACCAGATCCTCTTCAAACTTGGTGGGGACATACCTTGGGTACGTCTCTACACAGTTTTTTCAACAGGTCAATGACCAATGATTTCTAATTTCAAGTACATGCAGTAGGTATATTTTTGTCAAAATCACTGAAGTCTTATCCAAAACCACTCTGCCAATTGCTTTGAAGTTGCGCAAGGAAACATCTAGGGAGTCCGAGACCCTTATGTGCTTAACAGGTGGTGCTTTGCTGTGATTTTTTTCTATTTTAATGACTTTTTGTGTTTTTGAAAATTTTCGACTTGTCCCAAAATGTTAGATTCTCACAAACTGCATGCTGTACTCTCACCAAACTTAAGTGTGAATGTAACTTTACTTAATCTCAACCAAACACCAATTGTGGCACTACTCTTGTTTACCAACGTGTAAATTTATTTCGAAATTACGTAATGATCGATAAGATATACATTTAAGCAAGTGTATGTTCGGATGCCAGTGTATACGTGTGTGTGTGTGTGTGCAATTTTGCGCAAATCCGTTGAGCAGATACTCTTTCCAGCTTGGTTGGGATGTGCCATAGGCGGGTATAAATAAAACTAGGTAACTAAGTTACGCATCTGGGTTACTTGTATTTGTGGAAGCGTTTTCTCAGGGTAAGTGTAAATTTGAATTTTGTTATTTTAATGTATATTTATGCATACATTAGTTCATACAAATTCAGTCTTTTAGCCATTATTATCAAGAACTTTTTATTCAGTATGTATTTATGCATTTGCTGATATTTCATGTTAATACATTCTTTACATTCAGGTGGGTTGTCTTTACCATCTACCCGGTAAAGGCTAGCAGCCGCCATCACATAGAAAAACATCCGGGAATTTAAGGTTGCGAAACATGTTTGATTTTTCCCGCTAATGACCCGTTTATAAATTTTTTGGTTGTTTAAGCCTAGAATTTTCTAAAGTTTGAATCTAACCTAATGATATGTCAATTAATTTATAGGTTGAGACACAGATATTGACTGGATCGGCTGGAGCGCAGAGATTGGATTGTGTGTGTATATATATATATATATATATATGGGGGGTGAGGACTTGTTGTTCCAGTTTGTGTGAACATATCCATATACCATCCGCTCAAAGTTCAACTAAGCTTAGCTACTCATCTTAGCTCGGTTAAAACTGCAGCTTAAACTCAACTCAGGTCATCTCAGAGAAGGAGTTGGTTTAGGTTCAATACAACAAGGTCACCCGAAGACGGGCTGTTCACACAGCCATTTTATGTTGCAGTTGAGACGGGTAACATTTTGGACCAGGAATGATCCGCAGTTGCAAGAGGTCGATTCTGACGATGAATTTTATGAGGAAGATGACGAAGATTTATATGAAGGTATGTTGGTTTACCCCGATCCGGGACCCCGATTCAGTACAGTAAAACCTGTCCTTGAGGACACCTGTCTACTGTGGACACCTGCTTAATGCGGACAGTTTTGGCCAGAACCGAATATTTTTAAGTCATTTTCATATTGGTGATACCTGTCTACAGTGGACACCTGTCTATTGTGTATTGCGGACACTTTTTGGGGTACCAAATGCAAAAACAACCTGTCTATTGCGGACACAATATATCAATTCATTTTTTTGCAACTTGTGATGTTCCAAGTTGTAATGCCTGAACAATGCCGTGCTTGTTAAGCTGGAATCAGACTAATTAATCCATTGTTCAGTGGCCTGTAACACATAGTAAGCCCACTCAGCCAAGCAGTTAGGCTGCAATGCCTCAATGAACATGCCAGGTGTCTCTGAGCACTGGTACTCCTGTTGAGTGAGGTTGCTCACACTTTCTCTATCAAACAATTAAGCTCCATAGATCAATCATTAAGCCTAAAACAAAGGACCCTCATGTGAAGTTATTCACAATTTGTAACAATGACATATACAGTTATACTGTACTCAAAGGATAGGATATCCCTGTGGTATGTTTGTTGTTTGTTTCTTTTCTGTTAGTAAAAGAAATTATGCAAACTTTCTTTAGCCTGGTAAGCCCATACATACACAGTTTTTCCCTTAAAAGATAAAAACTGTAAGATTCCAAGTTAAGATGCATTTGAGTAAAGTGTCAGGGGCATAATGTACAAAAACTGAGAGCAAATGTACTCTGAAATTCCAAAAGTTCAGCACCTGCCTATTGTGGACACCTGTCTATTGCGGACACTTTTGCCAGAACCACAGGTGTCCGCAATAGACAGGTTTTACTGTATTTATCCCGATTGAGATTTTCTTCTGTATGAACGAACGCAAGATGATTTATCATGTGTAACGTAAGGAATTTGCAGACTTTTATTGCACATGTCGGTCAAGTCTTGAAGTTAACCGGGGTATATGTTTTATAAATATATATAGTGACCCCAGGGCATTTGATTGAGTTGTACCCAGGGGTTTTTGTACCAAAATTGGAATAATGTCAGTACATTATGGTATAGTCCTACACGTAATTACTGGGGCTTAATTTGGGTAATAAATGTCTCTTGCAGATACTAGACCCAAGTCAAAAGTGAAAACGTTTTTGCTTAAGTGGGTTTGTGGTAAAGAAGATGGACCAAAAGAGAAAATCCCCAAGGAACAGAAGCAACAGATTCTGATCGAGGCTTTGTCAATACAGGAAGATCCAAAATGGAAGAAGATTTTGGACATCAACGCTGTGCTTTGCTTTGGTGCTGCAGTGTTTCTACACGCCTTCTGGGCCTAAAGATCTCCAAATTGTGTGTGTTTTGAGGTTGAAAAATGACCAAAACGGTAGTCTGTTGAAAAATCTCTAAAACACACGGATTACTGTAATCTTTTTGAAAAATTCAAGTGACTTGTAGTTCATGCTCAAACAATACTATGTGCCTGGTTTTTCACTCATCCATAAGAAAATAAAAATTATGTTTGTATATTATACAGGCTTCAAGTATTTCGTACTCTCAACAGAATCAACAGACTTTACAAACAGACCTTTTATTCAGACAAGATTTTGAAGAAAAAATACATACATGAGGCCTATCCAGAGTGTGCCTGAAGTCAATCATTTTTTCTTGACACACCCAAGCGACCTCAAGAAAAGTTGTTGACTAAGCCTTTCCTGAGCACGAACAAGGTTAACTAAAGATGATTCGAAAAGATAAGTCACAAAATGCAGTCAATGTATTTTTGTGTTTCCATCCCAAATAATTAGTAAGAATGAGAGTTGCGCTTAAGTATCCACCCCAAAATTACACGTTTCAGATTATTGGACGGCCATGTTGTGCACATTGCGTAATATTCTAAATATCCTATCTTTTCCTCTTTTCGCCGGCACCACAATGTTCGTGGAAAAGAATTTGTGCCCGACTGTCGTGATGTCACAAATAAAACCTGATCAACAGAGTACTGCAACTGTTCATTATGCTTGCAAAGTAGCCAAATATTGAATGAAAATTGCTATCAGGAAGTGTGACGTGCCAATCAAATAGGCCAGAGTAGTATAATCCTGGGTCAGTTGGTACTGAATTTGCTTGCACATATGGTCCAGGGAAGCAAAAAAAAATTGGGTTCAACACCACATACGTATGCTAGTCGCCTATTTGTTACATAAAACAAATCTGACCGATTCTATTCGGTATTTTGTTCCAGAGAGTATTTTAACATTTTGACAGCTTGTATTTTCTTATTGTTGAACAAAATTTTTTTCGTTTTTATGTCTTTTCGGACCGTAGATGTTTGTGATGTGACAAATTAATGCCGCAATGATAGATTTCAAATCCCTCAAAGGAAATGGCTTTCACATAATCAATTAAGATAACATCTCTGTGGTCTTGTGTCGACCATTGGTGTTATGTCCAAGCTTATCTATCCTCAGTCTAACTTAAGCATTTTTGTGGCGCAGTAGACATCCAAGTTTTGAATGAAAATCTGTTCTCCAACAGTGTTTATGCACCTTTTACAACTGAAAATAATTGTTTTCTGTTGTAAAAGGTGCATAAACACGTCTGGTAGTCAGGCTCTTTGAAGTAAATTAAAGTTGTCTAAAACTAAATTATGTGTACCAGATGAAAAAACAAAAATACCCCCCCCCCCAACACCAACACTTCTGTACCCGATGGTCGCAACGATCTAGAATTTCATTTGCCCAGGCGGGCATGAAACCGTTTGGAAGATTAGAGAACAGATTTTTTCATTCAAAATTTGGATGTCTGCTGCGCCAATCCGAAGCTGTGTTGTTTCATCTTTAACACTTTTGTGGTTTTTCCATGTGAGTGAAAGTCGATTTTGTGAATGTTTGTATGTGTGGATTTTCTATTTTCTACATTTTATATCTGTCTGTTTATTAAGAGTGAGTGTTCTGTCTGTTGGCCTTGGCTGTAAGGTTGTGAAGTAGTTTAGTGTTCAAGTAACCATATACACAGGCTATGTTGTACTGATGATCTTCCCAGGAAATTGAATCTCTGTCCAGATAGGATAAACCATGTCGTCACCCCCCCCCCCCCCAATAAGCAAGCGAGTAAGCTAGCTTAAAAGTCCCCTCCCCCCAGTAAATAGGAGGCGAAACACATACCTAGATTATACCGTCGCTCGCAAGGAAGTGCCGTCACTGGGGCTGACAACTTCTGTGGTTTTATTATTGAATTAAATTCCGAGGAACTATGCATGTCGTCATTTTTACCTTGCGAGGCGCACATCAGGATTGCGGCTTATGTTAGGAGCGTACGTTGGGTGCAAGTACATCCGCAGCGCTGTAATCTTCTTGGTGTGATGAGGTGACAGTAAGACTTGATCTACATGTACAGGTAATTTGCGGATAATTAGATACAGAAATAGATACACTAACACTGTAAAAACTAGAACGACAGCACAACCACATATATTGATTCGCTAAACGCGAAAGTTAGTCATCATATATCATATTAACCTGTAACTATCATTGTAATACTGGTATTGAGAAGGATGCTGTTGCAGCTATGATAATAATTATATCAATGCTGCACGTTTGCCATAATAAGGGTAAATTAAACCCTCTATGACATTGGAGTATATAAGATTAGAGAAATATGTAACCGAGTAATTTTGTGCACATGCATTCATAAAACGACCTTTAATCAAACACCAATATATGATATTAATATAATATTAGCTTTATATAATGATATTCTGTGGGACTCCGCTTCTTTGCCGCGGTACTGACTAGCTAGTCAGGTGGCCTTTATTAATAACAACAACAACAACAACAACAACAACAACAACAACAACAGCAACAACAACAAACCCCACTCAGCTCTATCCCACTGTCGCAACTTTGCGCTCGGCATGCCCACAGCCCCTGCTGATGTTGCCACCTAGCAGGGTCATGGGAGCCCTAATAAGGGCTACCTTCTCGCTTCCCTTCTAAGGTTTCCCTCTATTCTCTCAGTGACTAATCCTAAGATATTATTCCTACTCTCCCAGCACTGCACCAAGAAGCCTGTCACTGACTCTAAACCTACTCTACTTCCTGTGAAATCGCCCTTTAATCCTAGTATCCATGCTGACCTATCATTTTCTGCCATTTTCCTTTACTTGCTCTAAGCTTTTACACTGCCCGTCTGTTGTTCTCCTCTATACAAACAGCCGGTCTCTAAGTGCTCTGTACACCATGCCATCATATGATCAGTGGTATCATACACGTCCTCCCAACACACCCTACACTTCCCATCGCTCCCATTCGTCCACTTCCGTTTCCTCGTTTCCAGATTGATCACTCGTACTCTGCCCTGAAATAATAGTCTATAACCCTTCCTACCATCCCAACATTAAATTTTCACTGGCTTGTCTACAGCTCTATATGCTTTCAGTGTGCTCTTCTCCTCAACCCATCTTTTCCACTGCTCCACATGTTTCTCTTGAATCACCTTTCCTTTATACGAATTCCACGCCCCTTCAATCTCATCTGGCCCTTTCAACTCATATTTCTCAGCTAACTTGTCTATTTCTTGAACCCATTTTGTCTTTTCATTAACAGCCTGCATTTACACCTTCCTTCACCATCTTTCTTCGTTTACCTGTTGCAGATATCCCCAATAGCCCAACCTAGCATTAGCTATTCTATCTCTTATTGGAACCATCCCAACTCTCCCAACACGGCCTCTGTTGCTACACACGGTTGTGTTCCAAGCATCCATTTCCCCATCTCCCTCTGTGCCTTCTCCATCCATTCTCCATCCTTTTGCCTAATGGCTATCACATCAAACCCATATAACACCCGAGGTATGGCTACACGTTCCCACAGCACCCTTCCTGTGAATGCTCTATTGAAGCTGTTCCCTGCCGTGACCTTTATCATACCTTTCGCTCTATTCACCTTCTGTCTGATTTTCTCAACAGGGTACTTAAACATTCCCTGTCCTGTGACCTTAATGTTCACCCCTAAATATTCGTACTCCTCACCCTCTCCAATCCTAATGACTTTCTCTTGACCCTCTGATATTCTACACTTCCCTACCATCCATCTCTCCTCCTGTCTTCTCTTCTGCCCCAAGACCATGACCTGACTCTTCTTCTCACTAAACTCTAATCTCCACTTTTCTCCATAGTCACCTACTATCCTCAGAAGTTCCTGTAACTCTCTACCTGAATCTAACACAGTGTCATCAGCGAAGAAAAACCCTGGAATCTTTTCTCCTATTGTTGCTTTTTTTTTGCTCTCTAGCAGTTCAGTTCCCAGTTTTCTCATGTATGTGGCAAACAAAATCGGTGATAACACACAACCCTGTTTTAGCCTGATATCTAACCTTGCCCCGTGAGTTTCCACATCTCCTACACTGAGACTTCAATTTATATCTGCATATAGAGCCTCTAAAACTTCCAGAAAACCACCTCTAAAGCCTAGCCCTACCATTTTAGCCCACAGTGCATTTCTCCGAACCCTGTCGTAAGCTTTCCGCACATCAAGGAAGGCCATATACACCTTTCATTTTCTTTTCCTTCCTATCTCTAGCACCTGTGCTAATGTAAAAACATGGTCAACAACCCTCCTGCCTGGTTTGAAACCATTCTGAATCTCTCCTAAGAAACCATCCATCTCCACAACCCTCACTAGTCTCTTGTACATTTCACGTGCAAAAATCTGTCCTAAATTTGAGGCTAATGCTCTCCCCCTGCACTGATCTAGGCTATCCACTGATCCTTACTTTCGGATGTGTGCTATCTTCAACTCTCTCCATTCTCTTGGGATCTCCTTTCTTTCAGTAACTAGATTAAACAGAAAATCATGCTCTCCAACAATTTTTCTGGACCTTTCTTTATAAACTCATTCAGTACTCGATCTGGCCTTGGAGATTTCCCAACTTTGAACCTTTCCACTGCTATTTCAATCTCTACTCTCTCAATTCTCTTGCATAGTTCCAACAGACAAAAACATCTTCAATGGTGGGCATGATACACCAAAGTAACTGCAATAAGCGTGGGTATGTGCAGAAAATAGAAGATCTGGAAGTATTGACTCTTTTTATGTATAACTGGAAGTTGAGAACTTATACATTTTCAGGAACATCAACAACCACAAAAATAATAAAAATAATAATGATAATGATAATGATAATGATAATGACAATGATAATAATGATGATGATGATGATGATAATAATAATAATAATAATAATAATAATAATAATAATAATAATAATAATAATAATAACTTTCATTTCATTTCAAGTTAAATATACAATGGAAAACATTAGCGCCAAGGCACTATTTTGCGACACTGAAAAGTGGAAAACTAATTGGAGAAGTAGTATATACAGTGACCTCACAATGATAATGTAGACTAGTCAAGGTCAAATCAATTTCTGTTCACAGCTTTATGTCATTTGTGCACTGTGTTCATTGTGTAGCACTTTGCTTGACATTCTTTGCGATTATCTACCAATAGCGTCATATTCTTGTTCCAACAGATTTGATATTGGCACTGGTACAGGGGCTGGACCAGTTAATTTCATCAGTGTTTGTAGCACTGGTTATACAACAATCTCGATATACTTCTGCACATCTATTGTTATTGAACCGGCCTTTCTCCGAGCTTTATGGGCTAGACAAAATCAACTAAATTGTCTTATTGAAGCGTTTGCAGCATTATAAGTTTGTAAAGTAACAATCAATTATCTTATGTTGCTTGCTAAAATATCTCATTGCTTAGACATTGCCACAGATTTCGCATCATTGGCTCTCTACGTCAAGGCAAAGACATTGTCCTTTGTATATGGAATAGACATCTTAACACTTTAACTTTCATCGTTTTTCATGATCTCTATCATTACATGATCTCCACGTTAAACAACAGTCTAGGTAGTTAATGTACCATACTGATCACGTGTATGTATATATTCTTATTACTGTCTTTACATAAGTTTTAGTGCAGCAACAATTTTTGTCAAATACCTGCTATTATATAATCTCTCACTGATTCCAATACAGGTGTCGCTGATAGCTTTGCCTCTTGATATATATTCATGCATTTTGTTTGACAGAGTGATACAATTTGTTGCTTTTATATTTATTATCGAACATTTTGTGATTTTTGGATCTATGTAGTGTTTTCAGCCAGTTTATAGTATATGTATATACTGCCTTGAGCAGAAAATAAGGTTATTTGGGATTGTTTTATCCAGATGTTCTCATTGCGTTTGTGCCGCCATCCCAAAGCAGGTGTATGTATCTAATTATATGGAGTCAATGATGCCTACATATCTCACTTTGCATCTATTTGTATATCTGTTGTGTGCACATTATGTTGTACGAACAACATATTCACACAAGCTCAGACTACAACTTTTCATATATTATATCTCCATGCGCTGTGCTCATAAATACGTCGACAGTTCTAGTGATTTTTTAAACTTTTTTCCTGTAACAAAATACAAAGGTGATATATATATATATATATATATATATATATATATATATATATATATATATATATATATATATATATATATATATATATATATATAATCAGGCACAGGCAATGGTGTAACTATTCTCTTTCACAAACTTAAACTTGATGTACACTATTAAGTCAGATTTTCAATTATGGTGATACTCTCGCTGTTTGTTAAACCTATAGTGTAAGTGGTATCACAGATTCAATTAAGTATTCATTGTTGTTTATTAATATGTTACTGAGACAGAAATTTCCGTTTTGAGTTATGTTGTCTCAGTTTGTCACGATTCACTGCAACATTATATTCTACCAATATAATTTCATCCACTTTGTTTTAATAATTTTTCCAAATTTGGTCATTCTTTATCATGACAGAGGAATGAGTAGTATTTAGCAGGTAGAAAGATAAATGACCCAAAATACATTCCTTCTGTTTGGATTCCCAATAAAATTTCAGTTTTGGAAAAGATAATATTACTTTTCATCTCCACTTCAACCCAATTTAGAGCCTCCCGCCACAATCGCTGTGTGACTCCACATTCGTAAAATAATGGATAAATGTTTCATCTTCTTCGTTACACAAAGAACAAACAGTAGTCTTTAAAGCCCAGATTAAACAATTTTGAATTTGTATATGTAATTCCATGTAAAAATCTGTATTGAAAAGCCCTTAATGTGGTAGAAATTGCACATTTATATATTTGTGTAAAACAGCTTTCCCAGCACTCTTCATCAATTACATTGAGTCCACATACCACTATTTAAAAAATTTGTTGGAGGCATAAAAATCTTTTCAATGAATATAGATTAGAAGAATCTTGATATCAGCCTTTATCATTTTTTCCACTAAATATACATATGGCTCTAAATTTGCATCAAATCCATGTAATATCATTTTCCACTTTCTTGGTATAGCTGCAATTAAACCTTGATAAGTACAAATATTGGTTTGTAAAATTAGGGTATTTCATACAGAAGACAGCACAAGTCATAAAATTATCATTAACATCAATTAAATCCATCACCATGTCTATGCTTTCTCTATTCTAGTTGGCATAAAAAACTTTTATTATCAGTTTGAATCCATGAGTTGTACCACAAATATTGGTGAGCAACCTCCTTTTGATCTTTTAGCTCCAAATAATATACCATACACCAAGTTTTAATAACCTTTTTCCAAAACAGACTCTTCACATTTTTAAATATATCCATATCTTTTAAGTAAATATTACATTTCCATTTATATCTGAAATGTGGTATTTGGTGCAAAATATTTTTTCCATTTTTCCTACACTGTCTTGGAGAAGTAGTCTTTCAACCAAACTAAATTTTAGAGCCTGGTTTTGTGAGCTGATATGAATCACTTTCAGACCACCGTTTTCATATGTACCTATAATAGTCTTACATTTATTTTGTCTGCATGAGGTCATCCCCAAAGAAAGGTATATAAAAGTTTTTCTACCTTTTTGAAGAAATTATCCTGTATACTGTCAGACGTTGGGCTCGGGACAACTATCATAGCATAAGTTTATTGAGACAAAGCAAATGTTTTTAGAACTGATATTTTCCCACATAACGAAAGGGTACGTTATGACCACATGTTCAACTGATTCTTAATTTTTTGGAGCTGTGGATTATAATTCAATTTTGCTAGTCAATTGGTACTTGGGCTTATCATAATTCCTAACAGTTTAACTTGCCCATCTGTCCATCTAATGTCTTTATGTGTATTTAGCTTAAAATGTGAGTCTTTAAAGCTACCTATTGGCATTATTTTGGTTTTATCATAATTTGCTTTAAGACCAGATGTTTTTCAGTAATTTCAAATACATAAAGAACTTTTTGCAAAATATCTTGTCTTGCGTTAATAGTAAGACATATATTGTCTGCGTATTGGCTTATTTCATATTCTATATCTTCCATCTGAATGCCTTCAATATTGTTTTGTCTAATGATGATACTCAAACTTTCTCCTCAGATCAAAAACAGATATGGGGGACAGCGGGCACTCCGCGGTGCAAAGTAAATGGTGTTGTGGCCCACCCATTATTTAGAACTTGACTGCTATTGTTATCATAAATTACAACTAAACAATGCCGGAAAGGGGGCCTAAATTTAAAAAAATCATTTTTTGGATTAAATTTCCAATCTGGCTTGTCAAATCCTTTTTCAAAATAAAAAAAACATTGCCAAAGCAGGGATATCTTCACTCTCTGTGTATTCTAAAATATCCAGCACGCGCATTATATTTTCACCGATGTATCGGTTTTTGTGAGAAACCTGTCTGGTCACGTTCAATGATTTCAGGTAAAACTTTCCTCATTATTTGAGCCAAACATGTTGTTATAATTTTTTTAGTCTGTGTTAAGCAATGCTATCGGTCTCCAGTTTTGCAGTAAAAGTGGGATCCCTATCTTTTTGGGTAAAGGAGTAATGATGCCTTGACGCTGAGAAATTGACAAGTAGTCACTTTCATCTGCATAATTTATAGCCTGAACCAGAAAATCTTTCACCTCATTCCAAAACATTTTATAAAATTCTATTGAAAGCCCATCTGTGGCTGGATTTTTTTATTTAAAAGAAATAATATTACAAATTTCTTGCTCTGTTATGGGACCCTTGCATACAGCTTTCTGATCCTCAGACAATTTAGTTACTCTTTCTAAATCTTGTATCACCTTTTCTAATACTACATCTTCCTTTGCTAATGTTGAACACACACACACACACACGCACGCACGCACGCACGCATATATATATATATAACTTTTTTTTTTATCGAAAGAGCTTGTTGCCCTTCGCAGCCCTGATCTGGAGGTACTATATATTGACTTTTTGTGGACTGAGGTAAGAGTACACGATTAATAAATTCCTACTGGATACGGTTTACAGACCGCCTTATGCCCCAGCATCATTTTGGGATAAACGTCAAGATAGTATAGACATAGCGAAAATTAGTAATATATAACATATCATTAAAACTGGATACTTAAACTCGGATTTCAATACCACTGCTTGCTCTGAGCTAACGCAATTTTGCTTCATAAATTTGTTAACCTACCTATCACAGAACCAACTAGAATCACTGCCACCACAGCCACCTGTCTAGACCAAATTATTTCCAATATACTCACTTATATCACAGAGTCTCGTGTCTTGCCACCCATTTCCACTTGTGATTACTCTGCAGTTGCCTCAAATATTTCTTTCGTCGCAAAAAGGACACATCATATAATAGATTCATTTACCAACATGAAAAAAAAACTGACTTGTATCAATTTAGAGAATCTTTAAATCGAGCCCATTGGAACGCCTGTTTTAATTTGGACAATGTTGATATTTGTAAAATTAACTTATTGATGTTGCAAAAAAAGGAAGACAAAACAAAACAAAACAAAACAAAAAACAAAACAAAACAAAAAAACAAAAAACAAAAAAAAAACAAAAACAAACGAACAAAAAAAACAAAACAAAACAAAACAAAAACAAACGAACAAAAAAAAAAAAAAAAAAAAAAAAAAAAGCGCAAGACGAACAGTTTATCGTGCGTGCAATAATGCTAGAGAGAACAAATATGACATTTGGTGTAGTTGGTATATGCGTTTTCCATTTTTCGATCAGTGATTGGTGCCGGTGGTTGCTGGTTCGAGACCCGACCGTCCCTTGGTCAAAACATATATATTTTCAGTGCTCCTTGATGCTGGTGGACTTACGTATGTACAGATCTGGGACAACTCCGAACAGGGTACTTCATTTGTACTTGAATGAGGGGATGAACTGGACCGTGTCGATTATGGCATTCAAACATACGTACCTCCGTAGAACCATTATTTTTAATTATTGGCATTTGGTGCAAGTGGTATGTGCGTTTCCCATTTACGGCTCCGTGATTGGTGCCGGGGGTTGCTGGTTCGAGACCCGACCGTTCCGTAGTCATAAAATATATACACTTGTGGAATCTCTACAATACCGTCCGCAACCAATACCAAGAACAGCTAAAGGCAGCAGAAGAAACCCACAATAACAGACTAGGAGCCTCAATGAAACACGCGAATCAAAAGAACAAAGCTTGGTGGTGTATGGTAAAGAATTTCCTGAATTGTAATCTATCCTTGGCTTTTCCCTGATTACTTCATGACGGTTGTCATATTACTGGTAACCTCTCCGACTCGCAATTTTTCAACAAGTTTTCCCTCGACCAGAGTGACATCGACACATCCATTGCCGATACACTACCAGCCAAAAAACAAACCAGAAGTGTTTCTTAGCTGAATTCAGATCAATCGAGAAGAAGCTTTGGATATGTTAAGAAGTCTTGATGTCACAAAGGCCAGGGGTCCAGATGGAGTCAGTGCCATTTTGTCGCGGGAGGGGGCGCCATCTATTTGTAATTCACTAACAAGTCAGTTGAATCTGTCATTGCGTCAGGATATCTCTCCTGGTCCCTGGAAACAGGATCCTGTCACGCCTCTGCACAAAAAAGGTAATACACACTTATGTAATGATTATCGACCGATCTCCTTCTTAACGTGTGTTGGAAAAGTATTGGAAAAAGTAGTTTTGAAATACGTGTTTAATTTCTTCAGAGATAATTTACTTTTGTCTTCTAAACAGTCCGGGTTCATGCCTGGAGATTGAACTGTTAATCAGCTTGTATCCCTCTATCATGAATTGTCTCTTGCTGTTGATCTCCAAAAAGATGTTCGAATAATCTGTTTGGACATCAGCAAAGCGTTTGACCAAGTTTGGCACCAAGGTTTGTTTTTAAATTGGAGCGTAGCGGAATATCCCACTCCTTGCTTAAATGGTTTACAAACTATCTTCCTTGTCGTCAGCAAAGGGTTGTTATCAATGATAAAGCCTCTGCTTGGGGTACTATTAACGCTGGTGCGCCTCAAGGCTCAGTACTCGGCCCTTTGCTATTTCTTATATCTATTATCGATATCGTGGATATTGTTCACTCTGAAATCAAACTGTTTATTGATGATAGATTTTTTTTTCTTACCGTTGAAAATCCCTACCTATACGCTGATACGTTAAATGAAGACCTGGTTTCTATTGACCCTTGGTTCACGGATTGGCTGGTTACATTTAACGCCCTGAAAACGGATGCCATGTTGGTATCTCGGAAGAGAAATAAACTCGACCACCCTTCCTTAAGTTTGTAAAATTAGCTATGGCAACATGTTTACCAACATAAACATCTGGGGATAATAATACGATCTGACCTCTGATGGAACGACCATATAGATCTTATCATTGCTTAAACTTCTAAACAACTTAGTATTATGAAAAGTTTACAGTACCCACTGGATAGAGAAGCCCTAGAAATCATATACATATAATTCATTTGTCTGCACATGGAATATAGTAGTGCGGTCTGGGACTCACAAAGATTTGAAAGTATTCAGCTGGTTGCTGCTCGTGTCGTTTCACGTGTCATGGTAACCACCCCAAACAACAAATTATATGAAGAAACGGGTCTCCAAACTTAATTCAAATGTAAAGAATTACCCATAACTTGGCTATAGAATACCTAAATGGAATCACTCATTCCCACCAGAACCAGGACAGATACAATACAAGACCAGCTGGTAACCTTTCTCATTTAGAGCTAGGACAGACTTATTTAACAATGCTTTCTTCCCCAGCACATCAAGACTTTGGAACCAGCTCCCGCTCAACATTCGGAATTATAACTCCCTGAATGAATTCAAGGAACACATATATTCGAAAGTCCCCCGCTCAATTAAGGAGACTTAATTAATCTGTGCTGGTAGTATATACTCTTCTGTTATTCATGCAAGACACCGGTTGGGCCGCATCCAGCTGAAAACCCATTTACACACCATTGGTTTGTGCAAATCCCCAAATTGTTGCTGTGAGCAAGGTGTAAAAGATATCTTGCATCACCTTTTCGTCTGTCCATTGTATACTATCCAACGAGATAGCCTGTGTCAACCATTTCTAATCTCGCTCCTTTCACTTGAGATACAGCTTTGTTTGGATTAACAAATAGTACATTTGAAGACCAAAAGATCATTTTTTTTTCTGGCAATTCAAGAATACATCGTGAAATTTAAACAATTCCAGTGCCGTGCTGTAACTTAAATTGCATTTATAAAGCTTAGCGCCGCTATACATTTTGAAAGATTCTCATTTTAGTCGTTACGGGACCCCATGTATCGCCACAGGGTTGACGAACTTCGTCACGTCGGTGGGGTCATAAGATGATGCGCATAGCCAGCCCTTCAGTCTGTCTCGTCGAAACTGTGGTGTCTTCCTTAAACTACATTTCAATTAAACAATTAGACGACAATTCATGTCATGGAGCGGTGTACCGGGCTATGTGACGTCTTGTGTGTCCTGTCTTCTTGTCTAGTTTCTGCAAGAAGGGTTAATATAGCCGCCAGCCCTCCTCCCAAATTGTGTTCCTTTACAAATAATGTATATACACGTAACAATTGTACATTTGTATTGTCATGGAATAAAATATGTTTAAACCAAATCACTTCTGGTGACTTACGGTTACTAACGACGAATGGAGGAGTCAGGGCTGCGTGGTGCTGTTGCGTAATGTTGATATTATTTTTCTTCTTTTCTTTAACACATAATATGAGCGAAAAAGAACAAAAGCTAAGAAGGAGACTGTAATCTTTTACATACTATAACCAGAGACACTTTAATGCTGCATGGAAATGTTTGAGCATCAAAAACAAGCAAGACAATAGAAAACGAACCAAATGGAATGAGTGAAGGTACGTCCCGTCATAAATTTGATATTGGTGCATTTTTAATTTCAAAATAAAAAAACAAACAAACAAACAAAATAAAAAACAAACAAACAAACAAACAAACAAACAGACAAACAAAAACCCCAGCGCTATATCAAACTTTGCAAATGAAACTTTAACATCCTGCATTTTACTCTGCAAGTGTCACACATTCATATGATGTGAACTTTATGAATTGATATTTTCAACGACCAGTGAATGTTTTGTATTCTGCTGAAGCCAATTTGCAAATACAGCGGAAGTCCGGTATTAACACCACATACAGATGTGTTTTAGGTGGTCCTTACTCTGACACTGGTGGTACATTGAAAAATTTAAAGTGTAAGTATTCAATGTATGATTCCTTTCGGGATTTTGATGGATGGCTTTTGTATTCAGAGTCTTGTTTTCGACAAACAACTCCACATAAAAGTAACTAATTTTAAAAATGCATCACATTATCATACCATGCCCATGTGCATATTCTTCAGCCTTGCTGTTGGATTTGTACAGGCTAGCCTTGTTTTGAACTCTTTGAGTATGCAGTGAATTTCTTGAGTCTATGGCCAAGCTTGCAGGCATGAAAAAAAAAACAAATAAAAAAAACAAACAAAATAGGCGCAAAATCAAAGGGTCATGTTCTGTCTGAGTGAAAATGAGATGACCTCGAACTGTACTTGGCATTTTTTAATACTCTTTGTCTGTATATTTTATTACCATTATGACACTGTTATGTCTACATGTAAGGCATTCAGTCTTCTAATTCTTCATAAATAAGCAAGCAAACAAACAAATAGACAGGAGGATATGTATATATATATATATATATATATATATATATATATATATATATACGCGAGATGCACACAGCTGTGGTGTACAAGTGAATGTGGCTGAACCTATTGGTGAAATGTGACTTTTCAGCGATCTAGAGAATGGTAATGTTTAAATATCTTTTTACTTCGATTGCCACCTTTAAGGACAAACATTTACCTCCTTATAAAGTTCTACCTCTATAATGTCCTACTTCTATTAAACAGTGATATATTTTCATTTTAAGAGGAAGTCATGGATATCAGTATCAGAAATGAAGTCATCAAATGCTCCTTGGCGTCTCTTAATTGACGTTGACTCAAATAATTTTCTTTTTTTCTTGTAAATAAACAGTATACCGCTTCTGTGGTATCTGAATAATATAACAATCACATCTATATGTGCAGATCAGTGACTTCTGTAGCCTTTTCCTTGCGGCAACTGGGCCATTGCAGTTGATCCCGACCAATCTTTCTGTCTCTCTGTTCTCTGCTTTTAACAGGTGTAGCAAGGCCTCGTATAGCTGCAGAAAGTTTGAGGTATCATTTCGAGACCTTGTACTGGTGGGTGGTCCAGTACATTTTTAGTCTGCTCCCTAACTTTGATGCACTTTGTGTCACCGATTTACATGTTTGTAAGTGCATTTGTATGGCAACCTGGATTATTTTAGTAATCTTCCAAAGGTGCAATATTTGATCACAGTCGATGGATTACAGCATACTCACATTCTTAAATACATATAATAGTGGGGCTAACATGCTTTGATGACACAAAATATTTCTTGTACAAAATAACCTTTTCTGTGTGAATATGCCATACAATTGAACCGTGTAAATGGATCATACCAAGTTGGAACAGTGAATGCAAAATTCAAAATGACCATCATATGACTCCGCCAACAGTTTAAAAAGACACCCCAATTAGTTCCGCCTCATTGTCACAGTGATTGCTCAAGAATGATGTTCAGGGCATTTAACAACATTAAGCAACAATGTCTTAAGATTCACCGTTTTCATTCCTCGGCAAAATTCAGAGAAACGACCCAATCAAAAAAAGAACATTTAAATATCATTTTCTGAGTTTTGAAAGGAGGTTGACAAGGCAAGCCAAAGCAAGCTTTGGTCAGGGCTGCTAAAAATCCGCAAATAAAAAGTATGTTAGCAGTTGATATCTCTACTATAAATTTGACGCTGCTGGTTCTCAGACTTTAATCCTCATTTTATGCAGGATGGCGTTGTAATTTGAATATTCTGTTTTATATCTAAATATTCTAATGAGTTTTTTTCTTTGAGTAAAATTGCATTTGACTTAAACTCCGTTTTTACAATACTAAATCCGAATCGAAACTTTTGGATCCCAAACAATTCGATAAAAATATTTTTTTCCTTCGAATATAATTGCGTTTGACTTGAACTCTTTTTTAGAATGCTAAGTCGATACCTTTGGTTCGAAAATAATTCGATGAAACTAATATTCATCTTTACATTGCAACCTTAAACACAAATTAAGCCAAGACAATGTAATAAATTGAGACTTCCATTGGCAAACGTAGCTAGTTTATCTGTGATTATAAAATATACCTCGTTACAAATTGTATTTGGCAATAAGTATGGAATGTAACGTGCGAACATTTTCTATCATTTCCAAAATATTCCAAGAGCAGAAATTTGTATCCAATTTTACGCATACGAGGTGATATAGGCTGGATAAGAACGGTGTCAAACATATTTAAAGATGTGAATATACTAAAATCGTTTGACACAAATGGAAGCAACGATGTTGATTGGACTTGTTTTTGAATACGGATGGAGACTGAAGAAAAAAATAACTGGTGTATGCAAATGAAGAATATATTTGAGAACCCGGGTATGGTTAATATATATATGGCCAAAAAGTGATTTGTAACACAGATCAAATATCCATAAAACTGCATGATATTATGGCAACAAAGCGGAAAATGGTGGTTAACAAAGCCTTAGTTAAGAAATTATGTAAATTTTAAACTTAATTATTGGGTAAAAGACTATGTTCCAAATTATATATCGAGAATGCAGCGGTCATTATTGGCACAGTTAAATGATATGCAAGGAATTGAGCACGCCAAACATTTTATTGTGAAGTGCAAACTGCATAGTGATATTAGAAATGGGATGTATAATAAAGTCGTTATAAAAACAATTTTCAGAATAAAATGATATCGAGAAAGTTACATCTATCCGTACATGAAAGTACATTAATTAGCCAGTATATTAGAGATGCTTGGTTCAGGAGACGAGAGGTTACGTATAAGAAAACTTGATTATGTTGTTTGTGGAAAGTAAATATCTGCATACGAAGTGACTTATAAGCCTGAATGCGCTGTGTACTTTCAATTCACTGTGTGTCAAGTGGAGGAGTTTTGCGCCGGCTCCTTGACCGTATAACGGAATGCACAAAGCATGCATCCATCCATTGGAAATGTTGGCCAAATATCCCTCACTGCAATCACTGCCTTTTGGGATATCACGATGAACTCATTTAACAATAGGATTCTCCTCTTGTACGTATCACGCATGAACTTTCCTTGAATATGACTCAGCATGTTTCCATAGCAACCAACATTCTACCTGGGATTTTTATTCTCTCTCGCTAGAACAACCATAGGCATAGTCTAACGTTACACTTACTGGGCGTATAAAAGCTTTACCAGACCAACATCATCCCGTTTTTAAACCAAATAATGTGAAATCACGTCGACTTCAATATTGTGTGACATTCTCAATGTTTCTATTTTGAACAACTTGGTACTCATACACTTACGTCGGACAAATCACTTCCACTCATCCCGGAATTTTAAAAAAGATGGAGCGCATTCTTGAGAACAACAGGAAGCAGAGTTAATTAATTTGATGTAGATAATCATGTGACTGTGCGGGGAATAATACTTACCTGAATTTATCTCGTATACATAGATTAGCACAAGACGACTATCATCGACAGGCAAATTATGTGACAAAACACTGGACTTGTGGTCGTGCAGCCCGATGAGTATTCCAGCACAAAGCCTGAAGCAAGCAGACCGCAGACACATCGGTACAAAAGGTATGTGTATATTTGAGACATGCTATCATTAGTTCCATACGACGCGACAATTCTATCCTTCCCATGTTCCGGGATGTGCGAAAATAAAATATTTTGTGGTAGGACATACATACATACATACATACATACATACATACATACATACATACATACATACATACATACATAAATACATACATACATACATACACACACACATACATACATACATACATACATACATACATACATACATTACTCTGTGTGTGTGTGTGTGTGTGTGTGTGTGTGTGTGTGTGTGTGTGCGAATGTATTAATACTGGGTTATTCTACAACTTCATGGTCAGTGTTTTGTCCTTTGGTGTTTGTGAATAGTTGGGTTTCTGTTGACAAAGCGTACCTATTGATGAGCTTATAACACCACCAAGGTATACTGTGAACGTCCAAGCATTCACTGCTCCAAAACTGGTTGCTCCGGCCACCCAAATGTGATCACTGAAGTGTGATTGGTATACTCTTCAGCTTTCCTCCCTGCCATATCTAAAAACAAAATTGTCTGTTGTGTAATCTTTCCGAGCAGAAAAGCTGGAATTAATGTTTTGCCTTTCTTGCAAGATAGTTTCGTTCTTCAAATTGTGTCAAGAATGAGAAAGAGATGGTAATGATATTTTCCACCTCGTATTTTGGACACAATGCGATAATGTACATGCTGTCCATAATAGTGACATCTTGAAATGTGAAACAAACCAACAGGACATTTATATACAATGCATACGGCAACTTATAAATGACCTTAATGCATGATTTTTGATGAGTCTATAGGCGAATTTTGATGAGACCCCTAGGACGGCATGAACCCAGGAAACAAGTTTCAAAGACCCCATTTTATACTTCTTCTTCTTCTTCTTCTTCTTCTTCTTCTTCTTCTTCTTCTTCTTCTTCTTCTTCTTCTTCTTCTTCTTCTTCTTCTTCTTCTTCTCCTTCTTCTTCTTCTTCTCCTCCTCCTTCTTCTTCTTCTTCTTCTTCTTTTTCTTCTTCTTCTTCTTCTTCTTCTTCTTCTTCTTTTCTTCTTTTTTTCTTCTTATCTTCTTCTTCGTCGTCATTGTCGTCGTCGTCGTCATCATCATCAAAATCATATTTATGTTTAGCTCCATTGTTTTTATAATCGTGTTTAAACAGCACCGGCATGACCACCCCTCTTCACCCACACCAAAACGACGTATGTATTTAATGAAAAATAACAGTTTTCTTCAATGAAATCTGCCACAGCATACAAATTTCACTTTACGTTTGTTTTACACATGAGATGTAACGTTACACGTGAGCAGCTGATAAACATGGAATACAAAGTAAATGGTAAAGTTGGTATGTATTCTATTCAAACAGTAACAACATCAGAAAAACATTGCAAACCTTTGCAACTTCCTCAATCGTACACTAGAAGCAAGAATAGTCGGATATCACCCCAATTGCACACGTGTCCTGTTTTCAACATTGGAATTCAAAGATTCTGTGCAGGAAATAAAACAAAACGAAAACGGCATGTGCGATACAGTTAATGAAGATATACCAAACAGAGTATGCAACCATTAATTCCATTGCTCTATTGAATTATTGTGAAATGTTGACACGTGCATACTAAATGTGCTCAGCTTTTTTAAACACTAGCTTATTCTAGTAACAAATCTACTTCGCCATTCAGTACCAATCAATTGGTTTAATTTACAGCACCGAGGGGAAAATGAAACATACCGTTGATAGTTTTCTTTGTTGATTTCTTATATGCGCACCTCATTTGATGATAAGGATTTCCTTCGTTTGTCCACGGTGATTCTAAATCAGCATTTTCGGTTGAATCACGCGTTAGGGCGGTTTATAAACATTTTGAATCGGTTTGTGATTTTAGTAACATAATCTGGATGAACCGGCGGTTCAGGTTACCTTTAGTCATCTGTAGCATGTACGCTTAATCGATGAACTGGAGCTCTCTTTCTCTCTTTGTCTCTCTGCATGCATATATGTCCGGTCAAAATGAATATGTGCTATCCTGCCTTTCAGACAAATCAAATAAGCCTAGCCATCCCTTTATTTTTTAGTATTTAATTTTTACACTTTTACGATTCCTAATGTCATACGATTAAAGGGCAGTTTTTGCTCATAGCAACCTTTGTGTGAATTTATTTTCATATTCAGCTAAACTCATGCGTTAAATTATATTCACATTCAAGAACTGAATTACTCATTTCAAACTTTTTATTTTCGTGTCCCTTGGTGGCTCTATATTACCCATTGTGTTATATATCTATTTTATTTCCATCCCATGTAATACGTTTGCGTGTGAGCCAACTATATTTGTAGGAAACGAAACAAGTTTTTGACCACATCTCGTAAGCGGGTTGCTCAGTGTGGAAGAAGGAACTGTAGAGTCATGGGATCATGGGAATCCCTATGCTCTATGTTATACTTAAATTAAGGTGTGCTTATATGTTAACATAAATGAAGATTCATACAAACACCACCCTACCGTACACACCGCAGTAACGGGATTTTGTTGCATTCATGTTGCTATCTACCTCAGCTGTTTGGAAAGCAATTCTAACTCACACACAGTAATCCAATTACCTTTACACATTGAAATCTACCTTCCTCCAAATGTCGGTGGGTGGGCGTCACCATGTTAGCAATTTATGAACGAAGATATAGGATATTCTATAATGAGGCTTTATGCTACAGGTTCCGTCTGCGTAAAATAGCCAACACTGAAAATGTGACTTATTTATATACCTTGTCACAATACACCGCCTCCGCCTTGTATATGCTAATCATCTTCTCTGGCCACATTCTGGCCTGAGATAACCCTACGTTGTACCAAATTAGAACAGAATGGCATATATCATGACGGCTGTCCAGTAACTTATTATCAGATAATATATTGCAACCAAATCATCGATTTTTTTTATACAGTTTTGAATTTCTAGAATATCAATTACTGTGTAAATTTCTCCTAATATCCCGAAGACATAGGGTTTTTGTGTTATGTGGAATTTAAAATTCAATACTTTGCTTGTGGTACATTGGGTATCCGTTGGAAACATTCATATGCATGGACTTAGAGGAAAAAATGCTGAATTCGGTAACTGGATAAGTCTTCCTCTTACCCCGTAAGACCACATACTGATCGAGACGTGTCAAGGGATCAGTTTTAGGGCCAAGCACCAAGCAGCATTGAAAATTACCAGAAGTAATGTATTTTAGCTCATCTCTTGTGATGTACTTGCAAATATCAAAGAACATATCGCTGCACATGGCACTTTAGGAAACAGACCAGTCACTCCAGTGGATCATTAATTAGCCTACCATGTAGTGCAATCACTGGGCTATGAATTGCCCGCTCTAGTCTGTACAGGCATGGTTCCTTCAGATACATTTTCTAGCTTTGAGCATGATGCCGTGTGCCTGTGTGTGATGAATCTCTTGATACACGTGTAGAGGTTTCGTTCAGAGAAACGTAGCACAGAAGCAGAAAATTTTACACAGTTGTGCTTTAAAATAAATTGGCTAATTAAAAAGATAAATCATAATTTGCAGTTAAGACGATAATAATCTCTTTATATAGATTTAGAGACATATGTAAGTTCACTGCATTTTAAAAAGTCATTCAATACACGAAAAGGCTTCAAAGAGTACCTCATAATTAATTGGGGTGGGGGTGGGGGGACGAAGACGAGGAATTACACGAGATTGCTAAACATATTTCCCGTGAGCCCTGTAATGAAAGTGTGTCTATTTATGATTCACAGGTAATGATGACAACATTGGCCAGGCAGGTTCCACTGATCATATTCATGTCATTTGTTTTCTTTGCCGGCACACCAGGTAAATCGTTTTGGATGATCTTTTATCAGTTTGTTCATACAGTCAAACCTGAGATTAGCGAACACTCCGGGGGACCGGATAGACGCGTTCACTTATCAAAGGGGGTTCACTAATGTCAGGCTTGACTTATTCATGAGTATAACACGAAGAGCATGCTCATTGAAAATACCAGTACTTGAATTGTTACATGCTGTTCTACAGAAGAACATGTGCAATATGGACAATAGTACTTCCATAATATATATAGGTTGCACAGTGACATGTTAGCTTATGGAGTGTAAAGAGTTCGGATTTCGAAAGAGAGTAACGACGACCAGGAAATGGTTCTGGAAAAGAAGACACAAATATAATTCTGTTAGCTTTGAGCCATTGATGCTTGGTAGATAAACCCTGACAGGCTGGTCTCCAATCTTTGATTTTCGAAGCATATTGTAACGCCTACTAATGTCTTCAATCTATCTCCTATTTGGGACTTGTTTTTGTTATGGATATTGTCGCTAATTTTGTTACTGGGTGGACTTATTAATGAAGAATTATTATTATTATGTTTAGGGACACGAATATAGATAAATGGCAATATGGGCTTTCAAAAATATTCCTAAATCCAAAAACAAATTATGAGCATAGAAAACACGAATGAAACCGGTTTAGCGTTAGCCTCGAGAGATTATTTTGGAATAAATATTGACGAAAATTGTGACTGTCTATTCTGTAAATCAAATTCCATCAAGAACAAAGAATTCCACAGTAACGCTACCAACAGAAAATCCAAATTGAGAAACCCCTCCTTGAAAAAAAACTGGTGTTATCCTGTGAGTCTTCTAATATAATTTATTTGATGTCCTACATCAAATGTAAATCACAATATGAGGGCCTAACCACTCAATTAGTTAATAAGAGATTTAGTAGACACAAAACTACAATTAAAAAGCACAAATTAAACACCTTTTTATGGAACCATTTCAGTTCTGAGGAACATTCACATTTGGATTACCAGGTACAAATTATTGATTACATACAGCCAAATTTATTAGACCAAGATTGCTATGTTAACACAAAAAAATTATTACAAATGGAAGACTTTGGGATCTAAACACTTCATTCAGCTTTTCCTTTTGGACTCAATGACAAAATTTTAAGCTTCAGTGATGTTAGGAATTTGGACTTTGAGACCCTTGATAGCAGTCACACCACACACCTTCGCATAATGATCAGGCCGGTATTCAAAGACAAAGAAGTCATGGGCAAAGAAAATTCCGGAAAAACTGGAAAATTAGGAACGTGGATACAAAAGACCTTGTTCAAAAGCTCATACAAGCTTTCACTGATGGCATTTGTCAACTCCATAAAGCTCTTAAGGCACTATGATTTCGAGATATAAGGTACAAAATTTCAGATATGTTCTAAGTTGAATATTTTCAGGATACATGTGATGCTTTTGATTCTTTTTGTATGAAAGGGACAAAGAAGGAAAAGATAGAATTTCAGAAATTTAAAGGATGGTTATCAAACTTAGAAAGAGTGTGTAGAAATAAAGTTTGAAGAGTTTATTTGGCAATCCATTTTCAGAATAGAATTCTGTTAAGGCATGGAGGCCCTTTACAGCATACGTGTATAAAAGTAACAAGTACAGATTAGTTAAAATATAAAACATAGATAGATGGCATGAGCAAATACATTAAGACACATGATTGTTGATAAAGGGCCTAGAAGCGTTCAACACTTCCAAAAATATGTGTCAAAATATTCTTTTTAAAACTGTAAAGAGAGTCCGCATCACGAACATGCTGGAGATGGCGTTCCATATTGTAAGGGTTACAAAACCTAAAGATTAGGGGGTAGTAAACTGATGTATTATTTAACCGGTAGAGGCAAATCTGGTATTGTAGTTGTGTGATTGAGATGCTGAGATGAGCTGGTTAGATAAATACTCTGGATTTTTCCATTTAAAATTTTCAAAATAAGAATACAGTAACTGTAGTGAAATCGTTGTTTAATGCTCATCCTTCCCAACGTATCCAGCATGTCCGTGATGTGGGTTCTTGCAGGGCATTTCAAAATAATTCTCATAGCTCGATTTTGGATTTTTGCAGTCTCACTAGATCTTTTTTCCGTAATCTGGCACTCGAGACAGTACTACAATAATCAACGTATGGTTATATCAAAGTGTTATATAAGGTGATACAAGCACTTTGAGGGATGAACTTCGCCGCAGAATTTATTGTTACAAATCCATCATTAAGAATATCATCATGGTGAATTTACAGCAGCTTTAAGTTTCAAAAGTAGTTAATATAATACTTTTTTGTCACAAAGCTTGAGATTTGGTCGTATTTGCTCTAAATTTACGACTTTGCATTTGAACCAAATTTCTCTGCAATAAACTCGAGTCAAGAGGATTCGAAGATGTATTTTTGATCAAATATTTCCACACATTTTGCTGTATATATGCGGAGATTGTTAGAAAGTTTGGCTTCAATAATTTCAGATATTTTACACATGCCTGTTTTGCTACTTAATTTTATTGTGGCATCATTCTATTTTAATTTCAGATATTTAAGACTTGCTTGTTTTCTGTCAGCTTAAACCCCCAGGGCTATCGGTAGCAAACAGCAGCCTACGACAATTGCAAGTTTGCCTAAATTGTACCTAGATCCTGGTTAAGAAAAATATATATTTTGAATACATTTGCTTGACTTAAATGATAATGACTTTTATTCTTTCCTGACATGCCTAAGTACACATTTACTCGATGACAAACAATTACTCAAATTTGACAGTATTTGCTCAAATGTCACACATTTGACTCATTCTTTTGAAACATTAGACAAGGAGCCGCTGCTCAGAGAGACATGTACGGGTACAGGCTCCAAAACATGTTCTGAGTAGTTACCCGCTGAAGACGCTTTAATATATTTGGGTTACTGCAGCCTAACCAAAATGTTACAGAAAAACGTGTGCAATATGGACAATAGTACTTCCATATTATATAGGCTAGACAGTGACAGGTTAGTTTATGGAGTGTAAAGAGTTCGGACTGTGGAATAGAGTAATGACAACCAGGAAGTGGTGCTGGACAAAAAAAAAGACATAAATATAATGCTGTGACAGTATATTGTCTCGATGCATGTAGATGCTAAAAACATTAAATAGAACTCATTATCAACTTCAAACGCAAAGTTAACACCCAAATGTGCGAAGTTCTTAAATTAACTGTAAAAGCACCTTGTTTCGTCACTTACAGTGATAGCTAGTAGTTCAGAAGTGACTTAGAAACATTGAATTTCTTTGAGCCTTGTTTTGGTATTTAATGTTAACAGGGATGTGGAATTACACAGTGGCATTGTCCTGAAAGTAGTCAATATCTTGCCTGCTAAGCATACTCAGTTCCATGAGATCTCTGGTCCACTTCAAGTAGAGTGCAGAATATACATGGAAATTGGCCTGTTTGGTAGGCAATTAATATTATCCCTAGTTATAGTCCTTGAAACGATCATTTTTAATCCCATTAATCAAAAGCTTCCTCACAGCAGCAGACCACCTTTGTCATGTGATCAGGTCATTATCTTAACTTAACTACGGGTGATGTTACATTGCATCTAGTTGTGAATTAAGTACTTTTGGAGAAAATATCCATCTCAGCATCCATTAAGCACAAAAAGTAGGTTTTACTGAATGTGTGCCTTTAATGAATGCACTTATGGCACGTAAATTGCTTTGAGGGCACAGCACTGCACTGGCCGACAAAAAATAAGCCATCTTGGAATATTGTCCATTGTTATTGTACCCCTTGTCTGTTCATAACATTTTCCGTTTTGCCTCAGCCTCCTAACATCCAAAATATGTCAAAGAAAATGGACAATTCAGAGTGTCATTGGGAATTAGAGTACTTAGCAATCAAGTATGACTGCAGAAAACTGCAAAACGTCATCACTGACCCGTCTTCATGTGACTTATGCTTTCCATCATAGGAAACAAAAAAATAAAATACATGTAGTAGAAAAATACTCAGATTATTATATGCATATATATGTATATATATATATATATATATATATATATATATATATATATATATATATATATATATATATATATATATATTTTATTTGTGTTTTTTTGTCCAAAACCACTTCCTAGTAGTCATTACCCTATTCTGCAGTCCGAACTCTTTACTATCCATAAGCTAACCTGTCCCTGTCTAACTTATATACATATAAGTACTATTGTCCATATTGCACACGTTCCTCTGTAAAATTTTGACATAGGCTGTATTAGCCCAAATAAATTAAAGGGTCATCAGAGGGTAACTACTCAACATGTTTCGGAGCCTTTTACCCGTACATGTCTCTCTGAGTAGCGGCTCGTTGTCTAAGCTAAATATTCAGCAAAGACAAAATATACATATATATATATTATATTATACATGTATATATATATGTGTGTGTGTGTGTTTATTGCCTATAATCATAGGGAACTCCATAGTAGTGTTTTACTTGTGATCTGAAAGTTCAGAGATTCAAACATACATATATATATATATGTGTGTGTGTATATGTATATATATATATATATATATATCTTACTCAGCTGTATATGGATAGAAAGTTACATTAGTGAAAATTCAAGATACAGTACCTTGCCTCAAATCAGTTTACAATACAGGTCACAACAAAGGTAAAAAATAAGTGCAATACAAAACATTTCATGGGACTGTTCTGTCATTGGTGTTGGCAAGATATGGTTTGCCAGAATTAGACATTTTGTGTCTAAGTAAATGGCTTCAGCATAAAGAACAAAGGTCGGACTGCTGTTCCCCAAACACATCCTTCTCCCTTTACTCTTCCATGACTGTTTGTAAGCGAAGATTTTGAAGATAATATGTTCACTTTATGAACTACACTATATAAAGAACGGGAACTCCTTCTTGTACATGGATTTACATTTAAGGATATTTCAGAAGCAACTTAGCAGAGTGTTCAAGACTTTGAATAGCTTTTCAAACATGTAAAGACAAAGCTGAGCATTTGAAGAGGCAGGTGGATTGATCACGTAGGAGTTTAAATGCTGAAAAAATTTCCCCATGCAGAAATGGCGGAGCCACAAAAGGGTAAGAATAGCAGCCACATTATGAGGATAGATAGAGAATGAGTATGGCCCGCTTTTAAAGTCTCTCCAGCTTACAAAAAATCAAAAGATACTTTACACATTTGACATAAAAAGTAAAACAGCCATTCTTTATGGAGCTATGAGAGACTTATGAGCATAGGTAAAACTACATACATATGATATGTAATTGTCTGTCGCGCTGCTACATCTGGTGCACAAGAGTTCAGCTCTACTGGTACTAGTAATTAATTTATACGCACATAGAGCACCAAATAGTGCGATAATCACACGTTACGTAAATATATTTATATTTTTATGTCTGTATCAGGTTCTATAGCCTGTACGCTGCCTGTCGATAAGGAAGTCTACAGGGAAAAATTTTACTTGACTTCATCGAACTATCCTGCATTATATCCCAGGTAAGGAATGTGTTGTCATTAGTAGTAGTAGTAGTAGTAGTAGTAGTAGTAGTAGTGGAAGTAGAACTAGTAAAGAAGATTTGTTTCAAAGTAAATCTGTCTGTGTGCGTCAAAAGTAAATATTAATTGCTACAACTTTTGCCCTGTGGTACTTCACGTTCCATAAAGCTGATGGCTGGATGGAAATTTTACAGACCAAATGACCTTGACCTTTGACATTTAGAGGTCATATGTAAATTACAAAAATATACAGTGTTACAACACCTACAATTTAAGCCCAACATGAAACAAATCAGCTACAAGTTGACCAAGTTACAGCTAAATGAAACTTTCAAAGGTCCAAATGACATTGACCTTTGACCTTTAGAGGTTACATGTTACCACAAAAACATAAAGTGTTGTAATACCTACAAGTTGAGTCCAACATTTTTAAAGTTGGATGAAAATTGACCAAGTGATGGCTGCAAGAAACTTTTAAAGGTCCAAATGCCCTTGAACTTTTACCTTTGGAGGTCATAAATAACCAAAATGTGCAATGTTACAATTTGAGCCCAACATGATCAAAACAAGATGAAATTGACCAAGGTATGGCTAGATAAAAATTTCAAATGTCCAAATAACCTTGACCTTTGACCTTTGGAGGTCACATGTAAATTACAGAAATGTGCAGTGTTACGATAGCTATAATTTGAGCCCAACATGATCAAAATTGGATAAACATTGAGCGAGTTTTGGCTTGATGAACCCTTTAAATGTCGAAATGACCTTGAAGTTTGAACTTTAGAGGTCATATGTAAATCAGAAAAAGGTGTAGTGCTACAATAGCTACAATTTGAGCCCAACATGGTCCAAATTGGATGAAAATTGACAGAGTTATGGCAACACGAAAATTTCTAAGGAACAAATGACCTTGACCTTTTACATTTACAGGTTACATGTAAATTACAAAAATACACAGTGTTGCAATAACTACAATTTGGGTCCAGTAGTAGTAGTAGTAGTAGTAGTAGCAGTAAGGCAAGGTGCTATGTTGCTAGCAGGAAAATATTTCAAGTCGCCTCTAAGATGGTGTCACTATTTTTATGCATTCAAGGTGTGAAGGTGTGTTTGCCAACCTAATTGATATCAACTGTTGATTTGAAATCGTATGCAAAACATCTTCATGTAAGCACTTAGTAATAAAACGCCCCGACATGGGTTTTGTTTCCAAACATTTACTAATTCAGTGAAATTAAGTGTATTTGGAGAATAGAAGGTTGACGTGTAGGACAAAATAAACATTTTTGAGCAAGATTGTTATCAAAGGCAAGTGACAGTTTGCCTCCAAAGCAGACCAAGTTCCGTGTTATGTCTACTACACTTGCACGGAGCTTGGGTCTGCTTCGGAGGAAAAGTGACAGGGAAATATAGGGAAATTGGCATATAAACAAGAGGGTTGTGTGAGCAGCCTATCGTCATCTGACCTTGATACTGTCAACCCAAAATGAGTCCCACACAACTCAGGCGTGTTCGTGTGCAATTTCAAACCATTGGCCATGTGGCCTAGATGGGGGCGGAGTGGGGAGGGGGCTAGTTGAAGGAAATGTTTCAAGGTTTTCACAACAAATAGAAACAAACATCATAAACAATCCAGAATCACTGGAGCATGGCTGTTGGAAGAAACTTAGTAGAGGCTTGCCCAAGGTATAATTCAATCACGTTTCAAGTAAATCTGGATGACTGTTTCGCGGAAGTAAGATATGTAAATCATCACTTCAACTTCCGATGGCGTACCTTGTAATCAATAGGAATTCATGCATTAACCAATAAGCACCCGAACTGCCAAAGTCTGTCAAAATCGGGGATCCAGATCATCACCACATAAAGAACAAATTTATTTGTCACTTCCACTGCGTAGATTTCTACCAAGTTTCAGCATAATCTGACAACCGGTTTCGGAGTAAATATCAAAAATAGGTTCAATATACAAAAATCATAAAAATAGAAAAAAAAATTGCAGCGCCGACTGTTTAGAAATTAACTTCTAGGAGTCCCGGAAGTGCCCTGTGCAAGTTCCAAGCAATTAGCCAATCGTTTTCGGACAAGATATTCTAAGATTTGGCCAAAAATTAACATAAAAAATATGATTAAAAATTTTTAAAAATCAGTAGACCGTGATTGGTCAAACAAACTGCATAGGGACCCACTCACGGTTTATCCTATAAAGTTTGAAAAAGATCTGGTCAAAGGTTTTGGAGAAGTCGAGAATATAAATTGTGGACAGGCTGACGTATGGACCATGGACAATCCTATGACCTCAGCTGACTGCGAAGTCATATGAGGTAAAATTCAATGGTAATTGGTTGTATGTAATGTTTGGAAATATCTCATGTATGTCCCATCTCAATGGAATCCTATGAATCATGGTTACGACTTGAAAAATGTCCTTATTAGGTATGTGAGTTTTCAACGTGCTAAGCAAACAGAGCTCTGAAGTGCCCGTTTTCACCCAACCCTGCTGTTAGGGTACCCGGAAGTGTTTCTATGCAATTTGGAAGCAAATGGCAAAGCGGTTTGTAGAAGAAAAGACTTTTAAAGATTTTGTGACAAATTGAACAAAATGATATACAAAAATCCAATAATGACTGGATTTTGACCAATTGAACAGACTCAGTTGAGACTCACCGCAGGTTGAACGGTTTCAGAGAAGATTTTTCTAGGATGTTGCTACGGTTGTGTGAACAACCCGTCCTTAGTAGACCTCGAAATTTAATCTGTGGTAAGTTGCACCCTGGTTCAGACTTACCAAATGTGTTTCAATACAATTTTGAAGCATTTGGCAAAGCGATTTTAGAGAAAATTAGTTTTTTAAAAGAACATTTTGACTGACACACACACACACACACACACACACACACACACACACACACACACACACACACAAACACACGAAAAATAGAAAAATAAAAAATTAGTGAAAATTCGTAACAATCCAAAAATCACAAGAGCATGACCGTTTTGAACAACCTTGGTAGAGACTCACCTAGCATACACACACCCGTACTAAGTTTGAAGTGAATCATGCCGAAAGGTTTTGGAAAAGTCGAAAATGTAGCTTACCGTTACAATCTCTAGTGACTTACGTTGTTATCAATAGAAATATTTGCATCATCCGACAAGTACCGGAATTGGAAAATATATTTTTCGTTCCTCATTACTTTAAGTATTTGTCAATTTATGTTCGTAAATTAAAATATGGTCACTGGTAAGTGCGTTATCAGTAAATCCAACGTGGTTTTTATTTCGGATTCCTCTGCATTCTGAATATTTCAGTTATATGGAATTAAATATGCTTTTGTGCATTGCACGGGCGCAGTCGCTCGTGCCATGCAGAACCACCCATGAGGGATTTACACTCGTATAGTTTTATCATTACATTTCCACAAAGACAACAAGCATAAATTGAATTAACAATCTCAGTAAAAATGACAGTATTATGTATTTAATATGATTAGTCGACTGTATAATTTATCGGGTGTGTAACGTACATATTTTGATTTCTTAAATTAAATGTTCCAGAATGGGCATGTAAGAGTCAAAAACGTCAGGACCTCATGAGGTTCAAAAGACTTAACGTACATATATATATATATATATATATATATATATATATATATATATATATATATATATATATATATATATATATATATATATATATATGTATATATAAAACCGTCTTGGGTGGTTTATGGGCAATTATACACTTCCCACAATATATATATATATATATATATATATATATATAAAGGAATAGGTCTTACTCTTACAACCGGTTTGTGGGTTATGCCCATTGTCTGCGGGTCAATTGTACTCCTCAAACCGGACTATGGGTAGTATATACCAAGAAAAGATTACCACAGTTTGTGGGCATTTATAGCTTCCCAAAATATCTGGGCAGATTTGGCTAATTTGTACATTTCTGAAACCCCCTTGGTAGCACATTGAATTTAAGGCAAACATGGTTTATGGGCATTTTTCAACTGCCCATAAACAGAACAACTGCCCGCCATATGGTCTGAGGATTACAATTCTGCCCATAAAGCATATATATATAGTCTCATGTATATGCTTGCATAATAGATAGAATGTCTATTTAGAGCTATCACCAGAAAAAACATGATATGGTGCCGTGTGTTACAATAGCAGCAAGTCAAAGTATAACATACGGCAAGTGTCGTATTGTGTCTTACCCACGCTGCATCTGTTGCTCTTGTTCTGCCCAGCGCACTCACTTAACCATTTTCCCCCTGCGACATTCGTTTTATTGCAAGTTGTCCATAGAGTAGTTGCATTTAACTTTCACTTTTTCTCTCACTTACAATAAAAATTGCCGAGCCTACTTTATCATCTCGATGTAGGTTCTCTGTACATATTTATAATAAGGTTAATCGTGAATTTATTATAAGAAATTGCTCGTTCTGCTGCTAATTATGGTTTCCCATCTTCATGTGATAGGATTACGGTCGACAGCCTAGCTTGGTTTAAATTTTGTTGACTGGAGCTTTTGCAGAATATTTTGAAAGGCAACATAGGAGACATTGCCTCCAAAGCAGACCCAAGTTGCGTATTTTGTCTACTCCACTGGGTAATAACACGGAACTTGATCTACTTTGCAGGCAAAAGAGACAAGTATTTGACACTAAGCGCTGTATGTTCACTTGCATACGATATACTGTTTTAAAACATATTTTGGTCCTTGTAAGTTAATAATTTGTGATATAATTCCTGGGGAAGGGGTGGTAGTTTTACATAACCTGAACAATCACTGTACATTCAACCCATCTTGTTTAATCAGACCAAGAAAGCATGTGTCTATTTATTTAGATCCTCGGCAATTTTAGCACTGAATTATTAAAGCACGCAATTTCGTGTACAAACAACCACGCTTACCTTTTGTATTTAGCACTGGCGATGTATACAAAACCTAGGCGTATATGCATGGATGCCAAACCTTGTTGGCAGAACAGCTGACCCGATGGATGCTGTGACCAAATCCTATTGGCACAACATCTGTGCAAAGTAAGCATGGTTAAATCCTATTAGCACAAAACTGAGCGAACAAGCAAAGATGTCCTGCTAGTCAACTGTCAGGTTTCTGCACATCACTATTTTTCTCTCGAATTTTTTCGGTCAAATTATATACTGGTACTATGCAGTGAATGAACAGTAGGAGAGAATTTAAGGAAGAAAGTGGTTCGCTGTATGTGCATGAGGTATTGTTCGCTTTCTTTTAGGGATCACGAGATATGCTGGAGACTGAAACTAACACATCGTCTGATCCCAGTGAAAAGGTATCATATTCGTCTGTCTGCTGATGATGTCGACTTGGGCAGTACTGACTGCATATATATTTATGAAGGTAAATCTACTCTTCTCTTGCTTCCAGGTATGACAATGAGTCAAATGAGCTTTTCAGTTGAGCATGTTCCGTGGGGTTTGTTCTCACTTTGGGTGACAGGTTAGGAGATACAACCTTCTTCCACTTAACCCAGAAATAGAAAATGACCAAACATTTGCCTGTCGTTTGGGAGAATCAGCACATTTAACCCTAAAATCAAATTTGAAACTTTCAGTTACGGCAGAACTGTCATGAAAAAAATCAATATGCGCTGGTTCGAGTAAACTTTATCTTTGTATAGTTACTTGCTTAAAATGAATCTTTATAATGATGTGTTGTGAATACGTGAAATGTTCTTGCACTGTGCAATCCTTGCGATCTAGATACCGGCAATTTCATAACAGCAAAATTGCTGAAGAAAATGTGTGGCAGCTTGGAGTCTGGTGACTTAACAACAAGTACGGGAGGTAATAAAGTACTCATTCGCTTTCGGACCACAAAATCGCCATCAGGAAGAGGTTTTCGGCTGGCGTACTGGGCACAATCTGTACAACAAGGTAACGTAGCGCCCCCCTGTGTATTGACTTCACGCTCATCATGCACAGTGATGTGTTGCGTTTTCATAATTCCCAGGGCGATAGGCTGAACAGCTTCACACTTAATGGAACCAAGAAAAATGGGTATAAAACTCTTGCAACGTAAGGATTATTTTGATGAAAACATAAAAAATGATTACAATTTTCTTTTAGCTCAACGGAGGTAACCCCCAACGTAGAATCAGCCCTTTCCTTTCCATGGTAGGCACACATTTACCCAAGTGTGGTGCGCATAGAATGATATATGCTCGCCTGAGACAGACATGTACTTCAATACCCCCTGTAGCTTGCTTCCATCTGCATCAGATTTGAAGTCTCTTTCCAATCACTGTGGTATTCAGTTACCAATATTGTACTTTTAAGTAATGCATTTTAAAAAGAATGCCTTAATGTTACAAATGCAAGATATTTTTAAGTAATATCAGTATTAGTTACTAAACTTGCCTCTCGACCACCAATTGCCTAGACCTCTGTGTCTGGGTTGAACGCCCATGAAATCAAGTTGAGTTCACTCACTGGATCCCTGAAAACCTGACGGTTCCGTGGCACCATCTCCCAGTTCCTATGGAACTGATAGTGACTCCCGGTGCACATGCTCGCCGTATCATACTTCCTCTTTTGAAGACTGCTCAGTTGCCATCAGCTGTAAGAGGAAGTAGAGTTGGTCGGATGGGCTTCTCTGGTAGTCGAGAGATAAGTATACTTACTAATACTAATATTACTTAAATATCTTATATTAGTTACATTACGTTACCTCTCAACCACCATTTGCTGATAAACAAGCGTATAGGTGGAGGGTGTAACATATGTTACTTGCATACTGACTGCATATGACCACCGGAACTGGCGGCTAGGGAGTAGCCATCAGTCCCAGTAAGGAGTTGACGTCTGAAAGGAAAGCCTCAGAGCAATGTGGAGTTGAGGCCCCCAACAGCAGAAACTGCCTGAAACCAGAAACCGTCCTAACTGACCTGCATCGGACCCCCCTGACACCCCCCCCCCCGAGCTCACCTACCAACATGACAGTTGTTCGCCTCTGGGGTAGATGCTATCAGTTTTAGCTCCATCGGACCTGGAGATTTTAAACAGGACCTAGGCGCAAATCTGGTGGGTGCCAGGGGGCAGTACATGGTTCCTTAGGGCAGTGGTTACTTCCATGTTAAACAGGCAACAGGCTGGGACATCAGGACAAACTTCGGATACTGTTTGAGATTAGGTCAACTAGGCATGAGGCCCTACAAGGCCCACCAAGAAATGCCTACAGGCCTACATTAAATCTAAATCACAAGGGGGCCATTAAATGGAACATGGTGGCTTCTCTGATGGGATCCTAAACACCTTATAAATCAGTATTGGAACCTAAGCAAAGGAGCCTATGACACCCACAAAGTAATAAATTCCCTCCTCTAGCACTATTAAGTCTTGCAATCAGGGATTGGCAAAGGTTGTAGATGATCACCAGTGCAGGCACAGAATATCAACAACTGTGACGTTCTGCAGTGCATGCCAGAAGGCATTACAGGCTCACACCTCATGAGCTCCAGCTGAGACAAGCTGCAAGGCACCATGCATTTTCAGCTTTCCAGTGAGATCTCATAGACCTTAAGGATCGTCTGCTTAATCCAGAAAGAAATCATGTTTCGGCAAACTTGCTCCTTATGCGGGTTACCTAGTGGTAGAAAGAAGGCTGACCTCTGTCCTTGGAGTTATGCTTGAAAGGTACCAGTGAAGGGATCTCACAGGACACAGAGCTCTTTCCCTGAAGGGAAGAGCAGTATCCATAGCATGGAGGGTAAAACCTTTATAGGCCATAGTCAGATATTGAGCCACTTGTTCTTTGCAAGGAAACCCAATTGAGGCCTCAGTGTCACTTGGGGTGGTCAGGTGACCATTGGATTCGGTCATGAGCTAGAGTGTGGATCTCGTTTCTTCTAGCCCCTAAAGCAAATTTGTATAGAAAACATTTCTTCCCACACCCTGTATTTGAGGTCCACCCAGCAGGGGTCCTCAAAGCACCCAAATGGCATCTTCAACATAACAATAACCAGCAGCAGGTCCCACCAAGATAGGACCTGTCTCCATGCTAGTCTGGCAGGGTAGAAGGACACAATGAGTGCAGAGAGATAAGGATATGGCTTATCATAAACCCTCTACTGTTCTCGAGCACTTGCCTAAAACTTCCAACTGATACAACAGGAATTCAGTGATGTCCCCAATGTGTGGAGACCAAGGGTGGATTCCATTACAGGTGCACCAGTTGGAAAACATGTTCCATCATGCTGAGTAAACAGTTAGAGAAGGTGATCAAAGCCCTCTGCTGGCATGTCTCTCAGGCACCAATTCCAAGAAGCCTCTGTCACAGGTGTGCTGTGAGATAATGGCTAAACAGGGGGGTTTAGCATTGAGGGTTCCTGTGGAATACACAAGACCCCAGCTGTACCAGAAGCTTTAATCATGCTGGTAATTTTAGCGGAGGCTCAATGCTCAATTCCAACAGGTCTACCAAGCAATCACTCTGGGGGTGCCAATGGGTAACCAGAATCAGATTGCAGTTGTGGGACCAAACCTTGCACAGTAGCATCTGCCAAGGTGGAAAGGTGTATGCCCATAGGTTGCTCCAGTCCATGGCTAGAGCATCCACCCCAGGGCCGAGCGGTCCTGGAGAGGTGAGACATAAACCAGCAGTTTGGTATTCTCATGAGTTGTGAACAAGTCCACATGTGGCGTTCCCCATCTGGCCCACATGGCCTGAACAACAACCTTGGGGTGGAGCGACCACTCCATCGCTACCAGCTGACTTCTTCTTGAGAGTTGGTTGGCCAAGACATCTTGATGTCCCCGGATGTGTCTCACGTGCCTGCAGACGTGGTGTTCAGAGCACCCTCTGGTGATGTGTTCCACTATCTCCATCAGCTTCTTGGATGTTCTCCCTTACAGTCCATTGCAAAAGGTGTGAATGATCCCTGTTGAGAACCGGCAGAGCCTGCTACAAGAGGCAATGGTGGAGACAGCAGAGTGGGACATGGGAGTCCAGCAAGGACAGGGATCCCAGCGGGGTGAGCCATTGTGCTGAGCAGACCTTGCCAGTCAGAAAGGCTCTGAGCAGGGACTGAAGTCTCTCCCACCTGTTTTCCCAAGGGTGACAGATGTAGGCAACCAGATCAAACTAGATGCCAAGAAAGACGAAAGTGACACTGCAAATCAAGGAGTGGGAGCACACAGATAAGCCAATCGCCCAGATACACATTAACATGAATGGCTGTGGGGTGAAGGCAAGCAACAACCATATGTGCAAACCTGGTGAACACCAGTGGTGCTGTGGCAAGGCCAATGGAAGTGCCATGAACTGGTTTACTTGGCCTGCAAATGCAGACCACAGATACTTCTGTGTAGTCCCCACTATTGGCACATGGTAGAATGCATCCTTGCCCAAAGGCATCTGCACCCATTCTAGGAACACCCGTGCTTTGGGTTCCGCAACAGGCTGTTTGAACCACATGTGTTCTTGGCTTAATGGAGGCCTGTCTCCACCAATAGGCATTATGTAGCTGTGTCGCAGGATGTTGAGGACAAATGAATCATCCATGATAGACTCCCAGTGTGCTTGATATGCAGTGAAGCAGCCACCGACCGGGTGCTAGGTATATTTTAACTGAGAGGCAGTTGGCAATCCTGAGAAGGCACGATCCAGCTTACAGGTGTCAGGAACCCTGAGGCTTCCCTGTCTTCTTGCCTTTACAGAAAGGCTCGCCCTTCCCTGAGCACTGTCTGCTCTTCCCAGGGAGTAGCATCTTGGAGGGAGCACAAGCTGAGGGGTGAATTGACACAATCTGAGAAGTAATGTACTTTGGGGCTTTGGCTGCCAAGGATGACAATGATTGAGGTGAGTCAGTCAGCACCTTGGAATGAGCCAAGTTGGCTGAGTGGGCCCTAAGGTCCTGTGCCCTCTGGACAATCTCTGCCATCTTTCACCCAAATAGTGTTCCAGTGAAGAGCGGCTCCATGTGGGCTGTGCCATACAGATTCAATTGATAGAAAAAATGGGTGGAAAGCATGGACAAACAAGGAGGGATTTTCCATACCCATGTCTAGGGTTGAACAGTCGATAACAGGTTGAGTTAGCCGGCCACTGTAATGTGTATGTCTGATCATTACTGCATATTGCGATGTGTTTTATCTCATAACCATATAACTACCACAATCACGCCTCATCTATGCAGCTGCCAAGACCAGTCGGCAGCTGGCCTTTCACTTTTTTCAGTCATTTACCACTGTATGTGACAGTCCACAGCCCACTCCTAATAATCAGGTGTACGGAATTTGCATCTATTGTCCCTTTGTAATTAATATGAAAGCAGAAAATAAGTCAGTCACAGGAAAATATTTACCAATGTTACATAATGGATATAATCTTAAATATAGGATATCATAAACACACGTACTGATGATGATTTATACAGAAACATGAATTACTGCCCTCCATGGGTTCCGAGGTTACTGATGGGTAGGAGTACTGATATTAAAAGCTGTTCATAAATACAAACTTATATTTAATCATCCATAGACCACACAGATGGGAAGGGAAAATGTACTGTTTGTTCAGACTTTTCTATACTATAGGCATAGACTGTAGCTGTTTCTGTTAATGCTAGAATTTGAAACACTACAAGACCCAGCCCATCCTGCAGCAAATTCCAATTTATTGCATTCATGCTTGTTCTTGTTAAATGAAATCTAGAAATTCTTGATAGGAAATATCTCTTTTGTAATGAATTATCATCGCTAAGATGGCAAGTTGGGCTCGGCTGCACTCCCTGCAGTACTAGTGACGGTAGGGTTCTGGGCATCCCCTCATGCGTGTAAGGCTGAACGATCTTTTCCTCTGCTGCTTCAGCTTTTCTAATTAATTCTTCTTCATTCTCATCAGACCATGTACATGAAAAACACAATTCAAACTCTCCAGAATCACTATCCTCTGTTGTATCTGCCATGACTTTTGGCAAACTGGAGGCACTCTGGCTTATAACATATGCACCATAGCCAGTGGGTTGTGTTTGTGATGTCACTTACACTTTCCCACAATGGGCCATGACCGTAGAAAATGCCTGTGCTTCCTAGTAGCAAATGTGGCACATTTTGGGAGCTAAAAAACACACCCTTCAAAAATGAAATTTAACATTTTGGTTTTCAGATATCATTTCTAACCATCCTAAACATCAACTTCGTGGTACCCATTCAATCAAGATGACCTTTAACTCTTGAGCCTCAGTGTCAAGGCAGAAGCATCGAGCTGCTCAGGTGTCAGAGTCCATTCCCACTCAGCTGCAGTGACAGCCAATAAAGAAGGCAAAGTCTCCGACCACAACTGCCATTCCTCACAGAGCTTGAGATCTACTTGCCGCTCAAGGAAGAGTGGCAGTGTGCCCAGCTCAAATGCAGGAACAAGCAGGATTGCCAACTGCTTGCTCTGGGGCAAAGCTTTTGGAGATGCAGGAGGAATTGCTGTCACTGCTGGTGGGGGGACCCGAAGGTGTCACCTGGACTGAAGAAGGCACTCCTACAGATCTAGATGTCTTCCTTCTAGCCCCATTTTGTCTTGGCATACTAACTGAGGTTTTGGACCAGAGAGCTCAGGATGTTTGCTTAGGCACCGGTGGTTTGCCTGACTTAGGATCCAAGCACTCAGATTTGCCGAGGTGCAGCTGTCTTTCCATACTTCTCAGACTTCTGATCTGAGCACTTGGGTCTAGAGTGACCAAGGTTCAGAAATACCCAGATGGGAACCTGTAGGTTGCCATCCCACATGCACCAGCATGTGTGGCTGATGCTCTGAGCACTCAGACCCAGAGTACTGAGACCTTCAGAGCTGAAGCCGATGCTTGGCTGATTGGATAAAGCAGCCTGTGGCTGACAAGGTGCCAGCTATCCATGAATCATCACAGCCTGCATCTGCATACTGTTTGACTCCAAACAAGGGCAAGCTTTGGGTCAGTGCCAAGAGAAGCAGTGGGTGCCTTTGGGGGCAAAGATGGGTGCTGGTGGTCCCCATGAGGTGAAATTTGCTTCCTGACTTTTGAATTCGAAGTCTCTTCACTTTACTGTCCTGAGGGTTTTTAAGTGTCGAAACATTGGCCACATGAGACTGCAGGTGAACCACATTGGTAAGTCTATGCTTTTTCTCATGGGGAGTCATTGGCAAAGATTGCATGCAGTCAGATGTCTCAGCTCAGTGTTTGGCAGCTATGGCCTGCCACCTATGCCTCACACGATCAGACTTCCTCTGTAACTGCTGGAAGAGCAGTCATTTGTCCTCTCCACAAGCCTGACAGTATTTGCAAGTTCTCTCATGACAGCAAACTTGACCCAACTGCAGGAGACCACCATAGCAGTGTGGATGGTCATCCCAACCATGTAGTGGATCCATGAATCCAACTTCTGTTCACGATCCAACAAGGATGTAGACTGGGTCGTCACTGGATAAACACTTATAGCTTGACTCTGAAAAGAGGCATTGCTATGTGTGCACTACTTTTACCTCCCTCTGCAATATGTATGTCACCATCTTTAAGATCTAGGTTTTGAGCCAATGACCAGCTTTACTCCCAACTACTTCAGAGGTATCAGAAGATTCCTAGACAGCTGAAAAAATATTTTCTGCAGATAAGGATGTGTGTTAAGCACTAAAGCAGTTAGTGTGAACAGAAATCCACGGAGCATCAACTCGAAATAGCAAGCCAGCTATGGTGCCCAAAAGAGGAAGGATGATACGGGGAGCATGTGCACCGGGAGTCACCACTAGTTCCATAGGAACCGAGAGATGGCGCCGCGGGACCGTCAGGTTTTCAGGAATCGAGTGAGGGAACTCAACTCGATTTCATGGGCGTTAGACCCAGACACAGAGTTCTAGGCAAATGTTGGTCGAGAGGTAACGTTAAGTGACTTATATGGTATTCGTAAGATTGCTTTAAACAGACAGTTTGAGTCACAATGGTAACAGAGTCAACACACTGAACAACGAATTGTCATGTTTGATTTGAAGCACGCTTTCCTGGTATGCAGACTGAGCTCCTTGATCTTTTATTTATGTATTTTTTTTTTCCTCTGAATTCGTCTCCTTGAAATAAATAAGCACACATTTTTATCCACTCTCCATGTAAGAATATAGCTGACTGTAAAGGTCGGTGAAGAATGAGACAAATAGAAGCACAAAAATATGCATGACAAATGTATATGATAACTAGCAAGACGTTTCGGCCTAAATACACGCTTACACAGCTGGAATATGCGTAAATCAAGCGCAAGCAAGGCGACCTAACTTGCATTTAATTGTTCGATGTAATGGTGATGACGATGATGATACTTTAGTATTCTTTTTACAAAGAACTGCCGACAAATATAAGCTGTACGCCGTTGGTAGCAAAGTGGAACTCCGGTGGTCGTTTTCTCCGCGTGACCCCATTAAATCCGGGAGGCAATATGACGTAAGTAGCCTGTTGAAAGAAGCAAACTTCAACTTTAACATACTGATGGGGACTTTCGAATTTGTTTCGTTTTGTTAGCTTTTTTTTCAAATAAGAGATTTCAATTTTAGGCAAAATGATATATACTGCTGAGAAATTCATAAGAATCGCCTTAAGAACACGCAATAATGAGAATCTAAGACAACTTTAGTGCAAAAAGTTCCTATGAATTTTTGTTTCGGTCGTGTTGTCCATAATTGACATGTCCTTCAGGGTTGCGTGTATAATTCATGTCTATATTGCTTAAAGCTGCTACTTGGTGCCTCTATGTATGGTAGGATTTTTCGTTGGAATCAATTAAAGTTCCTTTCTCCCGGTCAACATCAGTGGTGTAAAAAAGGCAGGCCAGCTGGAAGAGACCAGTACACTTCTATTTGCAAGTACTGTTCGCCAGTACTTACGTGTTTCCAGTACGGATAGGAACTGTACACTTGTTGGAGTATGAACTTGCAAACGTATCTAAAAGTGTATAAGATAATGCATGGGATGCAGGCATTGCACACAAACACAAGTGAATGCTTTTGCAACTGCCCTTTGACTTTAAGTGTTTTTATTGAAAATATTCTTCATTCACGAAAACTAAGTACGGGAATGATATTTACATTCACCAGAGCAACAGAGCAATGGGAGCTTTTCGTGTTGTGACACTTGGCACGCGGACAGAAAAATCCTGCGGACTGTTTTTGTTTCAATGAGAGACCACACCAGCTCCACACGACCATTTCCTTCACGATGCTTCGAAAATGTAGTAAGAATCGCAGCTGCTGAAGGTCACCGTATGCAGTAGCTTGACGCCTATAGCATTGTAACCGCCGCAGGTGCCAAGTCTTTTCAATACCGGCGCATCATACGTGCTAGTGAGTTCATGATTGCAATAACAAGATTAATCCTGGCAATGTGAAACTCCCGTATTGACCAAGGACTCGAATTTTAAGAGTAAGCTGAATTAATAGTAGATGTGTAAGTATATTTATAGCATCGCCACCATAGTCCATACCTAGTAAAATAAATGGGGAAATATGATTCATGATAGCTTTTCATTGTATTTTAAGCGAAGAAGACCGATGCTGGATTATTATGGCGGATGATCCTCGTCATAGGTTAACCCTACGCACTTTGCACCTGAATTCCATATTTCCTGAGTGTACGGGCAGTTTTATTGAAATTCGTGATGGTAAGTTTTATGGTATAGCTCTGAACCATATGATCAATGTCCTGTTATTTTGTTTTATTTTATAAGACTAGCAATGAACATGCCACTTACAATATGTGTACGGGAAATATTTGGAAAACACTTTCCAGATTATATCATTATTAAGCCAGACTTTAACTTTGACACTTCATTTTTCAGGCCGTATACTTTTATATTATGATAATTTGCTCGTGCATTTAGGGTCGTTATGTAAAGCGGCTAACATGAGTACTTTACCATGAAACATTACCAACTTTCTGTCTAAACATAAAATGACCACTCCGCTGGCGAATTGTGACAATTTGAATTTTTTTCTCGGTGACCATAAATTTTCAACGAAAAAGAGTCTGACTACCCGGGACGTAGGAATGGTAGCAGAATTTGATGTTTTTAATGAATTAGATTATATCAATTTGTAAACAAGTTTTGTGTTTTATGATGTAGATATTAGTTGTTGACCTATTTAGAACATTACAGGGTCTGGTAATGGTAAGACAATACATTCCTTATAGACTTATTGGCCACGTGATCTCCTTACAGAGTCATATCTGTACATCTTTAACTCGAAAACTAAGGCGAAGCAAAGTATGGATTATGTGATCAACACGTTTTCCGGCTCCCTATTGGTCGGTTCCTACCACCCTCGTTACAATGACGCTTCCTCAACCAAAACGTCGCATTGCACAATATAACATAGTATGTCATGTCTATGACGGTCGCAGTCGCGTTAGACAGGTAGAAAACGAAGAGATCCCTTAGTAGTGTTACAGGGCAGACCCTTTAGACGGAAACACGCATTATGACTTGGTCACAACAGCAGATCCACTGTCTGTAAGTGAAAATGCTATCCAATGATCCAGATTTAGTCCACTCCATGGTTTAAACATGTTTTATTAAGAAAAATACGGTTGGAAAACAGGCCAGAGCCCTATATGAATAGTCTCCTTTTTATATTCAGACCTGACGCTGTTTTTCTGATTAGCCATAATGAAAGGTTTTGTTTGAGTGATTTCATTGCCACACAATTACAGTCTTGCGGACATGTCTGTGAAACCGTAATGTGATTATGAATCATTTGTGAAAATCCCCTAGGACATGTTTTCGGTTCTGGTTCAACATAAGAAGATATATACTTCATCGCAAAGACTTTCCTTCCTGACTTTTTATGCGTCTTATTCGTGTAATTCTAATTTGGGTTAGCTATTATTTAATCCACTAGTGTGTTTATAAAGTCAGCGGATTTCTGGAGACAGAGACTTGCACCAGAACACTGCTCCTCACCTCAATAACCTTAGGTGCAGAGTATATCTAGAACAGTTATCATGATGTGTGATGTTCGTGTATGTAATTCTTAATCATTTGTTCGCAGGAGAAAAACCAGCTGATCCTTTGCTGCATACATGGTGCGGTGGACACAGTGTGCCGGGTATGCAGAGCAGTGGCAGATTTTTGTTCATCAGATTTCACTTAGAAAAGGGAGACATAATGAAGGGGAAAATTATATACTTCGCCTTGCCTGTCGATAAGGTTAAAAGCGGTAAGTCGATTTATTACCACAATCTTGTCTCAAACACTCCATGTAAAGTTGATCGTTGAACTTAAAATTCCAACTGAGGAAATAGAAGGAAAAGAAGTAGGAGCAGATGAAGGAAGAAGAAGAGATTGAGGCAGAAGACGACACTACAGAAACAAAGAGATCTTCCCAGCACCTCATGCCTGCACCATTTTACCTCCGTAGTAAACACTTGTAAGTGGATTTATTACCGCTATCTTATCCCAAACACTCCATGTAAAGTCGGTCGTTGAACTGAAAATCCCAACTGAGGAAATAGAAGGAAAAGAAGTAGGAGTAGATGAAGGAAGCAGTAGAGAAAGAGGCAGAAGACACTACAGAAACAACGAGATGTTCCCGGCACCTCATGCCTCCACCATTTTACCTCCGTAGTAAACACTTGTCTGAGAGGTCCTGTAAAAATAGCATCTGTTGGTGTTTGCAGTCTGACCCCAAGCACATTTTATATATTTTTTAGCTGGAAAGTTTCCATGACATCTGTTGGTTTGCATTTGTACCAAATTTCAGCACCGTATTCTAAAATGGGTAGTATCTGGGTGTCAAAGACCTTAAAAGTTATTAGGGGACTGAGTTTCCCAACAACAGGGTTACTCAGTCTACTAGCTTGAAAAACAGCTTTCTGGACTTGATTCGTTAAGTACTCATAATATAGTTGGAAATATTGGTGATGGAGTGATCTAGACGAAAGGATGATGTTTCGGTGATACTGGTGGTGCCTTACGTAACATAAGTGTTTAAACTGTTGATTAAAGAAAAATCAGTAAGCTTTCTGCCATATGGTTTGTATCAAGATCAGTGTTTATTCCCTTATGAGAACGACTTTGTCAATGCCGGCGTTCTTACGTTCTCGTAGCACGTGTGTTGACGAAATTGGAGTAACGTTTACTGGACTAATGTCAATTTTTTTTTTATATTTTCGCAAAGCTAAGGACCAGAAGGTCAAACACGGTTGGATACCCAACGTAGAATCTACCGTCTTTTCAAAAATATCATATACATTGAAAGTGCCATTCTATGTTTCCAGTTTCAGGATGTACCGAATTCTCACAAAATTTAGACTATTTATTCACAAATGGCGTATTACTGATCGTTATCCTAAAAATAAGTAAGCGCATGTGGGTTTTTGTCCCAATGGTGCTGCACTCACGATGCATTTCATCTACGTTTTTTCCTGGAATCTGTGCAGATCCCGATGATTATTTTGGCCCAATTTGTAACCATGGATGGGACCTGGATTCATCATTTTGAACTAGAAACCAAAATTCAGTTTAAGCAATGGAAGCTTCCAGGATCACTCTCTCCCCCCCCCCCCCAAAAAAACCCGACTCGGTTTCTTCTGCTCGAAAGGTGATGGCTTTAGTCTTATTGGGATACCAAAGGTGTTCTGCTGAATGGCTATCTTGAAAAAGGCCAGACTCGCAACGGAAGATATTATATTGACCTACTGCGACAGTTGCCTGAAACTATCAACGTTAAGCGACGGGGAATGCTCACTGAAGGAGTCCTGTTTCACCAATACAATGCTCCTGTTCACAAATAGGCGGTTGCTATATCAGCGATCCATGCTGGTGGCTTCGAACTCGTTGGCCATCCGCCTTATTCACCCAGTTTAGCCCCGCCAGACTTCCACTTGTTTCCCAAAATGAAAAAGAAACTAGCCGGTTACCATTTTCCTAGTTATGAATACGTTATTTCCGCCGCAAATGACTTTTTAAGGGTGGCTGAAGAAAATTTCTTCCTGTCCGGCATCCAGATCTTGCAGCATCACTGGCAAAAGTGTATAAACCTGGAAAGGTGTTATGAAGAGAAATAGATGAAAAACAGCGACTTTGTACGGATCTTTCACAGCTAGGCTTAGAACTTCTCAGCCAGTCCTCGCACTTAACGGATTGCTTTTTTAGATGAGACACTTTTTCTTGACTTTAATAATGTTAACATAACTTCACTACTTGCGTATACTTGTACAAGTTTTAAAACGTTTTATGTCTTTGTATTTGGTACTGTGTATTCATGAGCATAAAAGTGTTCATAACATATCCAATATCAAACGTTAAAATCTTTCTAACTTCTATTTTGAATTATTTCTTCAGGGGCTTGTCAGAGACATTTTGTTTGGTACTCAATCCAATCACCGGGCTATCCGTTTGAATACAAACCGTGAGTTAAAATAATTTCATCATGTCAGGCAGGAATGTTTATTAATCGTATTAGTGGAAGAGGCAGAATTTTTAATTTTAGTCCTATCTCTTGACCTACCCCTGAAAAATCGTTTATAAACCCAATGCAATTGCTCGGACACCATGACCTGTTTCTCTCAAGACAAGTCGACCATGTAGTTGTTATATCAAGTGAAACATATTGGCACACTCAAACCATCCCTAGCACTGTCCAATTAAATACTTTTCAATATCTCAATTTGCAGTGACATTTCATGTTTTTACAGTTTTCTATAACACATGCTGTAACAGTTTAACATTGGTTTGGATATTGTTTGTTTTTCCTTTGAAGAAAAATTATTTGTAGCCTCTCATATGACTCTATGCATTTATTTGTGAAGGTGAAAATATGGCAAAAGAAATATCATGAACTGCACAATTCCACACTAAATGAAATTTCATGGTCTACACAACAGTCATGCAGTTCAGGGATGTGAGTATGAGTTCCAACAAATGTATAACGTATGTACTTTAACACAATGCTTCTAGGGACATAGATGAGTGTTGGTTTGTTGAGAATCTATTTGGTATTATCTGTCTGGAAGTAACCGACCTGTACATAGAAGACAGCATCGGGTGCAAAAAAGATTATGTGGAAATTCACGCAGGTACGCTATGTTCTGTCATATTTCTCTTCCGTCATCATGTAAGATTCAACAGATAATTGCTTTCAGTGTAAATAAGCCACTCGGAAAATGTTTATCTCGACACCATACTGTAATACCCTTTTTAAGTAGTTTACACACACACACACACACACACACACACACACACACACGCATTAACACACACACACACACACACACACACACACACACACACACACACACACACACATATGTCTGTATAGTTAGTAGTAGTAGTCTTTATTGACCGTGGGTCTAAACTGAATACACAATCATCAAATCACAAATAGTCAGAAAAAACATGCATAATACATTGAAACAAATAATCACAGTAATACTTATATATCTAGAAAATAGGAGATGCTTATGTATTAAAGTCAGTTCTTATAATATAATAGTCCTTTACATTGAAAAATCAAAAGTAATTTATCACTCAGTAAGACGCCAAAATGTCATGGATGAGCAGAATTTTTTTTTCATTTTTTGCATCATTGGGTACTTTCGGGTAAATAACTGCCCCACCAAACCGATCTCTAATATTTTGTACAAGAGGGCGACATATATACATACATATATACATGTATACACGTATGTATATGGGTAGGTAGGTTGGTACATATGAACAAATATTCCTGTGTCCATAATTTCGTTCTTTAAAGTATATTCCATGTAAAGGTTTAAAGTGTGATATCCGTCCTTGGTTATTATTAATGTGGCCAAACACTTTTGGAAAGATGATGAAAACTTTATCTTGGAGGATATAGATTGGAAAAATTAGGTATACGTGAACAAATAGGTTCAGGTACACAAATGTCTTCTGTTTTCACCCAGGTTCTGAACGCATATCACCGGCATTGCATCGTTGGTGTGGAAATGTACAACGTTCTAATCCAGTATGTGGACACCAGAACATCACTATTAGTCTACACACAGACAGCCATAACAATTATAAAGGATTCAAATTTTATCTCTATAAGGTGGACCAACATGGTTTGTCATATTTCATTAATTTTTGGACAATTTAGTGTTGTAATGAGAGACATTGAACCCCGTCATGGTTGGCTCTTTTATTGGTCGAATGATCTTTGTTGTATATATATCACAGTTACCTACTGTTAAAAATCACACGTATAATCCTGATCAAATTTTACAGACCACTCATGTAAAACCTGACCACTGAACGTTGCATATATTACACTGAGATAATGTTACTCGATTGCAATGATCACACACTTCCACAGGTTTAGCAAAGTGACTTGACATGTGCCGCAAGGTTAAGATAATGGGTGTTTCAAATTAAAAAGGAATGTCTGAGATATAAAAATTTTCAGTGGTTGTATATTTTATCGACCAATTGTGGAACATCGCAGACATTTATCGATCTAGTTTTTTTTCTTTTTGAACAAAATGAGATTCTTGTGCTAGCGAGTAGTGAGGGCCTGTCACAGGTGATGGGCATTTAAGTGTCTTTTGAAAGCAACTTGCTGAAGGGCAACACAAAACTATCAAAATCGAAACAAGCTTTCTATTTCATGGTCATAAAAACTTGATCAAAATGATAAATATCTAAAATGTCTGTAATACCAATCAAATCCCTGTAACACCATGGCTATTACGTTTGTACGTTTTCCTTTGTTCCTATGTGGGGATTGTTGCTATAATACATCGCAACACTGCCTTGAAATAAATCTCGACGTCGTAAGCATTCCCGAATTATTCGTCATGGCGCTTCCTTATATACGAAATTAGAATGTTATTTGACGAAAATTGTAGGCCAGTAGTAATTACTAGTGCTTCTAAGGTGCAATATTCAGCTGAGGTTCGTTCCTTGAAAGCGTGCCTGCAGTGTTCAACGGAAATGCGCGCCTGTTGCACTGCCACAATCTGTATTTTGCTGTCAGACTGCAGCGATGTTTTCGAGAAACAAGCCCTACAACCTTTCATAAGATTGGGTTCACGCGATTCCTTTAGGGAGCTTCTGAAATATTATTATTTTGATTATTTCGCTTTCGTTTAAACATATTTTATTTCAAAAAACAATTTGGCGTTTTCCGAGAGTATGTACAGCTGAGATGCCAAAAAAGGAAATTACTAAGACGGGCGGCTGGAAAATTACGTAAACTAAGCCGCACTTCGAAATGGTGTATTGCAGAAAGAAATTGACGTATCGGTTCGTACATTAAAAGGTATGAAAGGTGGCTTGCACATATTAGAACCACTTGATATATGATAGGTAACTTATGAAGGCTTACGCTTGAACTATATTAAGGAAGCAGGTGTGGGATAATGAGAGATCAGTACTTCTGTGCACAAATTGCTTCACAACTTTCACATGTTCGTTTTCTATTATGGAATCTGTAAACGGGTTTTATGTCAAAGATTGCTGAGGAGACTTCTAAACAATGGTCCATGTGAAACTGACAGACATACATGTATGATCTTGTCAGAATGATAACAAGGGTTATATTTTTATATTCTTAGAGAAACCAGCACAAGAATGCACGCACCTGGTGGCCACAAACAAGTCACAATCCTTAGTGTCACCGGGGTATGAAACGTCCTTAGTAAGGTATTGTAGACATATAATTTTTCATTTCTAAGTCTTGTTTGGATTAATTGTAATCAAACATGAAATTAGCTGTATCCCCGAATTGCCAAATATGTAAATGTGTTATCTGCATACTTCCCATGTGTCGTCATGCCTACGTATTAGTAGCGAACATTATGCATTTAATCCGATTAATGAATAAATTTACCAAGTGAACATAGAGTAATTATTCTGATTACTGTGAATCTTGAATACGGGTTAATATCAACATTGTAGGTATTAAAAGTATGACTACGTCTCCATAATAGGTTAATGATCTACAGAGGCGCCACTGGGAACTCCAGCAAAGTTTTTTTTTTCTCGTAGGGAAGGATATGTGACCACGCTTCAAGCGGTTTGGCAAATAAAATGTAAGGACTGGCTATATGGCCAACAATAAGGCGAATATGCATGGGTGCCAAACCCTATTGGCACAATAGCTGACTGGACAGATAATGTGACTTTGTAAATTCTTTTGGCACAACATCTGGGCAAAGTAAGCCCGATCAAATCATATGGCCACAACAGCTAGGCAAATAACCGAGGCTGAGCTCTGTAGACACTTCAGCTCGGCACAGTAAGCATGGTTAAACCGTGTTTGCATAACAGTAGACAAATATGCATGACACTGAACCCTATTGAAACAACAGCTGGGCAGATGAATAGTGTGACCAAAATCCTATTAGCACAACCGCTGGGCAAATTTGGCACGGTCAAATCCTGTTGTCCCAACAGGTGGGCAAAGAAAGCATGGCCAAACCTTATTGACTCACCAGTTGTGTAAATAAAGCACATTAGAAACTTATATGCACAACAGCTGGGCAATTAAAGCATGGTAGAACCTTCTTACACATTAGCTGGTCAATAAAGCACGATAGAACCTTATTGGCACAACTGGTCATATAATCTAATTGCACAACAGCTGGTCAAATAAAGCACGGTAGAAAATCATGGCACAGCTGGCCATATAAAGCATGGGTTAATTTATTGGTAAAACAGCTAGTCAAGTAGGCATGGGCGAATCCTTTTGGTACAAAAGCTGGACGAATGAAGCACTGTCGAACCTTATTGCTCAATATCTGGGCAAATAAGCATGACCGAACCCTATCTGCACCCAGGCTGGGCGAGTATACACGGGCTAAATATGTGTCAATTGGAATACGCAACCTTCTGTATTTTAGGTATTTATCTACTGTTTGTTTCAGGCTGTGTGAAATGTCAATGCACAAGTGTGTCGTCTGTTCCAGAAACGGAGATTACTGTTGGACCGTTGAGGCCGAAGGTGACAACAGCATTGTGCATGCAGAGCTGGATGAAATACACGTGCACAAAACATCAGCGTGGCAAAGCTGGCGCAAAATATGTTCCACAAATCTCACTGTAAGGGATGGTATGTAAAACAGTATGTGACAGCAAAGTGGCTTATAAGAGCTGTTATTCTATCTTTACAACCATACAGAGAGAAAGTAAAATTTGTTCTTCAAGGGCCATATATGTTCATAATATATGAAAGATGCAGATTCAATTTCAAACTTTGCATGGAAAAGATAACGTCATAATATCTGGACCAAGATAATTCCTGGTTTCTGGGATTGCAGTTTTAGGGGGCATTCCTGGGAGGCCGTGCGTGTCTAATGGTTACTGTATGGTGAAAAAAATGAGGAATGTATATGCACACACATTGGAGACTGGCGTTCTGAAACATAAAAAATGTGCACATAGGCCTCTGCATGATGGGATGCTGTGGTCTAAAACCACAATAAAGTAAATGGTATTCCAGTTCTATTCACTCAAATTTTAATAATATTCATCAAATAAATGTGACTTAAATGTCTTAAATTACTGGGTATACCACAACTCTAGTTCACACTGCAGAAGAACGTGACTCAAATTTATTTATCTACAAGGTACATTAACGACAAGAACTAGTGGTTATGCATAACCTACAAAGTGTAATTAATACCAACAAGGTGGACACAATATATGGGCTAAGGTCGCAGCTATTTAGTATTGAAGTACGCACATCGTGACCAAATCTTATGAAAAGACACACGAACATCCTTTTGCATATACTTACATTCATTTATCAGATCCCATACGGTTGTGTGAACAGATATCGGATTGGTCTATCTACCTTATTACCCGATACCTATCTGACGGTCAAAGATTTCATGCGGCGGATATGTTGGACGAATCCAATATTCATGTCAAAATTACAAAAATGTATTCAGAAACAGTTGCACATTTATTTATGGTTTTATCATTATTATTGGTAAGTGAGGCCAAAGTTTTTAAAAATGGAAATGGGAAGTCTCGCAAATTGAGCATAATGATAGCCAGTTCAGTAAGGATTCCTTTAGTCATTCGGGGGTTGATTAAATATATCGAAAAACAGTAAAATTAGGTTTCGGAGTGCATTAACAATCTTGTGAATATAAAAGTGGTTTCATTGCAGTATTTTAGCATATAGAAAAGAAAAGTCGGGGAAGCCTGCCCAACCTCAACATGTAAGACTTCAAATGTATGCGTTGATTTCTCATGTAAAGTTAACCATTTTCAGGGGAATCTTGGTTATCTCGTCTCCTGGCCTATAAGTGTAGCAACACACCGGAATACTTCCGTTCGACAGGCCGCAATCTTTTTATTCGCTACCAAACAGATAATAACAGCGATAGTCTCCGTGGCTTTAAACTTCGCTTCCTGGAGATTCCCAAAGGTGATTTTTTAAAGTTTTCCTATTTTTTTTTTTTTTTTGCATGCAGTATAAATATCTGGTCAGAAGATGCAACCAAATTGGCAATTTTTGTTTTGGTGCCCAACATTTTAGACCTCTAACGGTATAATTTTGAAGATCTCGAAGACTTGAAAACATGAACACAATCCAAAAGGCAAATCCATATTGTGTGCACGAGGAATTTTTAATCCTAACATAATGAAATACCATCAAGGTTGTCAGGGTATTTAAATAATTAATATTTTTTGGAAATATGTCTCACTTGTAGCGCTATCATTTTTGTAAATGTGTAACAGCCCAGAGATATTGTCGAAGTTTATATATATATGTATTGTTGGTTTCCATCTCTTATAGAAAAGACCTCAAGTAACTGTGTAGATGTGCATGGGTATGGAACCAAACCAATCATATCACCCGGCTATCCAGACAACTATTCCGCGTACGCTAACCACTTTTTTTTAGCCGAATACGTTTCTTCAAAAGTTTGAAAAATTGAGGCGGAAATAGTTTAAATATTGAGACCAGTTTCAATCGTAGTACATGCGATTCAATACCGTTGTTAAACAATAATGCAAACTATTAATCGTTACAGATGATTTTATTTAATAGATGAATATTATTCAACAGAGGAACTCATGAAAGGTAGTGTGTTAATACAAGTATTTTCTACTGAAAAGCCAAACAATGAAATTCTTTGTGATAGCTGGGCCTCTCTTTATAAGCAGAGAATCAATAAAACTACATTACCAATTGACAAATAATTTACTATGGAACAACAAAATTTGCCTAAACATACTGGGAGCAGGTCATATGTAACTCTTTCAACTTTTGTTTCCGATTTAAAAAAAAATGTAGAAATATGGACATATGCTGGCGATTTCAAGGCACCACCTTCCGCCAGGAGGCACTTCTTGAATTGTTGGATTCAAAACTGGAAGGAGGAGATAACTGTACCAGTGATTATGTGGAGGTCCGTGACGGTAAGGGAAAACAAACGTCTGTAAATTATTTTCTGGGCATGATTTCGGGATCTTTTAAGTCTGCTTGTAGCTTCCTTATCACATATGTGGTAGTTCCATATATAACAGATTGTTATATGATTAGCGAAGTAAGCATGGGATTGTCCTTATGCTAAATGTAAAATAGTTCTGCTTGGGGAAACAGCAATGTTTAACTCTTTGAGAGCTCATCGCAACAAAAGTTTTGTAGATCTGAATTATTACAATGATTTTTTATTTAGAATTATTGCAAAGACCTTTCATTTGAAAGTACCAGCTTGCCTATGGTTCCATAGAAAGAAAGAATACAGACAGAATTCCGTCACTTCAGTCTTTAAGTCTCTGACTTTAAGTTAGCACTGGATGGGTTGAAATTTACCGCCGAAGTGCGGCACCATTTTGATGCCATGTTAATTATGTTAAGTGCAGCGTATGGTTTGAATGTATATTCCCTGGCTTACCACGAGGATATTATAAATGTCTATAAAAGTACATCAAGCCTGTTTGGCCAAAAATATCATATCTAATTGTATAACATTTAGATGATTGATTTCAAACATGTTACATTTTGAACTGATTAACAAGCATGGTGCTTCCAAATAATTCAATGTTGACTCAAGCAAGAGACACAACAAAGAAAAATATTTTGTTTATATTCATGATGGGTCAGATTGATCTAATATTTAGGTTGGGTTAGATTGATTTTTTTATTCATGGTGGGTTAGGTTGATCTCATATTCGTGCTAGATCAGATTGATCTTATATCCACAGTGGGTTATATTGATCTGATAATTATGGTGGGTTAGGTTGATCTTATATTCAGGGTGGGCTATATTGATCATATATTCATGGTGGGTAAGGTTGATCTTATATTCAGTGTGTGTTAGGTTGATCTTATCCTGTCATTTTACTGAACTTCCGCAGTGGGATAAGCCTACAGGCTCAGACGCCACTAGGTGGCATCACTCACTTCAGGACTTTGTCCATGCTGGGATAAAGCAGAGGCTTTAGAGTCCAAGATGACACCATTCACAAGTGGTCTGCTTCAGCATACCCTGCGTAACAACCCATTGCTTGAAGAAGCTTCTTTTTGCAGGTGCATCAGTTGTTGCACCGCTGATGAAGAAATGGTGTGGTGACACAATCCCAAAAACATTGATCCCCACCGGACCCTACATGTATATCCATTTCCATACAAATAATAACACCAACTTCCCAGGATTCAGAATTGACCGTTTTAAAGGTACGTGAGACAAATGTTGGGTTAAAGTTAACACACACACACACACACACACACACACACACACACACACACACACACACACACACACACACATGTTGGGTTAAAGTTAAAACACACACACACACGCACGCATAAACAATACACATTCACACGCACACATGCACGCACCTATGCACGTACGCACGCACGCACACATTTAACCAGAGAAGGTATGGTCGTGATGTTTTTGAATATGTATTTGCAGCATATAGCTTGTCTGTTATCTCAGAAGAAACCCTACAGTGCTGAGCTACTTTAAAGATATAATTTTCCTCTGAATATGCTGTATTCAACAAATGAAGCCACGATATTGTATCAAATAGAAAAATCAAACCTATAGCTAGAAAGGAAATTTAGGGAATTTCAACGCCTGGTAATTTACTTGTTGTCTTTGACATCACATAAATATCAAATGACTGCCGGCAAATGAAGAGAGTCATGAAGTGTTACTGTCACTTATAGCATACAGGTGGTGTCCGATGACAGAGCTAGATGCAACAAGTGCTCCACGCATTGTTACGTCACCAGGTTTTCCGGAAAGTTACGAAAGGTAACCAAATCTTTCCATTTCTTCATTTACATTCACCGGAGCCGAAAATGGTTGGTTTTACCACTTTTTCTAATAATCCGGATTACCCCCAACCAGTTTCTTTCTTTCTTTCTTTCTTTCTTTCTTTCTTTCTTTCTTTCTTTCTTTCTTTCTTTCTTTCTTTCTTTCTTTCTTTCTTTCTTTCTTTCTTTCTTTCTTTCTCTCTTTCTTTCTTTCTTTCTTTCTCTCTTTCTTTCTTTCTTTCTTCTTTCTTTCTTTCTTTCTTTCTCTCTCTATTTCTATGTTTATTTTACTTATTGGTTTACACATAATTCGAAAGAAAAAAGATGGGTAAATAGTCCGCGCCGGTATGAAACCTTCCAGTGAGAAATGAAAAAGCAAGTGAAAAAGACGAGCCGTAGACATGAAAAGAAAAAATTGAAATCATTTGATAATACAGATATATAAATTAATAGTTTGGTGTATCCTTGGTGCACGAATTGAGTTTATACAGTATTTGCTATGATCTTTGTATGCCGTGTAAATAATATGGCGTCGCTAATTCCAGGTTTAATGACATTTTTTTTTAATTTGGTCCGTGTGGTGATATTAACATTGGCGCAGCGAGTCAGCTGAGCTTATTGGATGCCCATTTTGAAAAATACACTGAATGGATTGAATACGAGATGCTGAGAGATTGGATTGTGTATATGTGTGTGTTCAAGGGGGGCTGGTCACCACTACATGGAAGAGGCGACACAAATGCACCTTTTTGTACTTAAGGGAACGTATTAGAGCCCGTAGAGTTCAATTTATTCAAAAGACTGACGTTAACGCAATTCTCAAACTTAAAGGGCAATTCGAATCGTTTTAGTTTTAGTTTGATTTGGTTTAAACATAGTTTATTCATTCCTGAAAATAAAGACAATTCACAAGAACAGCCATACCCTATGCAAATGCCTATTCCTGGAAGAAAGCATCAGGACTGGCTAGACGATACATCACAAGGTATATTGCTATGATCCCTGTCGCAAATCTCACGAGGATTTAGATGGTCTTTTGACTGCATCGTTGGGACTGACCACACAAGACCATGGCATGGAGCATCACGTCGTGGCAGACGAGGTCAAGAAGGACAACACGATGACGTAAGACAGATAGTGAGGCTGAGAACAATACGATCCAAATACATGATGCAATATGTATATAGTATTCAGTTAAAAATAGTAACGATAGGTCAGGTGATTGCATTAGACCTAAATGATTGAGTCTTTGAGTCTTTAATATAAAGTATTGCACTGACAAAAATCAGAACTGGTTGTTTTCAAGGCTGCCCTCTAAGGCGCCACATGAGAGACTTTTTAAAGTATATGCGGCGTACTATATTACATTTCTATGCAGGAGTTCCCTTTGGGTGGCGTATCGACGGCAAACAAAGAGGTAGTGACATGCATCTTCGATGCCCTGGCCACACCTCCAATCTAGTTAATTTGATAATCCAATGTTGAATAAGCGAGTTCAGCTGGGCGCAGCCCGTCCTTAGTCTAGCATGCGTAAATATAGAGATTTTGAAAGTCTTCGATTGGTCAATGGCGGGGGTAATATCGTATGGACAGAGCTCCCATTCAAATGCCAAGAGTTGCGCGATTTGTAGCTTTCAGAAAGTAAAGGTCGACGTGTTCACTTTGTATTTGACTTTATCATCTATTGATGCATTTGGCGAGGTCTCATTTGGCTCCAAAATATGACTTGATCATGGAATTGAACTGGGCACAAAAACGTGATCGCTATGATGGCATCCACGAAGGCAAAGAAAAAAAAAGGGGCAGGAGTCATTCGAGAGAAGGCCCCCAGGAGGAAAGCAGTATTGATTTGTCAGGCAACAAACTCACAGAAATAATTTGCTCTGTTATTGGAAAGCCTTCTTGGTGCCACACTTCCTCAACAGAAACGTTTGGTGATTAAACAAATGGACACAAAATTTATTCCGAATGAAATTAGGAGCGTCACCCTTGAAACAGACCGTAACAACAGGAACAGTACAATAGGTGACCTCCAAAGTCTGGTGCAAGACCTGTGTGATGAGGTAAACATTATCAAATCTGAATTCCACAGGGTGAAATCAGATCTAAACAAATTTGAGTAGAATGGGGGGGGAGGGGAGGGTGAAGGACCATTCGAAATTACGGTGTCGACATTCTCAGCGATCTGCAGACAGAAAAATTTAAGGTACTTATATCTGAGTTTTTCCAAACTCTCCTCAATCTTGATGGCCCTCCCTGTGAGATTGGCTGCGCACCGCGTTTGTGCCAAGGCTAGTGATAAACAGCTACTGCTGGTTCGTTTTCACAGACACCGCTATGTTTATCAAATTATAGAAGTGAAGAAAAAGCTCAAAGGGAGTGGGTTTACTATCTATGACGACCCCACCTATCATGACAGGCAACTTCTGAACATACTTAAAAGAAACAGTGACAGTGGTAGCACTTGGTTGTCAAGAAGCAATGTGTGAGTCTAACATAAACATGGCTCCAAGCTCCAGGTTAACGTCTACGATGATGTCAATAGCTTGGTGCAAAGAGCCGAAAACTGAAGTCCTTGAGAATGGAGATTTAAACTAGAATGACACCCTTCTTTCTCCAAGATTCATCGCATAATTATGATTATTGTCTATCAACCTTGCTCTACGGAAATGGATTTTGTGAATATTACAACAATGGATTATTACTTGCCGACATATCTAATGCATAACCTTTTCTCATCAACATACCTTACTTTTGAGGCATATGTGGTAGTTATATGCACTTTGTATTTCTTTCAGCCGCATTTTGGGCCATTCCTGCGGCCGCAAGCAAAACTTAGCGCAATCCATATCGTCCAAGAAATGATAAGTGCGCGTACGCACATGTGATTTACAGGTCCTTTTAAACTGCCGGCACCGTTCAAGAATAGTACGCAAAAACGCTAAAATTGCTGGTTACAGAAACAAATACAAACCACACTGCTAACAAATTTCTTTCGTGAGTAAGGTAAACTGCTCAGATCGGTTATGTATTAAATACATGGTCATTTTGCTCGCTATTTACGAAATATTCGAGAAATCCCCTTCCGTAACTCAGGGTTGACAGACTATAGTATCGTCATCATCATTGGACAAAATCTTTAAGCTGAGGCTGAGAGTCGAAAAGATTAAATTAGTTTTATGTCAGTGTTTGGATGATAACTCTAACAATGTTTAATATGTGACTTTGGAATTTGGGAAGTCACTGTTCTCTATAAAAACGAAGTTGGGATTACAGATGGGTGACCTTGACAAAATTTCAAGGTCACAGGGTTACTTTGGTGAACCTTGCTTCAAGGTTTTAACGTAAGGTAATATTTTATCAAATATTTTGACAGTGCACATGATGAAGATCCTTTGCTGCGATTAGGTTATGGAGGAATTTGATTGACCTTAAACTAATTCTTGGTGTCATGGGGTTACTATTGGTTTCCTCTGAATTTTGATTGGAAAAATCTTTGAGGCAGGAGTTTTACAGGACTTGACAATTGAATTATATGAAAGCTAAATTATAATTAAATTATCAACAGTTTATTTACAAGATCACAACGCGCCAAAAGTTGAATTCAATCCCACCTACCACCCCGCTATATATCCAGCACATCAGATTGCCTTTCATGCAATGAATTTTAAGCCCCAAATGGTCAAATTAGATTTTTTTTAACAGAGTCATGTATACAAACTATTTGTGCTAGCAATTCCAGTCTACGTATGCAACTTGCAAGGTTAGTTGAGCACGGGACGTTCGGATTCCTATTGGTTCAGATCCTATTAGAATTATAATTATCCCCCAGGACTGGTAAATTAATTTACTGGCTGCATCAATGGTAACCTGAGCAGCCTTTATCAAGATCTTGGTACGTTCACCAGATAGAGCTTCAAATTCTTTGCCTGCATATCTGTTTTGTGTGTACAATAATGATCTCTCCGGTTCCCAGGTACCCGGGTAATACATTGAAACGGCAGGTACGTGAATGGACAAATCACTACATACTGATTGAAGTGCATTTAGAAGTACATGTGAGTTATGTAAAACAAGACAGCTTTGATTTTCCAAATGTCAACTTGCACATTCATGTTACCATTCATCCTAAAGATTTTATCTTTTAAAACAAACTACTTTAATATGCCATTGTATTAAATGGTGCATGGTACATGGTTGAGGTGAATATGTTGGACTTGAATGTGTTCGTGGGCCATGGAGTGTCCTCATCTGGCGGCTCATTAAGCAGACGATGTGGCGGATTACGGCTGTGGATGCCGCGGCATAAAAATACCCAACTGGAGGGTACGTAGGTAGGCGAAATCGGAACGTGCTAGGTAATGCTACATTCAGTGTTTGTAATTATGCATCCCCGGTACAGGGTGGGGTGGGAGGTGCATACAGCGTTCAGTCCCGTCGTCCACCGTCTCCAACGACGCCGCCGCGTATCTTTTTTTCCTTATATTATTGTCCCCTCTTGATCTATTGCCGTCTTATTTGGTAGAGATAATCTATAGGTCTGGGAAATTATCCCATATAATAATATGTAACCTTGAGGTCAAAGGTCAAGGTCAAATGCTTGTTGCATTTGCTGATTCAGCAATTTTCACATATTGGTTTATACCGTCTAGATGCTGCATGGCAGGCCCAAGGTTACTATTAAAAGTTAATAGGAAAGTACTTGTGGGGTTTCAATTTGTATGGTTCATTTTAAAGTTAACCTGATTGACATTAAAAGGTCAAATTGCATAGATTCCTGTTGATTCCCATGTACTTCAATTGGGATTGCAATGCTAAATCACATTTTCAACTTCTCGAAAACAATTGGCTAGATTCACTTCAAAATTGGTGTGGATGTAAATCGGGTAGGTATCTACGAACTGTTTTCAAATGGTTATACTCCAATGATTTTTGGATTTTTAAGAGGGTGGTGGTGGTGGTGGTTGATTGGTTGGTTATTTTTTGCATTCCTTTTGATTATCATGTAAGTCGAATGGGTCTTCAATATTGGTTGGAAGAGAGGTCAATTGTCAACTCGAATATTAGTATTGATTTTGCATTTTCCAATTCAGATGGCAGATTGCACTTGAGCTTGCTAGTTGGGGGTTTCGTTTATCCAGTATTAAAGTATTGTCACTTTTTCTGATGTTGTCTGGTTTTTGTAGCAGACCAGTGTGGTGTTGTTTGAACCTGTTGGTTTTGTGGTTGAACCCCAATGTGCAACTGCTGAAGGAACTTCGTATAATGAGGATGGTAGCATCACTTATAAAGACATAGAAGTATAAAATATGGCAGACTGAACTATGAGAAGTGTTGTCTTTGGTGTTTGCGGACAAAGTCAATTTAGTGCCTCAAAATTCTGTAGATGTTTTACATGCAGGTTCCGCGTAATGTCTACTGGGCATTGCATGTTTTAGCTGAGAACACAACTGTCACAGACCTCTGTTTTGGGTTTTAGAACTGATATACATGTGCAAATCCATGGCCAGTAAAAATTCAAGGGTTTGAAACTTGCCAGGCAGGCAATTGTCAGTATTTTTTATGATATTAAGAGCTTCTGGAGAATTAATACACTCATTTTCTTTTCAGCAACTTTGCGGGCTGTTGGCGCATTGCAGCACCAAGTTATTATCCTCGCGGTCGGGTCCTTCGATTGGAGATCCTCCATCTGGACCTAGAACCTCACGAAAACTGTTCATATGATTACCTTCAGCTTCGGGACGGTTACTATGGGTTTTCTAAAGGCTTAATGCGGCTATGTGGCAATCATACCCCTCCGCCTATAAACACTACCGTTGCCAGTGCCTACGTTGAGTTCAGAACTGATAGCAACAGAAATTACAGAGGGTTTAAGATTCGCTACAAGATTATCGGTAAGAAAGCAGAACTATGAATATTGTGTCTACGAATGATATATTTTTACTCGTAAGTATTACCTTGACGTATGCTGGGTACCATGTAAGGACATAACAAAACTTCGAAAGGACCATGCAGGGAAAAGATTTTCAAAAATAGAAAGTAAACAAGGAAAAAGTCACAAATATGAAAGTTGGCTTCATAATATTTAATTTCCATGTTGCAAATATATTTTTTGTGTTTTTTACCACGTGTCTTGCCGGCAGAGCGGAATTCGTGTTTATCATTTCTGTTTGGAAGTACAAATCTGTAAACAAGCAAGTGCTGTGAATGACAAAAATTAAAGGAAAAAAAAATACATCTCCAATTTTTTTCGGTGATTGGCATACTTTCAGACGTGAAACGACTAACATTGTGGAATCTTGTGAACACCGGTATAAGAGCCAACGATTATATCTTATTCTAAATAACTTTTTTTGAACAGGAAGTGGATGTATCAGAAAATATGCATGGTCTGGAACAATGAAAGCCTTATCGTCCCCTCTTTATCCAGATGCGTACCCAGAGTAAGTACTTCATTTGCTGTCTCGTGGCCTGTGTCGTGAAAAGAGTACTTAACAACAGTTGGTCATTTGGATTGACGCTTCCTTTGTCGGCCTCCTCAATTGTCAAATTGCATATGAACACCTCCCGCACCTACATTTCTTCTACGGAGGGCATGCAGTGCTTTTTTACATTTCAATGTCTTTCTTGTAATTTTTTACTTCCCACAAAAATGCGTGATGGAATCTCTTCAAACGGGGTGTGAATTACTAATTTCTTGTAATAACATTTTTTTTCTAAATGAAGGTCAGCCTGGTGAGTATAGGAATAAATGCACCCGTTTGTAGTTTCCTCCAAAACACCTTAGTGGATCATCTTCAAATTGGGCAGAAATGTACCTTGAGTAACTCTCTATCACGTTTGCTCTATTCAGTGATTTTTTGAAAAATTGAAATGGTTTTGCTATTTTTTTAAGCAAAATTTAGAAAACCCTTTTTTTTTTCTCTGAAATAGTTAAGTCAATTGCTTACAAAAGCAAGACAGGAACTGACACACAGACCCATTATTGTTCATTTCTTCATATGGGTAGCCAGGACCTAACTCTCAAGGTCTTGGGCAATTTTAAATGCAAGTACTTCTCATGTGTTAACTCAATTATTTCATCTGCGTCTCTGAAACGTACATGATAACGGTTCTCTACAAAAAAAAATGGTTTAGATTGCAGTCGATGACCTCAACACAATGTACAAGATTACATGGTAACTGTTGTAAATTTCACTTTGGAATAATAGTGCGAGAACTGTTTGAACCAAGATTTGATATTGGATATTATGATGGCACCTTTTCACGGCCAAATTGAGAGTACAAATAGTTTACCTTGATTTAATTTCCAAGTTCACTTGATACCTTTAGTGACTTGCACTACATGTATATTTAGGTTAAATAATGTTAACAGTAAAATGACAATGCTTGATAAATGTGATGAAAGCTCCTTTGAAGCCAACTGTTTGATATGTGTTACAGGAATTTAGATATTTGCTGGCGAATCACCTCATTCAGCTGGAAATGGATTTACTTGAAGCTAGAGAACAGCGACTTTGCAGGCAGTTGTTCTACTGACTATGTTGAGGTCAGAGATGGTAAGATTGTTTTATCACCTTACCCTGAATTTGGTAATATGCATTCATATATACGGTGGAATTCAATCTGAAGCGGTCTGCCGTGCATCAGATTATGTAGACAGAAGTGAGAACTTACCAATGGACAGCTGACGACCAGTGCAAAACTTAAAGACTTTGGTGTTAATAAAAACTATATTAGAACGTACAGTAAAACCTCTCTAACCTAACACCTCCGTATATCGAACACCCCTCTCGACTGAAGACTATTTCTCGGTCCCAAATATATACTTCCAATAATAAGCAAACCTCCCTATACCGCACACCTCACTATACTGAACACTTTTTCCGGCCCCAAGGGTGTTCGGTGTATGTAGGTTTTACTGCATATATGGATATATTCGTGCCATGCCAAAGTGTCCACTTTAAACAGATGTCCACCTTGTACGGGGCCAGACCTGCTGAAGCTCTGAGTGGCTGTCTGACTGAGCACTATTGGACGATATGGTGGAAGAAAGATATATGAAAGACTGGCATCCTTCATCGGATCCGCCTAGACATGTTTCAAAAAGTAACTTGTAACACCTTAAACCGTGACTCAAAATTCTTTTTTTTTTTTGGTACTACTATGTGTACGTCTATGACTATTACACCAGTATTGTACCAATATTACCCCAAGCATGGAGGGGTAATACGCCCACCTTGCTCATTTTCGTTTTCTTATGTCAATAGTTGTCTGGCAACATAAATTCAAAGGCAGATGGACATCATTCTTGAATCAGAAAACTTTTATTTGTCCTTTCTCTGCATAAACAAAGTTGATTGGGGTAGGCATATTATTCACACTTACGCCATTCCCATTTGGTGAACACTTATTTCTACGACTTCAGAGCACTGGAATACTTCATCAAACTGCTTGGCCGAATTCCGCTTTTACATATAATTTTTTTTTAATGTGATATATACTTGACTATGGGTGTAACGTGCGGTATACTTTCCTATCGAAGTTCCGGATTCTTTGGAATGAATTAATGAAAAGATCGTGGTCGGGAAGGATAGTAATTATTATGCGATAGATCATATTTCCTTAATATTTGTGATAACCTTACCAACTTGGATTGATATCCACTGACAATTGATTATGACATCACCAGGAACGCATGTCTAGTTTTAACTTCAAACAATAAAAAAATCATGTGTATTCGTAAAAACGAAAATGAAAAGATTAAGCACTTTCTAAATCATAGATCGACAAGGGCCGGTAACTTAAAATGTTGTCTGTTTTGCTTTTTTTTTTTTTTTTTTAGCTCAGTTGATATAACAGACAGCTGAGATTCTAGAATAGTCATTCATCTGTCGTCCGTTTACATCTACGTTTTCTCTTTCTCCGAAACCATTGGGCAAGATTATCTTATAACCTTGGATGGTTTTTATTCCCCCCGCAAAGAAGTGGAGGTGGAGGGAGGGGGGGGCATACTGGTTTCACCATCTCCGTTCATCTGTAGACGCAATCTTGTCCGGATCCTATCTCCTTCAATAATGCTCTAATCTTCTTCACACTTTGTATGGTTATTTTCTGTCACCAAAGGGTGTGTCTTGAAACAAAGATGACCTTCAGTCTTTATAAAGGTGTATCATGAAGTAACAGTGAGTTAGTAGTTAAAGGCGACCTTGGTTTACATTGGTCAATTACAGCAGGCATCTGGGATGTACTCACATGTTGCAGGCGGTATACAGCATGCCTTTCGGCTACTTCTTTTAATTTTAACAAGTTTGTTCAAATGGTCACGCTCCAATAAATTTTAGATTTTTTAAATGAATATTGTTTGTTTATTTTTGGCCAAACCTTTAAAGATCTCTGCAGTCGCTTGGTTGATTGCTTCGACATTGCATGCGCTTACTGACAGGAATCCCGGGAATATTGGGGAAATATTGCGGAAACATTGTACAACCCGGGAATTTAGTGACAAATTCAGAAGCATTGGGGTTTAAATGTGGACGCATGGTGGAAATAATGTGGCAATGGCGGAAACATTGTGGACTATGATTAAAGCATTGTGGAATTCGTGTAGGCACACTGGACTGACCCCGGAAAAACTGTGTAAATCTGGGAATACTGTGTACTGGACCCCGGGAATATCGTGTACATTGTGGACATAATGTGGGGCGTTTATTTTTTTATTTATTTATTTTTTTTGCAAGGTGCTTTGCCGGATATAATGTAGACAAAGCTGTTTCCTCGTGAATAACATAAACTTTATAGGAGAAATACTGTTGAAGGATATTTTTGATCAAAGTTAAATGGTGGAAATATTGTGGGCTTATCAGGTTTGTATAATTTTTTACAAGCCTATCCTTGGAACTCTGTGGATCCCCTTTAATTATCTTGGAGGAAACATCGTGGACTATGATCAAGACATTCGGAATCTCTGTGTCTCTTTACAAATAAATGTTCAAACTACATACTGTGGACAACATTTTTTAAAGTGTAACCTGAGAACTCTGTGGCTTTCCGTAAATTTTTTAGAATGATGTCGGGAATTTTGTGGATAGCCATGGATTTCCTGAGCCTAGCGCGGGAACTCCGTGCATCTTCTGGCATTGTCAAATTTCATAAAAGAGGAATTCAGAGGATAGCCATAAAATGTCTAAGTCTAGCCGGAAACATTGTGGCTTTTTGTATATTCTCAAAATTATGATACCGGGAACTTTAATGATAAGCAATAAAGTCTAAACGGGGAACTCTGTGGATAAGCCATGAATTTTCTAAGTTTAAACCGGGAACTCTGTGCAAGACCAAGAAATGTCAACCTCAAATCCCGGGAACTGTGCGGATATATCTTAAATTTCCTAAGTTTGTCCCGGGAATTCTGTGGCTCAAACCTTTGCAAAGAGAAGCACGTGGCTTTGAATTCAGCTAGGATTTCCCAGTATGGCTTGAGTGTATTCCCACTTCCTGGCGCTATATTTAACATGCTGGATGTCTCAGCAGCAATGCAAAATGAGTAAATAGTATCCTTTTTACATGATGTAATACATTCCACAACTTTAGAAATGCGTATATATTATCTTAAAGTATCATGAATCAGAAATATATTATTGATTTTCAACTTATAGTCAGTGAAAGTTCTGTGCATACACATATGTATAGTACATTGCTGTTTGCATGTGCAGATTGGAGGATACATGATTTCTACAAAGCAAATCAATAACTGACATGCACTATTTAGTGTCAACATGCAAATTGATTCTTTAAGTGTTGTTTTGAAAGCTACTATATTTTACATTGGTGAATATGTTATCTAGCTCCTCTGGAATAGTAGGTCCGTTTTGTTCCAACTGCCACCTTATGTTAATCAGCTTTGAAATTCGAACGCATGGATCAGTTGCCGGGAATGCTGTGGTCATCTCTACATACTGAGAATATTGTGGTCGCAACCAGTGCCGGGAATATTGTGGTCATCATGCCGGGACTTATGTGGATGCACCGTGGAAATGATGTGGCAATGGTGGAAATTTCATGGACCAGGATGACAATCGACAATTCTGTGGGCAATGTACTGAACTTGGCAATATTGTGTTGAAACCAGGAATAATGTGGACATGAACCCGGGAACGATGTGGTTATGATGTGGACATACATCCGGGAATATTATGGTCCCAACTGATGCCGGGAACATTGTGGTCATTGTGGAAATATTGTAGACATACAGATACCGGCAATATTGTGGTCAGAACTGATGTCGGGAACATTGTGGAAATGTTGTGGACATATAGATACAGGGAATATTGTGGTCAGTACTGATGTCAGGAACATTGTGGAAATATTGTGGTCAGAACTGCATGCTTGGAACATTGTGGTCATACTGGAAATATTGTGTTCATGTACATGCCGGGAATACTATGGGCACAACAAAAGCTGAGAGCATTGAGGAATTAATTCTACATGTCGGGAATATTGTGGTCACTACTGAAGCTGGGGAAAATGTGGTCATGTGCACCTTGGGAATAATGTGGTCACAAAAGATGCCAGGAATATTGTGGAATTTCTGTGGTCATGTCTACATACCGGAAATTTTGTGGTCAAACTAAAGCCGGGAACGTTGTGGTCACAACTGCATTTATAAGGTGCCACATTATTCCCGGGGAAACTATAGAGAGATTTACCTGTTTTCTAATTTTTTTCTAAGTTAGTTGTGGAGCATTCCGGGAACTCAAATATTCCTGGGGTATTTCCACGATAGAAATTCCCGCGATGTTTCCGCTACATTTCCCCCAAATTTCCGGGATGCATTTTGGTAAGGGTAGCGGCACTTATTGAAACCCGTATACCTTAATTTATTTCCCTCGGTTTGTAAAGGTGGTCCAGCTGCAACTGTACATTTTACAATCACGGGACTAAATATAATGCCCCAGTTTGTTTCTACTTCAATTATACACTGGCAGGTGGTTAAACTAAGATAAGTTTCCGGCTAGAAAGGGTACATACTGGTTCAGGGGTAAGTCAAAGTGTTCTTATCTGAACTTGTTATATACAAAGTAAGTAATTATTTTTGGTTTGACATTCACATTAACGCTCTGCATTTATAAGCAAAACTTCGCGTATTTAGCTAATTTAGCATTTGCCATTTTCATATTTATTCACCATTATGTGTGCTGTCTTTGCTGAATATTTAGCTTAGACAAGGAGCCACTACACAGAGAGATATGTACGGGTTTAGGCTCCGGAGCCAACTTTAGTAAGGCCCTATGTCGTTATTATGTCTACAAGAGTGCCCAAGGAAATGTAAAGAATGTATCAGATGATATAAATACTGAAGAAAATAAGGTTTTGACTGGCTATCAGCAAATAAATTATCACTCAGTATGCTTAAGACTTATTATGTTATTTCATTTTTATCAAAGAAAAATTAAACTTCCAAAGACTGTCTAGTCATCAATTTAGATTTTTTTTCACCTTTGAATTATTGTTTTCTTGCTTGGCTTTTTCGTGTGACGTTTTTCTATTTTTTTTTCTGACAGAACAAAGTCTTTTTACCTGCTCTGAAAATTATTATGCTCACACCTATCTTTTCTTCACGAAATTAAGTTTTTTTTGAAAGTGAATCTTATTTTGCAAATAAATAAGAACCATTTGTCTATTTGAGACATATCCAAAATTAATTACCATACTATTTTCAAAATATTTTTGAAATTCTTTTACACACCCACTATAATAAGGGTAGACAAAATGCGCCTCTTCTAAAGCCCACCAAAGCTTCTTCAGAACAATGTATCAGATAATATAAACTCTCCGTTATTAATGATCTTCCCTCTTGTGTCACAGACAAGGTATTTACACACTCATATTCTCGTTTTACGAATTAGTCAAAAATATATTTTCTCCAACAGTATTAAGATTTTTGTACCCTGCCAAATCGTTTTGAGCTAAACAGTCGATAGCATTTTCCTAGTATATATAGCTTTCATATTACCAATCCTTGACTGTGAATCCTGTGTTTTCATTTTTAGAATTTCCTTTCAAGACGTGGTTAATTTTCTTTCCTCTCTCTTTACGATTGTTTGTTTTGTACTATTTTTTCCTGTAAATGTCAAATAAAAGTAGTCCCACTCAGAACTCTGACTCTGACTCCAGGGACCCCAGACCTCAATTTGTTCAACAACTAATGATGTCATTTTCTATTTTTTAATGAACTTGTGCTTTTAACCTATTTTTGACCTCGTCCCCTAAACGGCATGTTGGACTCTCTTCAAAGGTACTGGGAATGTACCTGGACACATTTTCCATTCCATCGTGCTGGTGGTATTTCCTGATATTTGCAAATTATTGAAATTAAAAAAAAAAATCTGGAAGAGCATATCTCCATGTCAGCAAAGTCGCTATAGGGATAAAAGCAAATTCGAAAGATTGGTCCATATCTCAGTAATGGTAACATTTCACCTTGAGTGACCTTGGCAGGTCAAACTGATATGTTGGCTTATGCATTGGTAATATTCCAAACAGTGATGCTGGCCTTAAACCAAGTTGACCTTTGGTATTATTCCGAAGGTCATAATACCGCTTTAGTCAGTGCATCCAATGTCAGCTCAGCATAGGACATTCATACTCCTCTCGTTCATGATATGCTTTTGTCGAAGGTACATTTGGAAGTTGACACATAAGGTCGTTCATGGGCACGTCTCAGGTTAACAGTTTCTCAGCTGTGGATTTGATATAGTATATTTAATATTCTGAAGCTTGTACATTAGGTACCAATACAGTGGAGTTGTAGGCATGCCGATTTTTATGATACCCCTACCTGGCGTAGGCAAAACTCTAACCTATATAGGTTGGCATGGAGATCCAGTGTTTATGCATATTAATATTACTTTAATATCAGATAAATATATGCAATGCAACCGAAAATACATTAAAATGAGCAAAACAACTATATAGGCCTTCTAGTGTGCTGCTAATGCAAAGTTATTTTATATGCAAACAATTGTACCCTCTTTTATTTTTGTATTTGATAATCTTGAAAATTTTGATATTTGAGAGAAAATTGTAACTCCCACCATTCATTGCTTAATTTTGAAAGAAACTTACTTAACCCCTGTTTCTCTCAGGGAACTGCTATATAGGCTCTTGTACTTATTCAAGCATTGCAAAACAGTGCTTGCTTGGTTTCTTAAGTCCAATTGTTAGGTATCTCTGTGGTGGACATTTGCATCAGAGAAAGTGTCTGTGATTCCCTGATCCCTTCAGAGTTACTGCTTCACAGTTCCTGCTTTTGGGGCTCGAGTTCATGCAGTTTATTGTTTGTAAGCAGAGTAAGAAAGGTCAATTTGGCACAGAGGTCTTAAAGTTTTTACCTGTGCTTGTAACAGCAATCTTTATGCTCATTCATGATCAGTCGTTGTTGGTTGAACTCTGTGGTCCTTCAGTTCAGTCTTTCGAAAACAAAGAATTATCCCTGCAGCTCTGCGTTTCCCCAAGAGCAAAAATGGGATGCATTGATAGTAGGATGAGAAGTTCAACTGCGGCAGAGACTTACACTGGGACAACTGACAACAAACAGGGTGACCTTGATATGTGTGTAATTTGCAATGAAAAGCTTTCTAATACAAAATGGGGGTCATTTGTTTAGAATCCAACAGACGTAGGGCTTAAAGCTATTATTGATTATCCTGCAATCAGAAAGACATCATCAGATGATACCTTTTCTCGCCTTTGTCCATTCCTAAACTAAATTTTGAACTTGACAATAAAGGTGAAATAGCATACGAAATGTGGATCTACTTGTGTAAGTATAGGTTTACTCAAATGGATTGAAGCGAAACACCAACCGGGAGAATGTTCCAACGAGACATCAGAACCAACAACTGAAATGTTGTAATAGTAATCGGGTATCAACATCACAATTCAGTATTCATAAGGTGACATTGTTATATATGTGGCAACGGTGACAAATGGAGTGAGTCTGTTACTGCAATATCCCAGAGAACAAGTTTAAACAAGAGAGATGGAGGCTAAAAAGCTGCACAACCCACTTCCAATGAGGAAGTACAATTCATTATGTTCAATTATAAAGACTTGTTTGCAAGCAAGCCCAAATATCACCAAAGCCATTTAGCCAGGTCAAGCACTTTATCTCTCAGCATAACATCACAGCAATCCAAAGAAAGGCTGATGCAGAGAATGTGTCCACAAGTCATGACAAAGCATTTGAAATTCTACTCCATGATCTAATGAATGTAATCATGAGTGGAGATGTTAAAGTCCTGGAACTTTCTGAGATTTATAACCAATAAATCCCACTCTTGAAGAATGAAGGAGTTGAGGATGGTGAAAGGTATAGGTGATGAATGCTGAAAGAAAAACGTATGAAAAAGCATGTCAATAATGATAAAACCTTCATTCCGAGACCAGGTTTGTCAGATATTGTGTGTTATGGTACCATCACAGCTGGCCATTCAATGAAAAATGCACCACTGTTGCAAGTCATGGAGATAATTGTACGGAGCTCAATGGTTAAGAATTGTCTGATGCTCCACTCCAGCAGAATAAATTGCGCATTTTGCGTGAAGCTGCGGAGATACTGCAAAGCAAAATATCTGCCATAATGATGGCAACAGATTTATACATACCTTTGATGATCTGAAGACTGGAAAGTGCTTAGATTTCATACTAAAACACTTGTGTGAATTTATCAGTTTGTTGCTTGATGCTAAAGCATACAGAAATGTTCATGCCAATGCTGATTCTGTAGAGGAAAAAAGGTAATGTTAAGGTGATGTCTATCTGCCATGATATTATTGCCCATTCACAGAATGTGCACATGCCCATCACCCTTGGTCTTTAACTTCACCGTCATGTCGCCAGCAGAAATATAACAAACACCCTTTACACTCTCAGGCATTGTTTTCTTTGAAGAAATCCAACGTTTTATTACATCTATTGCCCTGATTGAGCTTCAAACACTGCTGAAGTACATGTATATGTTCCAAAAGGCCTTCTTCCCCTCAAAGATGGTGGTACTTTGGTTGATGCAGCTATAGACAACTTTGACCAAAATAAGAAACACTGGATGGCAAATCAACAACCCATGCTTTGGCTATGGTTGTTTACCAAACTGTTCCCAAGAAAGGCAGATGTCAATAATACCAAGACGTCCTTTGAAGGCACTATACGCAACAGACTTTGAGAATGCAGTCATCCTTTATTGAAAGCTTTCTTTGCGCAGAGAACCACATCTTAAAACAGAAACTGACATTCCTGTTGCAGATACAACACTCCTGAGTACAAAAGAGCTTCACAAATGGACCTGTCATGGAAACTTGTCCGATATGTTCAAGGCAATCTGAATGTACCAGGTTAGACCATGTTCAACAGTTTTGTCACTGGAAAAATCCATCAGATCGCTACAGTGAAATATTTGCTCTACATACATTCTCCACCCTCAGATTTTTCGACAATATTTACTGTGGTACTAAATCTTATCATGATAGTTACGGAGCTAGGCCAAAGTCACATCATTATAACAGCTGATTTAGCCTTTTACACAAAAGCTCAAGGAATTATATGGAACAATACATCAGAGTTGATGGATAAGGTAACAATGCATCTTAGAGGAATGTATTTTACTACACTGCTAGCATTGGTTACCTCTTTGGTGATGGCGGCCTTCTGTCAATGTGGGTAGATTCTGCCACATATGCAGAGGTATCATCATGGCAAATGCTCTAGGAAAACAGTTTTCTGGGGCTCTCACGGGCCTACATGTTGCTGGAGAAGCAATATATAATCTTTATTTCTGGGGAATTGCACGCTGCTTGCAAAGTAGGCAAATGGTCTTTCTATGTCCCAGAATCAGAGCTTTACTTTCCGAGCTGCAAGGTGCATATTCATCAGACAACCAGTTTCTTCTTGGTGACATTTTGATGAAGTAGAGGAACATCTGCCCCAGATTGAAAGACACATATCTTAGTTAAGAGCAACTGCTAGAGGTGAGTCTGCAACTTTTGTTTTTTGGGACAACCTTCTGGAAGCAGCTGATACATTGCTTCATCTATTGAGAGCAGAACAAGATGGTGAGTTTTAGCTTCACCTTACAACCGTAGCTGAAGCTTTACCTTCGTTTAAAGCAGCAGGTAGAAACAACTACTTTAAATACGCCCCTGTTTATCTTGCTGATATGAATGGTTTCAGGCTACAACAGCGTGATTTATACAGGCACTTACAAGAAAGGGGCTTTGTTGTCAGTAGGTCACAGGAGCGACAATTTAATAGTGTTCCCAATGACCAGGCTCTGGAACAGACTGTAAATAGAGATTACAAAAGCCAAAGTGGTGTTATTGGGTTTACCGGAAAGAAAGATGCCTTGAATAGATGGTAAATCACGAGACATGTTCTCCGTGAATATGCCATGGCCTTCAAAGAGTCCTGTAATGTGATAGGGAAGAAGAAATGTACAGATGGTGTAGGTTGCAGTCAGATAGATGAGGAAGATGTGTGTAACATAATGGACCTTGTTGGGGCACAAAGGACCAATCCATTTCAGATTGAGTCTGGACCACAAAGCTTTGTTCATATTGAAACTGGTTGTATGGCAACTGCAGATATCCAGTCTGCATTATTGAAGTCTATTCAGACTGAAAGGCAGAAAAGACAGAACCACATTGAAGAAAGGCTGTCTGAGGCAGCAAAATGTGACAGTCTTCGAAAACCAATCCCTTGTGATAAAACTGTCCATTTTCAAGTATGAAGAAGCCCTTGACAGTACAATCAAAGCAAGTAAAAAGGAACTCTGAAGTGATATTTCGAAGATTACTTGCTTTATCAAAGCTCAGGGCCGTTGATCTACAGTAGGTGCTACAACATGAACTTGCTGCTGTTCCCCTTTTTATTCAATGATGATGGCAGTTTCAGGAAAACAGCAAAAATAAGAATCGGCCAAAAAGCTTGAGGCAGTTTCTGAGATCCCTTCCCAGACACAATTGGGGCCTAGCAACTTTGGCAGGACAGCCTACCTGATTGATGGCATGGCACTTTTGTATTGTCTTAATGATTAGAAATTCCACAAATGTAATGATCTGGCTACAGTAGTCATGGGAAGGGTGATAGATTTGTTGCTAGGTAATGTAGGCATTTGTACTGTGGCCATCATATTTGACAGATATGATAATGCAATGTCTGTCAAATCATGTGATAGGTCGAGGTGCAGTATTAGTGGAGCTATCCATGTGACACCAGGCTCCCCTGTTGTGCTCCAATACCACAGGTTGTTCGAAAATGAAGGCAATAAAGCAGCTTTGGCTGCGTTTGTGTCCTCATATTTAGTTAAAAATTCTCACGCACAACTCGTAACGCACTGCAAGCTCATTCTTGCTGGCAATTTCCATAACAGTGAGGAAACTGTAGCAGTGACTGAAACTGGTGTCAAGCTGCTAACTCGTCTGTATTCATCTCATGAAGAAGCTGATACTTGTATCCTGCATGCTGTTGATGCAGCTTCAGACCACTCACACCTGGTTGCTCAGAGTGACGACACGGATGTCCTTGTCTTGTTGTATATTACTATTCTACGTGTTCAATAGCAGTTCACACATTTATGCAAACTGGACATGTCCTTGGGTTTACTAACAGGCATAGATTTATTGCAGTCCACCAAATTGCTGAAAAGCTTGGTCCAATAGTCTGCCAGTCTATACCAGCAGTTCATGCACTGACTGACTTTGATACTACAAGTGCATTGTGCAAGATTGGAAAACGCAGTATTTTCAATGTTTTAATGAAGATCTCTGACACACTTGAACCTCTGGCAACATTTGGTTCATCTAAGACATATAAGAGCATAATGCCAGTTGCCCAACATGTGGCTATTCTCCTGTATTTAAAACACAAGGATGAGTCAGGTGCAGTTTGTACAACACTGGACCAACTTCGATATTCCCTTGCCACTACGTACAACGAGCAAGTCAGTTGCAAACTTGCCACCTACCGTTGATGCTTATAGGCAGCATGATATGGGGGGCTTGTACCAAACTAGAATTTGTTGGCAGAGCCGTATCCCAAACCTAGATTTTGTGCAACCCACTGACTATGCTGGCAACTGAACTGTGATCAGGAACTTCACCCAGTTATGACCACACTCATGACAGGCTTTCATAAAATAATTCCATATATAGAGTTTCATAGTTGCATAGAGTAGGTCATACTGTGTTTGTGTACATGGTGCTTCGAATTTGTACGCTATACTTATCGAATGACTCGTGTCCTTCATATTGGACACCTAAAGCGCTTAAATAGACGCACAGACAGACAGGTCGATTCAGGAACAAAGCCCTCTCTGTTACAAGCATGAGAAAAATACATTTTTCATTTATATTATGTTAAATAAAAAAGGCTGCTTATTTTAACTGTGCAAAAGTGGATTTTTGTGCTTTCCATGCCATGTGGCTTTGAATGCAGGGGTCAAGGACACTTATCAGTGCTATCATATGACGTGTAAAAGAAAAAAAAATAGTATTTTACGCAATTAAATAGCTAGAAGCACTTTAAAGTACTTTAAAGAATGAGAATAGAGGCCTAATCCTTCTTTAGTTTGGTATCGTTTACCAGAGAAATTATCTTTAAAAAAAAACCCAGGCAAAATAACATACTGAAAGATAGTTACCGCAACTCCAACATCACTTTTTGGAATCTTGATAAAATATGCTACAGAGATATGCATGTTTAAATTTTTCCTACGCCGTGTGGGGGTATCTCGAAAACTGAGCCTCTTTTGAAATTTTGCCACTGCTCTAATACTCTAGAGGAGTTCCTCGACTAGAGTTTGTGTTGATTTGCCAAATGAACGCCATGCGCGTGCCACACAAGAGTAATGTGGTTTGAGAGGTAAAGCCGGAGCGCTGTAATACTTATACGAATATAATTTTAGCCGGGGTTAAATTTGCCCAGAGTGAGTGTCGGTTTGTCACTACACTTGATAAACTGACCGCACATATTTTATAATTTAATTTGTCCACTGCAAAAGCCTGCATATCTTGTAATTTTATCATTAATCTAATTACAATAAGTCTTCATGTGGCATTTATTTAAACTTAATTTATCACAAAAACAATTGGCCAACAGGCAATGCCAGTATGAAGGCCTCTTGCATGTGCCATTGTTTGATATATATTTATTTCACGAATTTTCATGGCACAATAAATTACATAAATGTACAAACTGCAATCGGGAAAAAGGGTTACATCTCATACTGATCCCTCTTGTGGAAAAAGGACTAGTTACACAAGATGACACAAGACACAGAGGCCTTGCATAATAGGAGTAGATGAGACGGAGGCATGAAGACAAGAAGGGAAAGGAAGGGAGAGAGAAAGAGAGGAAGCAAGAAAGATATTTAGCAAGGGCCACAAAAGTAAAACGACAAACGCAAAGACCAGACAGACAGCGGGGCTGTACCTAATAACAATAACGACAATATTAATCAGGTAAAGTAGTAACTGCGGGGTTTATACAGGTATTCAATTAACCAATATCAGTTAGTTTGAACGTACCACTGGAGGCGATGTTGTCGTGTACTGCTTCAAAATATTGACATTTTCTTCTGAGCAAAATAAAGCAGGCTGTAAAATAAATGGGGCGAAATTTGAAACTAAAAGTATAATCTAGACATTAAGACCGTACATTTTGGGAGGACAAAGAAAAATCCTTGGTGTTTTCAGCAGCTGAGCCACATGAGCATTTGCCCGAATCTTTGACAACAATTTTGAAAAGCAGATAATTTAGTTGGCTACAAGCGGGCACGTGTGTTGCACAGCTATGAATTGTTCACCTAAATTAAGAAGTTCAGGAAACTGGCTGCTGGATGAAACAATTTTGATCTGGATTCTCTAACAGAGGATACGTATCATGTGTCGAAGGGACGTTCATTCCAGAAACGCACTGCAGCTAAATTAAGGCACCTGTGCCATTGCCATCTTTGATAATGATATTATTACGTCTTCCGCAAACGAAGTTTGGGCTAAACTTTTTTTTCAATTTGTTCGACTGTCCAACTGTAGCAGAATCCGTGCAAGCAAAACGCCCAGTTTCCATTGTCACAGGACCCATTTGTGTAAAAACAGAGAGGCGATGGGGTGGGGGTGGGTTGGGGTGGCAGTATCCAGTGTGTGGGCGCTGACTGTTCTAGTTTGGCACTGGTATAATCGTAGATGTATTTAAAACTTGAATTTCATCCCGTTGATTATATATATATACATGTTGTATGTAGTATTTTTATTTCTATACAACAAAATGTCATTGTGCATGGTGATATAGTCGAATGAAAGTTTATTTCATTTGGTTCCATTTCACTTTAAAAGAGCAGTTTCTAATGTCATATCTTGTGTTGTTATGCAACCAGGTAGAATTATTCTCATTTCAGCCCTATACATGTTCGAGCCTTGTCAATCACACCAAGGGTTTTATTTCAGGACATCACGAGACATCACCATTAATTGTTTACTGGTGTTTAAATTCTACTACACCAAAGCTAGTCTCAGGGACCCGTACAGGTGTCTACGTCCACTTTCGGTCAGGATACAGCTTCATCAGCGGCAAAAGATTTAAAGTCTACTATTATGCGACGGACAGTAAGTTGCAGCATGCACGAGAAAAATAAAGCTATCATATGTTAATGTCTTTTTTATTTCAATATTTTAGTATTTCGTAAATTGTTTCCACGACAGTTTTTCTTTTCATTGTTAAATTATGGTGGCAAGCAATAGTTCTAATTACAACCACTAGATAAAAGAGGCTGTCTTTTAAACTATGTAATATTCGTGAATCTCAAATCGTTTTCACAAATATAAATGACAAAGACAACTTTGAATCCCTGATGACCATGGAAGAGAAAATGCCAAAGTGTTCCTCACCGTGATCAAATTTGCCAATGATGTTAATAGAAATATATAGCCCTTATTATTTGACATTTGGGAAGCAGGGCAAGCCCCATGGAAATTCCCTAAGCAGAAAAGATAAGTGGCATAGGACAAAACTTTACAGGGCAAACATACAGAGGCGTGGCACCGTGAAATGCTTGATAATAGTAAGATGAGAGATCACATGGTCCCACCCATCCTCTTAATTATATAACTGAAAACTAGTGCAACTAAAACACAAGACAGACAGTGGGTAAATTATATTATTACATTAAGAATCGTAAAATTGGATGATAATCTAGCAGAATATTTATGGCACAGTGATGACTGTTGAGATCGAAATCATAATAGTGCTTGTAACAAATCCTTAGGTACGATGTTTCTAACAGATGGTATAAAAACGTCCATCTCTCTCTCTCTCTCTCTCTCTCTCTCTCTCTCTCTCTCTCTCTCTCTCTCTCTCTCTCTCTCTCTCTCTCTCTCTCTCTCTCTCTCTCTCTCTCTCTCTCTCTCTCTCTCTCTCTCTCTCTCTCTCTCTCTCTCTCTCTCTCTCTCTCTCTCTCTCTCTCTCTCAGAGTTAATCTCCACATCTCCAGGGAAAAAAGTGTTTGAAAACAGACTCGATCCGCGCTGACGGCGAGAAGTCTTTCATACACTTGGTTCAAGGGATATTAACGTGCTTATGCTCCGGTATCATACACTGATATATTGATATATATACTATTTAAACATCTCATTTTGGATGAAAAAAAAAAAAACTTAGAGACAATATAGTGACCTTGACACTTGACCTGTTCACTACCTCTTTTTAGTGTTGGTCAACAATACACATGCCGCTATGAAGAGAAGATCAAATCTGCTCTGAACGTATCTGACGCGGTAGTATGATGGATAGCACGCTGAACTCCAGTACACATAATTCAGGGGTCAAATGCTGCCCACCTACGCAATGTTTTAAAACGTGCAGACAAAAATGTCTATGTTCCACCCCAAAGTGCTGAGGTCATTAGCACCCCAAATACGTAGGGCGAACATACATACAAAATGCATGCATGAGGGTATTTTAACAGAATGAAAAGCACAGCCATCAATGACTGCAACACAGTAGTCGATTGTGAAGTCGGTGGTCATATTTCATAGCTAAAAAAACAACATGACATTGTACTATTTCCAACGTAATTTTACAGCTGCATAAGAACTACACCTTTCGTCCATCACTCTAGAAGTTAACAAAAGAGATTATTTGTCTGTATATAAGACAGTGTTATTTACAAAATAGGTAATTATTTTCGTGTTTTTCATCCTCAACCAATATGGGCATTGCGATTCATTGGGTAAAGGCGAATTCATGGAAGAAACCAAGACTCGTCATGTAATAGTGAAGTGTAAACGATGCAAAGCATCGCGCTTTGTCGTGTATAGAATTTATGGCTGTGCTGTCTTTTGCAGTTTTACAGTTTTTGCTTTTTGATTTTGTTTGTACTTTTGCGATGAACTTTGTTCACAAAACAAATCTCACCGAATACTTTAGGCTATCTCTTACGTGTCAGTTGTGCTCTTAAATCCATTACATCGATGCATTCAATTAATGACGTTTTTCTTTACAGAGAGCAAACCACTGAACATAATGAAGATAGTTCTACCAATCATATTGGCTGCTTGTTCCTGTATTGCCCTTCTGGTCGGCTGCATAGTTGACAAAACCAGAAAAGCTTCAGATAGTACCATAGACGGGAGCATCACCACAGTAGCAGACAATGCAACCTTTCAACACGATGATGTTATGTACCGGTCCTATCTGTATGACCAGGAGATGCAGGGGCGAAGCTTTGTAGTCAACAATGGCACTTACCCATTGAGGCCACTCCGAGAGTTATATCAATGCTGATTGACTTGCATGAACATGTATATCAAATGTGCTGCACGTGTTTACTGGAATATTACGTTATTTGCATCTGAACAGTGAGTGATAATAATGTTAACATAATCATTGAGTGCAGCATTGCTGTATTTTTCACCAAGTGTTCAACCGAAATGCCAGCAACTGCATGTTGCTTGTGTTAAAGGTCAGCATCAAAAATGACATAAATTTAACCGTTTGAATAAGAAACTGATTAAAGCCACTGGTATTTGTTAGCGATGGGACAGTCATGTGCTTTCATTCTTTGTTACAATACACTTTGAAAGAAAAAAAAAAAAGAAAAAAGAAAATCGGAAATTTTTAATGTCAGATTTAGGAAACTAAATCACATGTAATGTATATTTAAATGTTCTTACCTGTAGCATAGTTTTTACAATGTTTGTAAATAGCTATTAGGGTCATATAATTATGATGTATCATCCCTGCATGCTGAGACAATGTCTTATCACTTTACTGCATTTTTGAGCTTAAGTTAGTGACACAAAAAATGAGCTCTCGGAGGGAGCATAGGCGGGTCGCCTTACTGTCACTGACAGGCTGTACGTCATTTTTCACAAAATAAGCAAATTTTGAGTAATTTAAGTTCACAAATGCTAAACTTGTATTCTTCTAGTACTTCCCTAGCCATATATAGGAAAAAGTTTTATATGCGTTTAATAAATATTCTGTATTTCCAAAATATTAGTGATATCCCGCATGTTCCTTGAGGTACTAACCCGTATCTCGCCATATCTCACCAAGCGAGACTGGGCAATCAGGTATGCAGTTGGGGAAGGAACTTCATATGCATATGTCCTATTGAATCACAATTTGCAGACCAAACAACAAATGTGACACTTGTTTCCATTGTTCAATCTTTATTTGTAAATACATGGCAACATAGATCGCTTGGTCTGGCTATAAATAAGATTTACGCTTGCTGGAGTAAAGTGGAGCTATTACGACAAAAAAGCTTTTTGTTCTGAAGTTGATCTTGTCGTGACCACAGAAAATGACATTATCAGTGGACAAATGGCCAGGGCTCAATCAGTACGGCTGATAATGAGAAACCCAAGGTACTCGTCTCACGACATTCACATTTGCTCATCTGTCAATCGTGATACTAGGAAAGCTAGTTTGATACAATACGTCATACACTGCAGGTATTTTTCAAGAAATTGAAGAAAAACTGAATTGATTCACACTGTTTGCAGTGTAACCCCACTGTAATTGTGTAGAAGGTGTGCAAAATCATGCATGTAGCCTCCAGATGATCATTAACTTGTTCAAGAGACACTAGGTTTTGTTTGTGAAAACTATATGTGATACGTTTTGGTTTTGATGCTGTGAACCACTCAGGAAACACAAAATGAGGACTTCAAAACCATTTACTGCCAGAGGTAGCCATTGGTCCATACGCATATTTTTACTTTCATGTGTCCGTCCATCTGTTAACTGGCAAGTGGTAAAACCTGTCTGTATCATTTCGATAACTTTATGTCACACCATAAGTTATAAAATAAATGCTTGTACACAGGACTGTCCAGATGAATTAATAATAATTAATAAAATGATGTTAATTATACGGACGGAGAACGTGGTCAGCACTTTATATGCGTATTTCAGATTCTGCATACAGTTGGGATTTTATGATAATGCTCTATGAGGATTCGGGCCTCGAGAATGAACAGTCTACCTAATAAGGGTGTGCTTTCTGCTTTGCTGTGAGAATGAAACAATGGTAGTAACTGTGGCACAAAAGTACGGAATTTCGCATTTTTTGGCGGCGAACTGCAGCATCTTGTTTCATCTGGGACTGTGGCTCATATCACCGCAGATGCTACCAATACCAAATCATCTCAAAGAGCACATGTTTCTGTTGTTGAGTAATTATGTAAAGCATATGAAGCAAGCTCTCTTGCAATTGAAGACCAAAAAGTACTTGAGACCTCAAAATTACCTGTATGGGCCCAACATCTCGTATGAGCAATATTTTTTTAATATGTACCAAAAAACAGTAATTAAAACATGAAGCCATGGCCTTTTATTACAAATAAATGCACAAGTTATAAAAAGTTATAAAAATTACGATGAAGTAAACATCCCACGTAGCTCTTCATTAATCTGAACATCGTTTCAAGGTTCTAGAGAATTGGAAATTCTAAAAATTATGTTGCAATGTATAGTTATCATCAACATTGTTCAATCCTGAAATTTGAATACCGATAAAAGCCAGTTCCTAGTCTCCAATTACTACTTACGGAGTATATTCAATTGATAAAATCTATGAGTGTGTTCTCTGTCTAATATGTGGAGTCTTAAGTACCCTGTCTGTGTGTGTTTAAGTTACAGGGCTCATAACCTCGCAAGTTTTCCATGACAATTTAACAAAAGACGTTTGTGCTGTCTTATAGCACTGGCCCTGATATTGGCGGCGGCCTGCAACATTTGGCGACGCACTGTGGCAATATAAACAAGAAAAAATGAATTGCTTCACAGCAAATTTGTGCACCTTCAAAATATAAATATTTGGAATGCGGTGAATATGTATGCTTGCCAACTCTTTCTTACTTTCTTTCTTTCTTTCTTTCTTTCTTTCTTTCTTTCTTTCTTTCTTTCTTTCTTTCTTTCTTTCTTTCTTTCTTTCGCTGCAGATTTTTTTCGACATTTTGTTTGAATACTATTACACGTAAAAACTACAAACTTGGCATTATTATACCTCCATACATAAACTCTGGTCTTTTATTATACGTAGAAACTACAAACTTGGCATGATAAAACTACACACATAAAGTGTAGTCTTTTTATAAAGAGAGGTGACCGTTTTTAGAATTATGCAAATTAGATTCATTCGTAAATGTAAACTTTGAATATCTGCGAAAACTACTGCAGGTGGACATGGTGGAGGTGCGATTCCAACTTGAATTGGTAGGTTTGTGCAGTGGGCGCATCCAATGAATCACAAAAAAGTAGAAGTTTAATTTATGCTGATTAGGGGCACTTTGAATATTTTGAAAACTATTTTAGGGAGAGGTGCCATTCCGACTTCAATATATAGAATTATGCTGTAGGCGAATCTAAGAACCACAAGCAAAAGTTGTAGAATTCTAATTTGTGTAGATCAGGGGCACTTGAGAAGGTTAAATATTGATTATCTTCGAATTTATTGTTCGCAGAGCGGTTATTGCAACTTCAATTCAGAGGTTTGTGTTGTAGTTGCACACAGTGAACCATGAACATGAGTTGTATAATTTTAATTTAAACCTATTAGGGGGACTTAAAAAATAAAATATTGTAGGAATATGTCGGATATCTAAGTGTCGTTATAATGAGGTTTCACTCTACAATTTTTTTCTTTCTGTCTAGCATTTCCTTTTTACCTGAAGATTATTTTCATACCAAGAGCCTCATTTTGCTACAGTTTTTTCTCCGATCCCGTTTTTGTTTTTTCTGTTATGTAGCTTTTCATATTTCAACTCAAAAGTCACAGCACAAGGCAACAACTTTCTCTTGTAGGCACACAGACAAACTTGCTTCGAAGCTAATCTTTTTTCCTGTTCCCTTTGTATTTGCATTACAGATACAATTTTGATGGAGAGACAAGATGAAACCAAGCACAAGATAAAATGGCAGTGGGGGTTGCAGTGGATAGAAATTCTGTTTTCCAGATACAGTTGCGAATGAGATTCCTGCCAAGAAAATATTACTAGTATAGAAAATCAAATAGGCCACCAACAGGCAATTACAACATCCATGCAGTTGATATTGAGACTAAAGGTGTCAAAAATTCAATAAACACGTTTTATGCATCATATTACACAAAATAGACATGACAACCCTGGCAAACATAGTAGTTTTAGGACCGATTCGCTGTCACTAAAATCAGGGAAGCTTAAAAAATCACTGTGCAGACACTGGTTGGGTGCCTTGCCTGCTGGGTGGAAATAGTATTTGCACTAAAGTGATCCACCCCGGGCTACTTTGCTTCACTTTCTCCATGACCACACAAAGAAACTGTACAAACCTGTAGATCTGGTTGTACTTGCTGCAGTTGCGTGCCCCCTTCCTCCCCCGTCTAGGTTTAAAGATATTCAAGGTTCAGTATTTGAATTGCACCTAATAAGCGTTACTTCAAACGCATCAACTTCTGCTCGGTATTCGTTTGATGTGAAATGGTCGAAATTAAAATTTCGAATGCCCTTAACTTGCACAATTTTAAATGCACTCAACCTTCTTTGTAAAATGTCACGACTTCATGTATCGATAAAAAAATCATACCAAGTTTGGAGTTTCTTAGTATAATGGTGTCCGAAAACAAATTGTCGGACAATATTACTGGTAAAGAAGGAGAGAAAGAAATAAAGAGAGACAAAGAAAGAAAGAATCAGCCGTATCACGGCCAAATAGGCTGAGTTGTATGTACCTGGGTGGATGGTGGCGATCTGTGACGTCGTTACAGGTTGCCAGAAAATTTTACAGTTCCTTACCACAGATTGAAAAATATTACAGTTTGGTGTTAAAAGTAAAACTAGAAAAGAAGTTTTGCTTAAAATCAAATGTGTCCGTGTGCCTTCGCAAGTTGTAAATACTAAATGCTACTTTTGGTACTTCACATTCCATTGAGCTTATGGCTAGATGAAAATTTCAAAGTCCAAATGACTTTGACCTTGACCTTTGACCATTAAAGCTCACATGTAAATTCCAAAAAAATGCAGTGTGGCAATACCTACAATTTGAGCCCAACGTGACTGAAATTGGATGAAAATTGACCAAGTTATAGCTAGATGAAAATTCAAAGGTCCAATGGACCTTGAATTTGATCTTCAGAGGTCACATGTAAGATACGAAAATGTGCAGTGTTACAATATCTACATTTTCAGCCCAACATAAACCAAATCAGATGAAAATTGACCTAGATGAAAATTTCAAATGGCCAAATGACTTTGACCTTTGACCTTTAGAAACTGCATGAAAATCACGAAAAGTGCAGTATTGCAATAGCTACAATTTGAGTCCAACATGATTGGAATAGGATGAAAATTGGCCAAGCTATGGCTGGATGAAAATTTTCAAGGTCCAAAGGACTTTGACTTTGACCAGAAGCGGTTCCATATAAATTACACAAATGGTCAGTGTTACAATATCCACAATTTTGGGCCCAACATGATCAAAATTGGATAAAAATTTACCCAGCTATGACTAGAAGAAAATTTCAAATGGCAAAATGGCCTTGGCCTTTCACCTTTAGAGGTCACATGTAAATTACAAAAATGTGTAGTCTTACAAACATATGAATTGAAGTTGGTTGGTTAGCTGTACCGATAAGAGTTTTGGAGATATTCAAGATTTAAATTTTCAAATAGCCTTAATTTGCATAATTTTAAAAACCGTTGAACCTCTTTACAAAAGCTCAAGATGTCATGTATGGAAGTATAATCATGCCAAGTTTGGAGTTTCTATGTATTATGGTTTTCAAATGAAATTTCGGAAAAATGTGCCGGTAAAGCAAGAAAAAGATAAAGAATTTCTAGAAAAATAAAATGTCTGTGTTGGCACATAGACATAAAAAGAAGATTTGCTTCAAAGCAAATCTGTCTGCGTGCCTCCAAAATTTGCATATATGGGTAGATGAAAATTTTAAAGGTCCAAAAACCTTGACCTTTGACCTGTAGAGGGTACATGTATTGTACAAAAATGTGCGGTGTTGCAATGCCTACAATTTGAACCCCCAATAACCAAATCAGATGAAAATTGACTATGTAATGGCTAAATTAAAATTTCAAAGGGCAAAAACTTTGACCTTTGACTTTTAGAAGTTACATGTAAATAACAAAATAAGCAGTGTTGCAATACCTACAATACGTCGTATGTACATTAATTTCCCGCCACGAAGCATGGGTTTGACCCGAGGCGATAATGGGGACCTGGGGGTTACATCACTGTCACAGACAGGGCCATATGTTCATTTCTCACAAAATTAACGTTTTTTGAGAAATTTAAGTTCACAAATGCCAAACTGGTATTCATCTAGTACTTCCCGAACTATATATAACGAAAAAAATTTAATCTGCGTTTAATAATTATTCTTTATTTCCAAAATATTAGTAATACCCCGCTTGTCCCCACAGGTACCAATCCGTATCTCGCCATATCCCGCCAAGCGAGACTAGGCAATCAGATATGCAGTTCTGGCTGGGAATTAATATGCATATACCCTATTTGGGTCCAACATCGTCCAAATCGATGAAAATTGACAGAGTTATGGCTTGATGAAAATTTCAAAGGTCCAAATGACCTTGACCATTGACCTTTAGAGGTTACGTGAAAATAAGAAAAATATGCAGTGTTACAATATTTACAATTTGGGTCAAACAAGGCCATAATTGGATGACATTTGACACACTTTTGGCTGGATGAAAATTTCAAAGGTCTAAACGACCTTTGACCATTAGAGATCAAATGTAAATTACAAAACTGTGCAGTGTTACAAACCCATGAGTTGAAGTTGGATTTTTTTACTTGAATCTATAATAGTTTTGGGATATTCAAGATTTAAATTTTCAAATGGTCCTAATTTGCATAATTTTCAAAACAGTTGAACCCCTTTACAAAAACTCAAGACTTCATGTATGGAAGTATAACCGGGCCAATTGTTTGGAGTTTCTACTTATAAGTTTTCAAATGTAATGTCGGACAAATTTGCCTGTGAAGAATAAAAGAAAGAATACCTAAGGTAAGTTGTTACAGTAAAAAAGCAATATGTCTGTGTTGGCACACAGACATAACTATACATTAAAACTTTCTGCTTTTGTGTTTGCAATTTCCATTGGCATCAACAGCGCACCTAAACGCAATCACCACATCAAGTTAATTCTCACTCCAGAAGAACATGTTTTATCAGTTTTACTGTTAGTCGTAATGTTAACACTTATATTACGGTATCGATCAAGCATGGTCCAAGTCAGCTGACATTTGTTCAGATGGGAGGCCATGTGCACAAGATATCTGTTTATGGATTGAGATAAGCTGTAACAGTACTAAAATACTTTTACCCAATCTTTTCTTGGTGTTGTGTGTATTCAGAACGGCATGGTCGAAGATAATAGTAGACGAATCTGATACATATCTCGTGTAAAGGCTATGAGCTCGCACTTGTGAACAGGTATGTTTCTCTAGCAATAGAAAAATGAGCAACTGTAGATTATGTTTATTTATTCTAAAGTTATGCATCTCTGGTAGTCCTGTAAATTAAGAACGAAGTTAAATGCATATGCGCTCGTAATGTTCAGTCAGTAGCATTTGTGCTAGTAAGAAGGGGGTGAGGGGTGCTGATGGAAACATCTGAACGTGCAATAGACCTCATAGGGCCTTTTCTGCAGTAAAATATTGCGTATTCTTCTATGTAGTCAATCATTCGTGCAAATACAATGCCCAGGGGTGGACCTTGAACCACTACGTCGTCAGACGGATCTCCTACACAGAAAGATATAAAAAGAGGCTCACATCTGGACCACCCACCCACTTCACGTTTGACATGATTTCTCCGTTTCTTTCCATATATACCAACACACCGCAACTCACCAGTTTATTCCAAAACTGTTTTCATAGGTATATCACATTGATCATCCATTGAAATCCACATTTTTCCATGACAACACGCCTGTAAATGTCGCAAATGTCCCTCAAAAACCATTTCGGACAAAAAGTCCGACATATATATATATATATATATATATATATATATATATATATATATATATATATATATATATATATATATATATATATATATATATGTCACGTAACACAGGACAGTACGGTAACAAGAACAAACATACACACGATGAATAATAGAGGGACAAGACGGACAGTAAAGAATACGAGACTAATATACCGTAGTCTTAGTCTCAAAGCGATCGTTCTGTGTCACCAACAAATTTAATGACAGCATTATAAATTTCGATCGGTTTCTGAGTGATTACTGAATGTCAAGTGAAACTAGAACCTTCATATTGGAAAGGATAATCGTTTACATATAACTAATATATCACATTTATATGTGTGACTTTGTTCATTGAAAAGGTCTTCTCGGCTTCGCTGTATTTATACTTAAGTTCGCTGTATTTATACTTAAGTTCATGAACTATATGCACTCTTCCTAGCATGTCTAAATATTAGAACGTCATGATAAAAAGAAAAAAACCGAAACGTCAAGGGTAAAATGAAAGAAAATGTTGAGGTGTATTCATTTAGTCCTTTAGCTTTGCATTATTAATTTATTTCATTTTATTTTATTGTCGACAATTGTGTGGCTTTTTTGAACTTTTCCTTTTGTGATAACATGTAGGCCTATTATTTATAGCTGTTATTATATGTTAATGTGAACCGTTTCAATTATTTGAATGTTGTTGGTTTTATGTATTTTTATCAACTGTTCCGAGGCTTAACTCTTCCCTTGTGCCTCTTTTGTAAGCACATGATGAAGCAAGTAAACATACCAATGTAACAAACTGTAGTCAGCGTACATACATGTAACAGCGCTTGCTAACTCCGTATTCAGTGTACATGTAACAGCGCTTGTCACTCCGTATTCAGTGTACATGTAACAGCGCTTGTCACTCCGTATTCAGTGTACACGTAACAGTGCTTGCTCCAATGATTTGATAGTTTGATCACTGTATTGAGCGTACATATAACAGCGCTTGATCCCATGATTTATTGGTATGACCACTTTGTATTCAGTGAACAGGTGACAGCACTTGCTCCCATGGTTTAATGGTGTGATCACTACTTTGTTTAATACATTGTCAAGTTCGATAATTGTTAGTACGGGTCTGGTTAGAACATTGTGCCTTTAAAAGACCGTATAACATTTTTGAACGTGCATAAGATTCCATGTGGTTTTCATTGTATATAGTACCAATGACTCTTAAAATTTTATTCATGTCAAACATGATATTGTGGTAACGTGTTCGGAATGATGGGCTCACGTGGAAGTGGCATTTATATCAATGTTACAAAGGTGCAACATCTGCGTGAATATGTTGTCAGCGACAGGTGTACATCTACCCGGTTGATTACTGAAAACGAAGTAACGTTCATATCATGCGTTTTATTACGATGTAAAGCTTTGTTTGTTGTGAAATTGTGTTGACACAATGTTCAAATCATACTTTTTTCTTTCAAGATGCCTGTTTTTATGTGGATATAAATTGCTTAAATACATTTAGCTTTGCCAGATTTTTAGTTGGTTATAACAAATACTAAAAATGGGATACACATCCACACATACGTGTGTGGATGTGTGTGTGTGTGTGTGTGTCTGTGTGTGTGTGTGTGTGTAGTGACAAACATGGAACCTTCAAAGAACCCTGGTTTGAGGTCCTTAATAACACACTCGGTGCAACCGTTCTTCATTCAAATATATCCTCGCAGAATGGTAAATTAGTGAGCACCGAATAGCGGTATGTTGCAAATCTCAGGTCAAAGTCTTTGACATCGTTCACACAGTTATCTCGTGTCTTTCCATGGCAGTTCTGTGGTGGATTTTAACCACATTACAATTACCCATTATAGATTGTTTGTTTTTGCATCTCTTGGTTGGAGTAGGTATATTTATAATGTGCGGTATCAACGGAATTTTGATCATATAAGATGGGTGTTGGTTTTTACAAATTAAGTTAATGCATGTTCAGATGTATATCTTTATGGGAGTGTGCGCTTGTGTCCATGTGAGTTTCAGAATTTACATGGAGGAAAGAATTGTCAATGGACGGTGTTTTAAAAAAATCTCGGCGTGATGCATTCAATCTGAAAACTGAACCACGACAGGAACTCGGAAACATTTGTTTTCGTAATTAGTAATTGTCAGTGTGTTTGCAGACTTAGAAACATAATATAAAGCTGTTGTTTCACTGATTTTTAATATGCCTTGTGCAGTCGTTTGATTCATAGTCGCACACACATATGAAAGAATAAGTTCAGCATCAAGCATTTAACGTATTGTGTGCATGTCATATCATTATGAGGAACAAAAGCATAAACCGATTGGTTTCATGTTCGCTTGTTTAGCATATTTGAGTTACTTTCCTAAAAGACACAAACAAGAATATTTGACTAAATTACAACATTTAAGATAAAATCAAACCGATCAATTTTGAAAGTGACATTGCCAAAGAATTTGTCACTTTTTTTGGAGAAGTTGTCAAAAAACAGGGCACATATATGGAGAATGCCACGCCACCTGGTGAACTAATTAGCGAATTATGATCTACAAAAACGCAGTGATTCTTTTTGTTTTAAATGGTATCCTCTTTCAAATTTATTGACAATTTACTTAGGTGGAAGAGATTCTGACATACTCCCCCCCCCCCCCCCCAATAGGAACAACTACGTGTGAGCATAGACTGTGTTCACCTCACCTACCAATGGTACATTCGCAAGGAGATCAGACTCACAGGTGTCTTCAGATGCTATCCCAAAACTACTAACCTATAGAAATTCCTCTTACATCCATCATTGAAGTTAGAAAAAAATAGAATTGTGACAGCCCTGTGCTCAGCTGACCTTGGATGCTTAGACTGGTTTTGTGTCCTTCAGAATTGTATGAAGGTCAGCTTTCTTTAAAACCATCATCACGTGGAAATGATTAGGTGGCTCTTCTGACCAATTGTACTCGAAGTGACCACTCGAATTACAACTGTATAGAAAGAATAAATTCACTAAAATGGCTATGTGACTTTGGGAATTGGGACTAGATTAAACAGGTGCATCCCGTCTTAGCCCTTATACAGGAAAATCACAGTGTGAACATTAAAGTTGTAGTGGAAGAATTCGCCCGAAACCAAGAAAACAGCTCAGTGGCCTGTAATCCTGAATACATGTCATCAATGTCAATCATGTTCACTGTCAAGCTGGCCCTTTCCAAGGACAATAACTGTTTGCAATCTCAAAGTCTTCACTTCAAAAGTTCTAGAATTTAGAGTCATCATTTTAAATAGAAAGTGAGAGACCACCATTACCAAGAGCGCATCAAATATGTCAGTTTGACGTTTCAAGATCACTGAAGATCAAAATGAACAACACAGAAAGAAACCTCACAGGTACTTTCCTATTAATGTTTAAAACCCGTGGGCTTAAGATCCACAATAATGGAGATGCAAACAAAACGCATCGATTGCACCTTCCAGGGTCAAGTCAAAGTCAAAATGAACAACAGCAAGAGCAAGCTAGGAAAGGTTTGGTTCAAATTAAATATGTGTGCCCACAAAGGAAAGTTGTCGCCTTGTACATCAAATTTCAGAAAAAAAAACTAGCAAAAGAAGGCTCTTGGTATGAAAAAAAACTGCAGGTAAAAGAGAAAATGCCAGACTGAAAACAATCTTGACAAAATACAATCAAGTGTAAGCAAGCAAACAAGATTAAATCATTTAGTGAGATACCATAGCTATTTCTTGCAACGTTGATTCATGTATGGGTCACTCTTGACACTACAGCAGTGACCGATAACAAAACGGTCACGTTATGGTATAAAAAATGTCATGCCTGACAGGAGTGTAAACACCAAACCCTAGCGATGAATATTTACCTGTAATTGATTGTTGATGGCAGCTCATGGCTCATAAATATGTGCAAGAGTGTTATTGCTACTCCTAATTTGCATTATTTCAAATCCAATGACAGGGTCGCACACTGTTCCTAGCTTTACGGGCCTCTGAGAGTTTAGCTGTCAACAAAATTGATAATGGACACACCTAGGACGTGCAATCAGAATGGCATATCAACGCACAAAAGTTGTAGAGACAGTGAATATTTCAATGTTTTAAGTTCCCCAGCACATACAGATCCAAATTCTACAAAGTTTTGTTAAGGTTCACTAGATGCACCTGCAGCACACGAATTTGGAATGACACCTCTACCAATAATAAATTTCTATTCAACATTTTTTTCAAGTGTCCCTAATTAAAATAAATTAAATTCTACAAACTTTTGTTCATTGGGTGCACTGACAGCACAAACCCGTGAATTGAGGTTGGAAGGGCACCTCTACCTGTAATAGTTTTGAAGATATACAAGGTTTCAATTTGCAAATGGCACTAATTGACATAATCTTGAAAACTACCATTCCTATTCATAAAAAAAGCCAGACTTTATGTATGGAAGTACAATCATGCCAAGTTTGGAGTTTCTGCGTATAACAGTATTCAAATAAATTGTCAGATAAATTTGGTGGTAAGTAAAGAAGGAAAAAGAAGGAAAAGAAGAAAAAATTTATAGGAAAAGGAGAATGCTTATGCTGGCATATAGACATAAGAGCCTCATACTTACTTTCCTGTTTATGTTTTATAGTAACCATGGGCCTAGGTATCCACCATTACTGAGATATATGCCAATATATCGGTTTTACTTGTCTAGGTCACACCAGGTCAAAATGAACAACACCATAAGAAACCGTGTGGGTACTTTTTCTGTTATAACTTGTTATTAGCAACATTATCTTAACTCTGTTAAGTGTAGTTTCCAACTTTAAGTTTTTGTTGTTCATGAAGAATATTTCAAAGGTAGAGACAACCGGCTTAAAACCGCCAGTTGCCATCAATGGGTAAGGCAGGACTGAAATTTATTTCTTCACTTTGGTATTGGTAGAAGAATGTTAATGTTTTGAATCTCTGCCTTTTCCTGCAACTAACTTTACTCTCATTGTTGGGTTGAAATTTATGAATATGGACAATGTTTTTCTTATCTATTATGATAAATACTTCATTGTCTATGTTATGCTGTGGACTGTGTTTTATGAATAATAGTTAGAATGGAGGTAGAGCATTTTCATAATGTCCCAGATTCATGAAAACGATGTGGGCATACTTTCTTCTGTGGCTGTCAACACAGCTGACTCACAAGTCATGAGAACCAAAAAGTGGCCCGCCTACCATATTTCTCTTCATCTTTGGCGCTAGTGTGGCTTTGGGTTTTTAGTGATTAGGCCTATATGTTTTGGGAAAAAAAGGTAATTCTTGAATTTGTGCCTTTCCCCGTAATTAGCATTGCTCTCAAATTTATGTATATATGTGTGTATGTATGCATGCATGCATGCACGTATGTATGTATGTATGTATGCATGCATGCATGTATGTATGTATGTATGTATGTATGTATGTATGTATGTATGTATGTATGTATGTATGTATCTTCTTTATTGGCTCCATTCTCTGGACATATACATGAATATTACATTTAGTCAATCACGGAACAGTACACAATGAATATAGAATGCAATTTTTTTTAAATGTAAATATAGGTAAAGTTTTTCTGAACTATAAGACCAAGAGCTTCCTGTGACAGTTTGAATATTGCTTATGTAACATATATAATTTCTAGCCTTGTTTCGTTTAGTGTAATTTCCAATCTTTTGTCTCATATTCTAAAAAATTCCTCTAACTCTTCAAATATTGATTTCAAATTACCGTATCTATGTTAGTCTCAAAATCCCTTCAAACATTTCTTAGAACAAACATATTCCCCTACATAGTTGGCCTTATATTCTCTTGTACTAATTAACATCGCATTTAGAAAGTCATATATTTATTGACCTTATTTATGTTAGTCTAACAATTTATCACAACATTTTTATAACAACTGTGGTCCCCAGACCAAACATCTAACAAGAGGATTGTTACAGCCCTGTGCTCAGGTGACCCTACATGACCAGCCTGAAGTGGTCGTGTGAATTATGATATCAAGGTCACCTCTGTTCCAGACAATGACCACTGTTGCTAACATTTACATATCCCTTTGCCGATCATAAAAAATATAGTAAAATTGCAGCACCACCTGTTGGACAAATTGAGGTCCAGGGGTCCTCAGGCGTGTTCCTATGCACTTTGAAGCAATTGGCTGGGCGGTTCTGAGATTTTTTAACATTTTGCAAAAAAATCAAGAACAAAATTCATTGAAAATTCAAAATTCACTGGACCATAAGCATAAAAACAAACCTGACAGAGACTTACCCAAGATACATCCCAACCAAATTTTAAGTAAATCTGTTTGATGGTTTTGAAGAAGTCACAAATTTGGATTTCCATTGCAATTTTCATTCACTTTCATAAATAGGATGCACGCATCAACCAGCAAGCATCAGAATTGAAATAACAAAAATCGTTAAAAATCAGGCATCAAGAACAAAGTAAGAGATAGGAGTCCCTATGAGTGTTCCTGACTAATATCAAAAATCACTGGAGCATGGTCATTTGTACATACTTAGTAGAGACCCACCCACGGTACATTGCCATGAAGTCTGAAGTGAATCTGGAGGACGGTTTCAGAAAAGAAGTCGAAAATGTGAATAAGCATTAGAATGCGCCTTGGGTCACATAGTAATCAATAGGAAAGGTACGTTTACCGATTAGTATCCGAATTAAAAAAGCTTTAAAAAACAGGAATTTCACAGCAGTGCCACCTAGAAAACAATTTGTTTGACCCTTTTACAAGGAACATTTCCATTAAGTTTCAGCTTAATCTGAGTAATGGTTCTGGAGAAAAAGCTGCAAATAGTGAAAACACAAACAAAACATGAAAAATAGAAAAAAATTGCATCGTCACCTGGTGAATGAAGTAAAAAACTAGGAGTCCCTAGAAGTGTTCCTGTGTGATATCAAAGCAATTGGGTGAGCAGTTTCAGAGTAGAAGATATTTTAAGATTTGCTGCCCCCCCCCCCGAAAAAATAATAAAAAATCGAAAAATTACTGCAGTGTTGTCATTTGAAAAAAAAAAAAAAAAAAAACTTGGCAGAAACCCACCCAAGGTACATTGGCACCACGTTGAAGTGAATCTGGCACATGGCTTTGGAGAAGTCAAAAATAAAATAGTGAATGGTTGGATGAGGGACGGATGGAAGAGGGATGATGGATGAGGGATGAAGGATGACACAGTGCCCTAAAAGCTCAGCCTGACTACCAAGTCAGCTGAGCTAAAAATGGGGGCACGCATAGGGACCCATATACATATATAATTGGGGTAATTCTCTATGTATGCCATGGCATGTTTGAATACATAGAGAATTGGGGGTAATTCTCTATCTACACAAATGGCACTCAGCCAGACCCCCTTATGTATAAAACAGGGTTACATAAAGCCTCAGTGGAGGTCGGAAAGGCTGGCAACCCGGTCCTGGTTTTGGTGTTGTCCACTTATCAAGCACATAGGACTCCACATTGATACATAATTGGGCTAATGCTCTATCTATGCAAATGGGCTGTGGCATACATACATACATGATTGAGGCACTTCTATATCTATGCAAATGGGGCTGCAGTATACACAAAGAATTGGCACCCCCCACACCAAGGGCCAGCCCCCCTCCCCATCTGAAGCCGCCAGTCCCTCCTGGGGTTATTTTATAACGTGCCTGAATTTTCTATCAGATAATTGTCTGCCTATGGTATACCCAACCATTAGTATGAGAGCAACAAACCTGTTTCAGCGGCTTCTTGTTGGCTCCCCAGCATGCTGTAGCAAGGAGTTTATGAGCACTGTGAGGTCCACAGGTCCCTCCTCCATAGCTGTCCTAGGTCCCTGCCAAGACCCTGGCAAAATTGTGGTGTGGGGATCCAGGCAGACTCTCATCTCTGCAGGCCATGTGGTGTCAACACACCTCAGCACTATAAGAACCACATTGAAAAGAGATCCGACATGAACCACACCATCTTAATAGAAGAGCTGTGTGCACACTTTATTGGGCAGCATCAGCCTAGCCCATGTTGCAGGAGCAAGTGCAAGGGACATCTTTGAGCCTAGGTTAGAGTGGCACATATACAGCCTGAAGTGGCCCTGGCCCCCTGCAACCCTAAACTATTTCACAGATGACCCAGAAAATCTTTAGAGGTCCTCCAGTGCTGTTGAAGAGACAATCCGGTAGGTCACCAGCATGATGCCCACACAGCCATGCAGAAGTGTCAAGCAGCTGGGCTCCCAGGTGAGTAACCCTTGAGTCTTGTCTAGTCCTTGGAGACATGCTTTTAAGATACCACACCCTACTTCCCAACCAGGCTCCCGAATTAATAGGCTCGCAGGCCCCCAACCAAAGCAAAAAGGTAGCAAAACCCTACCTCCAGCACTGCCTTCAGGTGGTTAATTTTATTGTTGTTACTTGACTTTGTTGCCTGAGAGCCCTGTTGCAATGACCCACTATCTGACCCTGGAAATGATTATGTATGCTGATACTTTTCCCACATTAGTTGGGGTTTTCTCAGTTTGAAATGAGCAAGAGGCTAGATATCAGGACAGGAGACGGGAATGGGGAGAGGGTGGCTGAGCTTACCAGGAAAAAAAACCATGTCGTACCTGCCTATGGTGCAACACAGATGTAAGCCAGACCAGCGATATCTCTGCCCTATGTCCTCCACACTCTATATGTGTTTGCAGGGCTCCCATCCATGCTGTGCTCTGGGTCTATGTGAAAGTTTAGGGTGAGGTGGATTTTCCAGCCAGCTTTTTTATCAATTCAACCTGAATATTAGCTCCAATGTCCTTTGTTGTCATTTGAATGTCTTATGTCTGCTGAGTGCCCAGAGGTGTCTTTACAAAAGGCTACACAGTATTTTCTGCTTTTGTTGCCTGTGTTGTTCAGCCGCTTGCAACACAACTGCATATTCAGCATGACTCACCTTTTCATCCTAGAGGCCTTCAAATAATCAAGCTCACCATGTCAAAACTGGTCCTTGAGGCATCTCGATCCATATGCTCATGTTTTTGTCAAATCTTCTGAATGAGTTTGACAGCAAAACTGCAGCTAGCTTCCAGACCACCAGTATCCACGATGACCAAGGAGACAGCAGCAATGCCAGCCCCACCATGCCACAGCAATGAGAGTGCTACGAAGCTCAATACACTTTAAACTGTTGGCTGCTCACTTTGCTGTAGGCCTCCTGTCCATGTGGTCCCAAATACACCTCATCGTGGCAAGCTAGAAGCTCTGACAATTATCATTGTATTGTCCTTTGGACAGACAACCATCAATACAGTCAACAGCAGCATCAAGGCCTACTAGGCTAGGGTAAAGGGTCACTTGTTTGTCTTTCATCATGTTATTGCCTATCATAGTGTTATAATAATAATATAGCAACTGGGCTGTGTCTAAATAAGCAGCCTTTTGAGGAGCAGGGTAAGGTAATGGAGCTGCATCACCTTGCTGCTCAAGCAGCTCCCCATCACAGCCAGTGCTGCCGGGAGATCCATGACTGTCTGGCCACTGAATGCGTAGCCACAAACCCTACTGGCCAGGCATAGAGCTGCCATCACCTTGTATTTGTAAAAGTAGAATGCATAGAGGAGTCCCAAAACCATTTCCTATTTTTCTACCTTGGTAAAGAGCACAGAGCCAGTGATGGTGATCTGATAGAGCCAAGTTTCTTTTATGGTGGGAACCACATTCTTTCCTTAACATCTCACACGGTTTTGGAGAAGTCGAAAATTTGAGTTGCGGATGACGAACAACAGACGATGATGGACAGACGACAGATGGCTAGTCATAACATAAGCTCAGCTCACTGACAAGTCAGCTGAGCTAAAGACTATAAACCCTACGTCGGCTGTCCCAAATGCACAAGTACACAATGTCAAACATGTCACTATCTACAAGAAAGTCGCTCCTTCTACAGCTACAACAGACCTACACAAATTTACCCCCCAAAAACCCACCTTACCTGTAAATCCACACGTGGTGTATCAAATCCAGTGCACAAAATTCAAAGTACAATACACAGTTAAAACTACACAACCACTGTCTCATAGACTAAACCAACACCTCTCTGCAATATACAACAATCAACCCCCCAGGCCATAATCTCAGACAGGATCTCAAAAGTTTGCGTATAGAAATAATTTCTGGACAACCCCTATCTAGAAACCATCAGACAAAACATTCTCCTAAACAGGGAAAGTTACTGGATTAAGACAATTACTCCAAATGCCCTCAATCTTGATCCTTAAACCTACTGCATATAAATAAGTAACCTCCCCCATCACTCATAAACCAGGATTTCACAACTTTACAAGTATTGATATTGCTGACTTGGACTAGAGCATGATATTGCAAAGGATTTCACTATGTTAGAATAGTTGCAAGCTGATTAAAAGGGCGAAACATGATGGAAATGAGAATTTTGAACTTTAAATACTAAATCAGCATGCCCATGAGCAATGAACACAGAAAATTCAAAATTCCAGTAGATGTACAGATATATGGGTCCTACCTAAGGGAGCCATCAAAAGTTCAATGGTTACAAATAAACGAAAGTAATTTCGTTTTGGGTCAGACCCTCTCCCCCCCCCCCCCCCCCGAAACTAAACTCGACTTTACATTGAAACTACGATCTCCCAGAATGTGTACTGTAGTGGTCACAAATTACATAGGGTTTTGCCACTATGAAAAGGTCATATTTTGATGTATTTAGGATGGCTTTTAAAGATTGGGATTACTACCATTCTACAACATGAAGACAGGATTCACATCCCTGGATGAATGATTGATATTGACTAATTGTCAAATAAAAGATATTTCACTTTTATTAAAATTGACTTTGTTTTTCTTTTGTATTAAATTTACACAGACTTAACAGTATGCAGTATTTCTATGTCCGTCATTTTTATAAAAGTCATTTATATCCAAAGCCCATTTTGTCTTGAATGGCCTGCTGAACAGTGAAGCCTGTCCAAATACTGTATACAACTGTCAGCTTTTTAAAAGCATGCAACGACACAAATGCTTTCTTTATAACATCAATGATTTATTCACGGGCATTCTTTTTAGCATGACATGTCGCATTCTCTCGCATTCTTTTATAATGACATGTATGATGTTAACAAACACCATACAAAACAAGAATACCTCATATGGAATAATTTAATTTGAACAACCCCTTAAAACTGGCGCTCGATCATCGCGGAAACAGTTTTTTTTTTGTTTGCAAGTTAAAATTTTGATATTTTTTACTTACATTGATTTTGTGCCATAGAAAACTAAATGGACTTTTAACCCCCTCCCCCTAACTAAATTAGGGTCGGTTTTTTTTTATCGCACATCAATCTTTTGATGGCTTCCCTAACACCTGTGAAGATATAAACAAGCACAGGTGGCCCTTTGAGGATAATGTTGGGGTCACGTTTTGTGGGATTTTCATGTTTTCCAACGAGTAATCCCAATATTATCCCCAATAGGGGAATGTCTAAAAAGGGCAAATACGCACCAAATCAAAGTTCTATCAGAGAAATATATTTGAAGATGATGACATTTTGAAAGTGGGAGATGATATTTTATTAAATGCACCTTGGCCTCTCATTGGTTTCTCACTACTTGAAAGCAAGGAGTGACAAATGAAATGAAAGATTACAATTAAAACCTTATTCTTCAGATGCCAGTGAATAGCACAGCTTGGCAAACTGGTGAGCATACACTATTATGTCTGTGTAAATGCACAGGAGAAAATACACAAAGTAATGAATAGCTTTTACTCACAAAGTACTCAGCACAGCCATGACAGAGGAAGCAGTTTCAGATTTTATTAGACTTCTAGATTTACAGCATGATTTCCACAAAGATTCCCAACCCCTCAATGCCTCTACTTGGTTTAGCCTACATGTAAATACAGTTGGCTTCCACCTTTCTCCTGCCAGATAATTCAACATTTTAAGCAGATCTCACCATGTTCCAACACTGTTCACAAAAATGCTCACATAAAAGCCTAACAGAAAGCCAAGTGGCAGCTATCAAAACTGTTCCCGACTGCAAACCTGTGGAACTTGGCAGAGAAATCACAACACACAAACTCGGGCAGCCATTTTCTAGAGGTCTTCATTTATTCCAGAAATGTAGTACAGGCCTGGGTGTAAGCAGGGACAAGGCTCTGCCTCTAAAGTTTCATTAAGAGAATGATGCTTGCTGGTGTCAGAGAATATTTGAAGGAATGTTTGCCGAATATTTGTTCCTGGGGGACCATATATTCGGGAGAACAAATATTCCTTTACACCGGTATGGCCACACATAGATTGTCACCTACACGGTGCAACAGTTAGTAAGACTACAAGCTCAACCACAAAATAAGCCAGTTCAAGTCACTCTCTCTCTCTCCCTTGTCCATCTTTTGCCCATTCCATTCTTATATCTTGAGGGAGGCAAGATAGTATCACAAGGTTCGAAAACATGCCATGCTCAGATCCACATATACCAAGTGACTCTAAGCTGCAAATGTAAGTCAGAACGTCAAGCTCAAACACAAATAGATAAATGTTATTGAATATATTCTAGCAACAAAGTAGATGATTATCAAACAAATATGCTACAGAACAACGGTTGCACAATAAAACCACTTAACAAGGGTTAAGGCAATGTTATACTAAACATACATGTTATTTCATAAGCCCATAAATAATCAAGCTGAAAAATTAACATTCAACACTTTCTGGCATATTTCAGTGACTAAATGTAACATTTCAAATACTCAAATGTCAATTGGCTGGGCCAGCTTGGACAAAATTTCAGCCCATGAAATCACATGTCATTTTTTGTATTTGTGCACCCTATGTCAAGGGCAATGAGATAAAAGTAAAATTAAAGAACTTTTTTTTTATCACAGACATCATCTTTACCTCATTAACCTGCACAACATTTTCATGCCATTTCAAGCTTTTATCTTGAAGTTCATGTATTTCACAGCCTGTGAGATGACTTGTTTATTTCAAGGTACACTTATCAGGTCTTGCAAAGATTCAGAGTACAACAATCACATAAGGAGCATAACATTCCATCAGATCCATCACACAAGCACAATATTTACAAAATCAGTATATTTCATCACAGCAGTAAAACTGGCAAAAACACATCATATTGTATGAAAACACTAAAATTTGTTATGAAAGAATATCAAAACTATAAATAAGATAAATATGTCTCTAGGTACTTTAACAGCAAAACATGTACCTCACAGTACCTGTACATATAAAAATTCATATTTGAAATTCGTTTTTGTACATGTACATGCATATAAATGTGATAGAACTAATCCAGTATGATTTCTGCAAAGCTAGGCTGTTTCAGTACTCTACAGCAATTCTCTTTTTTTTTTAAAATGTAAGTTCACCAAATCAAACTGCTGTGCACTTCCAAATAAACACTAGCACTGCCTCTAACCTGCAAACTCTCCATACAATTGGGCTCACCATTACTCTAGATTAACCTTTCACCATACACACTTAACCTTCATAGCACTGTTTAGTTTTGATCATGCAGTCGTTGTATCATTTCATAGTGATCGGTACTCTAAATATTCAACAGGTAAGCTCTAAAAATCAGCCCATCATCTATATGCATCTGACTAAAATCAATAGAAATACTCCCAGAGTTCATGTTTCATTTCCTATGAATTTCGTAGGGGATAGTGTTCAATATCTGCTTAATATTCACATCTGAAGAATCTTTTTCTTGTCTCCTGCATTCTGTCTCTGCCCAATTCATCATCATATCCTGGACTTCAGTATTGCTTGGTTGGAAAACTTGAAGATCAAACAGTCTTCTAAAAGTAGTTGTCCCTATGCCTGGGTAAGAGTTTGAAGCAAATACATCCTTATGGTGTTGACATATATATCCAGCAACCACTGCAATTAATGGCAGCTCACCAGACAACAAACTCTGCTCCAGAATCGTCACAGCATTGCTTTTGTCAATTGCTTCCCCCAGGAAGCGGATGCACCTTTTTACCAAGGTGGGCACTATGTACTTCTTTGCTGCATAGATCAGGGGAAACACGTAATCCAGAGAAAACTCTACCTCTTCACTGTAAAGATACCTGAAAGAGTCACAAAAGTACATATATGCATGAGTGTCAGGAATCTGTGAATATGAATGCAAATCTATTTAAAGCTTGGTTTGTGTACATGTACATGGTTCAACAAAAAACCTGTGATACTTCAAGCACCAGACACAATATTATCCCATTTTCGATATGTTTCAATGCCTTCTGATAAGTGTAGTGTACATGCAATCCCAGAGTTGCACAAAATTTATTTGCCAATACATTCACATAGCATAGGAAACCAGTGGAGTACAATGTGAATGATATACCTGGCTGGGGAATACAGTACGGCATGATTGTTTTAGTCCCTTATTAATAGTTGTGACTTTCCACCCTGGGTTTAAAGGGAAACCAAGAGTAGAGTTGCAGACTTTGATGTACTGCCTAAGTGCATATGCTTATTAATCCAGTAAGAAGCTACTCCCAGTAGCATGCTGGATGTCCGGGCCTTGTTATTGTCCAACAGAAAGTAGTTTTCTTTCTTGTCAGGGTTGTAGAGGCATCTGAGTATATCTAACAAATCATTTCCATGAATATTGACTACTATGAACATGATTATGAAGTCCTATATGGGAACAACTAACACACGTCAAGATGAGTTCCTTTCAGGTTTTTAGTTTCTAGCACTTTGTTTACAGCATGATTCTCGCTAGATCATGCTTTATAACCATACAGAATTCAGTTCTGTCAACCACAAGAGGTCTCTGTCTGCGTACTTGTTTTGCAGATGACAGACAGCATGGTGGCAAGTGCAACATCATACATATTACACAAACAGATGGATCGATCAAAAATACCCTAAATCATCATTCACTATTTTACCAGGGAATACAGGGAGTAACTCCTTCAAGAAAGCTGTATTACCCTCCGCTATCACCTCAGGAAATACAGCTGTCTTTGGGAGAGATACTCCCTGTATTCCACTTTAAAGCTGTGAATAACTACCACTGTGAACATGTATACAAAGTACATTTATCCTTTGATATTACAAGAAATACATTGTACACCAAAAATGTTTGGATGTTGCATGCTATATTTGCGTGAGTATATTCACACTGATTTCTGGCTGAACAGGAAATATTTTGTGTAAAAACTTATCAAGATAGTACTTCTTAGGTCAATAGCTATCCTTGGAGTGAGTTGGGTGCTAGCCCCCACCCCAAATAAACTCTTTTCTTGTATTAAGAGTGAGTCACCAGCTGTGGACCTATGACATGCTGTTCTGATAGGGCTCCTCTATGATTCTCACTCAAAATCTTTCTTTTGCTTACAATAGAATTAAGGAAAATTATTCAATAAGACAACATTTAAGCTCAAGTCAGTTTGGCCAGTTTGGGGGAGGGGGGTAAGAAAGTTGTTGACTTGTTAATTCAAGTCTTGTTCTGTTGAAAAAGGTCAAAGTCACACACACTGGTGACAAACCTCTGCAGCACTGTGGTGAATGAAGTGTGTTTTCTGGTGGAGTCCTTCTTCATCCTGGTTAATAACTTAAATAAAATTTAAGTGCACCTTGGAAATATACACACATAGATCTTGCCTGGACTTTGGGGGGTAAAAAAAATTGTGAAATTATCTTTTGCTCCTGAAACCATATACACCAGTACTTAATCAAATGCAAGGTATACATGTGTCAGGCATATTGGGTCATGTCAGCTGTCAGTGTAGTCAGATAGTGTGACCACCTGTGTGGAAGGACTGACTGGTCACTCAATGTGCCTGCATTTGGACATTCACATATATCCATGGGTTTCCATGTTTTTATGCATGTCTGAGAAACGGAGGAAGAGAAAAAGAAGCTCTTCAGTTACATCTTCCCTGTCTCCTCAGGCAGATTCTGAAAAAGCAGCAGATTCTGAAAAAGCACTTCAAACTGTGGACCTATTGAACAGTGAAGAAGACCGTGTATACCCTGCACCTGTATGAGAAGAAGCCATCATGGCAGGCAAACAAATTGAAGGGTAAGAATCTCTTGTTCAAAATATGTTTGAGGCTTTTTAAACAGAATTATTGGAAGGAATGAAGAAAGTCATAAATGTATCTTTCAGTAATCTGGAGACAAAAGTCAAGACGTTAGAGGACAAAAATATAAAATTAAAGCAACACTTGCTGGCAATGAAAAGACTGAAGTAGAGAGTATATATAGAGGAATGAATGGGGCGCCGAAGTCTTCAATTCTCATGCTACCAGCAAAAGTAGAGGCATCACCATTCTCATGTCAAACAATTAAGATTTTGCAGTACAGCAAGAGATGAGTGACAGTAATGGAAGGTTTATCTTGCTAGACATTTTGATTGAAGGTGTAAAGTTTATCAATATAATGTAATGTATACGCACCCACAACAAATCACAAGAATGATCAATTAGAACTTATAAACAGTTTGCATGAAAAACTATCTGAATTCTCTGGGGATAATATTTCAATAGGGGGAGGGGGAGGGGGGGGGGTTGACTTTAATACCATTCTAGACTGTAATCTTGATAAAAGAGGAGGTAATGTTTCATCTACAACTAGATGCAGCCAGGCAATCCAGGACTTATTATTGGATGAACTAGACTTATTAGATATTTGGCAACAAAGAAATCCTGACCTTTCCAGGTTCATGTGGCACCAAGGAAATGCACCAGTGCAATGCAGATTAGATTACTGGTTAATATCATCCTAATATCATTTTGGATAATTTTAAACCATCTTTCAAAAATGACCATAGTCTTAAAACTCTTCGCATTCAGGGCAATCTTCTCAAAAAAAGGGGTACTGGTTTCTGGAAGTTTAACTTCTCAGAGATGAAGAGTATGTACAGACAGTAAAAAATATTATAAATGATTGTAGATATAACTTTTAAGTATGCTGATATATGTCAGATAAAGGTTTGGTATAGAATTCAGTAAAATGCGAAATCAGGGGATTGAGTATAAAACATTCAATACATGTATATACATTTTTGTCCATAGAACACAGGAAATAATGTACAAAAGGAATTAGAAGATTTATCCTCTAAACAATATTTAACACATCATTAAAATGGGCTGCTCTTAGAAATAGAAAGGGAACTGAAAGTGATAAGCAGACTAAGAGTGTGGTGCTACACTGTATGTTCTCTTGCAAGGTGGGCTGAATTAGGAGAAAAAAACTAAGAAGTATTTATTAGGGTTGGAAAAACAAAACTATAGAAATAATGTATCACAAAATTGTTAAAACAAAATAATACATATTGAGAAATTACTAATTGAAATGGTATTTCAGAGGAGAAATACTGCCATAAAAAGTTATACTCTTCAAATCAATTAAACTGGGAAGAATTACTGTTGGAAAACAAAACAGACTCATTATTAAATAATCCCACCATGCCTAAATTGAAGCCTGATGACAAAATAAAGTCTGACGGTTTATTATCTTTACAAGAATTTTCCACAGCTCTCTCTCTTTATTAAAAAATGGGGAAAGTCCCAGGTCAGATGACTTCCCAGTTGAATTTTATTAATTTTTCGGGCCAGACAGTCAATACTTCTTTTACAAAAGTTTACAGTATGCTTAGAAGATTGGTAGACTCTCGATAAATCAAGGCAGAGGAGTCATCCCTATCATTTCAAAAAAAGACAAGCTTTGGATATGTTTAAAAAACTGGTTGTCAATATCTTTATTAAATATAGACTATAAAATTGTTACTAAGGTGTTAGCCCTATGACTTCAAAAAGTCCTGCCATATTTAATTAGTGAGGACCAGATTGGTTACATCAACGGGAGGTTCATAGGAGAAGATATTTGGCTTATAGCTGACATAATCCAGTATTATAATGCTCCTGATTTAACCAGTTTGCTCCTCGTGCTACATTTTTAGAAGGTATTTGACACTATTGAGTGGTCTTTTATATACGAAGTTCTTAACGCCTTTGGATTTGGTAGTAAGTTTTGTAAATGGGTGCATATAATTTACCCTGAAGTATTAAGTTGGGTGGTTGATAATGGTAATGCTTCCAAATTTTTCCTCTGTTTGGAGGTGTCAGACAGGGTTTCCCTCTTGTCCCATTTTTATTCATTCTTGCTGTGGAACCTTTAACAATTATGATAAGAGCAGATAATAACATTATTGGTTTCAAGTTTGAAGATTGTGAAGTTAAAAGCAGCCAGTTAGCAAATGACACTACATGCTTTGTTGCCAATCAACAGTCTGGTAAAATTTCATTTCAACTTCTGGATGATTCCAGAAGATGATAAGGATTACAATGTAATTTGGGAAAAACAATTATCTGCTGGTTGGGCATTCAGAAATTTGATGAAGATTGGGATCTGCCAGTTTTCTGGCACAATGGTCAGTTTACCACTTTGGGTATTATTTTCAATAAAGATGAAAATATCATGACTCCAGTAAACTTTGATGGAAAGATTCAGTCTTTCAAAGAAATTCTAAAAATATGGACAACACATAATTTGTCTCTGATTGGCAAAAAAAAGTGTCTGAAACAATCTGGAAACTTCCAGATTATTTTTCCCTGCATCGGTGATCTATACCAATGAAAATGCTTTCAAACTTGTTCAAGCCAGTTTGTACCAATTTATGTGTAAAAAGTCTGTACCAATATTTAAGAATACAGCATCAAAGAATTCCTAAAAGTGGTTTAAGAATTATTACAATTTTTGTTGTAGCCCTTAAATTAAACAGGGTAAAACATTTATTTGATGAAGATAATGTAATGGAAGTGTTTTTCAACATTTTATTCCAGACATTGAGATCTAAGACTTATACCTCAGCAGATGTCAAATACATGCACACACAACAATTAGTAGAAAACTACAATTCTTCTTTTTTACATAGAACTATTCAATGCATGGATGGATTTCCAAAATACTTTTGAACTGACAACTGCACAGGAAATTTGTAATGAATTCTTGCGATTTAACCATGATAATAATTATAGACAGGAAAACTGTGTTTTATAAACATTGGTACATACTAGGAATTAAATGTATTGGTGATATTATTAATGTTGATGGGACATTTCTCAATGAAGAAGATCTATACACAAAACATAATTTTAGAACAAATTTCTGGGAATGTTTCGTGTTAAGACTGTCTATACCTGGTCACTGGAAAAATATGTCACGTACGTATAGAAGCACAAGACCAAGAAACATTGCAATTTTTAGAATAAGGGGTAAGCTAAAATTAGCTTGTGAGATCAGCAGCAGAGAATTTTACTGATCGGTTCTAACATGAAAGGTCTTTTGACTTGCATGAGTACATGGCAAACAAGTTAAATTTTAAATCTGAAGAATGGAACAAAATCTCTACTCTACCATAAAAAGTACTACGGAAAGTAAAATTCAAGCCTTTCAATTTAGTTTATTCCATGGTTTCATAGCGCATAATTCTAATTACATAAGATGGGTCTAGGTTAATTCTGAGTCATGTGACCATTGTATCTACATGTATAAAGACACAGTTATTAATTGTTTGTGAGGATGTCAAAAAATTCAAGAATTCTGTTCTAATTTTCAAGATTGGAGGAATGTTATTCACCCCCTTAACATGATAACACTGTCAGCACAATTAGCTATTTTTGATTATTTTTCTACACCAAGTAAATGTTCATTGAATAAGTGCATCTTAGTAGCAAAGTTCTTCATTCATCAAAAATTGCATAAAAAATATTTGTGGCCTGTAAGAAGTTTTTAGAGTACAAAATAGCAACCAAAGAACATACTTTTAATTGTCAAGGAAAGCAAGAATTGTTTGCTACCAGATGGTCCAAAATCAAGGATTCTTTAAATCAGTTCATTGTACACTAGACAGAGTTAAATATAGAATATATATTTGCCAAGATATATGTTAGCCTCATGATCCTTAAGGTCACCATACATCTGGTTATGGTATCTGTTAATTTATATCTCGGGTATGCATAATTCCATATATTAATTTGTGTGTATACATTATGCTCATAATTGTATTATAATTTGCATGAGCAATCAATAAAGAACAATCAAAACTTTAAAAAAAAAATATTGTCCCAAAAAATGATATAACCTACATGTAAATCTGAGCCTTACCTGAGCAACTCCAGAAAAACTGGTACCTCCAGATCAGGAATTTCCACATCCTTGTCTGTGGCCAAACTGCCACAGAACATAGAGAAGAAGACAGGGCTGCGTGTGACCAGTACGTATTTGTGAGCAGGAACTCGCTGAATGCTGCCAGGTGTACCAACCAAGAAATGTACATCTGCCAGCAGTTCATTGTTCCACATGTGTCTGTTGCACTGAGCCACGCTATGGCGAGTCTGCCAGTCCTACAAAGCAAGTCATGTGACTTTCAGAGGCCAATCACAGCAGGTATGGGTTATGCAGTGAAATATAAACTACAGTCCACATAAATTGGTAATTTTGGAAAGCTGAGACCAAAACTGCATCTTATGGGGAGTTTCACATCCCCCCCCCAAGATATTTCAGAATGAATTTTGAGGGGATCATGGATAAATTTCAAAGAAATTTGGTGGAGTCTAGTATGAGAAAAAAGTGACCATTAGCCACAAGGCATGGTGGATGCCACTCATTTATGCTGAACCAATATTCATTGGAAGCCCTTTGCATGTATACTACTTCATTTGTGTAAAGAGTACTGTAGTTTTTCAGACATTTGAGACCAAGTGTTTAGCTATCACAGGTTTCATTGCACAACACTAGTTCTACAAATGAAAACCAGAATGCTAAAATTGCCTATTTAATCATGTAGAATAAAGCTTACGAAAGTGGGCTTCAGATAAATGCAAACTTCAAATGGACAATCCTGTGGATTTGACTCTGAAGCCTGACGGAAAAGCCTTGAGTGATGACCGAGTTGAGCCTCTATAGTGATACTTGTAGCACCCACAACTTGTGTTTCAAGGGTTTCCTGGATGGAACCTACATTATAAAAAGTAATGCATGTGCATGAAAATGTATAATCAATGTATGTGACAGAACTCTAGATATCAAAGGAATCCCATGCTTGTTGATGCTTGAAGTTCTATTCACTTACTTTTAATCAAATTTGCAATACACATAACATGACAGCAGCCCTTCTAGACAGTAAAAACATGCAAAAGTGGATGCTATTCAAAGCCAAATATCTTGGCGACATTCTTTTAATTTTTAGCATAAGAAACAAATATATGCACATAACCACAAGATTCAAGAACGCACAGATACCATTGGATTATAAGCCAATACACACAACCGCACTCTTTCTCTTAAGGTAGTAGGAACATACAAAAGTGGCTGCCATTCAAAGCCTAATAGGCTGACAACATTCATAATAACACATGTATGTGTGTGACTGCAAGAGTCTCAAGAAGGCATAGATGCCAAGGGAGAATCACTTAAGACCACTTTGACTCAATCTGTGGAGCTTCAACCACCCATACATTCTACATGTGTATGATCCATCTGTGGTTGCAAGTTGTAGAAAACTATAATGACATCACTTGAGTACTGCCCTTTGACTTTCCATAACATCCTCCGGCCCTCAGAAAATTTAATAATTTTACCGGAAACAGTTTTTGGGCTACAGGCTGTGTGAACCAGACAGACAGACATGATGGCCACGACAGACCAACAGCCCCTATCCCTAGTATCTCTATGTCCCCCTTTACCATCTTTGGTGGTGGGGGACAACCATGGCAGGTACAGATTGCAACCTATCCTTGAAAACAGTCAGTGTCTTACTGGTTGTTCCCTTCCCTGGTTAACCATGTTGTACACAGATTCATCCCACATAGTGATTAGTCATTTCAATACCTGTTAAAATATGTACAAGTAAATACATTGCAATAATCCTGTCCTGTATTGCTGGGCTCAGTGAAGGCAATCACCCAAACCCAGCAGTAATGGCCTGGCAGATGCCTGATTGGTCATACATGTGTAACTGCATAAATTTATCTTGGCTATTTTATCGGGATCACCTAGTGTTTTTTTCCCAACTTCAAATTCTACCAAGTATTATAAGAAAACATTCAAGGAGTTGGATGAGGGTGCTGAACCATTACATTGAAAATAAAGCATTTACGATGATTTTCTATGTCAATGCCTAAGATCTTAAAAAAGAGATTAAGGTCACCATCAAGCAAAGTAACCCAAGGTCCTGACAAGGTGTATCAGCAGTGGAAGTTTGAGGGCTGCAGCAACATTTATTCTAAAAGTACAATATAACAAGGATTTCTTGTGTTGATGCATGTAAACTTGAAAAGAGGTTATTAAGGTGACAATAGTTTATTCATTCGATCCTTTCATGAACCAATATAATACCTGCTCTTTTTTGTCATCAAAGCAATAAAAAAGAAAGTCATTTGGAAAAAAAATGTTTAGAAATATTTCTCACAATAAAACAAAAATTAGAATTAGAACAAAAATATAGAGTTAGTATGGACATGATAATCAGACTATTAAATCACAATGCCCTTATCTTTCGGACAGGTGATGTTTAAACCTGTGAAATCCTAACGTTTGTTGACACATTTATGAGAAACAAGAGATGTAGTGCATTCTGACCTGTTGCAACAATCTTCCTAGAATCATCCGTATGTATATGCCAATGAACTACATCTGTCTTATGGTCTGCTGAAGTGCCTGTGAGGTAGACCTTGGAGATTTCATGGTCATCAAAATCAAACTTCCATTGTATTAAGGCCTCCTTGTTTTCAATGTTTGTCATGGAAGCATCCTTGGAAATATCCAAACTGTCCAATTTTTCTGAGTCTTGAGTTTCTCTTGAAGCTTCACAGAGGAAAAACTGAAACATTTATAACAAGATATGTTCATGTATGCACATTTCCCTCAAGCTGAAAAAACCCTTTTGTGTCAAAACATTCAGTTTCATCACAACATAACTCCACTGACACAGGTACATTGTATTTGTGACAAGTTACGATGATCAGCATGTTGCCTACATAACATTTTACAGGAAGGTTTTTATTCTTATTTTTTTCTTATGTCAGTAGGGCTCATACATCTACTTGCAACTACCACTCATCTGTCCATTAGACTAAATGTCTTCTCAAAGACTATTGCACGGAGTGCTGGAGGTGGGTCTCTACCAAGTTTATAAAGGAGAATGGTGCAATAATTTTAATATTTTTTAATCTTTTATTTTTTGTTTTTTAAATCAATATTTTTTTGGCTCTCAGGAACTACTAGACCAATTGTTTTAATACTGCATACAAGGTCACCTGTGGTCATGTAGTTCATATTTTGGCCACCAGGTGGCACTGTAATTAAAAAAAAAATTGAACAAATTCTTGTGTGCCAAGGCTGTTTTCAACTTCTTCTCCAGAACAGCTGAACAGAATTGTTTGAAATTCCATCAGCATATAAAGTGACTCAGGATGATGAAAGCTGGCAAAAATAATGAGGATATTTATGTTGATTTTTGATGCAGTTATGGGATACCAACTTTTGGTGCCACTACTTTACATGCATATGACAATAACATGCATATACATGTAGCAATACAGTGAACATATTGCAATATTATTACAATGGTAGTGCTGAATGCTTTGATTTTACACACAAATGTTCCCCCAACTGGGCCTTTAACAACTTTGTGATAGATGATGATGCAATACTTTTCTACTTTTTATGAAGTTTTCAATCTTTTTCTTTTTGAAAAAAACAAACAAACATACAAAAAACAACTTTTTCCCCTCAAGAACTAGTTGGCCAATGGGAAGCTTGCACATTCATAGTTCCATTATTCTTACCAGGGCAGCGCTACCGTGCTGGGGAGCTCAGAGGCACATGCACACCCAGCACCACAGTGAAAACCCAGTATGGACAAACATTAGAGCCATTCCTTATGCATTTATTATCATATATAAGCATTACTCCCCCCTAGTGGGACTAATGGAACTGTGAATGTACAAGCTTCCCACTCCAACCTATGTTGCAAATACATGCATTATAAACATTTTTTTTTTGCATTGTCAAAATGTTCAAATGACATTATCTCAGCACCATGGGGACACAAAAATGAATGGGCACCCAAAAGGCATAACATGGTATTCATAATCCTTGCTTTTATACACAGACGCGTTCCTCTACCCTTTAACCCCCTGGAAATAGCAAATGGAAAAATTAAAAAATAAAAAAGAGTCACACAATCTGGATCAGTGCAGCCTCTCATAATCATGTATTGACATTGCATCAATGCTTGCTTGCTTTACAGAATAATGGCTATTGTGTGCCTTGTAGGCAAAATTAAGCATCTTGTCATTTGACTGGAAAAGCCCTTATGACATGATGAATTGTTTACCAAATTCTCTTAAATGTATATTTGCAGAACAGAAAATAATTACCTCTTGAGTCATAAATGCTCTTTCAATGTAGGTTGTGTTGTAATACATGTTCTTCTCAGCAAACAAAGCATTATGCCACCCCTTTATTTCAGCATTATCCATTGTGACCCGAATATATTTGTCCTGCATAGTGTTGTACTTAATGTGCAACATGCCTTTTTCCAGTTCTTCCTGTGTGGGCTTGAAGGTGTAAGATTTGAAAGGTCTCACCTGAAACAATTAAATATGTAAAAAAAAAAAAAAAAAAAATTGCTCTTACAATAAGGTGACCAAACTGAAGTTGTCTGCCAGCTCCCCCAGTTGACTGCTTGTCTGACTAGCAGTTATGTCCCCTTATCTTGATCACTGCAACTACAAAATTTTACACATATATTACCGGTATAATATTTGAAAATGGCCATCAATACCAGCCACTGATCCTTCACAATTCACCATCTTCCTTATCACAATACCAAACAAGAGGGCTGTGTGAACAGCCCATGCTCAGCCGATCTTGACATTCATCACACTTGCAGATCTATGAACTTGGGAGAGGATCAAGGTCACCCATGTTCTGAGTAAGTCTGACCATTATAAAAGAACACTAACATGTGCAACATCAAGGTTCAAGTAGTTCTCAAGTTATAATGAAGAGTAAAATTCATGTATGTTGCACTGTGACCCCAGAAACGAGGTCAAAGTCATTCATGTACTGTCTGAGCATGACCTTCATACAAAAACATTAACATGTGCAACATCACAGTACTAACTCAAAACAGATCTCAAGTTATCAAGTAAACAGTAAATTTTGTGTCAGTTGTCCTGTGAATTAGCACTAGAATGCCCATTGACTTACATAGTAATCAATAGGAAAGCTGCATTGATCGATAAGTACCCGAATGGAAAATACTTAAAAATCAGGAATCTAAAGCAGTGCCACCTATTAAACAACTTTGTTTGACCCTTCCACAAGAACATATCCATCACATTTCACTTAAATCTGAGTGATGGTTCTGAGAACAAGTGAAAAATAACAAAACCATATAAAAAATTCATAAAAAAAAAAAAAAAAAAAAATAGAAAAAATTGCAGTGCCACCTGGTGAACAAATTGGGAACTATGCATCCCTGGGAGTGTCTATGAACAATATCAAAACAACTGGGTGAGCAGTTTCAGAGGTGAAGAGTTTTTAAGGTGTGCCCCCATAAAACAAAAAAATTCATAAAAATTCCAAAAATCAATAGAGCGTGACCATTTGAACATACTTCGTAGAGATCCACCCAAGGCACATCCCCACCAAGTTTGAAGTAAATCTGGCCAAAAGTATTTAAGTTATAACCATTACAAGAAATTCCCATGTTAAAACTTTCCTATTAAAACTTTTGTAAAGATTTTTGAAAAAAAAAAATCATAAAAAAAAAAACAAAATTCATTGGAACATGACAATGGGAACAAACTTGGTAGACACCCACCCAAGGTACCTCCCCACCAAGTTTGAAGTTAATCTGGATAACCGTTTTGGAGAAGAAGTCCAAAATGTGAATTAGCATTAGAATGCTCATTGACTTCCATAGTAATCAATAGGAAAGCTGCGTTGACCGATAAGTACCCGAATTGAAAAAGTCGTTAAAAATCAGGAATCTGCAGCATTCCCACATAGTGAACGACTTTGTTTGACCCTTCTACAAGGAACATATCCACCATGTTTCAGCTTAATCTGAGGGACAGTTCTGGAGAAGAAGTCGAAAATAGCTAAAACACACAAAAATTCATAAAAAGATAGAAAAAAATTGCAGTGCCACCTGGTGAACAAATTAAGAACTAAGTGTCCCAGGAAGTGTTTCTGTGTGATATCAAAGTAATTGGGTGAGCGGTTTCAGAGAAGAAGATTTTTTAAGATTTGCCCAAAAAAGAACAAAAAAATTCATTAAAACTCCAAAAATCAATGGACCATGACCATTTGAACAAACTTGGTAAACACCTACCAAAGGCACATCCTCATCAAGTTTGAAGTGGATCTGGCTGATGGTTTCGGAGAAGAAGTCGAAAATGTAAATTGTTGACGGATGGACGACGGACGGAGGACCATAAGATAAGCTCAGCTGACTGAAAAATCAGCTGAGCTAAAAACAACTGCTCACAGTCAATATCCAACAGGTCACCCTGATGAAATCTGATGCTGATTTTCTAAATGATAGTCTTGAAATGTATGTGACCTTGTGTCATATAATGTATATGTATTTAACCCTTTCCAGTTCAGAATGAGACCGAGTTCAATAACTCTCCTTGGCAAAGGATTAGGCATATTGTGTACAACCTGTACCGATGAAGACTACTGACCTGAGATGTGCTGTCATGACAGGTCTTATATGTATCTACAATTTTCAGCAAAAAAAACCCAATTATATATCCTGTTTACATGGAATTTAGGTAAAAACATTAAATGAGAGAACAATAATAATAATCTGGGGCAATTTGAGCAGGAAAGGGTTAACTAGTCAAGTTCCATCACTAGGACCAAAACATAATAAAACTAAATTAAAAATAAATAAATCAATATTAAGCTGTCTCTGTTCCCACTGAAGATGAAACTGTGAGTTTGGCAGTCAGACAAACAGAAGAGCTCTGCTGGCTTTGTCAACCCAGCAGATCTATCTGCTGTTCCATAACTTTTTTTCCTGCAAATGATATGCTTTTGTCTTATACATTTGTCCACTTCAACATATACAGGTACTTTCAAGCAATAAAGATTTTATTCTTTGATGACTAAATGATACAGATGCAAACTTGAATGAATTACAGTAAAACCTCCCAATACCGAACACCCTTGGGACCGGAAAAAAGTGTTCGGTATGGTGAGGTGTTCGGTACAGGGATCGAGGTTTGATAACATTGAAAGTATATATATTTGGGACCGAGAAATGGTGTTCAGTATAGAGAGGTGTTCGGTATATGGAGGTGTTCGGTTAGAGAGGTTTTACTGTACTAAGGATATATATACTCACCGTACACACAGACATACGGAATGGTCCTGATTCCCAGTACAGTCCTTCCATGTGTTCCCCATCCTCTGAAAGCGTACCCTCATATGATACATCATGAGCCTGGTAATATTGCTTGGTAAATTCAACATGTCCATTCTCCTCCCATGTGCCTTGTATTGAGAACTTTGCAATTGAATCATCACCAGTTCCTGTGAATGTGTAGCCATTGAAAGTGATGTCAATGTGGAAAGGATATTCTTGGTCACCCTGGTCATATGACCCTCGCCACTGACCAGACTTTGGGACTATCTGAAAAACAAACACCCTGCTGAATAAAACAAGGAATGTGACAGTCCTGCCCTCAGCTGACCTTGGTTGCACAGACTGAAGTGATCCAGTGACCTTCATAATTTAGATCACAGCAGCCTTTTTTTTTAAGACCCCATCCTGTTCCAATATTTAATTACAGGCTCAACAGCTCTCAAGTGACCACACAAAACATGGTCTCAAAAGTTCTCAAGTTGCAACCCAAAACACTAAATTCACTTATTAGTGTCATGGTACTTCCCTATTAACATTTTATGGTAACCATTGGCCTAGGATCCACTATGCATTACCAAGATTTAGGCTACAGCGAACTTCAAAGGCACTTAATGATACCAAAGTTAACAAAAACCAAAAGAAACCCCATACGTACTTTCCTAAATATTAGTGTTTCATAGTAACCATGGGCCCACACCAGGAGAGCCAACCGACAAGAAAGGGCCATCCTCGGGGTTTTATGGCAAGAAATGCTGAAGAAATTTGTACAAAAATCCTTTTCCCTGCAAGTTTGCTGAGAAACGCTGAGAGAATCATTATAGTTTGCCTGTTTTCTCTCGGCTTTCCTTAGTATTTTTGCAGAGAAACTCCAGGTCTGCTGCAATACTACTCTCCCCTCAGGGTTTCTCTGCAAAAATGTGGAGAAACAGCGAGGTACCTTTCACCTTACTCCTTACCTCAGCATTTTTCGCCAAGAAATGCCAAGGTAATGTCCAGAGAGAAAGTATCTCAGCGTCCCTTGGCATTTTTGCCAAAAATGCCAAAGTATAGATTGGAGATATCCATGAGAAGTATTGGTAGGCATTTTTGACGGCAATGCAAAACAAGACAGACACTATTTATTGATTGTAGAACATAACTGATTTAACTTTACTATTTATGAGAATCACTGATACCATATACAACCAGTGTTGCCAACCTGCCAAACTTAAAAGCCTGGAGATAAAAAGTAAAATTAAGGGAGATTGATAAATTAATATGATATATAGAAGGAAAATATTGATGAAATTCTGGGAGGTGACTCAAAATTGATATTACATGTACTTGCATTTGACATTCATGTCTTCATTTGATCATTGTATTATAACTATATTATGTACCTTGATTAATTTTATTACTGGAATGTGTATCTGTTTAATTTTATGCAGTGGAGCATGATTTTACATTTTATACATCGAGTGTCGGCAAAGTTGTTGCTCACGTTGTTAATTATGTAAATCCGACGGAAAATAAAGCTTATCTTATCTTCCCACTTCCGTATCATATTAGGTACTACGTGAGTAATTCGGCCGGCTTCCGGGTAGAAGGATTATAGAGTGCGTATTGGAAATGACCCTTACAGGTACAGGGGGCTGTCTCTTACGTAATTCTGACCACTGTAACATACTTTTTTTCTGAAACTGACAGGTACAGTGTGCAGTATTTATTGACAGGTCAGTTTTCAATATACCCAGCGTAGTAACTGAATACACATGGCCAGAATGTGAGTTCTCCGTGTCACCGCGCAAGGCGGCGTGACTGCTGTCAGTACTTTGGCTGTAGCAAATGGTAATATCTCAAAATTTTCCCAATGATGACTAGGTTTTCTTGTTCTCAGATGATTCAGAATATTGTAAGGAACAATTTGGCATAGGACATGTGTGGGTTTATAAGTTATTTTGGAAGGTACAGACTGCAACCTGGTTTGTTTACATTTTTTGTGGGTTGAATTTGTAGCGTAATACCATTAATAGCTGCCGGGTACCGGGGCAGCTGATGGCAATGTTCAAGTTTTATTGTTTTAAACAACTGAGTCAAAATATCTGGACTCTACATTGTATCTTTTATCTGAACATTGAGCTAATCAAGCAAAACAAGAATTTACCATTATCAGAAATCCTCCAAATAGACCTTCTCTGATTTTCACAGGACTTTCCGCTGAGCAAGCAAACTGATCGATTACAAACACCAGCAAGGCAGCATGGGAGCAGCGACATCATAATTCAACTGGGTCCTGGAGCTCGGACCGGAAGTTACATTGGGCATCAGGTCGGCACATTAGTATTTGTTTTCTTCGAGAGTATAACACAGCCGCGTGCATGCTGGCTCTTTGCGTTGGCAATATTGGTATTCTTGTCAAGAACACAACAGTATATTTACATGCGCTATGGGTTATAATCACAAGAATATACATATTCCTTTTCATCATGTTGACAGTTGTATACGATACATTTTCACATAATGCATTGCATACATAGATAGTTCTTGTATTCTGTCACATTGTTTCTGGCAAGGAGGTAGGATCCATGAACCTTATGCCTCCCTTAAGTCTTAAGTTGTAAAAGGTTCATGGATCATGCTTAGTAGTTCTTTTTCACTCTCAATTTTATTATTATTATTATTATTATTATTATTATTATTATAATTATTATTATTATTATTATTATTATTATTATTATTATTATTATTATTATTATTATATTTTATTTATTTTACTATAATTATTGGTGTTGTTGTTGTTGGTAGGATTTGTGGCACCAAACTGCCAACTAGGGTCTACATCTGGTTCACAGTTTTTGTTGGTGGTGGTGTTGTTTTTATGGGGGAGGGGGGATACAGTTGATCTTTACAATTTCCAACTGTCTTCAGCCCTTGGCTCTCTGCTTTAAATTCATACATGGTTTTAACATAAATTTCCTATCCCCCCTTATTGCTGAACATATATTTCCTAAAATAGAATGCACTTTTGTACTCTCATATTGAATCCTAACATGTACATGTACATGTATTCTCAAAATTTTATACCCCTTGTGCTAAATTTTAATTTATTTTCAAACATTTTCTGCCTACTACCTTAAATCACAACATTTATTTTTGGATATTTTCAGTTCCCTATACTGCACAACGAATTCTAATATTAACTTCCCCAACATTAAATCATAACTTGCATTCTCAAACATTTCCTGTATTGAATTCTAATGACTATTTTCGAACATTTTATACCCACTACATTGGGTCCTAATGTTCTGTACCCTGTGCATTGAATTCTAACATTACTTTCACAACATTTGCTGCTCCCTATACTGAATCACTGTGAATCAGAAGCATCTTTTCTATCAGGGCGTATTTTTATCCAAAAAAATATCCATGCTTGCTATCATATAAACTGAAAACTTACATTCCAATACTATGACTGTCACCTCTGTATCAAATGCTTGAAGCTGATCAGTGTTGGGTCCTTGTACATGTATATCATATGGCTGGGTCATTGTACAATTGATATTTGTTATAAAGTAGTAATGATAAGATACAAATAAAAGACAGCCCAACACTCCATCTCAATTTATTTCACTTTATTTGTAAATATTTTATGGATGGTTCAACATTTTCCAAATAGTGCAGACCGTATGCTAGGTGAGAGGGGGTATGATACAAGGGTATGTTTTGAATGAGGCATTAAATTCATAATAAAATCACATGTAGAGTCAATTTCACTTATGATACATATAATGATTTTTTTTCACCGACCAGTGTGTGGTGATGATAACATATGTATCCACATATAAGTTCAAATGGACGAACGGGGGACAATATATCTGGTACTTCAAACTTTCCGAGTGAGTCATTTTGCCAAGGTCAGAAAATACTGTCATGGGGATGGAGGGGGTATCAGTCAAGATTAATGTGTTTACTAGCACATGTACTGTGAAAATGATGAACCATCCAGTAATTAGCTTGTACGTACAGGGTAATGTAACACTATCAATGATCATTATTTACATAATTAATATACCAACGATATATCTATACAACTTTATACAAAAACATCTTTCTCATAAACACTTGAATCTATACAACTTTATACAAAAATATCTTTCTCATAAACACGAGTTAAGAATCAAAATTACTGAATCTGATACTCATTCATTTGCTTGGGCAATAGTTCAGGACACAGACTTGCTACTGCTGATTGGCTGTTTCCATCCATCTACATCTTTGTTTACAGAAGGAAATAATGTGATAGGAAGGAAGGGTGGGGGGGAGGGAGCGCGCGCGCGCGCGAGAGAGAGAGAGAAAGAGAGAGAGAGAGAGAGAGAGAGAGAGAGAGAGAGAGAGAGAGAGAGAGAGAGAGAGAGAGAGAGAGAGAGAGAGAGAGAGAGAGAGAGAGAGAGAGAGAGAGAGAGAGAGAGAGAGAGAGAGAGAGAGAGAGAGAGAGAGAGAGAGAGAGAGAAAGAAAATTACTGATGTGACCAAAATAGACAGGGCTAGATGCACCAATATTATGTGTATTCAGGTGAATACACAACCAAATATACAAATTTCTTGCAGGCTAGATGTGTGTATTCCCATTAGATTCTATGTTAAAGTAGCATACAATAAGTTGGTCAGTTTTGCAGTTGAAGTGATAAAATTTACAAATTTCACCAATACCCAAAGATTGACCACAGATAAATTGGTGTTTCTACCTACAGCAGTTTTAAAATTGTCTATGTGCACATTACAATAGAAAGTAATGGAAATACACAGAGCTGTCACGCCTGCCTATAGTGGCTCTACTGAGAACCCACCAAAACCAATTGATCTTGACCGTACCTATTCTCTAGTTACGTTTGTATAACTCAAAACAAGCCCTTAGAGCCATTGCTAAGGCAAAAAAATGTATTATTTAGAGTTCCTAAATTATACTTACCCAGTATCATTTTTCAAGATCCATCATGCCATATAAAAACAGTGAGAGTGACATCAGCCCAGCTCTAAACCATCATCAAAAGCATTTTAGAAGTATGCATATTGACAATACTGGCAATGACACCTTGCAACTGTAATTATACTGTCAATGAATCTCAAAAAGTCTGCTGAAACTGGTAGACAACAATATATGATGATGATATCTGTGATAAAATCCATACAAATCATATACCACTCATACGTTGTACACTAAAAGCTCAAATTTCTACGCACCTGGTGACGTTTATTAAAATACACCACCCTGTATAAACACAGTGAGAGTGACATCAGCCCAGCCCTGAGCCCTAATCGTCATCAGTTTAACTCTATGCCTATCAACGATGCTAGCGATGACACCTTGCAACTGTAATTATATTGCCAATTGGTGTACATGTATTTCCATAAATTACACTGAAGTGTGTAGATGACAACATTCATCTGATTTATATAATTATTCCTGTACAATATAATTTGTTCACATAAAATATTACAACTTTGTTCACCAAAATCTCTCAATAAAACGAATTATGAGAATGACTTCAGCCTTGTTAGATGCCCTGTTGAAAAACGTATTAAAAATATGTATTTATCAACAAATTGCAGGCAATGTTACCTTGCCATTATAATTACATATAGATATGTACATGTATATGTATAATAACAACAATTAGCACGAATTGATTAATCACCCACATAAGAATTGATTAATTGTGCATGTACATCAAAATGAAAAAACATACATTTACTTGCCCATAATACTGGAATAATTGCTTTCCACCTAAATTTCTGCCACAAAATCTCATAATTCTACCCACTGAGTATCATTTATAAAGACACATTATGCTGTATAAAAACAATGAGAGTGACATCAGCCCAGCTCACTTGAAGTCCTTGTCAAAAACATGTCATGACATGCCTAAATTGACAATGCTGGCAATGACACCTTGCAACTGCAATTATATTGCCAAAGTGTCTCTGTAAATAACTCTGTAGTGGGTATGCACATTACAATGGTATACCAAAACTTCATGTATAAACACTTCATTCATACAATGCTATCATTTATGATGCAATATCAATCAATATGATAATGAAATAAAATGCAATATACATAGTTCACTTAATATTGTCAACCATACACAATCACATCTGCAAATTCTACCGATCTCGTGTCATTTATCAAGATGCACTATATGTGATATAAAAACAGTGAGAGTGACATCAGCCCAGCCTTCAAACCCCCCCCCCCCAAAAAAAAACAGTTTGAAAATACAACTGTCAACAATATAAACCTGGCAATGACACCTTGCAACTGTGATTATATTCCTAGTATGTCTTGATAAATTATGGTGAAATAGGTAGAAGAAAATGACATTATATCAAAGCATCTTATGTGAATTTTGTTACCTCATTTTGGAAAGTAATCATGTTATTGCAGGATATTTTAACATAATTACAACCACTAAAATTACCAATCTGTTGTTTCTTCACAAAGTATACTGAAATGAGTCGATTAAATATAAAATTTCCACAAATTGAAGTTTTACACACATACTTCACAGTACTCATATGTATTGAAAAAGTGCTGAATGAACTATTACAATCAAGCAAAAGTTTAAAAAGTCCACCCATCCAATACCATTTATTCAGATACACCTTGTGATATAAAACCAGAAGAGTGACACCAGCACAGCTCTAAGCCCTAAGAAAAGTTTTATTTTAACATAGGCCTGTCAGTTATGCTGGCAATGACACCTAGCAACCAGAAATATATCTCTGTTGTGTCTTTATAAATTGTACTGTAATGGGTAGATTACAAGATATAAATGAACTTACACAATTACAATCAGGTCAGAGTGAACCCATAAATTCATGAAATTTGGCACGGTCTTCCTTTGGCACTTATTTGCATTAAATTAAAAAACACCTTGCATTTTATCTGTAACAATTTGTCATTTCTCACAATCTCCCTTTGATGAAATTCTGGCCATAAAATCATAAAATTCAAGAATTACACACATACTTCACAATACTCATATGTATTGAAAAAGTGCTGAAAGAACTATTACAATCAAGCAAAAGTTTAAAAAGTCCACCCATCCAATACCATTTATTCAGATACACCTTGTGATATAAAACCAGAAGAGTGACACCAGCACAGCTCTAAGCCCTAAGAAAAGTTTTATTTTAACATAAGCCTGTCATTTATGCTGGCAATGACACCTAGCAACCAGAAATATATCTCTGTTGTGTCTTTATAAATCATACTGTAATGGGTAGATTACAAGATATAAATAAAATTACACAATTACAATCAGGTCAGAGTGAACCCATAAATTCATGAAATTTGGCACGGTCTTCCTTTGGCATTTATTAGCATTAAACTAAAAAACACCTTGCATTTTATCCGTAAAAATTTGTCATTTCTCACAACCTCCCTTTGATGAAATTCCGACAAAACCAATCTCTATATTTTGGTGGTGGTATCTTTATTTTGACACGTTGTCAATGAAACCACTTGCTACATTTATCACAGCCAATGGATGGTGGGTCAGTACCACACTCTTTTCTACACAATGGACAAGGGTATTCTGTAGTATTGTTGCCCTTTGTTTCTGGTGAATTTGTTTGACTTGCATGTGCAATTTTACTGTTTATTTCTGTTTTCAGTGATACAGTATTAATTATACCTTCATTCTCAGCTTTTATTTCTGTGTCTGGTAATTTAGTTCTAATTATTTTTTCAACATCAGTTTTTATTTTTCTTTGTGGTAGTTTGGAAGGCGTTAAACTTGTGTCTGGACTTCTTTGCCCCAGCATTCCTTCTTTTTTGTGTATATTGACATGCTTCTGAAATTCTAAACTGCTTTCAAACATTATAACTTTGCTCGCTTTAAAGCAAATTGCACATATGTCTCCACTATAGTGTGCTCTATTCTTATGAGTATCTAATTCCCTCTTGGTTTTGCATGCAAATGGTGGATTGTTCCCTTCCTTAATACACAGTCCACATATTCTGTGAACTGCCTCATCTGTATCTAACTTCAACCTCTTTTTGGGCTGCTTTATTTTCTCTATTTCAGTCACATTAGAGTCTATTGTTGTAACAGGTTTAGTATATATTGTATGTGTTTCAGTTACCCCTGCATTTACTATTTCCAGAGTAATTTCTGATGTACCATTTTGATTACCAATATGTTGTTCAGTACTTGTAGTTTCCATTTCATTATTTCTGTTAGTCAGCTGATCAGATTTACGGACCATCATTTTCTCAGTCAGATTTTCAATTTGTGTGTCTTGTTTGTTTTTTTCTTTATGTGGTGGTATGTCAAAAGTATATGTTTCATCCTGTATTAATTATGTGATCTTGTTGATCTCTGGCCATTAATTGATCAGTAAGTCCCACTTGAGACACTTGTATATCATGTAATACATTTGAACCATGATGGTCTTGTGAGTTGTTATCTTTTATAAGAGTTCCCAATTGTGACAGTCCAGCTGAAATTATGTCATTAAACTGCAAACTACGCCTTGCTGCCCTGATCATTTTTCTACCTCCATGTCGTGCTCTACTGTTATCAGGAAACTTAACACGAGGTTGCTATGGATCTACACATGTGCTAATTTCAGGATCTAACAAAGCATAATTTGACTGTGTTGGGGTACCCTGTTGTCTACAGAATCCACCATTATGTGGGTGACGTACTGCTTTTTTAGCTGAAACCTGGGTACCAACAGTAGGTTTATCAACCGGGGGGCATTTCGGGCTTTGAAAGGATATTATACTCCCATTTTTGGCGATTGTTGGAAACAATGCTTTTCCATGTTTAATGGTGTGTAACCGCCACTATAATAACATTTTTTCTTGGACTCTTGTCCATGTCATAATTTCCATGTCACAATACACAAACACAATCATGACCTCTTTTTATTCCATAGCCTTCAACCCACTAGTAAAATTACATGTGTTTTCCATGCATCAGTACATCCATCCATTTCAAATTTGTAAATGAGGCAGTATCATTTAGTATTGTTGATTTATTGACTCACTTTTCGCACTCCAGTCACCAAGCAGTGCCTGACTGCTGTATTGCCGATTACAGTGTACCCTGACAGCGTGGATGTAGACTTCCTTGGCTTGTCTTCTTTCTTCTGTGGCTCGACTCTTCTGGGGTAGGATGTCTTGGCTGTGATGTATGATGTATTAGCTCTGGTCTTGAACGTCTGGGCTCTGGCGTTGGGTGTATTTACTGGGCAACGTGGAATGGGGGAATTGGTGGGTTGAGGGTTCTGCACTGGACCAGGCACTGTGACAGATAGGGTGGGAGAACTGATCACTGCACTACTTGGTTGTGTGATGGGGGGAATGGGAGCTGGGCGGACATCCCAGATTGACACAACACTGTATGATAAAGTCAGCTTCCAAGGGGCTGGGGTTGAGTTGAAGAGTTTTGGTGGTCTTCTTTGTTGCATGTGCAGCTGTCTGTGCATCTGAAAAAAAAAAGGACCCCCCCCCCCCCAAGAAAGGGATTATATCGATGTACCAGGCATGACTGACTGAACATAGTATGATGGTTTGACAGATACAGTATGACCACTGCTTATCACGATTCGCTATATGCATGATACGAAACATACCTTTTCTAAACAAATTCTTCACTTTTGCATTGCATCTTCGGCAACAAGACATTTTAGTTTTAGCCTTCAAGGAATAAACACTTTTCTCCACTCTCCCTTCCAGCCCACACCAAATGCATTGTAGTATTGCTACATGTACAGTAAAACTTCTCTTATTGAACACCTCCATATACCAAACACCTCCCTATACTGAACACCATTTCTCAGTCCCAAATATATACTTTCAATGCTATCAAACCTCCCTATACCGAACACCTCACTAGAGTGAACACTTTTTTCCGGTCCCAAGGGTGTTCGGTATTGGGAGGTTTCACTGTATGTGTACTCAACTTTGTGAATACAGGTATATTATAAATTAATTGGGACAAAGCAGAAAAAGGAACAATATACTTGCCATGGTAACTGTGTCCTTGATGTTCTTGGCGAGTACCAACACCCCATCACGTGACACAGACTTGCCACCCAGTGACAAAAGTTATGTATTGAGGTTCCCCTTCTTCATAAACTGGGGGTGGCCAGCAAAAAACAGACCTGGAGTTTTGTTGGCCTGCTGCATCATGCATTCATTAAAAGTCTTGGCCTTTTGATTGATGGCAGACTGCTGGTGGAGGGGGCCCCGTGGCAGAATGGCAGATACTATCAATGGCAGACTGAAAAATAGCAAAGTTGGAAGACATGCACAATGTTTATCCATTAGAGTGTTGATTTGTGATTTCAGTTGGATGAGCCAGATTGGGCATTTTAATTTTCCAGCTGAAGTTGAATTGACTTATTTTTAAGGGTACAATATTTTTTCATTGTATAGTTGTATTTTAATGGTTTTGTACCATCAGTGAAATAACTGAAAATAAAACTACTGTCAAATAAAGTCAATTTCTGGTATATATGCATATAACCACAATCTGGCTGTATGGGGCACAGTTGGTGGTATAATCCATCAACGCCCCACCCTTGGAGCATGGTAAATGAAACATCCTGATTGACTCCCATACATTAGCCAATTTATGCAACTTACTTAAATCCACAGTTGTGTTTCTTTATTTTTATTTGTCAATAAAGTATTTTCAAATTTTTCCTGAAGCTTTGACAATACAAATGTGCCAGGAAATTATCGTTAAGCATGTACAGTGAAACCTCTCTCTAGACATGTGGTCTCATATGAGGTATAAATATCAAGAAAAGTACCAAGCAATGTGTGTTGAAGAGGTGGTCTTTCAAGACACATGGTCTCGCATGCTATTTATGTTCAAACTTTGCCATATAATACAAGTGAAGATGGTACATGTATCAATTAAGGTACAATATATATCATACCCTTGATCAGCCTCACATAGTTATAACAAATAACAAATATTACTTACTTTGGATAGTCTGACCATATGGTCTGTGCCAGCCGCTGGTATTTGCGCATCATGTCTGGGATGCTATTGTGTGGCAGATTGCCAGCCCCAACATGAAGAGCCACGGCCTGAAATGTCAAATGTTGTCATCATCATGCGCGAGCATTTCTACCATAGATCTTCAGTCATATCCAAATCTTTTCCTATCCAACATAGCTTTGCAATTTTAAAGTACTAATTTCATGGGGACAGGGGGTCCCATGTAATAGTATACTCTGGTTACTAATGTGAGAATGTTGATAATTCTGATGGGCCCCTCAAGAAGTTCTACAGGAAACAATGAAGACAACAGCTACTAATACCCCACGGCTCTTTTCAGGGACAACAAATGTTCCAAAAAGACTTGGTTAAAGCATTTGGTATTGCCATATGGAACCACTGCAGTCACAATCCAACCTGTACTTTTCCTTCATTACAAACTCTTAATGAGTAATACTCTAATAAAGTAAAAAAATCCTCACAAATATATCACCCTTTGTACTTGAAACCAAAAAGTACAAAGCTGATCCAATTGGCTCGATAAAAAAAAAAAAAAAACAATACAAAAAATATGAGTATGTGTGAATTGGGAAGTTGTTGAAGTTATGTTTGACTGCGTGCAATCACATCTTTTGGGGATTTTTTGTAATGGACATCTCCATATCACTTCAAACTTTCAACAAGGAAACCATAAAATGTTGATAGATATGGTTATATATATGGACAAAATATTGGAAGTGCAAAATATAGAACCATTTAGCCCATCCATCTATTTATTATTCAACTATTTTCTGGAATACAAGTGTACTGGTTAAAACATTTGAGCATTGTACATATGTATACATGTCTGTATACATCCTGAGACTACCTGAGGCTGGTTGTATCTGATGCACCTGACATAGCTTAGTCAGTACCAACACATATAATGCAATGGAAATACACAATCATGAATATGTATTGGATTATTTGGTTCAGTACACACATTGTTATCTCATTAAAACAGGGAATATTATGTGCACAAGAGCCATTTAAGTAGGATTTCCCACTGGTACAATACACAGACTTCCAGCAGGGGTGGTTGTGGCCTGGCACCAGCGCTGGACCTCCTGGGGAGTAACTGGGTGTGAAAGTTTGTGTGGGCAGCAGTGTTTTATGTTACTGTGCTTTATTGGATGTGTTAAAAATTTGGGTTTAGAATGTCTGCTTTCATGATGGATTTTCTTAAAGTTTTACTCTCAGAAATTTGGTGTCTCTGTGTACAATTATCACAATATTTAGTAGTAAATTACAATGGGAATGCACAACCCTTGCTCTGATATGACTGCAGTGCCTGCAATATTGTTTGTCTGGCATCTGGCCGACTTGGATACATGTGTTTTGAGTAAGGTCTGGCATTAAGTGAATCTATCAATAAGCAGGTGGCTATACATGTATGTATTAAAATACGTATCAATTTTTATAAAATTTAAGAGAAATATAAATCCGTAGACAGCTAATACTGTTAATATCTTTTTAAATTTGCATTTATATGACTGACAGTAGCGGGTGCTGCATCTCCATGAACAGTTTTGTTAACCTTGGGTAAACATCTTCAGATCAGAAGGTACAACACAGATCCATAAAGGCTTTTTGTTACAGCATTGTATATTCCCACAGGCCCAGTGGACAACACAGTAGCATTAACACCTCGTTAATCCCCCTCCCCCATATACAAGCTACTGGGTGGGCCAGGACTGCCTGTCTGACTCAGCAACAGCCACTGAGGCTGTCTTGTACACACAGATGACAGTTGCTTGTGAACTTGTCCTGGTGTCGTTCATGGTGAAAACAGATGAAGGACTGAATGCTGTTCGGTCTTTTGGATGGTAGATTTATGCCATAGGCCAAAGTTGGTGTTGAACATGACTCAGTATTGGACTCAACACATTTGCTGAAACATGTCACATGGAGCTCGAGATCATAGCATGAGTCTGAATATCAGGTTCAAATGCTTTGCACAGGTGCTACAATCACCGGGGAGCTGTGAATACACCGAGTTAATCCTTTGGCTGATGTGACTGGTGTCAAAGTTGGCTTATTGACAAAAACTCGAGTCTGAGCACCCTATAAAACTTCTATACTAAGCTGTTTTCTCACATCTTCTTGGAAACCAATTAAGTGAATTGTGACACTTATTGTCATGGCATGAGATGATTCTGCCACCAATGTGGGCATAGGCCTAGTCTTTGATGAAAGTGACATTATTCAACTCCAATACTGAGCTGGTCTCTGGCATCTCCTTGAAATAAGAGTATACTGTGACACTTATTGTGATCACATGTGATTAAATGGATAAAAACACAGGCATCCTCATTCAGTTCAGTGTCTGATTAGCTACAGACAAGGTTGATTCCTCACAGACCCTGCCACCATCAGTGACAAGAAAGGCAAGCGTCATAAGTGACAGTATCAGCTCTGATACACACTGCTCTTTTCCAAGACCAGTGGGCACAGTCGTGAAAACAGTAGTTTAAAAAAAAAATAACAAACTTCTACATAACACTGATGCGTACACTTTGGGCAGGTGCAAAATCCCACAGATAAAATGATAGGGAATGGAACTTCTCTGTTAAAACTTTTTTTTTAACCAAATATTATGTGATAGTAAGGGTTATGATTATCTTGCCAAAAAAAGACCCCCCCCCCAAAAAAAAACACAAAAAACAAAAAAACTGAAACATAAATAAATAAACCAGAGATATGTGTATACTGACATACACTAATACAGGGATGCGAGTTTCAGATCTTTGAATGAAATATCTAAGCAATATCAGAAAGGGAGGGAGGGGGATACAGAACATTAAACCAAGGATAGTTGAGGTGAGCAACCTTCCACCATGTTCTGTATATGAAGTGCATCAGAAGATTGAGGACACTGTATGAGAATATAGAAACGAGGGTCAATTCTTGAAATTTTGTGCATCATATCCATCTGAATACACAACCCAATATACCAAAATCTTGTGGGCTCCCCAGCTGCATGTGTGTATTGACTAGCACAGCATTTCTTTGTACCCATACACAACCCAGTATATAAAATTTTGTGGCATGCATGTGTGTATTAACTATTCCTTGAGTTCAGGACATGATGCCCTCATCAGTTGAGACCAGGACATCAGGTCATGATCTCAGCTATTCCCATTTCTCTGAAAAAATTTCGTCATGTCCTGATCTCTGCTATTTCCGTTTCTTATAGAAATTCTGTGTTTTCATCTGAATACACAACCCAGTATACAAAAATCTTTGTGGGCTGCAGGTGTGTATTGACTATTCCCATTGGACTGGATGTTAAATAGGGGATGCACGTATCTAGTTAATATTGTTATGACAATAATAAGTTTTTAACCACATTAATGCATAAATATTCTCTATTATTGGACTTTTCAAAAATTGTCAAGTTTAAATCTATATTGGAAAGCTATGAAGCTGATATGTACTCCCATCTGTGATTGACATACAGCTAGGACAGTACATGCATCATTGTACCACCAAGGAGACCATGGTATATTACCTACCAAGATTGCAGTAAAAAACATATGCTTAGTGAGTACAGTGCTCCCTCTTTATAACGCTGGTGTTGGGGTCCACAGGGTATACTGTGTTATAGCAAAACTGCCTTATAACAGAGGGACTTTTCACATAGAAGTAATGGAAAAACTATTTCAGTGGGAGCCATGGTACCCACCATGTTATGTCAGAAACCGCCTTGTAATGAGGGGTTATAAAGAGGGAGCACTGTAGTTACTCAAACTTAAGTTAGTGTTATTATTGACTCCAGGGTAAGTGTCTGGTCAAAGACCAGGAACAGCTGAGTAATTTCCAAGGTAAATATAATAATTTGAGATCGGAAAAACTGGGCCCCGGTGAGAAAGTGATCCCCTAGTAAGTTTTGGGGATTATATGAGACTATAGCCCCAAGGGACCTCCCCTCGCTCTGTTGTGTTAAGCTTGCCATCCGCAAGCTTAACAGAGCGAGGGGAGGTCCCTTGGGGCTAATGAGACTAGTGCTTAAAATAAATTGATCGAACCGACTTAGGTGTTGGATGTTGGAACATTATTATAATAGTTATTACTAATACGACATATGTGGTTCACTCAACTATTACCGATAAATCACAAATATTTAATCTCCTTTTTTTTTTTTCATCTGGACTTTCAAATGTTTGCAGTGCTTGTCAAATTTGTGAAAATTTCCACAAAAAACCCCACAAAATTTCGGACAGGCAGGAAGTGTTATAAAACATATAAAAAGAAAGGTGTTCAACTCAGAATAGACATTTTCATTTTCTGTAGCATTTGAAGTGACATGATCACTAATAATGAGGTGTATCAGTATCACAAATAGAAATGTTATTTTGCATGAATAGTTATATGCTGTATGCGATCCTATTACGCGATCTTTTGTGAGATGTTCTGTGACGGGACACATTCATTTGTTTGTGAAAACAACCAGGGACACTTCCATGAAACAACTTATCTTTGTTTATTTACCTGATGAAACAATGTGCCATGGTGAATGCCGACTCGCTTGAGCCTTGACACTGACAGCTGTCATCGTTTGGGTAGGCTACGCTGTAATCTCAAACTCAGAATTTTACGCATGCGCAGAAGTAGGTTTTCCGGTCCGAGCTCCTGGACCTAATTGAATTACGTAGTTATTGCAGCATGGGATCTTGTGTGCAGTGTCAGGGAAAGTAAAACACTTGGTGGTTAAAACGTATATCGTAGGTACCAGTTACAAATAGTTTCTGTGCAGCAACATGAACAGAAATGGCGTGATGCAATGATTCTGTGGTTTTGCCCATTGGGCTGATGAAAGGTGTGTCAATTACAGAATTAATAAAGATGTGTTTAGTTTTGAGAAATATCTTATTGGTATCCCAAAAGGTCATGCAATAAGATTATGTAGTTACATAACAGGTATAATCACAATACTAAATTACCAGTAATACCAGCCATAATGGCCCAGATTGCAATAAGGCAATATGATGATATCATGAGAGAGTAAAGAATAGATTCTAGGCCTATATGTAATTTATGCGACTCAGAAACGGGAGACGAGTTTCATGTTTCAATTGTATTTTTTTTAGAAGAAAAGAAAGAACTTTTGTCTTTTGGCATAAAATGATCATAATTAAACCCAACTGTCAAAAATTTGAATGATTGGAATGAATTAATTTATGTAAATTTATTAAGATAATTAACTGTCTCGTGATATATCATACAATGATGTCCAACCAATCTGATGTTTAAAACGTTTCCTGTCACCGACATAGATGACAGGGCCCTTCCTAGCCCCAAAGGACCTGCCTCCATCTCTTCCCACCTCCCTATCATATTAATAGCTGGCGGGTAGCCCCGGGGGGGGGGGGGGGTTACTTCCTATACCTTGCTATACGGGTAGGCGCCGCGGAAAAGACCCCCTATTTTCGGTACTTGTCGCTCTCTAAGACCCCCCTTTTTCCTGCTTGTAGCTCTAAAAGACCCCCCTTTTTCGCTTGTCTCACCCAAAGACCCCTGTGTTTTTCAATTCCTGTCTCCAAATTGCCCCAAAATACACCAAATTTTATGTAAAATTTCATTTTTTTTCAATACAAGCTCCAAAAGACCCCCCATTTTCACATTGGTTCCGCTCCCGTTGGGTCCGGGTTTTGTACCCTCGGTGGAGCCTACCCACCAAAAATTCCGGGGAGTACCCCCCCCCCCCCCGGGCGGGTAGCCAATGTTCAAGTTGTAACTTGTATTGTTTTAAACAGATGAGACAAAATATCTAGACTCTACTTTGTATCTTTTATCTGAACATTGAGCTAATCAAGCAAAACAAGAATTTACCATTGTCAGAAATCCTCAATTTTGACACTGAGATGACCTGGTTTCTCTCGTTTAGCAGAAGGGCCTTCCACAAGCCACCTTGAAAGAGACTCGTGCCATGACAACAGTGTTTCACTGAAAAGTGCAACTTGAAAAAAAACAACACCCATGGCATATTTTCAATTGCAGAGTTAGACAAGACTTGTCAAATTTGAGAAATCAGTTATCGACATGTTGATCGCTGTAAACTGGACTAAATAAGGAGTAGCGAAATCAGTACTGGTGATTTTTATTGACAATTATGATAGGTACTGGGCTTCTGACTTAAATATTCACACATACCCCATGAACATGCACATTTAGTTCAATTTGTCAATGACGTACATTTAAGGTCATAAAATTCAATTGTACAGAAAACGTGTTCTACGTGGTTAAAAAAACCTTTACACAAACCACCCTTACTGATCTGCAATGCCGTTAAATTTTTCACTTTTTGAGAGATATTATACTTGTCTAATCGGTCTAACTGGTCTGCAATGCCGCTTTTTGTGTGATTTTGTTTTGTTTTGTTTTGTTTTTTTGTGTTTTTTTTTGTTTTTGTGTTTTTTTTTTTTGTTTTGTTTTTTTGTTTTGTTTTTTTTGTTGGTTTTGTTTGTTTTTGTTTTTGTTTTTCTCATTTTTTTGAGAGATGCTGTACTTGTCCAGTCACAGGGATATCTGACCAACGGTGAAATAGACATAGTTGCAGAGAATAACGGATTTGTTTAAAACAAATAAAGTGAATTAAGCTGTCTTTGCCTTTATCTGGTACCAAGTGACACCTACCTGCTTGTCATAAACAATGTCTCCACATTGCCAAACATATAATTTGAATCATTTTGCATTTAAAGCTGCTGAAGCTGCTGCAAATTCAAAATAAAATCAAGGAGCTGCACGTTATACATGTATCTCGAATATGCTTTTACTCCTAATGAAATTCATGAATAAAAATATGGTCAGTAGATTAGCCTTAAATGAGGACAGTGACTGCACGGTGTGTTTCTTTCGAAATTAACATTTTGCATTTCAAGTTCACGTTGGTGCATAATAGTATCCTGGCCCTTTTGCCTCATTGATATTACACCCCCCTGGTGTCTATAATATATAAAAACCTGTTACATAATATAATAATTCCATGTCGAGTAAAATACAATAAAAAAACCCAGCGCCGAGGCACTATTTTTGGACACAGTGAAACTATAAAATGGAGAATGGTATGTACAATGATTTCACAGATGAAAATATTTACAGTCGGTAATCAGGAAACTAAGTAATGTTCAAATCATGCACCTTAATTTCTGAATTGACATAGGACACAGACTGATGACGAACATGAAGGACCAAGCTAGTCGTTGATCAGATTTTTGAATCAGCGCAAGTTTGCAGCTTGCTTTATATCGAAAAGTAAATTGTTCCGCAATTTAGTCCCATAGTAATTTAGATAATTTTTTCCATAAGTCACTGACTTTTTATCAGGCTGCTCTACTTTTTCATTGTCCCGAAAATCGTAACTTTTATTTTGTTACGTATATCTTTCAGAAAAGGGGGACTTTCTTCAGTGACAATTTTGTAAACCTCAATAGAAAATTCCCTGAGTCTACGTAAGTAAAGTAGAGGTGTCTTAGCACGTTGCTGTATATTTTTTATAAGAAGACTGAGAATCATTAAAGACAAATCGCAAGGCTGTTTCTTGGAGCTTTTCCATTTTGTTTGTGTCAGTGGTACTATAAAGATGCCATACTTAAGGACAGTAGTTAAAGTTTGAAAAGATCAAAGAGTTGAAAATAAGTATAGCTTTGCTTTCTGATTCAAAACTTTCGAATAACGCCTTAAGACGCTAATTTGTTTAGCAGCCTGCATAGATACGGAGAAACGTGATCATAGAACTTCAGTTTATCATCAATATTGACACCGAGTAGTTTTACACACTTTTTCTGGAAATCTGGTAACATCATCGATTTCGAAACTAAAATCACTTATAGCCGATAGAGAATTCAATGGAAAGAGAACCGTGGCTTGAAATTTGTCGTGGTTACCATTTGATACCTATATTTGTTGCAGATTTAAGTTCAGTTTCGACCATTTGTACATCTATATCATGAAAGGAGAGCGTGTTGTCGGCATAATTGCAAATGGGACAGTTTCCTTCCGTGAAAGAAAAAAAATCGTTAGCGGAACTATTAAAAAGAATGGATCCAAAAAGGGCACACCTTTTAAAATGTTTGTACATTCGCTCGAAGTACCTCCCTACTCGACTCTTTGTTTTCTTTCACTCAGATAGCTGCTTATTAACACGCAGGTATTACTTGATGAGACATACGCTTGTAACTTGTGCATTATTAGATCACGGGGTAATGAATAAAAAGCCTTTGAGAGGTCCCAAAGTATGACACCAACCGTTTCGTGGTTGTCTAAGGCCTGCTTCCACTCTTAGAACTACTAGTTTCATGAGAAGAGTTTGGCAGCTATAATTTTTACGAAAAGCACATAACAAAGGGTGAAATATATCATTGAAGAAGTCAATCATTTGGTCATCGAGAACACCCTCAAATAATTTTGCTCTTTGAGCAAGGTTTTAAATAATAAAACCAAGCCGCATAGTCAACTTCGCCAAAGATGCCAGCTACGTGAAATGGGGTTCTGTCTAGGTCGACAATACATTTATTCTCATCAAAGGACTTATAGCTACGATATTTGATGCGTGCTTTTAGAGATCTCGATACTTGTATTTTAGCACTTTTGCAAGGACCATATGGTTAAAATCACTCATCCCCGCGTCAATACACGTTGATTCGGCGACCCTATTTCGGGAGTTGGTTACCCGGGGTTGGTTAGCATAACAACGGTAAGAATAGGTGTGGTACTTTTAAAGTAGGTAGGAGACTTTATAACATTACATAAGTTAAAAAAAATTCAAGGACATTAATTAGGTCCTCTTTGTCCTTATTTTCATTCAGAAAATTTACATTTATATCACCTAAAATGAAAAACGTCTTGCTTGTCTGCTCGAGGGCAGTAGAGACATGAGTCATTGCATCAATACGTTTTTCAGCCTTTACCGATGGAGGATGTTAAACGACAGCTAGCATCCATTTTTCTTTCCTTAAATGTATATAAAAAAAATCATTGATTCGGTACTATCACTACAAAATTCGAGGTCAGATCTGCACTTATGTGGAATGTCAGTATATATATATGTTGAAATGCCACCACCATGGCCGTTACGGTCTTTTCTGAACATAGAGAAACTGTCAACTTGAAACCGCGAACTTGTAAAATTTTCATCCAACTTTGTTTCAGTGAGACCACATATATCGACAAAACATTTGTCAAGAAGTTCTTTGACTACAGGAAACTTACATATGTAGCTGTTTACATTCAAGTGACAAAAATGAGATTTTTGGCATGTTTTTTGCGAAAAGTTTTAAAATGTGTCGCATTTGTTTCAAGAGAGTGGTCAATACCACCAGAAGCATTTGAACTGTCATTGTTGCTGTAAAAAGACTCGTTTAGAGAACCATCAGATATAGGTTGGTCCAAGTCATTTGAGAGGAAAAAATAAAATCAAAGTCAAGTGGGTTTTCGGCCCTACCTTCTTCACGAAGAAGCTTTTGTATACAGAACCACAGAGCTTTTGTTCATGGCCTAGCCTATTGCATGATAGGTATATAATTCTTCGTCCAGTTCTCTAGCCTCACCTATAGGTCTAAAAATGATAGCCCCATGGATGAGAGCTCCAAACGGTTAAATCTGGAAATTTTAAAAGTTTTCACACGTGTGTCTTGATAACAATCTTAAAAAAAAAAAATGTGGTAAATTTAAGCCGCATGAAAATAGCCTCACACATTACCTGCAAACTGGTTTCACTGATGCACGCAGGTCCGATCACAGTGTCAGGTTTTACTGACAACGTGGGTTTGTTTACAAATAAGCATCTGATCTTCGTCTTCCTGGGTCAGTACACTTTGACCTCGGGGATCAAGCATCTGAGGGCCGTGTGTGCTTGCAGTGGCATGGTATATTGACAGAAGGGATAAAGATAGTCTTTTCTCCTATTACACACTTGATAATGAATTTCATTTTGTTATGACATGCACTAAATTTCAAAATCCAAGAGAAAATCTGCTTAAGAGTATACGCGAAATATTTTGTAATTCGGATACTTATGATGTTCAGAGTATGTTTAAATTTATTTTGGTACTGCATGACACAGAACTTGTATACCTATTTGAAAATTTCATGGACAAAGCCATTGCCCTAAGAGAGAAACCACTGTAATCATGTAACACCGTGCCAATTTGATGACTGCACTCTAATTTTCATTTCAGGTGATTAGTGATTTATGTAAATCTTTTGTATCTATTGTACTGTACTGTGCTGTACGTGTCTGTACTGTTTTTGTGACATTTTTCTTTTGATTGTGTGCATATTTTAATGTGATTTTCTTCTTTTTTTCTCTTTCATACTCTACATGTGTACATGTTGTATATTTGACATATTGCTGTATTTTATGTAACAGCGCAGTCAATAAAGATTCATTCACACTTAAAATCTTTAGTCTATTTGTGCATGCCACTAAATATCTTTGCATGTGTGTTGGTGTTGTTTTAGGAAAAAAGTTTAAGTATACTATATCAATTAACAAACAAACAAGCACTTCTCATTTCAAGTAATCACCACTTTACTTTCCTCAATTACACAGAAAACCACGATCACTGAAGTTTTGAAGTGGTTTAATCTTCGTGTGGTTCTTCTTTTTCGTCTTTTGTAGCTTAATATGAGGTGGGCCTACGAGCTCCATCTGACGACGTAGTGCCTTTAGGCCCACCATCTCCCATCTTATTAAATTACAAATGATTGACTGCACAGGTGAATACACAATACTTTATTGCAGATAAGGCCCCATTGCACGTACAGATGTTCCAGGTTCGCCCTCTCTGCCAGCCGCCACCCCCATCCGCACGAATGCTTGATTGACTGAACGTTACGAGCGCCTGTGTATTAATCTATATTAATTAACTTCAGACCTGTTTTGTCCCCATCAGTTGCTAGGCAACAGAACTATGCCTGTGCGATGATCAGGGCACTTTAACAAGTTATGTTACTTAACCATCTAGAAATAACACTTTTTCTACCAAGCAAATTAAATTTTCTAAATATGTTAGGCATCTAGTATGTTTTAAAACTCAGGCACGAAGCCCAAAGCGAGGAGTCAGGGGGTCTCCCTCAGACGCGTTTTCCTGGTATTTGACACTCTATTTTCACATGGACAATTTGATATCTGCGACACACAAAATCCACTAAACTGGGCTTCCCCGTTTGCTTTCATACTTCCTTTCAGAGTATGGCATACAGGGTTAGACAAGTCCCAAACTTTTACCAAGATGGCAGGGCCAGTGCTTCAAAATTTATGCTGACCCTAGTCTGTCTCCACTCATTCGGGTGAAAACATTTAATGTGACTGCGACAATATAATGACTGCAGTTATTTCATTCAAGTTCATCACACATTTTTTTTTTTGCGTTCACAACAGTCAAATCTATATAGTGTCAGTCTACATTTTGGCGAGCTCTGTTTCTTAAACTTGAGATGCCAGTGGATACAAATATCATCTATAAGACTGAAAAAAAAGTTTATTGTATCCGTAAGATTCCTTGTACTGCCCCTGGCATTAAGTTATGTATTGAAAGCCAAACCGTATAGACCCGATACAACCAAACCAGACAGGAACTACAAAGATCTAACAATTTTACTAGAACTGTATATACTTCCAGTTAGACCTTTAAAAAGCTAAAATTCATGTGTTTAAGTAACTTAAGGTATCGAGACACAAATGTGTACATACATCTACGTTTTTGCTGCTTTTTTAATTTTTGGTGTAGCTTGATGAAAGAATACAGTGTCAAAGTTGCATAGTCTTGCTCCATCAAATGGTGCACATACAGGTCAACGAAATATTGTGCTAATTGAATAAATATGCCAACATAAAAGACCTAGATATAGGAAGACACATATTTTATATTTATCTTTTTCTCCCTAAAACCCAGTCTGAAGTTCTAAAAATGATGCTCTGTTGTTCCAAATACCATGAACCTAAAAAGTGTCCTCCAAATTGTCCCTATTAAGCCCATATTGGGATATAAGTCTTCAATATTAAAAATTGAAGTTTTGTAATGCAAATTAGTAAATTTTAAATTTGAAGTCTCATAATTTTACACCTGGTGCCGATAAGAATTAATTCAGGGACACTGTTCAATTCATAGCATTTTGAAGACATGGACATTGTTTTCCCTTTTTCCTGAGGGTGCTTTTCCCAAATTCACAAAATAAAAAAAGAAAGCCACTTCAAAGCACTTCCCTATGTTTCACTTTATTTAACAACTAGCACAATTCTTTAACATGTGCCCCAATTGCTACATTAAAACTAGACAATTCCAAAAATTATACTTCAATAAACTAAAAGAAAAAAACAAAGAGAAAGACAGCTGTGAAGTTGTACCAAACGAAACTACACCGATAGGCTACGTATCACGATACGTCAAGAGGGGAAAATGATTGGTCTCATGTTTTATAATTAGCGTGACTGAATTAGCGATCTGACAGATCTGTCGCTGGTTTTTAAAATAAAATGGATAAAAAGTCATAACCATGCTGGCAAAATCAGGAACTTTAGTTACAATATTACGTAGACCATGCCTTTGATGTTATATATAGAATTTTAAAACCGAAAAGCGCACAAAATGTATATTGAAACGTAAGTAAATTTAATTTAAAAGCGGCGGTAATAGGCCAAGCTGTTTGATTTTATCTTCCAATTTTTTATTTTATTTTCCTTTATAAAATATTTATTTATAAATCTATTTATTTATTTATTTACATTGCAGGGGGGATCTAACTCCCCCGCCCCCTCCCCCGATCTGTCGGTGTAAGTATCCACTATAATTAAGAGGAACACTTAGCAGCATAAGGCCCCCGAGCCTGAGAAACATACCTTGAAATAAGTCTTTTCCAGGGCTGGGAGCATTTGAATTTCAACATAGAAGCTGTAAACTGCAAGAAGATGAACATTATGTTGTGTAGAAAAAAGTGAACATGTTTGCGATTAAAAACAAAAAAACAAAAAACAAAAAACAAAAAAAAAAACCAAACAAAAAAAAAGAAGTTATTTTACATTTTATCTCAAAACAATTGACGTATGTGATTTCATGGGCTGAAATTTTGCCCAAACTGACATTTGAGTACCGGTATTTGAAATGTTGCATTTCAGTCTTTGAAAATGCCAGAAAGAGTTTGAATGTAGTTTTTCAGCATGATTGTTTATGGACTTCTGAAATGAAACCATCTTTGTTTTGTACAACAGTGCCTGAACCCATGTCAGACAGTTTTATTAAATATGCTGTGGTTGAGCACTGTACTGTAGTTTTAAATTGGCGTTCTCTCAGGCTTGTATTTGAGCTTTTCTTGTGAACAGTGCTGGAAAATGTTGGTGAGATCTGTTTTAAAATGTTAGGCTTACTGGCAAGAGAAAGAAGGAAGTCAATTGGCCAAATGGATTTGTGTGGAAAGCAGGTAAGAGGTTTCAAGGGGTGGAAATCTTTGTGGAAATAATACTGTAAATCTATAGAAGTCTAATCAAGTTTGAAACTACTTCCTCTATCATGACTGGGCTTAGTACTTTGGAGGAACCCTAACCATGGAAATAACGGACCACTTATAGCAAAGCGGACATCTTTCTGAAAAACAGTGCACACTGTTTTAGGTGTTAGCAGTCAACTTTCAAAAAGGGGTTCAGTCCACTTATATGAAGTTGTGAGGACGCCTTTCAACAAAGTGGACAACTTTCTGAAAAATGGGGATGTTTCAGGTTTTAGCGGTCAACTTTAGAAAAGCAGTGTACCCTATTTCTAAAAAGTGGTGCTTCAACTTCTCAGCAAGTTGTCAACTTTTTAAAAGCAGTATGCACAACTTTTCTCAAAGTTGTGCCCCATCTTTACCACCATTTTAAAAACTTTAAACATACAAGTAGTTTGATTGCAACACAACTTCATTGCGGTTTCTTAATCTTAACATTTGTTCACAGACACCGTCAATGAAATCCAGTGGTATTCCACTGAAAATTCCACTGGTATTTCAGTGGAATAGCACTGGAATACTGATGTTCATTTTTTTTAAAATGTTATATTGCCAATATAAATTGAGGCCGTATTGAGATCAAGTGCAAAAGGGACTTCATATTTGTGGGTCCTTTTAGTAATATTAATTTGGCTGCTGGTTTTATTAAGTGCCAAAGAAACTTATTCGTTCTTAAGACCTTTTAGCAAATGCAAAAATACCATGCAATAATGTTAGGTTATTTTCAATCACCCATAACTTTTTTGCTTTTTAAGTTATAAACCTGCCATTTAGAAAGATATGTATGTTCTCTTCAGCTCTACTGTTTAGTAAAATATTTAAAAAGACCATGAAATTTTGACTCTGAGTCCTTTTTACAAGTACCATCAAATCGAGTAATCCATGGTATCTTGCAAAAAGGACTCAAGTCAAAATTTCATGTTTTTAAATGGTATTTTTGCATTTGCGAAAAGGCCTTATGAATGAATAAGTCTATATGGCACTCATTTTTATCTAAACCAGCAGCCAAACTAATTTTACTAAAAAGGCCCACAAATATCAAGTCCCTCTTGCACTTGATTTTAATACGGCTTTAATTCATATTGTGTCATGTTAAAAGGACTCATATCCACTTGAGCCATTCTGGCAAAATAAGATTTTCTTTTTCTTGGCCAGTGTCTTTGTGACCAAAGGACTTGTTTGCGACAAGTCATTTGCCAAATACAACTTTTACCTTTTTCTTTAAAGTAATTAGTGCCAGAATGGCTCACCTGAAGTTAAGCCCTAATTGCAAAACAAGTTTTTTTCCTCAAATTGACTTACAACTTTATTTCTCTATCCAATTTCCTTGTTTTTAAATTAAGCTGCACCACCATCTCATTTTTGGAAACAATGCATTCTTCTCTTCTTGTGTACAGGCCACCAGTTATTTTAACATCTATTGGTTTGAAAGGATTTTTCAAAAACATTTTTTCATCAACATCAGGACTTGAGTCCTTTTTGCAAGATACCATCAAGTTAGTCAGGCCAAATTTATAGGATACAGAGATGATGTCCAATGCTATTATGTTATGTAATATCAGTGACCTTAACATATTTTTGTAGGTCACCAGGCCTTTAAAGTTGGAGGAGGTGATTTTTTAATGGCAATGTGTAGCTTGGACATCAATGGCAAAGAGAGTTTAGCATCTAAATCAAAATTGCACTTGATCTATATAAAACTCTACTTGGTGACCAATTTTTTGAGCCACTGGGACCCAAATATTTTGTGACCTTGACTTCTTTTTCAAGGTGATAAAGCAATTAAGAGAACAACATTAAATTAAATATCTTCATTAAGAATAAGGCAAATGATACCAAATGTATCATAAATGTTTATCATGTGAAAGTTTGACATTGCATAATATGGATGACATTGATTAATTTCTCAAAGTCATAGAGGGAATGGTATTTTGGTGATGGTCATCAGATTATACGTCCGCAAAGCATTATACCCATGGGCCTCTTGTGAGTGTATTGGTGTCAAGTATGTACCTGGTTTGTGGGATGGCTTAGTGGGGGTGTGGAGGAGCTAGTGGTTATTAGATGGTCTTTTGATGGGTTGGATGTGTGCTTAGTAATTGGCGTGACATGGCCTGCCTGATTGATTGATTGATTGAGTTTATTATGATTCAAAATGCACAATACAAATCATACATTAATAAAATGAATCATGGATAGCACCATAAAGCTTAACAACTTATTACTACAAGGGTCCAGAGAATATAAACATGTCTATCAGTTCTAAAAGCAAGCACAAAAATAACTCATAATATGACAATATTTTGTAGTACAGACTCATAATACAAACAAAAATACAAAAAAAGACAGCAAATCATACATATAATATATATATATATAAATATATATACATATATATATATATATATAATATATATATACATATATATATATATATATATATATATATATATATATATATCTATATATATATATATATATATATATAAGAACAATGTAAATAACATCTACATGTATACATACAAAACTATATTAACGTACATCCAAGCATAAATTATAAATTTACAGTACTGTATGTTGCATTTTAGATCATTAATAGTGATATAAAATTAATATGAAGTAAGAATCAAGATGTTTCACCTACCATATTAATACAATTTACAACTTAATTTAGCATCAGAAACAATATTAAATGCTTTCTTAAAATCCAAAAATAAAATGCCAAAAGGCATGCCGTCATCATACATGAAAGTCCATTCCTTCAAAGCTGTGAGTAAGCTTGTCCAGCAAGACTTACCTTTATAAAACCTCTGTTGTTCAGTACACAATAAATAAACCATGCATGTCAACAAAGTGTACAACTCTCCCCTTATAAGTTTCTCACCAATTACACAAGCCTAAGATGTAAGCCCTATAATTAGCACCCACAGATTTATCATCTTTTTACATGGAGCACCATGCTTTTTTCGTGTGTCACACAGCTTGCCTTGATCAATTGATTGTCTTATAATGCAGAAAAGTGGAAAGTAAATACTATTTACAAATTCTTTCAATACTATAGGATGAAGTTCATCCTGATCCATGGCCTTGTGAGGGTTAACACGGAGTGAAAACTCTCATACCTCTAAGGGTGTAAAGCAAATATCATGCAACAAATGATCATGTGAAACCCCTCTAGAATTAAAGGGTTGAGATGCATCTTTATCAAACATTGGTGTACAAAATCATTAACCCATAACAGGAATTTGACATCTTTAACATGAACAGATTGAAGGAGTCTGTTTAGTCCCATGGCTGTTACGAAGTTATTATGCCAGATGTGTATGGAAGTTGTACTGTTCAGTAATTCACAAAACCCAGGGTTCTGTAATAGAAAACCTAGGTGTTGTACCAAAACCCTGGGTTTTGCTCACAAGACCAGGCATTTTCAAATAAAACCCAGGGTATTGTACATAAAACCATGAGTTTTGTAACAATACCTTAAGTTTTGCTTGCAAATCTTAGGGTTTTGTCTCAAAACCATGGGTTTTGTAAACTACCGAGAATAACAAAACAAATATACTATTTTTTTTTTAATTTTGTACAATCATATGTACAAAACCCAGAGCTTTGCAGACAAAATCTTGGATTTTGTTTGCAAAACCAAAGGGTTTATATCAAAACCCAGAGGTTTGTACACAAAACTCAGGGTTTTGCTTTGTTATCCAATCTTTTCACAAAACTCATGGCTTTCTATCAAAACTCTGAGTTTTGTCCTGATAACCCTAGGTTTTGCAGTTGTTTTGTTTAATAATTTGCAAAACCCGTGGTTTTGTGGCATCACAGAACTACAATGTCATCTAACTGAACATTCTGTAGTGTGCTTTAGTCATTTTGATAGTTTGCAAAACCATGAGTTCTTTTTTTTCTTTTCTTTTTTTTTGTGTGTGATAGCTCAGGTTATTCTAGTTGCTCTGTTCACAAAAACCAAGGCTTTGTAATTCACTGCAAATTGGTCACACGGATATACCAACCACTCACAACATGGCTTTCATGCTGTAAACAAAGATCATAGCAAGATGGTGGATTTCAGAAAACTTTCATCGATTTGCAACTTAAATGTCATGTATTTTATCACTGTGTGCATTCCATGAGCTCATAGTTTTAGGTACTACAAGAGAGAACATTAGATATGAGTTTTGCTCTTAAACTGGGTTTTGTGCTCAAAACCCAAGGTTTGGCTACAAAACCCAGGGTTTTGTACCTAAACCCTGAGTTTTTTTCATGAAACCCAGGGTTTTGTCCAAAATCATATCAAAATATAAGCAAAAGCAAAACTTAGGGTTTTGAGATAAAACCTATGGTTTTGTTTGAATGAACTAGTTATACTGACTGCTTTTGACTGCAGTTTGAACTGTAGTTGCAGGTAGAGCAAATACATGCAGTGCAGTCATGAGATACTTATATATTGAGACTGCCAACTGAACCACAGCACAAACAAACATCCTCAAACCCGGCAGCATCATATGGCTTTGTCAATTTTAATTTATATATTGTTTTCTGTCCATGATGATGTAACAAAAATCAATAGAAATACTCTCAGAGTTCATGTTCCATTACCTATGAATTTCGTAGGGGATAGCGTTCAATATCTGCTTGATGTTCACATCTGAAGAATCTTTTCCTTGTCTCCTGCATTCTGTCTCTGCCCAATTCATCATCATATCCTGGACTTTAGTATTGCTTGGTTGGAAAACTTGAAGATCAAACAGTCTTCTAAAAGTAGTTGTCCCTATGCCTGGGTAAGAGTTTGAAGCAAATACATCCTTATGGTGTTGACATATATATCCAGCAACCACTGCAATTAATGGCAGCTCATCAGACAACAAACTCTGCTCCAGAATCGTCACAGCATTGCTTTTGTCAATTGCTTCCCCCAGGAAGCGGATACATCTTTTCACCAAGGTGGGCACTATGTACTTCTTTGCTGCATAGATCAGGGGAAACACGTAATCCAGAGAAAACTCAACCTCTTCACTGTAAAGATACCTGAAATTGTCATGAAAATATATATGAATGTCAGAAATTAAGTAACTCTACCAAAACAGCACAAATCCATTAAAGCATGATTTGTGCATATAGCTGAGAATCTTAAAATGCTTGTGACACTTCAAGCACTACATGTAGATACATGATAATTATTATCATCCCATTTTTGATAAGTTTATTACCTTTTGATTGGTTAATCACCATGTTACAGATTACGGATTTCCCAATACATCACATCACACATCACATGGGAAACCAGTGGAATACAATAGGAGTGATTTATGTGGCAAAGAGAATACAGTGTGAATCTTGCAAGATCACATTTTACACAGGCAGTTCTCCATCAAATACAAGAGGGCTCTGTCCGTGTATTTCTTTTGTAGATGGCTCACATCTTGGTGGCGAGTGAGTCTGAGCAGTGCAGTGTTATACATGTACATGTTACAAGAACGGACAGATCCGCCAAAAATGCCATAAATCCCCATTCACTACTTCAGCATGGAATACAGGGAGCATCTCTGTCAAGAAAACTCATGTAATACAGATGTTTTAGGTTGCAACAGATACTCCCCTGTATTCCACACCAAAACAAAAATTAAATACTACAATAAAAATGTTTATAAAGGACACATACTTTGAGATTATATGAGATACCTGTACACCCATGTTGGAAAAGGTCTTTCAAAACTGGCAACAGCTACCTGTATGTTTATGCACAGCATGCAGTGTCGTTTATCATTGATAAAAAGCTAAATGGAGAGGCGTTAAACTAGTGACCAGAGTACCAGATAACAGTGGCTGATAATTTTTCTTTTTCTTTTCTTTTCTTTTTTTTAAAGTCATATGGAAAAAGTGGGCACCCTTCTGATCTTATCAGCATAATACCTATAATGCACATATCATGGATTAGATATAAGTTTAATCCGGATCCCCTATTGTACTTGAGTATTTTTTCATCTACCAGGGGGATGGAGCTCTTCTGCCTTTGAACAGTCGTCTCCAACATGCCAAAAGCCTTTGAATGTTGAACATCATTTTTTACATTTCTTGCTAAACAGGAAACAACTCATGTAAGAATATATTATCAGGTTTATCCATATTGTACTTCTTGGGGCAATAGCTTACCTTGATTGGCCCCGAACTCATATAGCTCTATCTCTTGTATTCAGACTGAGTCAAAAGCTGCGACATATCACATGCTACTCTCATAAGGCTCGAGCTCCTTTAAAATTCTCAAACACGTTCTTTTTCATTTTATAAAACTCTAGATATACAGAAAAACAGAACAGTCTACTTTTCCAACAGAAAATCAAATGTCCCCCCCCCCCCGTGCGCCCTTACCAGTTGTCGCCCTCAACCTCCTAACTAAAATGCTTTAAGACTTATGGCATCTGCAGCAATTTCAAAGAAATGCCTGAGTGATCTTGAAAAATAGGTCAAGGTCACACATCTGCAACCCCAAGCAAGGTCTTATAAAGGTACATAATCCCACAAAATGTCAACCTCCTAACTTAAATACTATCATGTCTGCAATAATTTTGGAGAAAATGGCTGTGTGATCATGAAAAATAATGTGAAATTTGTCCAAATCTTTTAATATCAGGGTGTCCACTTCAGATTCTTTCCATTATAAATACCATGATTTAGGTGTGTCCAAATTTCAAACTGGGTGTCCAAAAAGACATGCGGACACCCTTCTGGCTAACACTATGAATCTAAGCCTTACTTGAGCAGGTCCAGAAAAACTGGTACCTCCAGATCAGGAATTTCCACATCCTTGTCTGTGGCCAAACTGCCACAGAACATAGAGAAGAAGACAGGGCTGCGTGTGACCAGTACGTATTTGTGAGCAGGAACTCGCTGATTGCTGCCACGTGTACCAACCAGGAAATGTACATCTGCCAGCAGTTCATTGTTCCACAGATGTCTGTTGCACAGAGCCACACTATGGCACATCTGCCAGTCCTACAAAGCAAGTCATGTGACTTTCAGAGGCCAATCACAGCAGGTATGGGTTATGCAATGAAAACTAAACCAGAGTTAACATAAATTGGTAATTTTGGAAATCTTTAGATAGAGCAAAGCTGCATCTGTTTGGAGAGTTTCATATTCCCCTAAATATTTTAGCATTAATTTTGAGAGGATCGATAATCAATCAATTCCAAAGAAATCTGTTAAGAGTCCAATATGAAAAGAACTAACCATAAGCCATATAGCATGGTAGTTGCCACTCATTCCAGTTGACCCAATATCAATTGGAGGCCCTTTGGCCATGCAAAACTTCACTTGTGTAAAGTAAAGAGTGCTGCAGTTTTTCCAGACATTTAAGATCAAGAAAATATTCAGTTTCTAAAATATGAAAATATGACCAACTTCATTGTTATATCTTTAGTCATGAAATGAAAGAGTAGTTTGCAATACAAGACCTCGGTCCATTAAACCTAATGCTTCTGACACTATGCTCAAAGACCTCAACACAGTGATAGCTTACAACTCTGACAGCAGAACACTCTCTGATAACCAAACACTTATAGGGTCTTATACGTACAGCTCTTTGTGGCACTTGCTAGTTAAGACCATCCCTACTGCCAGAAATAACTGGTCTTACACTGCTGGTAGTCATAAAATAAAGGCAAATATAACTGCCAAAGAAATATAATCAGGTGCTTGTCTAATAGCAACCTTAAAAAGACAAATTGTCCCTAATGGAAGGTACCATTGTAACATTAAATTAGGATCAACTGACTGCTGATCACATGTTAGCATTATAGGAACACCTTAAGAGTCTGTGTCCAGCTGTCACAAGTTTTATTGCACAGCTCCAGTTCTATTAATCAAAAATGAACAAGAGGCCCATGGATCTAGTGCTCTGCTGACTTATAATGTATTAGAATAATATGAGGACCTAAAGTAAACAAAAGCTGCTTGGGCAAACCAATGTGTTTATTATTTGATCATGTTGATTGGGAATGCAAAATTCAAGCAAAACATTGATCTTAAGGATCAATTCTCTGCTCCATTGTTGTTCATGATATGCAATACCAAATCATTTCTCTCAACTTTACAAGTCTGATAACCTATAATTATTAAGTAACAGTTATCCATATTCCACAATATAATACTGTTGGACATAATCTATATAACTTAACCATTTTCAATGTCTAGCTCAGTTATTTTTGAGGTATTGAATTTTATCTTGTTCAATACATTTTGGCTCATACTTTCTGTCAAATTGTAGTTGACACCACTAGTACAATGTGTCTCTATCAATCAGGATTTTGTCATCCACAATCTCACTAATTAATTTCATAATGATACACTAACAAGAGAGCTGTTTGAACAGCTGGTCGTCCACTGACCTTGGCATTCATTCCATAATAAGTACCACTCTAGTCTTGGGGATGAGGATTTTGGAGAGGAAGTAAAATATACATATGAGTTTCCATTGCAATCCCCAGTAACTTGCATGGTAATCAATAAGAATGAATGCATTCTCTAATTCGGCATCAAATGAACAAGCTTAGCATGACCCAATCTCTGTTTTATGGCTATTGTACAAAGCACATGATTAACATTTCAGAACTAGAGCTTTTTATCTTAATATGATCCAGATTTTGATCCAGCTTAAAAGACAAAGTACTGGATTAAACTAAGATGAATTTAATGAAATTAAAATATTGAAAACAGAGTTCGTATTGTAGCCAACAACACAGACTGTTTATTCCTGGTTATTTTGATTCATGTATTAGGCCAAGAACTGAGTAGTTCAGGGTCAAAAATGCACCAATTGAATTTTAGGATCAAAGTCAGGATCAGAGCTAATTTTTTGTGACACAAAAAGTATGTCACCGAGTATAGTTTTAGCTACAATGTATTCAATTAAGTGCAATTTTGATCTGGAGGCTCAAATCTCTTTGTCATTGTGTCTGACCTACACCCTGTCATTAAAAAAATCACCTCTTTCAAATTTACCAGCCTGGTGACATCACCAAACTAGGTCAAGGTCACTGATATTACATAACAGATTAGCACTGAATGAAGATGATCTATATATCTTATAAAGTTGGCATGTCTAACTCTATCATTTTTTTCAAGAAATGGAATTTATATCTATCAACACATTTTGGCTCACAAGTTCCACCAAATTATAGGTGGCACCACTAGTACCATATGTAGCTGAGATTTTGACCTCCTCCACAATGTCCCTAAATTTCATGATAATTTGTCACTAATTCAGGATGCTAGATTGGTCATAAAATTTTTCCATTTTGACCAATACATTACATAGTGCTGTAGGTGGCACCACCAATGTTAAACTCAACCTTGATTTTCATACACCCATATAATTGACTTGAAAGTTGTATGGGCCTAACTTGTAAACTGTGGACTGTATTGCATTCCCAAACAAAAGTTCACAGATGGATGGACTAACAGACATGAGAGATAGTATATGATCTACAACCTCAGGTCAGCAGAGCTAAACACCACAATACTAAAATGGCTGATTTAATCATGTAGAATAAAGCTTACCAAAGTCGGCTTGAAATGAATGCAAACTTCGAAAGGACAATCTTCAGGCTTTAATCGTGCATCCTGTTCAAAAAGGATTGAGTGGTGACCAAGTTGAGCCTGTATGGTGATACTTGTAGCACCCACAACTTGTGTTTCAAGGGTCTCCTGAATGGAACCTACAATGTACATTATAAAATGTAATGCATGTACATGTAAATGTAGAGACAGAACTCTAGATATTGCATTGATATAGTGTTTGTTGATGCCTTTATAAGTTCTATCCACTGACTTTTAATCCATTTGCAATCCTCATGACAGCAGTCTTTCTCTTAAGGTACACGTAGTAGTGGCACACAAAACTGGCTGCAATTCAAAGCCAAATAACTTTGCAACATTCTTTTTAACATGATAAACATAAGTATGTACATAACCACTAGAGCCTCAAAAACACACTGATACCACGGGAAAATCACCCAAGACCACTTCATGGTAATACACTTGGCAGCAGCCTTTCTCTTAAGGTTGAAGCACACAATTCAAAGCCAGGTATCTTGGCAGCATTCTTGAAAACTATAGAACTGACAGTGTGTCAAGAATACACACATACATTTGCACGTACTAAGGAAAAATCAGTCATGATCGACCACTTTGATTCAATCTGTGGAGCTTCAATCTCCCATGCTCTCATGTGAATGATCCATCTGTACATGGTTAGAAGCTGCAGAACACTATGAGATCACTTGACTTCTGCTGTTGGACTTTGCAAAAGCTTTTCACACGATAAAACAAAACATGCTCATTCAGCAACTTGACAGCTAAGATGTTGATCCTGTCGTCATCTAATGGACTGTCCATTTCTTAGTTGAAAGATCTCAGAGAACATGTGTAGGAAATATCATTTCTGATCAGGTTACCACTAATGTAGGGGTGCCTCAGGGAACTCATAATGGTAGAGCACTCCTCTTCATCCATATGATCAATGATGTGCAACCAAGCTCTGTTCACACAACGGAATTTATGGATGACACTAGAGAATTCAACAGTGCCCTGAACCCAACAGACAGTGAACTTGTAACAGTGTACAAGAAGTCACTACAGAGACAAACATCTGGGCCAATGACAGTAACAGTAAATGATCGAAACCTCAATCACCAAGGCATAAGAAATGATGATAGACTTCCACACATTAAAAGCCATCCTGTCATGAATCAAGATGAATATCACCATCAAATATCACTTTAACCAAACTTCTCAGAGTCTACATATACATGTATACAACAACCTTGTTTGGAAGTTACATATATTCCACATTGTCTTGGGGGCAAAAAAAGGTCAATATTATTATCAACTGTGTCAACTCAGCCAAACTTCTCAGTGTCTGCATATCCGGCAACCTGGCATAGAGTCAACATGCATCCCACATTGTCTCAGTCTACATATCTGACTGATTTTACCTTACCTTTACATGTGGCCCATATTGTCTACAAAAGCACACAAAGAGTCTATCTGCTCTCTTAACTAAGATGGAGTGGCAGATCTGATCAAAACCTTGCACAACCATAGTGCCACAATATAGTGAGACCAATCCTAACACATGACTGCCATGTGTGGCAATAAGTGTATCCAGCAACATTCATTTCCCCCAGCCTCAGTTACAGTAAAGCCCAACAATATGTAAATCTGCCCAAGCTTCAAATCCTTTTATTTCTTTGAGTATACTGTTCATTTGGTATGATGTGCCAGGGTTGTTTTCTCCAGAGAGGCACCATGAAAATTCATGGACCAATAAATCCACCATGCAATCACACATTCCACCCCTATGTTTATCATGTGTAGCTTTCCATGGTCGGTACACCCATAGTCACAGGAAATACCACCAGGGGGACGTGACACCTCTGTGAAAATGGAATATACATGTATACAAGCATAAAACCATGTGCCTTTTACATGTTTTTTTGCTTGATGAATGTAAAAAACAATCATTTTAAGATCACATCCACAGTGTAACAATACGTTGCACAGGCACATCCTTTTTCCACAACAAAAATAAATGCAGCAATCTTTAATCAAGTCTCTGATGAGCCTACACTGTAAGTAGTGTTGAAAATGGTCACAGGCAGATTTACTTCATTCTGACTCTCAGTGGTGTCACACAGCATCACAGACAAGGCACACACACAGCGTGGCACTTGTGCTGTTTTTAAATACACCCCCCATATCCACCTGGCTCACATCTGTGCTAAATTGTTTCATAAAGTTGCATGCCCTTCTGACCCATCACATGACCTCTCAGTACCCAGGCCCTAAAGCAAACGTCGCTTGAAAAATTACATGACGTACTAGTACTACTTGACCTAACTCTATATGAACACATTCAGGAACTGTCATAACTGATATGACTCCATGAACATTTGATGGATAAAAGTGTATACTGTCATTGATCTTTAAAACACAGTTGTGCAATCTTTCTTTTGATTACAGAGCAGCTCCCAGGTTTAGTGGATAGCAATATATTTTTAGTATAGTATCTTTTACTAAAATTCATGTACATATTTTGACCTATGATTGCCATTACTTATAATTATTATTATCAAAGTTAATAGTAGTACAGAAACAGTCTTGCAGTGATAACTGCTGTGTACACAAACTGATAAGAGATCAATATATACATGTACCAGTCTTTCTTAAGACCCTTTCTTAGGTAATTCATGATAAAACAAAATAGCTAATGAAACAAAATAGCTAATGAAACAAAATAGCTAATGAATATTATCAAAATAAATGATGTGGCGGTCATAGCGTCGAGCTAGAACAAGCCAGGCTGCAAAGTGGTCCTGAAGAGGAGTGGAGAAAGGGTCTTTCAGTTTTCGCAGGGTTCGGGTTGCATCTGTTTGGCAGGGCTGGTCAAAAACCATAACGACCTGGGATTAGCTCAGCTGACTGACAAGACAGCTGAGCTAATTTTTTTTTTTTTTAAATGCGACACGAACCTGCACAAATTGATAGACCCTTACTTCAGTCCTGCTGCTTCCTAATTAAAAGAAATATTGCACAACTGTGTAAGATCAATGGCAGTACATGTATACACTTGTATCCATCACTTCTTCATGGAGTCATATCAGTTGAATAAATTAGGTCTGGGGTCCCCCAGAAGTGTGTCTATGTAATTTCAAAGCAATTAGCCAAACAGTTTTGGAGAGGATTTTATTTTAATTTCACCAAAAAATGAACAAAAAAAAAAGAAGAAGACTTTTTAAAGCCCCCCCCCCCCCCCCCCCGATTCATAAAAAATCAAAAATCACTGGACCGTGACCATTTGAACAAACTTGGTAGAGACACACACAAGGCACATCCCCACCAAGTTTGAAGTGAATCTGGCTGACAATTTTTGAGAAGTCAAAAATGTTAACGTAACTGTTGATGACGGACGGAGGACCCTACACATGAGATAGGCTCAGCTGAGCTAAAAATGGAAATACAGTGAAAACTTGCTATAATGACACCCTCTGTTCCCTAAGAAATGTGTCAGATAACTGAATATGTCAGATAAATGAATCAAATAACAAAGAAAGTAAACTTTTGTCCATGAAAATTTGGCATAGCTATAATGTTTGCAAGGATTTTTCATGTTGATGCCTGTAAACCTTAAACAAGGTTATACACATGTTATAAGGTGACAATAATCTATTATTTTGATCATCATTTCATGAACCAATATAATACCTGCTCCTTTTTCATCATCACAGCCTCCAAAATGAGGGTCATTATATATTAGAAATGAAAAAAAGTTAAACTTCTTTTTCCTTTTGTAAAGTTTCAAACAATAAGTAGAGTTGGCCTGGACATGAGAAACAGACTATCTCACCAGTGGTTTTGGAGATGTCAAAAATGGGAATATGGATGGACACCAACTGACACTGACACACAACGATGGGCTGACAGATGACCGATATCTGAGACTCCTCATAGCTCAGCTGCACCAACAAGTCAGCTGAGCTGAAAACTCTTAATTCTCGAGTTGTAAACACAAATTTGAGTTATTTCGGACATGAGCAGCAGACTATTAAATAACAATGTTCTTATATTTTTGAAAGGTGCTCTTTACCCTTTGGAATCCTAAGCTTATATTTGTTGAAGTACAACATGAGAAACATCAGATGCAGTACATTCTGACCTGTTACAATGATCTTCCTAGAATCATCCGTATGTATATGCCAGTGAACTATATCTGTCTTATGGTCTGCTGAAGTGCCTTTGAGGTAGACCTTTGTGATTTCATGGTCATCAAAATCAAACTTCCACTGTATAAAGGCCTCCTTGTGTTCAGTACTTGTCATTGAAGTCTCCTTGGAAGTATCAAAAATGTCCCAGTTTTTTGAGTCCACGGTTCCTCTTGAAGCTTCACACAGAAAAACCTGAAACAGTCAATATTTGATATTTGTACATGTATGCACTCTGACCTCTAGCTATTAACAAGCCCACCCCCCCACCCCCCCCACCCCCCCAAAAAAATTAACAGGTGTCAAAATACCAAGTTTCATCAAAACCAAACTGCATTAAGACAGAAATTATTTGCTGAAATGCACTCAGTAGGTCAAAGTCACCCATAGTTTTCAATGTCAACCTCCTATATATGATACTCATTTGTGGCACAATTGGTATTTTGGGCCTAATTCTGATTTCTCAATATGTCAAATTTGGTATCCTTTAAAACATGACCTTGAAAAATAGGTTATGGTCACCCAAAATTTGATTTTTGGCCTAATTAATGCATATTTGGTGTAAATATGCATATCTAGTTCCATGGAGATGGATCTCAATTTACAATCAAAATAATAAATTTAATGTACTTTTAATACCTATGATCACATCCACTGAATACCACAAGAGGTGCCACCATGACTCCACGTCACAGACTTTTTTCTGTATAATATTACTGTATTTGTATATTAATATATGTGAACAAATTTAAGCTCAAACATAATGACCATAACAAAAATTATTTTCCTGTAATGTATTACCTCCATGACCTTGATACAGTAGGTCAAGGCCACCCAATAATTTACAAGTTCCAGCTCAATTTATGGTCAAAATATTGAGTTGAATGTACTTTTACTAACTCTGGAGCTATTTCTACATATGATACCCATCTGTGATCCATTTGGTATCATAAGCCTTATTCCATCTCAACATATACATGTTTATTGATTTTAATGTGTTTAAAACAAACTTTAGTCCATATCCTTCATAATACTGTAGGTGACACCATCAAGTTTCAACGTGTCTTTATCTTTTAGCCTGATTGACATTTATACCAAGTTTTCTGATTATTCATTAAAACTATATTACTAATTATAAATTCTGTGAAAGCTTTTTAGCTCTGCTGACCATAGGACAAAATTGAAAAGTTTAAACTTTTCATAAGCCCTGGTCAGCAGAGCTAAAAAGTTTTCACAGAATTTGTATGAGTGCAGCCTCTCATAATCATGCATTGATATTGTAGCAATGTTTGCTTTCTGGAAAATGGCTACTCTGTGCCTTATACACAAAATAAAATGTCCCACTATTGGACTGAAAAAGCTCTTAGAAGATGAACATTTTTTATCAAACTATCTTGAATGTATGTTTGCACAATGTAAAATCAGTACCTGCCGAGCCTCAAATGCCCTGTAAATGTAGACTGTCTTGTAATACATGTTCTCTTCTGCAAACAAAGCATTATGCCACCCCTTTATTTCAGCATTATCCATTGTGACCCGAAAATATTTGTCCTGGATAGTGTTGTACTTAATGTGCAACATGCCTTTTTCCAGTTCTTCCTGTGTGGGCTTGAAGTTGTAAGATTTGAAAGGTCTCACCTGAAACAATTTTGTTAGTACATAAATTAATAGATCATATATATGTTTAGACAGTATAGTCCCTTATATTTAATACCACATACTTAGAATGCAGGCACGCTTGACTGGAAAACACAATCAAGACTCTTCATTTAAGACAGTGCACAATTTAACATGTTTCCTATCACAAGTACTTAGCTTTAGTTACCAAACCAAAAATCACAATATTTTCCATCATTTGATCTTTCACTGCACTTGATCACATCTTGAAGAACACTAACTTCAATACATGCAACAAATTTTGACAATCAGTGAACAAATTAGCTGAAATCAACCCTTTCTGTCATCTTGACACACATTACAATCTTCTTATGCACGACTAGCAGCTATGTCACCTTACCTTGATCACCAAAACTACATAATTTTGCAGACACAAGTCTTTGAAAATACCCATTAATACCAATCACAAATCCTTCACAATTTACCACCTTCCCTATGGATAAAGGTCTACCTCCATAATGCACTGCTCTGAGCATCAGCAGACGTGTGTTAAGTCCTAGGCAACACACTGGCCAAACTAGCACCAGTGAATTGATTTTGGCAGTAAATGCCACATGTTGGCTGCAGACAGGGGTACACAGCGGTGGCTAGCAGTGGTCCTGCTGGCTACCACTGTCTATTGCTGGCCACCACTGAACATCAATTAGGGCTCTGGGAATTGGCGTCAGTCAGTGGCACATAGTGTTGGCCAGCAGTAGGACCTAATTTATTGCCCTCTACCACTGACCACCACAGTCTAACACCAACCACTGCTGGCCACCACCCAGTTCATGTACATGTACCTACACCTTGGCATATGTGAAATATGGAATTCTGTGAAAAAGGAAGGTGACAAAGTACATGACAGATAAATTTAGACCTGTCTGTTGTTCTTGGCACTTCCATGCACATTCTTTCTTTCAAAAAGACTGTTCTTTTGGAAAAGGCTGCACCAGAAGCTTCTGCCAGGCGTATGCCCACAAGCTGCTCCAGTCCATAGCTAAAGCATCCACTGCTTGGGCTTGGGGGTCTGAGACAGGTGAGACGTAAACTGGCAGTTTCGCATTCTCATGAGTCATAAACAGAACCATGTGTGAAGTTCCCCATCTTGCCCACATGGATTAAATAAGCCTGTGGTTGAGCATGCAACCACTCCATCCCTACTGGCTGACCTTTTCTCCAGAGTTGTTCGGCCTGAGGACATTCATGCCTGAATGGATGTTGTGGTCATAGCACCATCGGATGGCCAACACCATCAGCTCCTTGGACCGCATGCTGCCCAGCCTGTGGAGGAAGACTACCATGGTCCTGTTGCACATTATGAGGATATGTTTGTGCTCCACCAGGTCTCGGAAGTGGAGGAGTGCTAAGCATATCGCATCCATTTACAACCAGCCATCTTGCTAGACCCACGTGAGCTCCCCATCCGGATTGAGAAGAGTCAGTGTAAATGCTGGGCTGGGTCTGAAAAGGTTTTGATCCAAACATCTTCCATTTGTAATAATGAAATATATATATTTTTTTCCCAGCATGAACATTAAAGTAAGTATGTGCTTTTTCTCATTAGTGGTCTGTGGTGAAGACTCCACAGAGTCGGTCATCTCAGCTAGGCATTTGGCAGCTGTGACTGCCGCCTACGCCTCGTATGATCTGACTTTCTCCATGCCTGCATGCTCACACAGCAGCCATTTGTCTTCTCACCAATCCTGACAATATCTGCAAGTTCGCTCACAAGAGCAAACTTGACTCAACTGCAGACAACAACCAGAGCAGCATGGATGGTCATCCCAAGCTGCTATGTAGTGGTTCCATGAATCCAGCTTTTGTCTGTGATCCAACAAGGATGAAGATGCAGACAAAGTAGTCACTGGATCAACACCCATGATCTGACTCCCAAAGGAGGCAATAGACTACTAGGTTGTGCACTGCTTTCCCTCTCTCTGGAATCTGTTTGCCAAGATGCCATCTTGAAAATCTGAGTACCAAGCCAAACGATCAGCTTTGCACTTACTTTTCACTTGTATCTGAACACAGAAATCAGCTTTCTAGGTCTCTGAAGATCCCCGGACTGCTGAGAAAAATTTCCACCAATTAGGGCAGGCGTAAAGCACTATAGCAGTGAGTGTGAACAAAAGTTCACCGAGCTTCAACTCAACAACACAAGCCAAAAATGGCGCCCAAAGAAAAAGGACAATATGGGGAGCATGCACACTGGGAGTCACCCTCACTTCCACAAGAACTGAGAGACGGCACCACGGGACCGTCAGGTTTTCAAATCAAGTGAGTCAAAACAACTCGATTCATGGGCATTCGAACCAGACACTGAGGTCTAGGCAAGCTTTCTATGAATCAGAAAAATATCTCTGAGAATACATATGCAGCCTAGAACCTGCACCCAATAGAAGTGCATGCACTTCTAGTGCACTTTTCCCTGCACTTCTAGTAAAAGTTCAATGTGCATTTTCTCAACACCTGGGTATAATAGTATCAGACTGTCTCAATCAGTCCAGAGGTATTTGAGTGGCTTTGACCTGTTGGTGATCACCTGCTAACCTCGATCCAGACCAAGCTCTCATCTGCAGCAGTATCATCATGATCATTGATGCAGATCAATGGCTGCCCTATTACTTCCCTCCAAATCAAACTTAACAGGAAAATGTGAAGTCAAAGTGGCCTGAAAAACTTAAAAAATCAGACTTAACTTGTTGGTTACGCATCTTTAATAATTCTACCAGTTTTAATAGTCATACTTTCAAAGTCAACTTGTATATAGATAAAATCACTACTCTATTCCCTAGTTTTAAAGGAATACCACTACAATGAAGAACAATTTTTACATGACCCATTCTTGAACATGTTGAACTCCAACTGGAAAAGAAATTGTGAGTTTGCCTGACAGACAAATTAAAGAGCGACACTACATGTAGCTTTGTTAACCCAGAAGAACTATTTATTTTTTGTATTCCTTCACTCTTTTTTTCTACAGTTGTCATGCTTTTGTCCTACATTGTATGCATTTACGTGTATGTATGTATGTATATATATATGTATGTATATACTATTTCTTAATTAAAAGATACAAATTATTTACTGGGTTAATTTTTACTCACCGCACACACAGACATACGAAATGGTCCTGATCCCCAATACAGTCCTTCCATGTGTTCCCCATCCTCTGAAAGCGTACCTTCATACGATACATCATGAGCCTGATAATATTGCTTAGTAAATTCAACATGTCCATTCTCTTGCCATGTGCCTTGTATTGAGAACTTTGCAATTGCATCATCACCAATTCCTGTGAATGTGTAGCCATCAAAAGTGATGTCAATGTGGAAGGGATTTACCTGTTGACACTCATCAAATGACCCCCGCCATTGACCTGACTTTGGGACTATCTGCAAAACAAAAACAAAAACAAGACCATTATGCTGTATAACAAGACAAATGTACTTATGTGGAGCTGTGCCCAGCTGACCTTGGACATGAAAACTGAAGTGATCCAGTGACCTTCAGAATTAGGTCAAGGTCACCTGTCTTTAAGACTGTTGCCATGTGCAATTATCTAAGTACTGGTTCTATACTCTTAAGTGATCACTTAAAATTAAACATGGGTGTAACAGTTCTCAAGTTACAATTCAAAACACTTAATTCACTTAGCCTGGATTCAGATCTCCACTCCTGGTGGAGAATACAATCATGTACATGTATCTAACAGCATGGCAGTATGCACTGAACCACTACCTGAGTAAAGTGTTAAATAAACTGGTGAAGATTAACAGGAATAAGTTGCTGACACAGTTACTCTTGGCCAGGCATACATCACTGTCTAACAGGTGGCTGCAGGTAAATGGCAACACAGCTCAGATGCTACAAGCACTAAAAACAATCATTTCCCTCTGCAACGTTGAGAAAATAGATCATAATAGATACATATTTGTGGTACAATTGGTATCATTAGGCTTATTCTTTCGCAAAATATTGAATTTAATGTGTTTTCAACACACATTTGTCCTCATCTTCTGCAACACTAAAGGTGGCATCATCAAATTTTAGCACATTTTCTTCTTTTAGAAAGATCAACAATTCTTACCAAGTTCCATGATGACTCATGGTCCATATACATGCATTACATACTAAAGGTGGTACCACTGTGCCACCAATATATAACCCGGAGATTTTGATGTCTTTGTAAGTTCTGAAAATTACATGGAGTTAACTTCAAAATTATGGACTGCATCACATTCACAAGGAAAGTGAGTTGACTTGAAAACTGTGGACGTGCATCGCATTCATCAAAGAAAGTTTATGCAAGGATGGACTGACAGATGAACAAGATGGGGCTCAGTGACCTCAGGTCAGCAGAGCCCAAAATGATGCCCGCACACTACACTACACACACATCTTCATATCATGTGCTTCTTCTAAACCCTCAGACTAAAAAAGAAAAAAGAAAGATTAGTTGTGATTGTCCTGTGCTTAGCTGACATGGCAACAGTCTTAAAGAAAGGTGACCTTGACCTAATTCTGAAGGTCACTGGGTCACTTCAGTTTTCATGCCCAAGGTCAGCTGATTGAAGATTGAACATGCTGAAGTGGTAAATGATATGTTTTACCGCACAATCAATCAACATCACCTTTGAAACTACATGTATCATCATGTGCAAATACACAATCATGTTTGTATATACATACATACATGCATATATATCTCTCACATGCAACCATTTTAAATAATGGCTCCATAGTTTTTTTGTGTTTATACATTAAGGATATATCATACATGATGAAACAGGTTCACAAACTGCCCAACCAAGCAAAGAATCTGATGAAAAGTGCTACAGAGTATTTATTTCCTGAAAGTTGACAAGTTAAAGATATAATTTTTGTACAATCAATAATGTGCAAGTTTTTTGTGTTAACACAACAAGGACACAAATTAATCTTCTCAATTTCACACAAATGCAATATATATACTTTTTTTCATATAAAACTTAATTTGAAAAACTATTTTGGAATAGTGAGTAAAATATATGCTTAAATAGACAAAAGGCCACTGGGCCTTATGCTCTGCTGATGACCATCACCAAAAATCATTTTCTGCCATGCAGTCCCTCTATGGCCTGAAGAAATTAAGCCAAGGTTTTCCAAATTATGCAATATCAAACTTTCACATGGCATATATTTGTGATACATTTGGTATCATTTGCCTTATTCCCAATCAACAGAATGAATTTTGTGTCCTTTTCTTCAGTGCTTAAAGACCTTGAAAGATATACACAACATATTACAAAATTTGACCATTGGCCTAATGCATATATTTGGTATAAATTTTGCAGTTCCATCTCAATTTATTAGGACAATACTGAATTTATAGCGAATCTCACATGGCTGAGAGTGACTCACTATTTTTCTCTCACCAGGGATCATTGTTGGTGGGCTAAATCACAAATGACTGCAGGTCACGAGTGATTTTTCCCACCAACAACCAACCCGTCGGTAAGCAAAAAATAGTAACTCACTGTCTAGTCATGCAAGATGTTTTAAAGTGAATATAAGCACTAAAATGATTTTCCGGAGTGTGCCTAATTTTGGTATCATAAGGTACATCTTATCCCTGTGGGACTTGCTTGCACCTTCATTACAGAAAAAATATTACTAATTCCATGAAAATTAAGGATAAATTTTGTGAGTTGCTTCAAGTGAATATGCACGACTTGTAAAGGTTTTTTGTTCCTTAGCAACCATAAAAGTGACAATTTGTCAACAAAGAGCACATGTAGGTGCCATATCTGGTTCTGTGGGTTAGCCCCAGCATGTGGTCTTAACACCCTTTGAATGTGTTATCAGTACAAATTAAAACTGCAGACATGGGACAGAGGGCAGGCCAGTCAATACTGTCTAATGTTACAGGCACCATGTTGGAGAATAGGGTCACATTTATTTGATATTCCAAGTGGCATCCAATACAGAATAACAACATGAAAGTTCTGGCTTCTATCTCTCATGATCATTGAATCAAAAAGGATTCATGGGGGAAAACAACACACATTAATTTTTGTGGTCAGGCCGTTAAGTTCCTGTTACACCAAAAAGATTAATTTGGTGATACAGTGCCTCCTGTAAGTCCATTCCAAATGCAACAGAAAAGTGGCCTTATTGGGAAGGGGGGCTTTGTAGAGGGGGCCATATGATGGAATTGTCACACTTTCTGCAAATGAATGCTGGAGATTCAAGAGGGGTGGTGTCCGGTGAGAAGGCCAGGCCTCACAAGAGGGGTACCACAGTGACTGTAAAGACACATCCTTGCAACAGATGATTATGGTCTGGTAAAATGGAAACCAGCCGGACCTTTGCCTCATCAGCACAAGTGGATGAATAGGGTTGTGTTACATAACTGTACAACCACAGTCATGTCCACTGGATGCCCCTCCACGGGTGGGCCCCTGTCCGCCCCCTCTCTCTGTCTCTGGTATCAATTAACTAGCCATTCATCAAAACATTCAACTCCACCCACATACCCATTTGTAATTTTAAATCCAGGGTGGTTTTGGTGATCACCGATTGAAATATCTACTATTTCAGCCGTGACTAGCGAAATAATGAAGCTATATTTTTCACACCCAACTCGGAATATGTTAAGACTGAGGTACAACACATATAATGAAGTGACAAAGATTGAGTTGATGAGATGACCCCATTTACAACATGTATACTGACTTTAAATCTATTTTTAATTGGGTATTCATCACCAAAAAGCTCCTAGGCCCACTTTCAATGCCGGACCTGGTGTGCTGTGTTTGTTTTCAATCGTCGTAGTTATTCAACGTCACGTGTGTTGTATAATCAAACATCCCTTTAATGCATTTGATTTTGTCCACATGTTAACGTACTACTGTATATCACTGATGACGGCGCATCATAATTTAGTTGTAACAATGTTAAGGTCATCTGATCTACAGTGAGCTAGTACTTTTGAATTTCAACCTAGAAAATAATTCACCATCAAACATAGAATAAACTATGTTTTAACACCTATGATGTGAGTTCCAACAATTACCACCAGTTCCAACACCACGAGTCATGACTCCATACATGTACATATCCATTAGGTTTCAGAATAACATCAGTGACAGTTCTGGTGAGGAAATCAAAAATAACTTTAAAACACATAAATTCATACAAAAATAGAAACAAGTCTCCTTTAAAAAGTAAATTGGCCTCAAGGTGAAGATAAATTTCCAAGTTCATGGGACTTCATTTTTTAACCATGAAACCCTTGAGGCTTAAACACAAAATTAAGGGAATGCTCTGTGAACAGATCGGATTTCTGGCATTCCGCCTATGGCCAATAAAAATCACAGCACCATATCTTGAACACATGACGGTCTGGGGATTCCAGAAGTGTCCCTATACAATTACAAAGCAATAGTGTATGTGCGTGAAATGCATGAATGAACAGGAAGAACAATAGAAAGTCCTGCAAACTTTGATAAATTTGAGCATGTATTCCACCATTGACTGGGCATTTCATAAATTAAGTATGTAAAGCACTAAGTGTGACAGAAAAACTTTCTTTTCAGCATTTTTCATACAAAGTGTATCCCTGGTTTCTTTGGGCAGTTTTTAGCGAAAATGTACACATTCCTAGTGTATTTCTTTGTAAAATACCCAAACCCTTGCAGGACATCAGGCAAGACCATTGGGACGTGACTTGTGTATTCAGCTATTAACAGGCTAATTATGCTATTGTCAGGCGCGGATTTAGGGGGGGGGAGCGCCGGGAGCGCGTGCTCCCCCCCCCCTAAAAAAATATAAAAAAAAAAAAAAAATCTGACGCCTTCAAAAATTGTTGGTCATCTCCGGTCACACGAGAAAGTATGGGGGTTACCCATTACATCTTTGGTCCGAGCTTTCCGAATCACCAAATTTTAAAGACACAGAGTCGATTAATCAACATGGTGTCAAAGATCCTCAGGCTGACAGGCACAAAAACAACAAATACTGCAGCGCCCTCTGTCGGGTGCAGGAAGACTGGTTCCCAACGTGAATGCATAAGCCAGAGTAGCGAATCGCAAGGAGCCAGGCTATTTTACTTCCCGCCATGCATTGTAAATTTCCGGTTTGACGCTAGTCACACAACTTCATGCTTTGAGTCACATAAGTGAAACTCATACTTCACCTGCAGAGAGTGTATACAGTGTGATTAACCTTCTCCGTCCATGCATCTGTTATACTGGTAACACTCAACTTGTATTGCCACTAGTCACAGGTTTTTCATGCTCTAAGTCATAGAAGAAAAACTGTTAATTAAAGTGTGTGTGTTAACACACACTTTTTTGTTTTTCCTGAAATTCTTTATATCTTTCTTTCTTTTTTCTTTCTTCTTTACCAGCAAAATTGTCCGACACCTTTCTCGAACACTATTATACATAGAAACTCCAAGCTTGGCATGATTGCACCTCCATACAAGGAGTTTGACCGTTTTATACAAAGGAATAAAGATGTTTAAAATTATGCAAATTAGGGGATTTGAAATTTTAAATCTTGAATATCTTCAAAAGTATAATAGATAGAGATGTTATTCCAACTTCTACTAGGGGGTTATTGACCAGTGCGCATCTAATGAATTTAAAACAAAAGTTGTACCAATTTAAATAATGCTTATTAGCAGCATTTGAAATTTTAAAACTTGAAGATCCTCAAAACTATGATAGATAGAGACGTCATTTTAATGTCTACTACGGGGTTCTTGACAATTGCGCATGTAATGAATCAAAAGCAAAAGTTGTAGCAATTTAATATGTGCTAATTAGCAGTATTTGAAATTTTAAAACTTGAATATCTTCAAAGCTATAATAGACAGAGATGCCATTCCAACTTCTACTCCTGTGTTATGGAATAGTTGTACATTGCCATACTAATATGCTTTGAAGACACACACACTGATTTGCTATGCAGCAAATCATCTTTCCTAGTTCATGTATATATTTATAGCATTGTAACAAAGCATAGAAGATTGAATTTGTATCTGCAGTTTGTATTGGTTCTTTCAGCAGAGTTACCTCACTCTAGTTTCCTCTAATAAGTAAGGTGATAGATAAATGATTTCATGACTACTAAGTATTACTTTTGCTGCTGACTGAAGATTTATACTTTTTACACATTTGTGAATTCAAAAAGCACATATGTTTTTCTAAAACGTGTGATATTGGAGACATTCCTCTGAGAGGAATTAGTTTAATTTGTTCATGGTTAATCATATCCTGTATTGATGATTTGTAGCATTGTAATATATTTTGACTTCCTTAGAACAATTGAAGTAATTTTTCAGAGGCTTAGTTTTATAGTTAGTTAATGATTAGAAGTATTTAGATGTATCTTCAGTGGTGCTGACTGAATGTGATAAGTGATTTGTAAATCCTCATCCACATTGTGGATTTGTGTTTTACTCACTGCAGTTCGGACTATTCTGATTTCAGACAGATCATTTTAGTTATTAAGTGATCAGATGGAGCTGATTGACAATTTGTACTGAGATTATGTATTATATTTACTTTATAGACAATAGTTATTCCATATGTATACAGGTTAGACAGGGACAGGTTAGCTTATGGAGAGTAAAGAGTTCGAACTGTGGAGTAGGATATTGACTACTAGGAAGTGGTTCTGGGCAAAAAGACACAAATACAATTTAGTTGATTTATGAAATCAAGCTCTAAACATATATTGTGGCATTATGAATATAGTTCAAAACATTCCTCTAATTTTGTAGTTTTATTAGTTATTTGATTTATTGCTTTTTTGTCATTCAAGTAGTTGTGTGGTGCTGCCTAAATTGTGATCTAATTGTAAAATGATTCCAGTGTACAGCTGCAGGCTTGAATGTTTTATAGTTACACATGTTCATAAATGTTGGTTACTTCATGTGTCCTCCTTGTTTTTTATGGACTCAAATTCATTTGACAAACTTGTGTCACATAACATTCAAATATATTACCATGGTAACTACACATAGTTTCCTGTTCTGGAGAATTTGTGAATTCCAATGACAATTGAACAGCAGATTGAAGCTTTGAAAAATAAAATCCTTTGTAATGGTTATCAAAGTTTTATTATGGGACACTGACATCCCAAATGAAGATAAACCAGACATCATATCTCTTACAGTGGTCCCCTGTATAAGGCCCCTCTCACCAGAGGCCACTCCTCTTGAAAAGTCACCATTCTTATGCAGAAAGTGTAACATTTTATTATATATATTGCCCCTCTAGAAGGGGCCACCCCTCTTACAAGGCCACTTTTAGGCTGCATTTTGGGTGCCTTGTAAGAGGGGAGCCACTGTATTTTATTGACAGAAAAAAAGCAGTTTATGCCCCTTTAAATGCATTAAAACCCTGGACCTTCAGGGGGCTCTGCCCCCCTTAACCCCCCTCCAGGGCTCTGCCCTGGACCCGCTGGGGGCCTGGGCGGCCCCCGGACCCCCGGCCTTACTTGCTATGTTCAGCTCCCCCCCTTGACAAATCCTGGATCCGCACCTGATTGTTCTTGTATACTCGCACATGCCATGGATTATTGGCTGAGCGGTTTCGGAGATTTTTAATTTCATTAAGAAAAAATAAAATTCCAAAAATCATTGGATCGTGACCATTTGAACAAATTTGGTGGAGAAGCACCCAAGCTACTTCCCCACCAAGTTTCAAGCGTATCTGACTTCGCTTTCAGAGAAAAGATTGAAAATGTGAATTACGGACGGACGGACGGACGGGCGACGGACCGCTAATTGGCTCAGCAGTTTTCTTGGCTGCAGTGTCTGTGACTGAATCAATCATGCGCGCAGCAACAACGACAGCACCAACACTGTGACACTGAGATGAAAAACAAACCAGAGCATACACAATATTTAAACATTAAACCGATCATGACCAAAACAATTCACCATTGTCAGCCGAAATCCTCCAACTTCACGCGACTCACAAACTCGCTCTGTTTCTCCCTGGGCAAGCAAACTGACACGTGATATCAGTTGCAATGTGTGTTTGTTTTGCACCGAAAGGTAAAACACTTTGTGGTTAAAATATATTGCAAAGTTACCAGTTACAACTGGTTGCTATGCAAATAAATTCAACTTCATGATAAGATACCATATATCTTTATTGCTTAAAGCCCGCCATCTGGTGGGCATGGCAAATTACATACTGCAGATCCTGTGCTACATCAAAATGCTTGCAACAGGTCTGGATATAAATAAATAGATAGAAAATTAAGAAAAAACAAAAAGACAAAAAAAAAAAAAAAAAAAAAAAAAAAAAAAAAAAAAAAAAACAACAAAGCAAGAAACAAAACAAAAACAGAAAACAAAAAACAAAAAAAAAAAAACAAAAAAAAAAAAAACAAAAAAAAAACAAAAAAAAAAAATTATAATAACACATGATATATACAGCTATGTACAGTGTGGTTTGATCAAGGCCTAGGAGGACTTCTTATCTCCATGGCATTGGCCACAAATTTTATTACCTGCTTGGTCACAGTATGGTCCCCCTTGTTGCCAGACATGAGAAATTTAAATTTTTCTGTCTCAGAAAAAGTATCAAAATTGTATAATTTTAAAGATTCGAGCAGTATTTTTCGGTTTGCGGCATATTTTTCACATCTTAGCATGAAATGCACTTCATCTTCTATATCCTTATTATTACAGAAATTGCAGAATCTTTTATCTGCTGGGATTTTATTGTATCTGCCAGTTTCAATGTGTAGATCGTGCGCGCTTATTCTAAGTTTTGTGAAATGTTTCCTTTTATGAACTGACAGGTTCAGGTCCAGATATTTCTCCCTATTGAAATTGCAGTCTTTGAACAGGCAGTAGCTTTTCAGTTTATTGGAGTCTCTCCCATCTCCATTTATATATTTTGTCCATAGTCTGGTATATTCAGAGCAAAGATTTTTTGATAATTTTACAGTACATGCCTTTATGTTTAGTCCGCCAATATTTTCCCAAGAATTTTGAAGATTGAATTTAAGTAACATGTTTTTGATATTCATCAACCAACATGGAATATTGTTTTGTATCAAAGAATAGTTTTCATGCAAACATTTAGCAACAAGGCTGTCAGGGTCACGCTGGTGTAAGCATGACCAGTATTTTACAGCAGTACATAGACTGGTGATAAGAAGGGGATATCTTCCTAGTTCTCCCTTTACTGCTGCAATGCACGACTTCCTGTGCACACCTAGTAAAAATCGACATAGTTTAACATGTACCTGCTCGGTTGGTACTCTTTCACAGAGTTGCATGAAGTTATCATTGTTTAGGGACTGAATAAAGAAGGGTGCCCAAACTTCACTGGCATAGGTTGCCACTGGCACCACTAAACTTTGGAAGAGCTTTAGAGCCCAGTCTACATTACCATGCGAGTCAAAGTACCTTAAACTAAATAGAATTTTGTTTGATTTTTCTTTAAGTTTTGTGATGGCAAGATTAAAAGTGCCAGATGCAGTAAACTCAATGCCCAAATAGCAGTAACTTTGAACAATTTCAATGTCACAGTCTTTGTACAAGAACCTATATTTACGAAATTTGTGTCCGCCTTTGTTAAATATGATTACTTTTGTTTTATTGAGATTAACTTGTAGTCGCCACTTGTCACAATACTTTATTGATTTGCCAAAATGTCATGCCATGAGATCCTGTAAGTTCAGAACCGAAAGTCTCAACTTAGCAGTTACTAGGATGCAATATGAAGATATTCCTAGAGTAAACAAAATTTGTGCGATTTGGAAGTGGGTGGTGAATTTTACGTGTAGTTCAAATGTAATTTTTTTTAAGAACATGAGAAAAAGACCACTATTTCAAAAAGTTATGTTCAGACCTAACTGCCATAAATTCAAAAATCTTGTGAATACTAAAGACCAAACCAAGCTAGTCGCTTTAATTCCGGTAGTAATTCCATTAAAATAATGAACAGTTACACGATATAATTTTTAAGGTGTGCCTATATTCCTTGATGTCTTTCCTGTCTCTGTACATATTTATATTACATAACTATTATTGTTGCCGGATCAAACGTGTATCTCTTTTATGTTCCATATGTTTGTTTGTAAAAAATTTCTAGAAATAAATTCAACTTCATGCAGATGAAAGGAACAGCACGGACACAGATGGCACTTTGAAGTATATGATCATGAAAAGTGTGTTAATTACAGGATTTTTAAAGATTATTTTGGATTTGAAAGATACTTTATTCATTTGCCAAAATGTCATGCCATGAGACTATAATTTCAGAACCGGAAACCATAACTTGTCAGTTACTAGAATATGCAATGTCAAGAGATTCCAAGAGAAAACAGAATTTGTAATTTTGGTAAAATGGAAGTGGGTGATGATTTTCACGGGTTGTTCAAATGTTTTTTTTTTTTTTTTAAACATGAGAAAAAAGACTTTACTTGATGCTGTTGAAAGAGCTATTGTTAGACCTAACTGCTATAAATATAAATATCTTATGAATACTATTATGATCAAAGCCAAACAGAGCTGGTCAATTTATGTAAATTCATTAAAGCAATTAACAGTTGAGGTAATTATGAAGGTGTGCCTATTCGTCCATGCCTTTTCCTGTCACTGTACATATTTATTTTACCAGGGACCTCCCTGGTATTGTCGCTGGATCAACCATATGTCTCTTTATGTTCCATATATATTTATATGCAATTTCTGAAAATAAATTCAACTTCAGATTAAGCCGATAAAATTTTTAATGTGTTATAGGGCGCTTTTCCAAAATTATCACTTTCTTTTTCCAAGAAGTGTTATCTAGAAATGGAACCAGGAGTTGACCCGTAAATTGGACAATATAGTTCAGTCAGTAAACCTATTTATAAAAACAAATGTAGCATTAATGATGTAGATTAACGGTATCACAACATTTGCATGTAATTCAATGTGTTGGGAAGTTGTTTACAGCATGTGTCGATAATATGTTGAAGTTAATTTTCGAAAGAGAATGGGCATATGGATGTCAGCTATTTCAGCTGACTTGGCTAGATTTTTTTCATAATTATTGTGACTTCACTGTAACTGAACAAATATCTGAAGGTTTCTTGAGTATCGGTATAACCGTACATAGTGTCTGAGATCAGACAGGTTACGTGTTCGTATGCCGAATGGTGCTGCCACCTATTGAAACTATTGTACACAAAAATCTGTAACTTGATCCGGAGCGCTCGTGGTATTTGCGAACGCCTTTTGATACCTATGTATCTTTCTCTCGATAGAAGTCTCCGTTATATTTTGGCCAAAACTTGGCATAATTATACTTCAATAAATAAAATCTGGCTTTTTATGACTGTTTTGAAAATTATGCAAATTAGGACCATTTGAAAACGTGAACTTTGAATATCTTGGCAGAGGTACCATTCCAACATCAATTCATAGGTTTGTGCCCTTAGCGCATCTATGAACCACAAGCAAATTTAGTTGTAAAAGTTTAAGTAAGTGTATTTAAAATTTTGAATATCTTCAAGATTATTAAACGCAGAGGTGTGATTCCAACTTCAATTTATAGGTGCGTGCAGTAGGCACCTGCAGTGACCCACAGAGAAAAGTTGAAGAATTTGGTCTCGAAAAATTTAAACTTCGAATGTCTATCTTCAAAACTATTATGCATAGATGTGCCATTCCGATTTCATACCCTAGGTTTGCCCATTATCAATTTTGTCCAGAGCTAAGCCCCCTGGTGCCACTAAAGCAAGAATCACGGTCCAGTGTGTGGCCCAATCAGTGAAGTTCAAATAATGCAAATTAGAACAACAACAGCAGACTTCCACATATTGATAGACAAGACATACAACATGCTATGATCTGTCATAAGCAGTCAGTTACATGCACGTCTATATGTACAATACTAGGATCATAGGTGCTAAGTCATGTCTGACATTTAATGGCCATTTTGTCCATGCTGGGGTGTCAAGAGTGATCCATCAATGAATCAAAGTTGCAATAAAAATATACTAGAATTAGCTATATTTTTTTCTCTACATGACCACATCTTGACACTTGATACTGTTTTTAAAGAATTCTTCCTTTCTGTTTGGTACTTATTTTTCACCTACAAACTTGTTCATGCCAAGAGCCTTATTTTGCTATTTTTTTCTCCCTGAAATGTCATGTTTTCTGTCATGTGGCTTTTCGAATTTCATGTTGAAAATCTTCTTTTCTAGTTTTTCTATCTTATCTATCTGTAGGTTTGTGCAACAGGCGCATATATGAATCCATATAGTAGAATCTGCAATTAAGACCACCTCCATAGAGACCATTTCTAACTAATTTCCTCATTAAGACCACATTTTTCAGTCTCTTATGTGATCTTAATGGGGAGATTCCTGTATATGTATATATATATATATATACCCAATGCACTACAAGCACAAGTTGTAGAATTTTAATCTATGTTAATTACGGGCACTTGAGAAGTTTAAATGCATGAATATCAATTTTGCCCAGAGTTGAGCACTCAGATACCACTGAAGCTAGAATCTCTGAACAGTGTGCGACACTGTCTAGCAGTGAAATTGAAATAGGACTAGTGTCAATTATGAGCAATAGACTTGTAAATATTTGTGACCAGACGTAAAACAGACTGTGATTTGTGAGCAGCAATAAATTACATGTGTATGTACACCACAAAGATTTGTTGTGTATATTCATGTCAGACATACAATTTTTTATGCTTCTATATGGTGACTGTTTTGTCATCAGTGATAATTGAATCAAAGTTAGCAATACACAGTGGACAGTACAAGAATTTCTCATAACATCACCAAATCTGGTCTGTTTGCTGACGCTTAACATACTGTTTTATCCTTTTTTTCTGATGCTTCCTTTTTACCAGCAGGTTTTTGCATGCTAAGAGCCTCATTTCCCCAGCTTTTTTTCCCCTGAAATTTCATTTTTTTCTCTCATGTTGTTTTATAATTTCAATGTTCAAAGCAACAACTTTCCTTTGTGGGCACACAGATAGATTTTCTTTGAAATAAATATTCTTTTCTAGTTACTTCTCAGTTGCTTACAAAACAGTCAGAGACCAATAAACAAACACCGATCCGAAATTGAACTGCAGCAGCGCAATTTTGATTCAGTGCCACACACGGAGCGGAAAGCTGCGCCTGGTTGTAATATTACTCCCAGAACAGTTAGTCGCTAAAAGGCCAGCAATGTAATCAATTTTATTTATGCTCTACTTTCAATCACAAGGGTAAATATCTCCATTTTGATAGTAAAGAACCCATCAAAGAAAAAAAAAATGGTTCAGATGTGGTTCTTTCTGAAAAACAACCTTTACAGTGCACAGCTCTTACAGAACATGCATATAAATTAGTTTACAATGCACCCGCTTACCCTTTCCATAATGATATACAGTGGTCCCCCTTTTGTAAGGCCACCCCAAATGCACTAGAAATGTGGCCTCTCTTGAAGGGGAGTATACTGTGGAAATCCCATACTTGATGCATAGTATATATATATATATATATATATATATATATATATATATATACTATGCACCCCCTTTCTGGAGGGACGGCCCCTCTTGGGGGGGGGGGGGGGCTTATAAGAGGGGGACCACTGTACATTGCTTATAAACTTGCCCTAGTTGGTCACCAGGTTCACATAGACCTGACTGGAACAAAATCTGGAAAAAAACAATAACAAGTCCCAAAACTCTGTTCGAATTAAAACGTTTTCCTAGGCATTTTTCTTTTGTTTTCAGTTCTTTCTGTTTCATAGTTTCATTACTTTGTTGTATATGGGTGCGTTTTTGCATACAATTTCATTATTTTTGTTGTTTTGTTTATGAATACTAAATTTGAGTGGTAAAGGTATAACACTGCTGCAGCCATATATGCAAATGTGGACCTGAAGCAAATGAAAACCCAGCGAAAAGGACGTCTTTAACCATACCAAGGAAACAAGTTTTGACAAAAAGTTTGGAGACTCAATATCAAAGACCACAATTTCCACATAGCCAACTATCCAATGTATTTTTTTTTTCTTCAAAAGAATGATGCTCCTTTATTTTTATATTCAAACAGTCAGTATACTTAGACACGCTGGTTTTGATATGAAGGTGGCTTTGTGACCTTGGGAATTGGGGGTCACAATTCTTGAAACTGAACTAAATTACGTAATCATAAACCAGAGCAATATTAAAGTTGTAGGTAAACAAATATGCTTCATGCAAAAAAACAAAAAACAAAAAACAAAAACAAAACTACATTCAGCAGAGTAAAAGTCGTTCCTCGGAGTTATGTAAGAACCGCAGTCTACCTGGAGACCAACATGAGCAAATCTATATGCCCCAACTTCTGACAAGGGATATGACTAAGTGAATCCCCCCCCCCCCCCCCCCAGGAATTGAAATGGTTCATGTGAACAAAGCATTGACATAAATCTATCTCCTTGACGTTATTTTTCAAGAATTAATCCTTGTTCAGTGACCTCGGATGGAATGTATGTAGAACAATAAACCAATATTTCTTTAAAACTAAAACCATTTATTAACAATAAAAAGCTATGGGAAATACACATGTATGCACATTTGACATACATTCCAATGAGTTTCGTTTTACTGACTTACACATCAACAATGCTACAGCATGGCAAAATTTCAAGTTCATGGTAAAAGTATGACATGTTCCTCAGGTATGATATTCATTAATATGGCACACGATTGAAGGGTTCACATCAATTAGACAACATTTTGTCCTACTTTCCCACAATCTTCAATAATAAATACACAATTCTGTCATATTCAGAAGGCTTTTTTTTTTCTCACCTAGCAAAAGCATCTGAACATACCCTTATCAGCTTTTAATCCAGCCGTAAATTGTGCTCCCGACTCCAGAATTAAAAAAAGCACTTTTTAGAAAATGTTTGCTTACTTCAGTTAGGCCTTCAAAAATTATGGTAGAACTCATCACTGGACTTAAAATCTAAGTATATCTGCCTCCTCCCCCACCACTCCTGTCACACATTCACTAAAATTTTTGATACTTTAAAAAAATATGTGGTGAGATGTTGATCAAATTTTACGCATGCATGAACATGAGAAACAGACAATAACAATGCCCTTATACCAAGTATCTTTTCTGAGCCTAGGCTATTCCTGCTCCCCCCCCCCCCCCCCCAAGCATGCATTCATAATGGTAACAAAAAATATAGAAAGCTGTTTTAACATTTAATCACGTTTGGGATATACATACAGATTATTTTTGATGCCAAAAATTATTTATGAATATCCAAAATTCATTTCTTGATATCAATGAATGATTTTTGGACATCAAAAACTCATTTAGACTTTTGGATATCCAATATAAATAACCAATAAGAGGAATTTTTGATATCAATTAATTGTTTTTAGATATCCAGAATTCACCAAATTATTCCCAAATTCGGGATACTAACACATAAATTCTTGATATTGAAAAATTTATTTTGGACATACCCCAATTTTTTTTTTGATATCAGAATTAGATTTTGTTTCGATATCTCGAATTGGAATTCTTGACTTCAGAAATTTAATCTTGGACATCCAAAATAATGATCAAACATTAAACCCAGCTTACCGTAGAAAACAAAGTGTTACCTGTGCCCTTACCTAGTGTAAGAGACCAAGATAACGAGCATAACAAAGTCGACATGATAGTTTTAGCAGTCAGCCACTTTGTGCCTTTGTTAGTGAATGACATCTTGTATAGCTTCGAAGTCATTGCCCTTTGTGCCCGATGTAATAGGTTTCGATTATAATGCAACATGCAGTTTATGATGGTAAATGCTATATATCTTGTATTGGTAACTAACAAACGTCATTGGTTAAACGTGCTGCAACTGAATTCTGGTTTCTGTTATCATGAATGTGCAAAATAATTTTGCCAGTTCCTTGATATTAGGAGATATTATCATTACTCCATGAAGGAGCCCAGTTTACAAAAATTACACACCAATGCATGACATCTGTATCTCCTGAGGCCTCAGGAGATACAGATGTCATCAACTGGTGTATATTTCTGCACCCTGAGCGCCTTCACTGAGTAACTAATACTAGTACTTGTGATGTGACTTGATAAATCACAAAATTACCCATGGATGCGAAATACACTTTCTTATTTTCAATACAAAAAGTAGTGTGCCTCTATACCATCATGTTCCACTTGCACTGGATTATGCTTTGGGTAACACCTTGTGGTAGAGACTGGGATAACAATCTAAACTAGCATGGGTGTCATCACATTTGGAAGTGCATGTAGAGGACTGTACAGGTCACAAGTCAGAATTTACCTTGTTATATACATCTAGGTCAATCATACTATTAACCTTTACATCACCTTACTCCAACTTCCAGGAACAGGAAGTGGGTTACTCAAAGATAGAATTGGGTATATGTTATCTCTGTTTTCTTGAGAAATACTGTAATTTTAAATGATTTCCAAGAAACTTACTTTAGAGAATGCTGAAAATCAGCCTTTTTTAAAGCAAAGTCTTACTGTGCTGTTCGTTTCCTAATTTTTCCAAAATATATCCAAAATATTCATGGTAAGGTGCAGTTATGCTGTAAGTTTTCTGGCATACATCCTGTTAGTTGTTCTTCCATGGGTGATTTCAATTTTTTTGTTTCTCCAGTGAAAATGTGTTTAATCTGTCAATATTTTTGTTATGATAGCTGTTTGGCTACTTCAAAACATAATGACTCTGAGCCTGGAATGCATGTGTGTAAAATTCAAATACAATTTAATGATACATTATATATTATAGACAAACTATATACAGTGTACATATCTACACAGGGTCCAGAAAAAAGTAAAACATGTAAAATGTACATCTTGCATAAAACCATACGACATGCACCAAACAAAAATCATTTCAAATAAGAGTTTCCCTTAAAATCATTAGATCACAATGTTTTGATTGTATGATCCATAGCACTGTCTGCACCAACATAACTAGTATTTACAATCAGAATATATATATATTTACAAGTGCTATGAATTGAACTTACATTATGGTTAAGGTTGACTTTTGATCTTACCTTCAGAGTATTTTGTCAAGAATACCACTACAGCTGGGATCAATAGGACAGAGGACAGAAACCTGTATTTCATTAATGTTTCATTCCCGCTATTGGGGTAGGGGAAGGGTAAGATACCTTCTCCAACTCTGCTAACAGTGTCCAACATTTTACATTGTAATCAAAATATAGGGTTTTATAATCACATAATATTGCCTCATCTATGTGGCCAACATCACATTAAGTTTTTAAAACAAACCAGGATTCATAAACAGAGACAAATTATTAGGCTACTGTGGCCTTGGTACATGTGACAACATGAAACTTAGTTCACTTTTAGGTGACTACTGTCTTCAAATATATGATGTGCATCCACGTAAGAATATCCAGATCCTTTCCATGAACAACACTGATAAACCACTGCAACATTCCATGTATATTACTGAGTGCACGAGTCTGAATTTTCTTTATTTTCTGCTGTCTCCTCTGTTTCCATGGCTTGGTAGTTTGACTGGACCTCCATACTGGTTTTTGGCAGCTTTAGGGCTCCTCTCATCAATGTCTGGTGTAACAGCTTCTGATTATTCTGCCTAATGAAACAGATTACACAAAGGTAATGTCATTCAATTCTTTAAAACAGAAAATTTGCAATTTGTCTTTTAAAAACCCATCAAAGCTTTGCACATGTCACTGTTACATGAAGAAAACAGAACCACAGAAATTCTGCATCTCATGCTGAGCTTACAACGCTCACCTTGAATTTAGACTCAGTCAGTTTTCCTTTATTCTAGTGTGACGTGGTTGTGACTGACTAATTTAGCACCCAATACAACTTTCATTGACTCACGCCAACAGTCCGGGGCACTCGATCAGAGGGCAAGACAAACACAACAATTATTGTTCTTTATTTTTCTGATGCATATCCCTGTGATTTGGTGGATTTCATGTCAAGCTACATTTCCAAACACTTGAAAGAGAATTACAGCTTGTTTCAAGGAAAAAAGTGGAAAATAATAGTCCAGTTCATTTGACTCGGGTTTATTCTGTGCACTTCCAGAAAGAAAACACAGGATGTGATTGGATTTAATGAAAAATCAAACTGTCAGCAAACTAAAAATGCATGTTTCACCACTAATGTGACATTTTAGGTAAAAGATTTCCATTTTTCAGTACAATCCATGCTGTAATCACTCGCGTTAGCAGTGGCATCCATTGTAATCATGAAGGCATGGACCAGATTCAGCCATTTGCTGATTGGACAATCAGGCCAACAATAGAAGGCATAATTAATTACGGTCTGGAAAAGTTCAGTACAACTCAGTACGAACAGGTCTATTAATTTAAAAATAAATACAGATTGAAATGTTCTTATGTAGTCTTAAAGCAATTCACTCAAGCATGACCAATTGTACATTCTTTATCAAGATGCACCTTAAGTATATCCCACTAACAGCTGATGAAGATGGAAGTGGATCTGGTGTTTAGTTTTGGAGAAAATTTAAAAGACATACATGTCCACTAGCATGACTAGCCTATGTATTGGTAAAGTAACTCAAGGTTGGTTTTTGAAAATGGTAAAATTGTTGTTGAATGATTGGAGGGCAGTAAAATGAAGTTAGCCGAGTTCAAAAACCTACCCTCTGCATGCCACCAATTTCTGTGTACAAGGAGAGAAAAGATTGTCTGTAGGGCTCATGGTCCATCCCTGTACCTTCTTCCTCTTCTCATTGGCTGGAGTCACTGGGGGATTCCCTGTCCCTTGTTCCATTTTGATGATACTGGATGCAACATAGGAAAAACAAAAAGAGCAACATCTATATCAGTCAAGAGTGCACAAGTCATATTCACCATATCATACTAGTCATCAGATTTATGTGTACATGTACCTTGCTTTTACCTGTAACATCCAACATTATCATGCACATATTGAAATGTAAAAACTGTTGAACATAGGTGGATGGCTTGCTTGATCACAAAAGTACACGAGATGGAAGTTCAAATTAAAAGGATCCATGTAGTTTTATCTGCAGAGTGAACCATTTAGACAGCATGGGAACTGGAAAATTAGGTCACAGCTGATCCAGACACAGCCTGGACTATTATCATTTACCTGAGCTGTGCCCCCATTTCACAGTTCAAATTTGGAACCAATCTGTAGCCATAATTAAGACCTACAAGAGCACTGAATGGTACACAAGTACACCAGCTACATCAAGCCATTGAAAAATACTAATTCACTTCTAGATTTAAACGTGCAATCCATAATTTAAACATCTCTGCAAAGTTTGATAGTTTTAAAATTCGAATTGATGATTTGGCTATAAATGGTATTGAATTCAGCGCTACATGTATGCCAGCAGGAAATTTGGCTGAAGAAAAATATGGAAACATCTTTAATCTTGACAACTACATGTCAATTCCACTTTTTGCAAAATGTTGTTCTCACGGTGACCTTAACATTTATTTACATAAAAACTTCTAATACATGTATATTGTAAGAGACTTACATGTATATAGCCCAAACTCGATTTGGGAAGGTCAATTCCTTCACTCCTGCAAATTGCAGGATGGGACAAGTCAGCTGTCATCATAGAGGCTGCATGTGCTATTTCAGTGAAGATAAAGCCTGGATATATTGGGGATATATATATTCAGGGTCCATACTCATCTTTGGTTGTCAATTTCCATGACCTTTTGCATGACTTTCGTTCAAAAATCAAGACTTAAAGAGTATAATTTTGCTCAAGTGTGGGGTCTTAATGGAGAGATTTTACAATTTCAGGGAATGTATAATGAAATGCATGCAGCTACATGCACCTGATCACCTGCTATGAACAATTGTGAAGAATGAAAAAATTCACATGTACATGCAATACAATTTTAGAATGAGCAACTCCAAAATTCTATGACTTTCCATGAATTTCAGCCAAATTCCTTAACTTTCCAGGTTTTCAATGACCTGTACAGACCCTGTATATTTTGGTTATGGCTATAATAAATACCAGTGTTTTTCCAACATTATGAGCTCAAAGGTGGCCCACCTTTCACCTTTTTTTATCACCTTTCTCCTTTTTCATTAAAAAGTAGGTTATTTTAGTAATATTTATGCTATATTTGGTCAGTATCTGTCCTGGAACAAAAAAATTCTACTAGGTTGCCATCAGGTTCACCACCTTTCTGCTCTCCAAAAGTGGGGAAAACCCTGAATACTTCAATGGCATGGGCTCTCGGATGACTTTCAAGGTTAGAAGATTAATTGTGCTTAGGAGGGTGGAGTAACCTGAGATGCAGTCATACAACTCACACTGAAGCACATGTTCCTGAAGTTTTGACAATTTCTCAGGCCCTTCTATGAACAAATCTCTAGTGAGCTGCAAACAGCTCTTCTGCAGTTCACTCCAAGCAAGCTATAAGAGGATCTGTTATATGCACTCATTTTGTCTGGGTGAGAAACCAGACATTTGTTTTTTCAAGAATTCTTTTTTTTCCCTTTTCTTCTTTACTACGGAATTTGTGTGGAGTTTTTCACAGATACTTTAATTCTGAAAACCACCAAACTTGCCATGGTGACTGACCTACCAGTGAAATTGTGGTTATCATTTGGAATGTCATGATGTTTAAAATTGTGCAAATTAGGAGCAATTAAAGATTTGAAAGCTCCATTTCTTCAAAAATAGTGCAGATAGACACAAAATTTCAATGTGCATGTATAGGTTTGTGACCTCTACTGATATAATGGACAGTAAATGAAAGTTGTAGAATTTCAAATTATGCTATTTAGACGCATTGAGAAATATAAAAATTGAATATCTCCAAAACTATTATAGATAGTAATCAATACCATTCCAACTTCACTTTAGAGGTTTGTGGCAAAGCCACATCTAATAAACCATGAACCAAAGTTTTAGGATTCTAATTTATGCAAATTTTTAGGTGAATATACAAAATATAAATCTTAAATAGCTTCAAAGTTAGTATGGATATGCGTGTCATTTCAACTTCAATTTGTAGCTTTGGACATAGCAGGAGACAATGAACCAAAATTGTACTTTATGCAAGTTAAGTCTTGAATAACTTCAATACTATTATACATTAGGGTGCCATTTTAACCTCAATGTGTAATTTGTAACATAGCCCTATCTAATGAAGCAAAGTTATAGAATTTGACTTCATGCAAATTTTGTGAAACCACAAATTCTAAATCTTGAATAGCTTCAACTTCAGTGGTACCTGCTGTCTGCAACACTGCCGTGAGCAGCCACACTGCTTTTTGTGGTCACCTTGCTGGGACACAAGAATCAGTTACTTTGTAAAGCTACCTGCAGTGCCAGGTCACCTGCTGTATGTGGCCACTTTTTCTTGGCAGAAGGGGTGGCCACATACAGCAGGTACCACTGTATTGTAAAGGTGCCATTTCAACTCAATTTAATGGACGATGCTGTTTTCACCGTATGGTGAGAGTAGCATTTGGAAGCAGTTTTGTCTATTTTCACTGTACAGTGAGGATAGATAGTTGTCTATTTTCACCATATGGCGAGGATAGGGTTTGGTCTATTTTCACCGTATCGGGATGATGGTACAGTTTGGTATGTTTTCACGGTGAGGATAAGAGGCGGCTCTATTTTCACCATCTGGGAATTGAAATGAAGGGCCTTTTCGCAAATTCATGGTTATGGCTTGTTCCATAGAACTGAGGCAAATTAAGATTGGAGAAATGCTTACTTTAGGGAGATAGCTAGCTTTATAGTATAGTCAATAGGAAACGGGACCAAAGCAAAGTGCCCTCTTTTGGGGGTTTTACTGTAAAGCAATTACCTTGTCACCGTGACAGCATTAAATGTTTGGCTTTTTAACATCTCAAATTAATGTATATGAATTTGCTCTACCCACCCATCAGTCTTTCATTTTTGTTGATTCGTGGATTTCTTTTTATTACAATCCTTAAAGTAAGTCATAACAAGATAGATATATAAGTTTCCATTCAGTTCCATTACTTCCATTAGTGACAATAATAAAAAAGTTCCTACTTTGTCTTGTTACCTAAATTTTTGCCTTTTCACATAAAAAATACATTGTTGGCTGTATAAAAACTATTACATAATAAAAGCTGAAATAACACACAGATCTCACTATAAAACATGCTCAAACTGGGATGTTAGGCTTATTAATTATTTCAGCAAATGTTTGTTCCAATTCTCTTTGTGTGCAATATCATGACACAATGCTTTTCCAAAATATTCTTCCCTGGTTGACTTCTTTTCATAGCCGTACGTCAGAAATAGAGCAGCTCCTATTCTCACCACACAATGAATATAGACCAAACTCTATTACCACCGTACGGTGAAAATAGAAAAAACACTAATCTCACAGTATGGTGAAAATAGTCACTCCGTAATTCAATAGGTTTGTGACATAGGTGCATCTAATAAAACCAAAATGCAGGATTTTAATTTATGCAAATAAGGCGCATTTACAAAAATTTCATCTTTGATAACTTCAAAACTTATACACGAAATTTAGATTATGTTGAACAATGGCAAAGTGTAGCATTTTAAACTGTTCACATTTTGATGGCACCCAAACAGATTTGCTGTGAAGCAAATCTTTTCTAGTTGTAAAATCTACTGTCTGCTCTGGTTCATGTTTGATTCCTTGAAGCCGATTCCAGCATAGAGCTATTAAGATGATGATAGGTCCATGATTCCAGACAATAGGTTAATAACCTGTTTGGAGTATGGCATTAAATACAATTCTGCATGTGTCGGCTAAGCCGGTGGCTGCACCCTTAAGTTAAGTTAATTAATTCACCACTCAGTCCACTGAGCCTTTCTAGCCCAGAGGCTTTCCTATTTTTATAGCTTTTGTCAGTTTTGACATTCAACTTCAAGCATTGCTACTATACGGTGTCCGGTATTTTGTCAATAAATTTCAGTCTATACTAGTTGATTGTGGCAATCATAATGAAATGAATATGTATATAACCTCTGTCTATACTTACCAATTACCCCGTTACTTGTACAAAAGAAACTGAGAAACTCGCGGCAGTCAAACACGACCACGGTAAACAGCCACTGTTGTTGTCAGATTGCTTTTCGAAATAACCGCCCTCGAATTACAACTTCCGTTTTTTTCGGAACAGGTGCGCTGACAAATAGTGTCACAGTGTTCTACGGGTAATATCTTTCACAAAAAAATCATGAATAACGTATGTTGTGTCACATATGGTTAACTTAATTTTTTTTGCTTTCTTTGTCAAAAATTAATGGATAGAGAATCAAATCGATTACCGCCCTCTCACCCAACAGCTATCGCGACCTCTTCACGGCGGATGGACACAAGCATCCAGTTGCAAATTCACCAACCGACCTTGACCCACATTGACAACGTAAACATCAACAAGTATGGCGCCTTTTTGAACAAAATTTGTGGTTGGTTGCAATATACTATTGCTAATATTATCTATATGAATGGACAATCGGACAAGATATATTTTCCAGTGGAAAACACAAAGTTTCAAGGTAAGAAAACTATCACGGGACGGAGTTGACTTGAATGGAAAATCCCAAAGTCAGTGGGTTTATCATTTGAATGATTGGATCGTGGCCACAGCACCTGTTCATTATTTCAGTGAATGAGATGAAAGATTGAACTGATCGAACTGCTTTGGATTTGGAGTATTAGACATATGGATGATAAGTACATATATGGATGCGTGAGTTATTCGTAAAATTGAAGATCATTTCGATTCACTTTTTCCTCGGAATTCTTGCTGGGACATCTTGGATACACGGGTGACATCACAGGCACAGACATGTCCACAGGCGCTCGTAAGACGTAACGTTCACTGTTCAGTGTGTCGAGCATTCGTCCTAAGGCCACATAAAAAAATATCCCGGTTTATCATCAGCGCCCGCATGCTTTTTTTTTTTGTGCCGCACCAATTTGAAAAAAAAAATACATATTTGAAAATATTTGCGAAAAAAAGAAACCACTGACAAAGATTGAATCAATGCCTTGAGCGGTCACAGCAGCCGGCACCATACTCCCTAGGCATTGTACTTCTAGCCAACAAAACGTCAAGTAAGTTCAGGCGTCATTCGGATGGCAGATCACCAAAGTAGACGCCCCCCCCCCCAAAAAAAAAGGTAAAAGTGTCACTGAAGCCGACCTTATATTTACTTTTTGCTTCTTAATCTGACCGAAATGTCAAAATGTTGAGTTGTGATTGCATAGAAATGACAAGTTTTGCATACTTATCACACACAAACAGCCATGCTGTCCCGCACAGACAAAGGCAAATCACAAGTCAACTGCCAGAAGTCTATTTTTATCACAGTTAACTTTTCGAGTGCCAGTCACTTCTTACACAGTACTGACCATTTGTAGTCCCCCCAGTGCCAGTTGTATTATTTGTGGTGCTCGATGCATCTTTGAAATTGCACATGATTATTTTTCAGTAATTTGTTTGAAATGACTGTTATCAAGTGTGATTGATTTCCACTGCGTCAAATCTTACTATTTTTCTTATTTTACAAGTTGTTTACAATTAGCAGCTAGTTTTAAGACAATTAGAAACGTTGCCTTCAATGGTATCAAATATACAGTGTATATCCATTTGTATGTCTGCAATCACAACAGAAAGCTTCAGAAGAGCTATACAAGTCCTAATTCTGTGAAAATATTAAATTTTTACAATTTGACTGCATGAAAAGAGCCAGATTTGTGGCTTTTATTGTGCCCAGCAACCAGGCTTTCACCAACGGCATATGACATGTTGTTGAGACCTGGGCAAAAGTGCATGGTTTGGTTGATCGTCATGTTCCTGTTGGTCCATATGATGATCTAACTACATCACCATCAGTCAATATAGAAACGATCGTCTGATTAACAAATTTTCTAACTTTTGACACAGCGATGTTTGGCATAATTTAACCGCATTGCAGTCACACTTAGCCAATGGAAAAGCATTTTACTGATGTAGACAAAGGTCTGAACTTTCCAATGATACCAAACATGCGGTGTTTACCAGAAGTGATCCAGTCCTACAGAGGGCAGAAACGGGTACAAATTTGCCACTGTTTTTACATTGTTTTGCAAATATTCAAATGCAAAAGTGTGAAAAACAACATCGTGCAAGGTACATTTGCCCTCAGTTTAATTTAATTAAATATATTTATGTGGCAGTAAGACATTGACATGAAAATACTGCAGTGTTTTGCCAATCATATAAGCCCATGTCCATCACATGGAGGGAAGGAAAGGGTGTAAAAAAAACCCCTCCCTCGTCACTTTTTTTTTAAAACTACTGATGATGAACCAAGATTTTTTTTTTTATGTAGCCTAAGTTATACTATTGTCTTTACATAACCTTTTATTTCAAGCATTTTATGCCAGAAGTTTTGTTGTTTTCCTTTCTCAAAGTGTAAATCAGACCCCTTGAATAAAATGGCCCTCAAATTTTACTAATAATACTAGACTATTTATTGTGACATGCAAACAAACTACATATATTGACAAAACTAAAAATCTATACATCAATGGGCTTTTTTTTCTGGCACACGCATTGCATCAAAAATTAATCAGTTGCTTCCATTACAATAAAAAAGCAATCTAAGAATATTGTACTGTCTTGTTTTATGAAGACATGGTAGAATATCCAAAAACTTTTATTGCCTGGCATTTTGGTCCAATCTAAACATGTCGCAAGGGGCCAGTGCTGGCACCAATTGAAATTCAATTCATCCAACATGACACAAGCAGACATATGTCACAGTGCATGCTTGGCTGATTTCTTTGCCCACTCCTGGGTTATACCCATTTCATATTAGTTTTCTTTCAAAGGAGTGTACTGTTTACTTTTTCCTTAAGGTAACATAGTTTGTGTTGTCCTTTGCTTTCTGCACATACATTGTATATTGTGCATCTCTCCTGTGGTATTGGCCATCAGGGGTCACATTATGCTTGCGTCCTGCGTCATAGACGCAAACAATAAAGAAATGACGCCTGGAAATTAATGAAACATTGTCATTTTGCGTCTCTGTGGACGCACGCACAAAAAAACGCGATGCATTTTGAATGATACAACTGCAAAAATTACCCCAAGCGGTCGCGGTGTTTTGCATCGACCATTATCCATATCATGATTATGTATTATACTGATGGAATCCTCAGATGTTCATCTTTCTATGTAACAAGCTCTCTTATTCGCTAAGAAAAAGTATTCCTGGAGTAACCCTCCAAAAATTCCCCAGAATGGGAATGGATGTACGTCATTTCACCTTATTGTAAATGCACTGAGAGCACTTCCAGGTGCCTCATTGGATGGATTTGATCACGTACAGCTCACTGTCCAATCAAATTCGTTGTTGCCCATGTGCTTGTCTCATACCGCAATGTTGGGAAGGTACAAGTCATATTATGCAAAGATTATTGGACCAAGATGTTAAATTTTCACATCATATTTTCACCAAGAACACTTCAATCGAACAATCTAGGCACAGATAAAGCCATGAGTGAATACAGTGGTACCTCTCTTGAGAGACCCCTCTAATGAGAGACCGCATATCTTTTTAAGACCGCTCTCTCAGAACACTGTGCTATCTTTTCCAGGTTGTTGTACCTCTAATGAAAGACCACCTCTTTTGAGAGACCACATTTTGACCCGCTGTAGGGGCGGTCTCTCAAAAGAGGTACCACTGTATTCATTACGGACGGCAAGGAAAATACGCAGATTAGTCATCGCATGGTTACAAGCGGACAAAGAGAACATTTGCAGTAGCTAGGCCCTTGGAGGAATTAAGTCCATAATTGCTCCAAGCTAGGCCTAACACTGTTGTTCATCAATGTCTCCGAAGGGTCACTTAGTTATTGGTGTTTTTTTTTTTTTAACAAAATTTGGTTGTTTTGATTTTATTGAAACGTTTGAATGGAACAGATCTGTATAAAGGAATAAGATAGGAATGAAATTTATGATCGAAGGCCGGAAAAAATATACGTTCAACATAGCAGAAAACCATGCCTAGGTGCATGCCCGTGACAGGCTGTGTACACTCGCTCGTGTATTACATGGCTTTAAGTTGTAGGCCTACCATGTTGCTTTGTGAAAAAGGTGACCGCACTTAAGATCAGACTTGTAACACCGCCTACGGCATCAAATTTTTCAGGTATATTGAAATAGAAAGTGCACAGAAATATAAATCATGCAATTGTAAATCAATGTTCAATCATGCATGTCGCTTTTTGTGCAAGCAAGTTAAAAAACTGTCGGTGGCACAAGGTGTGCAATGCCAGATACTGGCACAGTTGCAGCGTGCTACGTGTTAAGGCCCCTTCACAACCAATTTTTTGGTAGACCAAGAATGTGTTATAACTTATAGACTTGGTCTTAATAGCAGGTTCATGGGTAGATTGAATCCATTATTGGTACAGTCAACAACTTTTAGACCCTTTTATATCAAGTTGGCATATTGGTAACTTTTTATTCAATCTTAATTTGTATAATAATGAGTTACCTATGTGAGCATACATTATAGACCCTATGTATGTCCGTTTCTATGCTTTAGTTAGTTGCATGTTTTATTTATCATTTTGATGCATGTTGATTATACCAAATAAAATCAATTAATCAAATTATATCAAATGAAGTCCAGTTTGCACAATTTCAGACTGGACCCATCGATTCAGTTCATGGACCAACTTTTTTTCCTGAAAAAGAAAAAAAGATGGGTCCAAGGGACCCATATTGAAAAATCCTTAATGTGACCCCTGGGCCATTGTATTGATTATTTGGGCAGTCCAGAATAAATATGTTTAAATAAGAAAATCAAATTAGAATCAGACTATATTAGTGTATAAGTGAATTAACATATTTTTGCTGGAAAAAAAAAGTGAAATGTGGTACCTAGTGGAAAGGTGGTGAGGGAAAAGGTGAAAGGTGGCCCACCTTTGACCTGTGTCAGGGTGCACCTGCTCTGTACTTGGCCTCAAAACCTTTCTTCACATGAGATCATTGGGTTTCAAGTGCTGGATCACCAAATGGCAAAGCATTTACTATGCTATCAGACTTGCTTACCTGGAGCTAAACCTGTGGTAAATGCTATGGTACACCATTTGAGATGCAAATATTTTAGTTGAGGATCAGTGTATTATCTTCATTTTAAATGGTAAGCTGGAGTATTTGATCGGTTCATATACTTTTCAGACTTGTACAATTGGGCTGACCAAAAACAGCAATGCAAGATGACCACAGATGTTGTTCATCCCAAAGTTTTCCAGAGACAAAAGAGTGCAGCTGGTTCACTGACCCATGTGAATGAAACAAAGGTGGCACTTTTCAGATTTGATGACCAGGTGTTCGCTTTGAATGAAAAGTGCCCACATGCAGGTAGGATGTCTATATATCAAGAGATCAAGGTGTACCTCTTTAAAAATGTAGAGAAACCATGCAGAAACAGTAGAACACTTTTTGTTTTGTGGGTGGGTACTTTAAGTATGATGTCATTCTATAGCACTTAGTCATTTGTGATTAGCACCCTTTTATCTCTGAGTGTAATTCAGGTCTGGCAGGGCACAAGCGACTGATGCCTTTGCCACTTGGTGGCAATTTTTAGTACAATGTATGACTACTCTTTCCTTGTAATTAACCCTAAATTCTTGCTGTCTGAGAAAAAGCAAGTGCTAATTTTGAGTGAAAACATAGTTAGGGCATACTTCTTGATTTGTATTCAGGCATGAGAATCCATACATGCAGCAAGAAGCAAGATACTTATGTACTGAATTCCATTGCAGCTGGTTAAATGTGTGTAGATATATTAAACATAATCATATTCAGTGTCTTTACTTAAATTTCTCATCAGTATCAACTACAATGAATGGGAACTGCATGTGGCACTTGTCAGGGTTGTATCCCCATGGTTAACTTTGCTGGCAGTGGTTGCATGCCAACACCCAACCCACACTTACAAAAGCTCTTGCTTCAGTCTTTTTATTACATAAAAAGACTGAAACAAGAGCTTACTTTGGTGAACTATATGTTTTTCTGACCAGCAACGTTTTAAGGAAGAAAACCAAAAGGCCTTATGACAATAAAGCACCATTTCCTTGCAGGAGAGCCAGTTTTATTACTGTGTTATGCTTGTCTGTGAATACTACAGCATTAGCAGTCTTTTACAATCATGATTTATTGACTTCAGACATCACACTGTAGATCATGGCAATCCAGGAACTTCATAGAAACTTTTGCTCTTGATTAGTGAAAAGACAGATGCACTGTGTAACTTTGGGTCAAATTAAAATGGCTGATTTCATTTGATATAGAATGATTTTGTTTGTACATGTCATCAGAATTATTTCTCTGTACATGTTAATGAATTGTGGCCTATCCAATATTTGAAAAGCAGTGTCTCAAATATATATATGCGAGTTAATCCCTTATGACATTTTTGTAGCTTATGAAAAAATTGCTTCCCATCCTAGTGATCCTTGGGAAATTTTACACGTGCAGCTATGTTAACAAAACATTTCTGAGGTTGGCCAAGCGTTAGTCCTGTTGATTCTATTGCTTTTTAGCTCTGCTGACCAACGGTCACAGATCTCATGGGATCACTCATCTGTGTGTCAGTCCGTCCGTAAACTTTTCGCTTGTGAGCACAATACAGTCCACAGTTTCTAAGATAGCCCCATATGACTTTCTGGACTTATCAACTGTATGAAAATTTAGGTCAAGTTCAATATTGGTGGCTCCACCTGAAATTTTATGTCATATGTAGCTCAAAATGTGAAAATATTGTGAGTGCTCTAGCACCCTGCATGTTTGATAGATTATGAAATTTAGTGGGATTATGGAGGAGGTCAAAATCTCACTTGCTTATGATACTAGTGGCAAAACCTATAATTGATGGAAATTATGACCCAAAATGTAACTAAAGATATAAAATTCCATATCCTGAAAGGTAATGGACCATGTTCTGTTTTCAACTTGCCACTAGATGGCAGTGCATCCATACTCACACCCTTTGGGTCAGTGCACACTGCTTTCAGCATGGCTGACTATGGTAGCATGAAGGTTGTGGACCTCAAGAAAGAGTTAATTGAAAGAGGAGCTGTTACAAAAGGGAAAAAAAGTCATCTAATAGCAAGTTAAGTGTCTATAGAATACTTTTCAATGGTCTTGGTACACTGGTTCAGAAAATAAAATTTGCCAGTACAGAGTACAATAAATAATTTTTCTCCAGAACACAGTACAGAAAATAAGACATCCGCAATATACATTTTCAAATTTGAGATGGTTATACAATCTGTAAGAACAAAGATGCCACAGGCTACACTTTTACTTTTAAAGCCAGTTAGGCAAACTGTGAATAATGTTGACTTTGCTGCGAGTTAATTTTTTTTTTTTTTTCATTTTTCATTCTTTTCAGTACGGGTACGAATATTACATGTGTTGCTGGTGCGATTTACGCATAATAAATTTTGATCAGTACGGAGTACATGGTTTGCTGTCAGTACGCTATACAGTGAACAATTTTTTCTCTCTACGTGAATGAAAAATGAAAAAAGCCCCAGTACGGAGTACGGGCAACCCCTTTCTGACCCTCGTTACTGTTAAATAATACTTATCCCCTTGCATGAGCTATGAATGATTCATTAATGGAGCATTGAAATAAATAATAATATTATTGTTTTCTCTATTTGTTTGTCAATATTTTTATTATTTGTTGCATAAATTGCGGTTTAAAGGCAGTCCAAGTATGTCACTGATAGCTACCATAGTCTGTGTAACAGGCCATGGGCTGTCCAGTAGCTTGTATACTGGGTCACCTGCTGGGGGATTAATTAGGTGTCAAAGTTGCTATTGTTAAGGGAATACACAGTTATAATAGCCAGTGCCATATGGATTTGCTATGAAAACCAGTTTATACAGTACGGGACTGGGCTTAATGATACCTCTTTAACTTCATACTCAAGATGTTGAAATGATGATGAAAAGAAAATAAAACATTGTTATATTATGTCTGTATGGAGCAAATAAGGAGATATCTTAGCCCCAGGATTTAAGTTCATGAGTAAAGAGTTTTTATTTCAACTACACCCAACTAGTATCCAAGGACTGCAGAAAGAGGTTACCTATATATACATCTACATTTTAATGGTATGTAGGAATAATGTATACAATAAAACCTACAAGCTAGAATCCAACATGGCGGCACAGGTGTGTTTATGACCGTAGCACCATCTATGTGAACATGGTCCATTGGATTAGGCTTGCCAAATTTATACGATGTACATGTATAGACAATGTCAAGTGCTAGCATGTTACCAGTGATCTTGACGAATTTTTGTGAGGTTATCAGGTCAGTAAAACTGAAAGGGGTGATTTTGTAATAGCAGGGTGTAGCTTGGACATAAAAGACCAAGAGAATTGAGCCTCCAGAATAAAATTGCACTAGATTACATTGTACGTAAAAATGTATATGTTAACCCACTTTTGGGGTCACCATGAACCAATGATTATGGATTTTGGTGCTTGTCCAAGTTTATTGTTTTTCTACAATAATTCGAAATATTTATAACCTGATATTAACAAACAGACTATGTATGGAAAGCTGATTGTGGTGCGCACATTTTGAACATAACAATTTTTTTATCCATGTTGAAGGCCAAGTGGCCAGTCAGAATATAGGGTCATCTTGTGAATGCTGTGTACCCCACAATTTTTTAGTTCAGCACATATAACTTTAGGGCTTATCAAGTGTATGAAAATCCATCCTGACATCAATGTTGGTGGCGCCACCTATAGGCTTATGTAGTTTAGAAGTAAAATGTGTAAATCTTGTGACCATTCCAGCATCTTTAATTTTTTATGGATCTTCATGAAATTTAGGGGGATTAAAGAAGAGGTTGAAAGCTAATGATACTAGTGGCACCACCTGTAATTTGATAGAAATCGATACAAAATTCCATATCTTGAAAAATGATTCTATCCGACATGCCAAATTTATAGGATGTATAAATCATGTCCAATGCTAATATGTTATGTAATATCAGTGACCATGACGTGTTTATGTGAGGTCACCTGACCTGTTTAGATGGGAGAGGTGAATTTGGTAATGGTTGGGTGTAATTTGAACATGAATGGCGAAGAGAATTAAGCCTCCAGATCAAAATTGCACCAGAGTACACTGTATATAAAACACTACTTGGTGACCTACTTTTTGGGTCACCATGACCCAATGACTGGCTTACTTTTGTCTATTTTAAGGTCATTTAGCACTTAAGATAATGACATTAAATTGAATATATTGATAAAGAATTAGGAGAATGATAGCAAATGTGTAATGTGGAATTTTGATATTGCATAATATGGATGACCTTGATAAACTTCTCTAGGTTGCGGGGAGAATACATGTCAGGAGGTGATTTTTTGATGATGGTGGTCAGCAGAGCATAAGGCCCATGAGCCTCTTGTTCCAAGTTTTCCGTTGTTCTCCAATGTTCCTGTACAAAAAAAATTCTTATCCTTCTTTCAGATTTGTTTCTTGAACTGGAAGTTTGGTACATGTATCATTATGATTATTATAATAATGTGATGTGGCTACAGTTCTATTTTTAACAACTACCACATATTCCAGGTGGGCCACTGCATCTTGGGGACATTGAGGTTCTTCCAGACAGTTCACTGTGTGTGAAGTGTCCATGGCACAGTTGGAGATTTGACATTGGTACCGGCAAAGTGAAACATCCCGTGGGTCAAGACAGAAATGCCACAGTGTACCCAGTTAAGGTCACAGACGATGGCTCCATCCATATTGGTTTTGATCAGTTTTCTGATCATTATTTTACAAATGAAGATTTTTAATCTGTTGATATACATTGGTTCAAAGAGAATGAATGTGGTGTACAGGGAGGTTTGATGACCATGAAAGTTTTTAGATGTTCAGTTGAGAGCAATGCTTTGTATGTACTTCAAACAATCCAGTTAGTGTATTGTTAAATACTATATGAATATGTTGTTCATGTAAAGTTAACACAATCTTGTGTTTCATAAACATGAGGATAATATTCTGTTTAGTCACTTTTTATAAAGTTGCGAAAGTGATGACTAAGATACATACTGTAACAAAATGTATTATTAAATGTGTGGTTGTGTGTGTGTGTGTGGGGGGGGGGTGCATATGGAAGCACTGGATGTACTTTGTAGTGTTTGAGAATTTTGAAGTGATAAATGTGACTGTGCCTTGAGCAGAAGTGCCAGCTGACAGACTGGTACCCTGCCACATTGTCATTGTACATAACTGCAAAAGACAATGCACTGAATAAACATAAAGAATGCATTCAAAAATAGTATGGTGCAGGTATTTTTTTATACTTTTTACGGTATTGGCCAAAACAAATGTTGTTGTCAAGTTGATTCAAGCTTAAGTTACAGTGAGATCAGTTTTATTTTTTTTCATCCCTGTCTGCTTTAAATAAAGTGGTGCTTGATCAGACTGTTATTACTCTTTTTTTTTTTTTTTTTTTTTGTCAAAAACAACTCAATTGGTATGTTTTATGTGATCCATGTTGGTTATATGTTAAGAGTAAACAAATTTCGTACAATTCATAACTCATGAAAAAAAGGTTAAAAAATTTCTTCTAGGGCTTTGTCAGCTACAGTACAGTGAAACCTTATTCTAATAACACTCCAATATCCAACATTTTCACTTCTCGACTCATTTTTTTTTGGGGGGGGGGGGGACAACAGTAAATTTAATTGCAATTTGACTCATGTATCTGACATATTCAGATATATGACACATTTTGCAGGGGACAGATGGTATTATTATTATGATGTTTCACATTGTTAGCATTATACATTACTCATATGATTATTGTGAAACTTGTGCTGCATACATTTACATTATGCAGCATTTGAATGACATTTAATTTGGTGACACAGAAGGTGCTTTAATATGTGTAGTATAAAGTTGTAGATCAGAAGAGGCATTATATACCAGTAAGTGAATGTTGCTGAAAGTTAATATGTATATTTTAATGTTGTGAATGGAAAAAACCCATTTCTACTTTTTTGCTCCTTTTTTTGACACAAATGAATCAAATTTTATAGAAGTTTAGCAATGTGACACAAATACAGTTGTTATCTGTGAATAGAACACAGGATAAGTTTTTTTTTGTAATACATCAAACAGCAACTTTTGAAAAAAGTTCATGCTAGATGAGTATTTAAAGTCCCTAAATGTTGAAATAAAAATGTGTATATATTTTGATTTCTATTTATATATCCCAAAACAACTGTACTTGTCTTTATGAGGTACACCAGAAAGGAACACATGTATTTAACTTGCATTGTGCAGTGATTTCAACTTCTTATCATGCTAGAATCAAAGTGCACTGTATAAATCTAAATATGAATAAATGGGGTACTGTTGGGTATCATAGTAAAAATGTACGTGCAGGAAGCACTTGTGTAAATGGAATACCATGTTACACCTTTTAGGGCTTATGCTCTTGTATGTGTGCTTCCCACTTTTGCGACTCAAAAATCAATAATGTTATATCTTAAGATTTACCATTAATTATTTTAGAATATTGAAAATATAGACCTGAACTTCGGTTTCACCTAATGAAAATTCCCTTCGCTGCATGGACACTACATAGAAATAATGTGCTATATGTTATATGTCTTGAAGTCTTACAGGTCTTTGTCCACAGGGCATATAATAATTTAATATTTTGGCATTTCATACAACAGTTAATTGACTTGAAACCTTAGTGTTGTCACACAGGAGCCATTTTTTTGGTCAAAAATTTGCCAACATCTCTATATTTATCTTTTTGTGTGAGCAATATGTTTTTATTGTTTAATTTTGACAAATGTTTTCTCATTGTGAATGTTCACATTGCTGCTTTATATGTGTGAGTTGTAAGTTTTATATTGAACCAACAGCTTTTGGTACACTTGATGTACAATGTGGTCAAAACACAACAAGGAAAGTTGTTGACACAGGTATATTTTAGTTTCTCTCTCTTTCTCTCTCTGCAAAATTTCAGGCATGCTAGTACTTAACTGAAAGGACTTTTTTATGAGGAATTTTAATTTTAAATCATTATAATAATTCAGATGAGCCAGAGCACAACTTTGTTAATCAGTATGCAATGAGTGAAAAAAAGACTGCTGTAAGAAATTTCATGAGGATAGTGCATACCTAAAATACTAAAACTGTTGTGTAACAGTGTGGCATAATGTCAAAGTTGTATGTGCATGTGCTGCTGAACCTGCTTGACGACATATATTCCATGTGGCTAAGTTGGCAGTGCATGTTTAGAGTACATTGTTATCATAATACACAGGATTCACAAGAGTTGCCATTTGCATGTTGTCCAACATTTTATGTTAGCTAGGCTAGCGCTAGCACTAGCCAAAATAGCCTAATGCTACTAAAACTCAAAATGGCTACTAAAAGTAGTAAATGGCTACTAAAATTTCCCCAAAATTCTTTGTTTTAATGCAGAAATTGAACAAATTCAAAGTCTGTGTAGGTCTTTCCAGGAAAAAGGTAAATTTGGCTTGTAATTTCTAAATCCTAGCGCTAACCTAGGTTAGTATGCATCAGGTTTGTGCCACTGTGCTGGCACACAAGGTTTACTGTAATAAAAATGTGCGAAGGGTGCCCGTACATGTTCAAGCTGCATCTATAGCTATTGGGTGATAGAATATTGTGTTCAGCATGGTCATGCCATGATACATGAAGACTTACTTGGATGAAAGGACATTTACTCACAGTCTTCTTTTTATTTTCAATGTGGTAAGAATACAGAAAGAGCATTTAGTTTTGATTTTATTTTGAAGGGGATGGATGTTTGAGACATGTTTATTAATACATGTTTGTGAGTCAAGAGAGAAGAGATGTGCACAGATATACAAAAATTATTGTATCTGGCAGACACAATTTTGAATACACGTTTTAATCTGTCCATTGGAGGTACAGCATTCAAGACAAGACTGACTAGAAGGCGCTCTTTTTTTTTTAATCATATTTAAAAGCCAGGCCATTAACAAACATACACGTGTTCCTCACATAAAAATGACTCATAATACATTGTATATATTGCATTTCTTATACATGGTGTGGTACGTGCACTGTGATTAAGGCAGATTTTTCTCTTATATCTGAGGATTAAACATCCAAGTCGTACAGATTACAGACATTGCAATGGAGATCTGACACAACTGTGTCAGACCTGGACACCAAACCCTTTCTGAGTGAACACTTCTGATTTAGTGAACACCAGAAATTAGTGCATACAGTGGTCCTGCTTTTGACGGATTACTGCATGAGAACACCACATGCATTTTAAGGTCACATTCGCCATGTCCCAAAGTCTAACCTGTCCATGTTATTTTACCTGCAAGGGGGACCGCTTGTTTAAATGGCCACTTTTAGACCTGCCCCAAAGGGTGGCCTCTCAGAAGAGGGGCTGCTGTACTTTTTATCAGTCCATTTCATCTTTGTGTATTTGTTTACATACTGGCACTGGTTTACATAACGTACCCAAGTTAAGTAAAGTTTACTGCCAACAGTATGTCGAGTTAAATAACGAGATGTATATTGAAACAGACTTTCAATTAACTACTGGACATGATCCACATGTTAGGGTGTATTTACCCAGGTACGTTTTTAATAGTTTATTTAAGTGAGGCCAGCACAAAACATACACAAAAAGTTTACAGAGTGAAATTAAAACCTTAACAGTTTTAGTAAGGTCTTTATAGTATACATTGAGTGAATGCTTACCTTATGTGAAGAGTGAAAATTAACCTGTATTTTGGCGCCTGATGAACAAAATCACTGAGATTGGCCAACACTTGGCATAAAGAATGAGACTAATGTAGTGGCTGGCAAACATATTTGAGTTTGTCTGGTTTTCAGGGTGTTTACTGAACTCAGGATTTGCTGTATTGCCCTCAAGGCTTTTACAAGTATAATAAACATTGTTAAGAAGATTTGGCTGATGTGATCATGCACTATAAAGTAAACGACATCAAGCATTTCAGTAGAGGCAAGCTGCTCATGATCATGATTTTAAGTCCAACTAGAAGTGACTTTTTTGGAGTGAAAAACATTATGCATCCCCTAACCAGGCGTTCTCACCAGTGGCCACCCCTACAATTTTATTTTGCAAAGCATTGTGACCTTGACCTATGTCCTGAAGGTCGTCCACAATCATATGAAAATAATTACGGAAAGCTTTGGACTATCTGTACCAAAAGTTTCAAGTAGATCTGGCCTATGGTTTTGAAGAAGTCAAAATGTGAACTACCATGATTGCACACCCCATTGATTTACATGGTAATTAATAGAAATGCAAAAATTAACTCCAAAAAACATTGCTTAGCCACAGTAAACTGTCACTTCATATGCCACTGTCCAAGATGTAATACTGTAAGGTCTTTATTTCACTCTGCAAACTTTTTGTTTATTCAGGTGATTAGTCTATTGATACATTTTAAAAAGAAAACCTAATTATAGTGCAAATCATTCAAGCTCGCTGGGGGATAGCCTACAAAGCAACCTTCTGCCTCCCAGAAATAGTTGTTAACGTATCATTGTGGCAGATTGTGTATTAAGTACTCCCAGGAGCTTGCTGCCTGCTATGCTGACCAAACATATAGAAGAGATGTGTGAACTGAAAGTTTAAACACTGATAGATTTCTTTGTCTCATGTGCATGGATGTTTCAAATTCTTACACAAGTTTGAGAACAAATTTAGATCAGACCCATGCAGTAAACTTGAATGACGTATCTGGTGGAAATATACACCTTTACATGGATAAAAGTGACACAACTGACATAGGATTATAGAAGAATAGATGTTGAATTTTTATTCTGGGTTTGTATATTCACACAGATAATGTACTTTATATAATATGAATTTTTAATCAAATCTTTCTTTTTGGTGTCTATATTCATACAAATTATGTAAATTCATATATGAAAGTATTGTTTAATTCTGAAAGATTGTTGGCATTTGTACAAATGAATGAACAATATGATGTGCACAAGTCTTTTGGTATGCAAGTCAGGTTTTGTAATTTTATAAAGTGATATTAAACTGTTCAAATGGAGATTGGCTTATTTCAACTTTTTTTTTGTTACAAATAACTGCTCTTTGGTGTAGGAATTGATTCATAAGATAGTATAAATAAGGATTGAATTCCCAAAACATCAAGGACAGTTTTTTTTATGAATGGGGTGGTTGATGCATTGACTTAAATCAAGAAAGGCATATTGCTTAATCTGTCCACAACCACCATATCATTGATTTTGAAGACATCCTTCAAAGTTTTGGTCAGCCTCTTGTAAATGCTTTTGGACATTTTGAAAATGTTTGGGGATCAGTAGCCAATTAACTTGCAAGAATCCAATTGCGTGACTGTTTCCAAGCCATTGACTCAAGCCCTGTGCTTTGATATAATCAGTTATTCTACATCACCTACAGTTGGATCATGACAGGTGATATCAATGACTGATAGGGCATATGCTTAGGCCAAATAAATAATTTCGACTTGTTTCTTTTAACCCAAACAACCTTCCCTGAAACTCCTTTTTTTGGTCCCTTTTCATAAATTGTATGGTCCTGTATGCGCATGAATGATGCACCTGTTCAAGCCAATTTACTGAAATAGGCCTAGAATTTCAAACAAAACTTTTTGCATTCTGTCATGTTAAAACTAGATATGGCTTTTTCGACCCTATGGACCTTTAGACTTACGTTTTGGTCTCTTTTGGGTAAATACGAACTATAAATTTATGTGTTTCAGCTATACATACCAAGGAACATTGCCTTTGGTCGGAATTGACTTGGATTTGTTTCATTAGGACTACGGTTTGGATATGGTAATGACACTGTCTAACTTGGTTATTATTAATTTTGCCTGAAATCCCCATCGACGTACATGTACATAATCAATGGGAATATATGTATTTATGAAAAGTGGGGGTATTGAAAAATTCATTACATTATAGGGATGCATAGTAATGCCACAATGAAAATTTTAACCAAATTTTAGGTTAACCTGAGTGACATTTTGGTGAAAGAGTAAAAACGCAGAAAACTGAACACAAAAATTCACATTTAAAAAAAATCCTGGTGCCAGCTGTAGTACAGTACAAATGATGGTCTTGAGGTCCCCAGGAGCCTTGTATGCAATTTCAAGGCAGTTGCCAAAGCAGTTCCAAAGAAGATTCGGGGAAAAATATGAATTTAGTCTTATTAAAATTTGAACATGACCACTTGGTAGAGACCCACCTAAGACATGTCCCCATCAAGTTTGAAGTGGATCAAGATACGTTTTGGAGAAGATGAAATTGTGATTTTGGATGGAATGGACAACTGTCCATCCTATATGCTAGTCTGAGCTTCCAAAATTGATGTACATACATTGAACACTTTTTTTTTTGGGGGGGAGGGCTCCATAACTGCTTTTGTAATTTCAAAGCAACGGGAATTCTACATGTTTAGTGCAAAACATTGAAAATCTTTTTAGCATGTTACCAGAAATTAACAAAAAATAATAAACAAAGGTTGTGTGAACAGCCAATCCTGATATGACCATGACAGTCAACCTGTAAGTCCCACTCTAGTCTAGGGGGGAGAATTTTGGAGAGAAAAAAAAATAGGAATTTCCATCGAAAAACCAATTGACTTCCATGGCAATCAATAGGAATGCCTCCATTAATGAACAGGTTGAAAAATTTGTTAAAAAACAGAGATCCATGGTATCACCCCCTAGTAAACAATTTTACTTAACCCTGCTACAAGCCACACTTCCACAAGTTTCGGAACAATACAAGAGAGAGAGTTTTCTGGACAAAGTAAAAAAATGGGTTAAATAGAAAAAAAGTGGAAGCACCACCTGTTGAAGAAATTAAGGTTGGAGGTCCCCAGAAGTGTCCGCAATTTTAAAGCAGTTGGCTGAGCAGTTTTGGGGAAGATTCTTAAAAGATTTTGCACAAAAAATGACCAAAACTTTCAGAAAAAAAATCTAAAAATCAGTGGAGTGTGACCATTTGAACGAACTCTGTAGAGACCCAGCCAACATGCATCTCTGCCTAGTTTGAATTCGATCTGGTTGACCGTTCAGGAGACATTAAAAACGTAAATTTCCATCGCAATCCCTATTGATTTGCATGGTACCCAATAATAATGCATAGATTAACTTACATGTACTTGTACCCGAACTGAAAAAAAAATATTTAAAATTAGATCCAGAGTATCACCACCTAGTGAACAACTTTGTTTAACCCTGGCACAAGCTACACTTACACAAAGTTTTACAACAATCTGAGTGACAGTTTTGGAGAAGTTGAAAATAGGGAAAATACACAAGAATTGGTTAAAACAACAACAACAACAACAACAACAACAACAACAACAACAACAACATATAATCATAGTGCCACCTAGTCAACAAATTAAGGTCTGGAGGTCCCCAAAAAGCGTCCCTATGCAATTTCAAAGCAATTGGCTTGGCAGTTTCCGATATGAAGATTTTGCCACAAAATGAACTGACAAAAAAGTAAAAAATGCTTGAAATGATTGGAGCATGACCAAGTGGACAATCTTGGCAGACACTTTAGCTGTCCCAAGGTACCGTACATCCCCAACGAGTTTGAAGTGAATCAACCCAACGCTTTTTGAGAAGAAATCGGAAATATGATGTTGAAGGCAAGAGGATCATACGATAAGTTCAGCTGACTTGTCAGTCAGCCAAGTTTTCCTTGTGGTCTTCCATCGGTTGTAATCTATATTGAAAGGGTTTTTCGAGTGACCGAAGGCTGCATGCATGTTCAGATGACCTTGCAACCACAAAATAGTTACTTATCTTGTGACCTTTGCAAATAGGTCAAGGTGACTTTTCGTAAATACTTTCCAGCGCAAATATGAAAGTATTGGCTCAAATTAGTCGAAGTCTTAGCTCAAATGGTTTTCAAGTTATTTAGAGGACAATGAAAGTCATGAAAATGGCCCTGTGACCTTGGGAATGAAGTCAAAGTGAGGAAGACGAAACATCGCAACACGTATAGAGGGCTCAATGCCGACGGAGTGCAAGAGAGAGACAGGACAGGACGCATACAAAAAGGATAGTATACTGATATAGATGAACTGGCCTCCTACCATTACAATATTTGAGAGAATGAAGACACACTCTACGGGGGATTGAATCTTTTTGATTTTTCTATGAAACTATGGACGGCCAAAAATATTGTAGAGGTTTCAAAATAGGAGCATTCATCTGAACCAGAAAGTAATGTTTTGAGAGTGAAGGATGCTACTCTAATGACATTTTCGTGTAAATCAATTCTAATAGTTGTACTTCGGGCAGTTAAAGAAAAAATGATATGTATCTTCATCCAGTGCCCCGCATGAGCAAGATTTTGAATCTTTAATCCCTAATTTGAATAAGTGATTGTTCAGCTGACTGCAACCCATACGTAGTCTGGCATGTAAGATGGAGGTATATCGATTCCCCAAGTGGAAAAGTGGAATTTTTGGGTGGAATTTTGTAACGTTTGTCCAAATATTTTTTGAATATTGTAATGTGCTCGGAATGTCTAATATTTGAAGGTAATTCGTTCCACAGACGGAATGTAGAAGGAAAGAAGGCCTGACTGTATAAACTTATTCGGACTCTAGCATGTATCATATTGTGACGACCTTGTGTTATAATTTCTAGTGTTCATTTGATCAGGAATGGCATTTTGTAAATATAAGGGCACTTCGTTATTCTTAATTCTGTACGTCAATATTAATTTTCTTTTTTCTCTACGTTTGTCCAATGGTTCCCATCCTGTCTTCATGTAAAGTCTGTTGTTTGGTGTCCCTCTCATTGCCCCAGTCAACTACCCGGGCTGCAGCCAGATGAAACCCTTCAAGCATAGATTGTCCAGCTTGTGTACAGTAAGCCCAGACTACATGACCATATTCCATCAAAGGTCGGATAAAGGATATGTATATAGTTTCAAGAGTGGACCTGTCTAGACATGATTGTAGACTACGCAAGATATTTACCAGTTTTGAACTCTTTTCGACAAGGGATTCAATGTGGGAAAACCAAGTTAAGTCATTTTGTACAATTAAACCCAAATGCTTGTGTTCATTAACATCTACAATTACTTGATCTTTGAAATAAAGGGAAGGGTGATCTCTTTGTATCCTTTTCCGAGAAATTAACATATGTTTTGTTTCGCTGGTATTTAAAGTTACGAGCCATTCTTCCGCCCAGTCAATACTTTTTTGTAAATCTTCATTAGGTTCACCTGCTGTTGTGCCAGGGTCATCAACCTCAAGAAATAATGTAACATCATCGGCAAATAGTCTGATATGTGAATTAACAATGTTTGCTATATCATTAATATAAATTAAGAAGAGTAAAGGACCCAGCACTGAACCTTGCGGAACTCCTGCTTTTAGTGGACCCCTACTAGAACACCGTCCCAAAAGACCTGAAATAAGGGAGAGGGTGGACCCGCGCAGTCAAGATTTACAGGGACAAGTGGCAAGGCCGTGGGAACCGATCTCACCCATGTAGCGAACACTTTGTGGAAAGTGACTTTGATTTGTCAAAAAATGAACAATATGACTATGTTTAGGATACGTTTGGCAAGAAAAAGCTATGGTGCTGTTGTCAAATGCGGTCCCATCGGTGGGACAATGAAAGGGTTCATGGAACTGGCCAAATTAGGCATTACTCATAAAACCCGGAACAGTGATTCATTATTATTATTATTTTTTTTTTTTTACAGATTTACAAATTAATCTTCCGTATGATTCCGATTTCAAAGCTTGAATTGCAGCAAAATCTAGGTCTAGTAATTGTATGACTGTTACAATGTATTACATAAATATCAATCGAGTGTCCGTGATAACGTCAACGCTCTGGGATGTTGTTACAAAGTAACATTGTAACAAAACTTTATTGGTTAGTTTAACCATTTTTATTCAATTGATGAAAAATGAGTGGAAAACATGGACAAACAAACAAAGACCGATTTTGTTCCATACCTATGTCTTGGGTTGAACAGTCTATAACAGGTCCCTGGGTTGAGTTAGTTGGCCACTGTAATGTGTATGTCCAGTTACTACTGTATATTGCGAGGTGTTTAATCCCATGACCAGATAGCACTTGTTTGGATAGCCACCACATTCACACCTCATATACTCAGCTGCCACGACCAGTGAGGCCCTTATAGGGTTTCATATATCACAAATTTGAGGGTGTGTATTTCTCAATATCACATATCAAAGGCCTATTTTTTCTACATATCACATATCATAGCCATGACCTTTTAATATCGTTTGCCATGTTTTTAGTTTCATAAATTATGTAATAAATTTCACCTCTTCATTTTTATTGATCTCTGAAAAAAGTCCGGCACACACTATTAAACGAACTTGATGACTCTGGTCCTGTGAATATATCCAAATTGTATGCTCCCTTATATTTGCTCAATATGAAAAAAAACAAACAAACAAACAAACAAACAAACAAAAAAAAAAAAAAAAAAACTGGCTGGTCCCGTATAGCAGCCTAAAAGTAACTCCTATAATTTCTAGGCTAGCCTAAAAGTGACCCTGGTCACTTCTAGGATAACCTTAAAGTGACCAGGCAGCCTCAAAGTGACCCCTTTGCCATTTATTATTTTGGCTCACTTTTAGCAATTCGTGCTATAAATTTATGTGTAGTATTTGTGTCTTTTTGTCCAGAACCACTTCCTAGTAGTCATTACCCTATTCTACAGTCCGAACTCTTTACTCTCCATAAGCTAACCTGTCCCTGTCTAACCTTTATACATATGGAAGAACTATTGTCCATATTGCACACGTTTCTCTGTAAAATTTTTGACATAGGCTATTAGCCCAAATAAATTAAAGGGTCTTCAGCGGGTAACTACTCAGAACATGTTTCGGAGCCTATGTAAAACTTTATCGTGTTCTTCACTTGGCACATTTAGGCTAGCCTATAAATCACTCATGACTTCAAACAGATAATGTGCCCTTGATTTTCAGCTTGAAGTTCTGCAAAATTCCTCTCCAGTTAAACAAATGATAGACATCTGAAAAAAAAACAGTTGCCATCATCCTGTGTCTTGTGGCTTGGTCTTGGCTCTTAAAAATTTGATTCCTTACCAAAATTAAAGAGACTGTCTTTTGGAAATCCAACTCCAGTTTTGCACAAACACCTTTCCTATCTTGTTGGGACACTGGAATAAACATGAACCATTCTCGATTTTCTGGGCTTTACTGGAAGTATCAGACACAGCAGTGCAGTCTACAGCCGCCGTTTCTTGTCATTTCCTGGGACTGGGAGTTGAAGACATAATCGTACTGTCTGCAATGTCACATTTCCGTTTTCTCAATTGCTCTTTTTTCTTTGCAACTTGGGATGTTTCCTTACACATCTCTTGTTTTATTTTTTCATGTGATTGTGATCATCTTTGTTCTCATTGGCACGGTACGCGTTCTTTAGCTATTTTTTCATCCAGAATTCATTTTTTTCAACAGGACAGGATCTTTTCCCAGATCCATTGAAACTTCATGGGGACCAACCACCTTGGCTCCAACTTTGATCCCAAACGACCTATGAGCTTTGTATTTCTCAGTAAAACTAATGAGTCTATGTTAGGTGCCTGGTTTGAACAGTGTCGGTTGTCATTCATAGTCTTTTTTTTGGGGGGGGGGGCATAGTTGTGCTTCTTTGATGTTCTTGTCAACCTTGATATTTATTGCAGTTCTTATTTATTCATTGGTGTCTGCTGGAAGTGGAGGCTTTGGTTGTCTGTCATGTGCATAACAGAAAAAGGCGAGCAATTAGTTGATTTCTGATTGCTTGTCCTATAGGCATAGAGTGATCCTGGTAGGAATATGTCCCATTTTTCAGGTTCACTTCATCCACAAATTTCTGTAAAGTGGTTTACAAAGTTCTGTTGTACCACTCTGTTTGCCCATTGGTTTGCGAATGGTATGCGGGTGTGGTGCTGTGCTGCACTTGTAACCTGTCCGTCAAAGAGTTACTTGGTTCACAAACTCACGACCCTGATCACTGATCAGTATATCCATGATCCCCTGTCTACAGATTGTTTCCTACAGAAATATAGCCACTTGAGCTCTTAATATTGTCAGGAGTCACTTTGGGTTCTGGCCACTTCGAAAAACGGTCAGGGGGGTAGCAACTATTTACTGATTGCCTGACTGAGTTTTGAGAAGTGGACCCACAATGTCAATTTCAAATAAACTCCGTGCATGTGGCACCACAATTGAATTGAGTGGTGGTGCTGCGAGTGACCAGACTCTCAAACACACATCACAGTTTTTGCAAAACTGTGTAACATCTTCCCTCACTCTCTTCCAAAGGTAGAGACAATTCATTTTCTGGAATGTCTTGTCTCTTCCAAAATGGCTACCAAAGGTCTGATTGTTGTGTGTAGCTTCTGTGATTCTTGTCCTGCTGTCTGATGACATATTTTTTACAGATAAAGGAGCTGGTAAAGTGAAATCATTTGATGCAAATGGTGGCTCTATTGCTGTTATAGCTGGATCTGAGCCAAGTTCAGTTGGTCAAGATGGAGTGACATCTACTTTTTTTCAGCTCATTGGCCTACGTGCACAGGCTAATTCCACATATGTCACTGATACCAGTGCTGGGTGTGTCAAGCTTATCATTGATGGGCAGGCCGTTGCCAAATATTTGAGAATCCTGAATTTATATCTAAGCATGTTTGGCATGTGCATAAGTAAGGAAGAGAAACGCCAGGTTCCACTTCAAGATGCGTGCAGTATACTGGAAACTACCATAGAATACCTGTGTGGACATGTACAGGCAATCAAAGCCATGTACAACATTGAGAGGGAAATCCAGGGCCCTGATGCAGGTATGACAGCTTCTGTAACTAAAGATTAATTTTGATACTGAAGTTATCACCCCTGCAACAGTTACTGGAGTTTATCCAATGAGTTTATCCTCAGTAGAAAGTGTCCATGCAAAGCCTTACAACCCTGTTTATTGAAAATCTGTTAGCAGAAATGCGACAGGCAATACCAATGCCCCTCATCCACCAGTTAGCTTCTAGCTTTTCTGCCTGTATCAGAAAAACCCTCAAACACCTGACGACAAAGACTTTTCATTATTTCACAAGCCCAACATCATCTCGATACTATTCAAGACCAGCAATTGGCTCAATCAATAGGAGAAGTCACAAGTAGCTGGTTTGTATTCAGCTGAATATACAACACAATACACAAAATTAATGCAGGCTATAGTGTGTGTTCCCATTGCATTCAATGTTTATATTAAGTAAAATTCAATAAGTTGGCTAGTTTTGCACCTGAGGTGATACAATTTACACAAATATTTCAACTATGCATCAAAATTTACCATAAGAAATTTTGTGTTTCTAAACACTGGGGGTTTAGGTAATTTAGGTGTAAATTATAACTGTAATTAATAGGAACACACAGACCTAGCCGTCCTGCCGACAGAGCCCTCAAGTGCGAACCCATCTAAACCAACTGATCTTGACCTTAGTTTTTATATTGATTTACCAAGAATGGCACAAAGAAAGACATCAAAGCCCAGCTAAGCTGATATTTTGGCACTAAGAGCTTGGAGAAAGAAAAATGGAGAGACTGTCAAGCAGGTCACTGTCAGGAATGTTTCAACACAAGAAAAAACTGAGAGTCTGCCATACTGTTATATGAAATGCCAAATCAAGAAGCTGTGTCATTTGCTGTTGACAGCCTTGTCAAACAATTTGATAGATCTGGAGCTCCAGAGAGGTGAGTGGCGGAAGAACAGACTACTGCAAGTTCAAGTACACAAACACTGTTACCTTTGGACGAGCTCTATCAAGACATCACAAAGATGTTAAAGTTGTGATAACTTCTCTGGCATTATCTACATATACCATGACCATCGGCTTGCTTGATCCCAGCACAAGTACAACTGAAGGAAGACAAAATGATTTAGTTGGGGGCTTGCTCCCCCTGAAAAAAAAATTGAATCCTAGGTGCTCAATCATGCTCTCTGAAGGTATTTGATGCCAAGTTTGACGCATTTGTCTGACACAAAAAATAAGCATATTTACTTGTATCATTGCATGTTTTTATTCACAATTAAACATTATATGCCAGCATGGTCATCATGTGCATGGTTGGTTTAATGCACAGACACAGGATTTGCCTACTTGGAGAAGAAGTCACAAATATCTGATGATATTTTATTCCAGGGGCGGATCCAGACTTTCTAAAATGGGGAGGGGGGATTCGAATTGCGAGTGCCGGAGGCACGAAACTGACAGCAGGGGATTCGGGGAGTATGAAAAATCGACATTTCCTTGCATTTGAGACTCGATTTTCACATGGACAATTTGATATTTGAGACACACAAAAATTTACAAAACTGGACTTTCCCGTTAGCTCTCATGTTTCTTTTTAGGGTATGGCATACAGGGTTAGACAAGTCCCAAACTTTTTACAGGATGGCAGGGCACAGTGCTTCAAAATTTTCACTGGCTCTACTTTGCTCCCAATCATTCCGGTGAGCACATTTAAAGTGACTGCGACAACATAATGACTGCAGTTATTTCGTTCAAGTTGTTTCATCATACATTTCAAATCTATACAGTGGGAGTCTACATTTCGGCAAGCTCGGTTTCTGAAACTTGAGATGCCAGTGGATACAAATTTAATTTGTGAGAATAATATTGTGTCCGCATGATTCCTTGTACTGCCTCCAGCATTAAATTATGAATTGAAATCCAAACCATATAGAGCCGATACAACCAAACCAAAAAGGAACTTCAAAGATCTAATAATTTTACTAGTACTGTACATACTCCCATTTAGACATCTGAAAGTAAAAATTCGAGTTCCTGAGTAACTTAAGGTAACGAGATTCAAATGTATACATATACAATTCTGCTGCTTAGTATACAGTGTTAAAGTTGCATATAGTCTTGCTGTGTCAATTGATTCACATACAGATCAGCGAAATATTGTGCCAATTGAAAGAAATTAATATGCCAACATAAAAAAACAAGGTATAGGAGGACAATATATTTTTAAATTCATTTCTCGGTAAAATCAAGTCCGAAGTTTTAAAAATGATCCTCTTTTGTTCCAAATACCATGAACCTCAAAGGTGTCCTCCAAAGTGTCCCTATTAGGCCCATATCGGGATACAAGTCAACGATTTTTAAAATGAATGTTTTTGATATGAACATTAGCAAATCTTAATTTTGCTGTTTCATAATTTTACACCTGATGCAAATGAGAACAAATTCAGGGACACTGTTAAGTTTCATAGTATTTTGAAGACATGTATCTGGTTTTCCCTGTGTTTCCGTAGGGTGCTAATCTTAAATACACCAAATAAAAAAGGAAAGCCACTTCAAAGCCCTTGCCTATGTTCACTTAGACTGGCTGTCGTCTGGTTCGTCATATTTGTCCCAAAGGGGTTAATACACAGGGGTGTTTAACGGCGTTGTGGGGTGCAGTGAGTCGCCGAAGGAGACGAATGTTTAACCGCGACGTGGGATCAGGTTAGACATTCGTCGCCTTCGGCGATCCACTGGACCCACGTCGCCATTAAACACCCCTGTGTATTAACTCCTTTGGGACAAATATGACGAACCAGACGACAGCCAGTCTAATGTTCACTATATTTAAAAATTAGCACAGTAATTCTTTGACATGTGCCGCAACTGATATCTTAAGACAAGGCAATTCCAAAAATTATACTTTCATAAACTGAAAAGAAAAGATTAAGAGAAAGACAGCTCTGAAGTTATACCAAGCGAACCTAGACGGATACGCATCAGGATACGTTAAGAGGCGAAATGACTGACCTCCTGTGACTGAATTAGTGATCTGACAAATCTGTCGCTGGTTTCAAAATGAAATGGACAAAAGTCATTACCATAACGGCATATCAGTAGCATGACATATAATATCGCGTTATTATCTTATATCGCATAGAGGTTCGATCGACACTTGGTGCTTGGTTTTCTTTCAAATAGCCACAGATTTTGTGAAGACCAGTTATTTTGGCTTCTTTGCTTGTTTCATAAATGCAAACTTCTCATTCATTCAAAACTTAAGCCAATTTTCAACAGTCTTGATAAGGGCCTGCAGAGAGAGACTTTTCAGTTGTTTTGACTGTGACCACCAGTGGACAATGGAGGTCGCAATTGCCTATTTCTTTTCATTGACACAACAGGTTCATTCATCCACATGTGGCCCTTCTTGTTTTGTAATTGTTGCTGTAGTATATGATGCTGGACCATGTGTATGTAAAGTTCTGAAATTTTAAGAGACAGTTACTTTTTTCAACAGGTGTCAGTGTGACTGGTAGTGAAACCGTTTCTTAAGATTGTGCTGAAACTTGTAGGCCTACACCTTGTGGAAGGGTCAAACAAAATACGTTGGTGATAGTCTGGATCGTTAATTTTTTTTAATGAATTTTTCAGTTCGAATACTTATTGGTTAATGCGTACATTCCCATTGAGTAGACCTACTATGTAAGTCAATGGAGATTGCAAATTTAATTAACATTTTTGACATCTCCAAAACTATGTAAATTCGGTGCAACTAAATTTTAAAAGCTCCATATCTTCAAAACTATTACTGAGAGCACACATAATTCAAAGTAGTACTAACAGGTTTGTGATACCTGCGAATGTAATGCACAGAGAACAAAAACTGTAAAATTTTAAATAATGCTAATTAGGAGCACTTGAAACATTCAAAAGGTGAATATCTTCAAAACTATTATAAATAGAGGTACCAATCCAACTTCAATTTACGGGTTTGTGACATTGCCGCATCTAATGAACCATGAATAAAAGTTGTAGCATTATGATTTATGCAAATTCAGTGAACACACAAAATTGAATTCTTGAATGACTTCCAAACTATTGTAGGTAGAGGTGTCATTCCAGCTTCAATTTGTAGCTTTTTGACAAAACCGCATCTAATGAAACATGAACCAAAATTGTAGCATTCTAATTTATGCAAATTAGGCAAATACGCAAAATCTAAATCTGGAATAACGTCAAAACTATTACAGGTAGAGGTGCCATTCCCACTTCAATTGGTAGGTTTGTTACATATTGGCATCCAATGAATCATGAACCAAAGTTTTAGCATTTTTATATGTATGCAAATAAGGTAAATTCGCAAAACTGAATTCTCGGATAAATAACTTCCAAACTATTGCAGATAGAGGCGTCATCCAACTTCTGTTTGTAGGTTTGTTACAAAGTCGCATCTAATGAAACATGAACCAAAGTTTTAGCATTCTAATTTATGCAAATTAGACGTTACATAATATTTAAATCTGGAATAACTTCAAAACTATTACAGATAGAGGTGCCATTTGCACTCCAATTGGTACGTTTGTGACAAAGCTGCATCCAATGAAACATGAACCAAAGTTGTAGCACTTTGATTTATGCACAATTTAAATCTGATATAACTTCAAAACTATCACAGGTATAGGTGCCATTCCAACTTCAATTGATAATTTTGGACATAGCCCCATTCAATGAAACATGAACTAAAGCTATAGCATTTTAATTTATGCAAATCAGGTGAATACACCAAATTTGAATCTTGAATAACTTCAAAACTATCATGGACTGAGGTGTCATCCAAACTTGAATGCATAGATTTGTGGGATAGATGCAAAAGACAACATTTAAATCTTTAATAGCATCAAAACTATAATATGTTGAGGTGCCTCTCCAACTTCAATTTATAGTTTTTTCACGTAGCCACATGAAAAAAAAATTGTTGCAGGAGTTAAATAAATACTGAATGGGCAATATTTAAAAGTTTTCTGGGCAGACAGACTGATGCTGACAGGCAAAATCAAATTTTTCAAGTTCCCTGCTTGTAATCGTAGTGTCCTATATTGTCTTATTTGTACTGTACTGTGCGCTTTGTATATACTTTGTGGATCGTCCATGTGCTGGACACTATTGGGCCATTAAGAATGAATAAATATCAGAGATGGCAAATATCTCTCATCATTAAGGGTAATCGCTGAAGTTAGGTAAAAATTTGACCAATTTACCATGTGTGCCGCTAATCAAAATTGAGTATTTGCTGCTATATTTTTTGTTAATTATTTTGTATCCCCAATGATAGTCTTCAGTACTTGTCCCGGAAATGACACTGAGTGCTGACATCATGTTTAAATCATTCTTGGTTTTGCCCACAGGCAAACTGAAACGTCTGTGTGCTGGGCGCATCCCATTGTGTACATAATAATACACAAGGCGTCCCACTCACCGTGTCAACATTCAACAGTACCCTCGCGTTTGCTTCAATAAAGTTAACATATCCCCCTGGCTGTGGTAAAACCATATATGTCTGTGTTCCTTATTACCTAGTCTATATGACGAACAACATTTTAACCTTCTACCTCACACTAAACATGTTAAAATACGGAGCGAAACTCGCAAACACGTTTTCGTCAGCGTTCAAGGCGGAAGTTATGCGGTTTTAACGTCCGAAAGCTGCGAAAAACGGCAAAATTGTCACGCGATACAACGACATTTACCCCAAGTGAAGCGTCGGTCGGGGTAAATGTGGTTGTATCGCGTGACAATTTTGCCGTTTTTCGCAGCTTTCGGACGTTAAAACCGCATAACTTCCGCCTTGAACGCTGACGAAAACGTGTTTGCGAGTTTCGCTCCGTATTTTAACATGTTTAGTGTGAGGTAGAAGGTTAAAATGTTGTTCGTCATATAGACTAGGTAATAAGGAACACAGACATATATGGTTTTACCACAGCCAGGGGGATATGTTAACTTTATTGAAGCAAACGCGAGGGTACTGTTGAATGTTGACACGGTGAGTGGGACGCCTTGTGTATTATTATGTACACAATGGGATGCGCCCAGCACACAGACGTTTCAGTTTGCCTGTGGTTTTGCCCCCTCTGCTCATGATCACTGAGCCATATCACTGCAGTCGCCATGATGTCTCGAGACAGCGCAGGTGCAGTGGACTCCCCCAGCTTACTGAGCTCTCGGCTCATTTAAAATTTGCAGCAGTGCTGGTGATACCCAGGTATATTTGCATTCGTTTTTTGATTTCGGGAAGGAAAGAGTGGCACATGGGAAATAATGGTACGTATGACCACGGAGGCACCTCCAAGGTATAACATTGTAGTGTGTGTGTGTGTGCAACATGGTATCATAATATCCATGCAGTTTATCAGTCATGCAAACGGTGTTTGGGCAGGATGCACATTTGAAGCACACTTAATCATGTTAATGTTAACATCATGGTTTTCTCCGGTCCTCGATGCCCCATTTGGTCTGACCAAAAGGTTAGTAGTGACAACTGAACTTCAAACATTCACGAGGACGGATCCGGCCATGTTTGGGCTAAGCCCGAGTATGTTCGCAAGCTTTATATTTAATATATTTTTTGTGTGAGGGCCCGGACCCCCGGGTCCCGACCATGTATGGCCAAACCCGGGGTTGTAGTAAAGGAATTATTTTATCACATTTTACACTTGATCGCTATATCCCTAGTCTTGTGATGTATGAGAAGACAAATATATATGTAGGTATGCCCATGTCCGCGTGGGGCGCGGCTATCGCACCTGTCTATGCAGTAATAGGTGTGAAAGTGTATCGCCCCACTGCCTGGACCCTTGAGATGCGTTTTACGTTTTCAGTATTAAAAGCTATTTCAATCACGATGCATGACCTATCACGTGCTCAGATCGACCAATGAGATTGTTTGTTTTGATGCCCGCCATTTTGGCCCGTTTAAATGCAATACTCTATTCATGAGTGACGATCGAAGATCGAAGTCAAATTCAGCGTTAAAATTCTAAGGTAAGTGATCAATCTTCTTTTATTAATTTAAGTTCTTCCTATGCTTTAGGAAATTATCTTTCATTTAAACTTTATTTCATGAAAATCAGTTGCCTCTCAGCGAAGTTATGAGCCTCTCAAATTTTTTGGTTTGACGAGAAGATTTTCTGACGACTGGCAAATGGACGCCATTTTCTCACACCTGCCTGGGATTTTGTCACGCCGGTTTTGCCAATTTAATCCCATTGCATCAGCAGTATAGCCACATAATACTTATATATCCAAAATCTCTCTATCATAAGCTTTAATATGCACTTTGATTTATTAAAAGCGATAAAAAATTGTCGGAGTTATGCTTTCTGAAAGATGTGTAAAAGAGGCCGTTCTGTCGATCTTGCCGCTTGCTTCACGGGAGAGATCAGCACATGAAATGTATCCTGAATCACATAATTCATACGATAAAATATATTTAACAAATCATATTTTTTCCCACGAGTAATATGAACAATTTGACGTTTATTTGAAACAAATTCACCGTATGGAAGTGAAGTAATGGTCTTCCAAAAAACTCGTTTCATAGCGCGAGTTGCAGTGTACGGCCTGCGGGGAAAGGGTCACGCTTGGCCCGTAGGCTTACACCAGTAACCTTCGGGAACGGGGACATGAGTTTGGTCTGAATGTCGGCGATATTTTAAGGTTTTAAAGGGAAACATATACATGTTATATATCAATGAAAACGTCTGCTGATAGGCAATATCATGATAGTATTTTTATTTCCATAGCTTCAAAATATTGTGAGTTTTAGGGAATTTAAATTTTGTTCAAAATGTCATTTCATGACAGTTGAAGTCACTTGAAGATGTCTCTGTCCTTCATATTTTTTCTGCTCTCACAGCTCCAATGTAATTATTTATTTTTACTACCAAAATGTACAAGTGCAATTAATGTTTTAAAGTATTTTTATTATTTTTCCTTTCAATTTCAGGTTCGAGATTACTCCCATGTACAGATGATTATGTCACCACCAGATTGAAAAAAAAAATGATATCCAGCAAACTACAGCCTGTACAGTTGGGAATTTTATGAACAGAACAATCCAGGAACAAACATATTTAAAAGAATGTATTTCTTTTAAAAAATATAATACATTGATGTCTGTGATTAAAGAACATTGACATTTGAAGAATGTTTGCCATACCATGGACAAACATGTATGAACCTTTTACATGTGACTGTAATATGTGCAATTTTATGAACAGAAGAATCCAGGAACAAACATATTTAAAAGAATGTATTTCTTTTAAAAAATATAATACATTGATGTCTGTGATTAAAGAACATTGACATTTGAAGAACATTTGCTATACCATGGACAAACATGAATAAAGCTTTTACATGTACTTGCATTTTACCAGCTGAAAGTCTTTCACCTGCAAATTTTACAAACTTTATATAGCCATTAATAAAATGTATATATTTGTGTTCTACTTTTAATGCCTTGTTTTGTGATTATATGTTATTTTGCATCAAAGCCCCACATTGTTGTTTCGCAAATGAAGTGTTATTTATTTCAGGCTGCTAAGGTTTAAATCTGCGTCTTTTTACCATAAAAGAAGAATAATTTGCTCAATTTATCAAAATTGTTATAATGACCATTAATTCAATGTGCTTACATATAAACAAAATGAATATTTATCAATAGTATAGTAAACACTTCATGTGGAAACAGCAGTGTCAGCCCATCTCTGGTATGTGGAGGTGTGAAAAGCCATGTAGCCCCTGCTCACTCAGCTGGAACCCACCTGACTGGCTCAGTCCTTGATCACACTTTCTTGTATGTAGAACTGATGACATTTTGCCCAATATCTGAAATTTTATTTCTTTAATATCTTCAAAAGTTTTCATCATAAAACTTTAATTCCAAAAGCATATTACTACTTACATGATATCCTATCCATTGATGTAAATTTTATTTTTGTAATTATAATTTTTAATTTTCATGATTATACCTAATATATGTCACTAAACCTTCTTGTGGCAGGGCTGAATGCTAGTACTTCATTTCAAAGCTATCATCTGTTGTGTCGAATTTTTACTGACTCATCGTGTTAGCCAGATCAAATTCTCTCATCTTATATTAAAGATGGATGAAAGGGAAAGAATATAATTTCTTGTGTCAAATTGTAATAATCGTGTTATTAATAATCAAAACCTAGATATTCTATTACAGCTATTATGTAGAATCTTATCCAAATCAGAAACCGAAAGTTGCTCACAGCATTGCACGTTTTCCCGGAATTGAGTGAAACTGCTTTGGTCATATAACTTATTAATTAACGGTACCATACACCATAGCAACAAACCGAAAGCAACACACATGATGAAAGTAAACAATATCATGCAATCGTGAAATAAAAGCATCAAATGATTGATAATGCCGTGCGGGGAGAGAGGTGGTGAATGATGCAGTTTGAGGGATACCCATATATGCAGTCGTAAACGAATGGATAGCTTGTTCAATGTCTTTTTTGTTTGTTTTTGTTCCCTTTATATATAATTTTTGTTTTGTTTATGTTTTTTGTCGCTTTCTGTTTTTTTTCAGCGCAGCTCCTGTTTACAGTCTTTCCCTCCGTTTATGTGTCTGACAATCCATCCATCTGTCCATATCTGTCTTAATATAGCAAATTCGAGGAGCTTCCAGCACGACCGGTAAAAATTGTAATTATAAGGACGATACATTTTTATTCGAATGCTCACCCGAAGCTTGTAGGCAAGAAATAAATCATTTGCTTTTAACAGCGATGGATATAAAAATGTAAATTGGTCTCCCATGCTAAATATGTGCGGTGTAAATGTGTGTAAGCTAAAGGGAATTATTCAACCATGACAGTTGAATGTATTTTTTTCTATTTTTCAGATTTTGAACTACTGATACAGAATTTTCATTGTGGTGACGGTGCACACGTATAAACTCGGGCAAAACACCTTGATACCATAATGACAGCAATGTATAGACATAGCGAAATTGATCCTTAAACGTTCACTTACAGGAGTAAATAGTCACATGTACTTTGGTGACACACCACGCATATAATACATATGCATATTAAACTGAAGTATCATTCATATTTGAAGCGTAGAACGAGGTGAAACGAGATCGCGCATATCCATAGCATTTGTGGAATTAACATCACTTAAAAAAGATAAAAGGTACAAAAATGACAAGTTTTTTGAAAGCACCTGAGTGGCCATACTACAAATGGGAGACTGCCAAAGAAGCAGACATGGAGATAGGCTCTGGCCAAGACACAAAAGCAGCAAGCAAAGAATCTAAGGATGAAAACAATTTACAATCGAAACCCAGACCAGCTGAGACATTAGACAAGACAGCTACAAATGCAATAGATACTCTGGCAGGCAAGACGCTGACGGAATGTGACGAACAAGGTGCATGGGATTCTCAAAACCTATTTGCAGGGACCATGGATGGTCAGATCACAACTAAGTGTATTCCAGGGATGAAAAGCGAAGTTTTTATTCAAGAAGATGATGTAACCTTGGCAGGGGATGACACCACTCCTGTAGATTCTACAAGTGTTGCATCAAAATCATCTGAAGACGTAAGAGAGGGTGAACATGAGCTGGAATGTGACGATAAAGTTGCACCACATGGTCAAGCCATGAGTAGAAATTCGGAACTAAAAATTGGCTTCAACATTGCGCCTCATTTTGAAAGAATCAATCATGAACTATTGGAAACATCCAGCCTTGAAAAGTTGTTTTACAATTTTTCATCCTTATCAAATGTCTTTGCTGATGATATTCAGAACACCATACGAGAGGAAATTAACTCTATAATGCAACAGTCTATAGACAAAGTGGCAAGAACAAATAAGTTGTTTGAATGCTGTAGACTTATTCCAGCAGGAAGTGTAGCTGAGGGAACTAAAGTTGGGAAAGCTGATGAATTTGACTTTTTAATTCTTTTGGATTCCTTGTCGAAAAAAGATAAATGGAAATTATGTTTAGACAAATCCTTCCTCCGCATTGTCTCAAAAGATGTTAAGGTTTGTGCTGCATTACTTTCTGACAATCCGGAGCTGCTGTTGTTTGATGAAAATTTGAAACAAACATACCTGACTCCAGATATTCGTCATGTGCTGATAGACAATTTCGTCACAACATTCGACGACTGCTTGAGCTTGACTACAGAGTGGAAACGTATCAAGAGTGACAACAGTGAGTGTTGCACTTCAGACATAGCTGCTACATTGCATCTTGTATCAGAGGTCTACGATATGAACGTGGATGTAGATGTTTGCATGTGTGTATCAGTGGGAGTTGAAGAAATAGAGTCAACACTGAACCAAACTGACAAAGAGGATACGTTGGTGTTGTTTTCCTACCTGAAAGGTCTGTTTGAGACAGCCCCATTTGAAATTTTTGTCATTATTGGGAAAAATATGGGCATTTGGGATGTCATCTCAACAAGGATAACTGCCCCATTGCTGGAACTAGGGCGATTTCAGTTCTACGGACCATCCAGCACGAGGCTGTTGACATACCGTTTGGCAAAGTGTATCGTCGCCAACTTCTTACCAAAACTTACCAAGATCTTTGGATGCAAGCGCTGTTGTCATCCACTGGTGAGATCATACCATTTGAAAAACATTATTCTGTCCATGATGAAAAACTATTCAGATGACCGTGAGTGGGATCAAGGTATGATAACACTGCGGGTCTTGGAAATGTTTGTAATCTTGAGCCATTGTATCAAGAATAAATCAGATGAAGTGGCAAATCTGGCTGTGTGCTGTGTACCTGGCACTCTAAGACTAGATGAAGTAATGACGTTTAATCCCTTCATACCAGACAGTCGCATGAGGTCCAGGGACCATCAACTATTTTTCACAGAGGATTCCCACAAACCACGTTTTCAGCTAAGTTTCTCTCCTGAATATGGAGAAATTGTAAACACAAATTGTGAGGCTGCAGATACCGTGATAAGAGCATGGTTCCACAAACTAAATAATGAACACTGGAGCTCCCATGAATTATTACCAGCGCTCAGTGACCTTCTGATAGATATCTCTGCCATATAATGAGTTTATTGTGTAGCACGTCAAATTTTACTGGAACTGGGCTGCCGATGGATGGATCATTTATAATACCAAATGGGCCTTGGACTTCACTGTCGAGATGCTGACCTGGGTTTAATGAAATACGAGATTAGGGGTCAAATCAGCAGCCTTGTTCTAAGCTGTATAGCTGGGCAGTGCTTCTGTAAACAAACTAGCATGGGTAATCGTAATCCCTGCTATTTGGGAGGGTTGAAGTTTAATCATCTCAAAACGCATGTATATTTACCCGAACATATCATGTTCAGGTATTTCTCTGTAGTTACAACATTGAATAACAGTTTCTGATGTGCTTACCACTGAAATTAGATATATTAGGGAACAATGACAAAATAGGGCATAATTTTATTTTCTGTGACCCTGCCCAATCATGGTTTCATGAGTTTTGTATCAATTCAAATTGTTTTGTGTGCTGTTCTATCATTCTATGTATAATGCTGCAAAACTGGGTAAAATACTGGCTCAACATCCAGCAAAGGTGAATGCTTGCTTCTTGTTACCATGGGAATGGTAGCCATCTTGAGTGAACAGCCAATTACAAAGCCCTTGTGCCCATGTCACCTCGCAAAATGACCAGCTGTGTGTTTTAATATTCATCTCTCAGCCTTGGATCACATGAAACGGGTGTGATAAGTGAGTTATCACTCATATAACAGTCGGTGCCTTTATTAGGTCCAAATAAATGGTCACTTTACAAGCTTCTTGTCACCCACCACCCCACTGAAGATGCAAGAGATGTCTGTTTGGAACACCCACCGACCAGATGCTGCTCTGGCATTTTAACTTAAAACAGACCCATGTCCCATTCACGCTGCAACTTGACCAACAAGTGTTCATGTTTTCAAGAGGGTATAAATTTGGACTGGGTTGGGTTAAATTCTCAAGATACAAGTGGTCCAATTTGAATAACAGAATAGTTCATTTTATCAGAATACTTCTGATAAAACGAACTATTCTACTATTGGGGGTGGGGGGTGGGGGGGGGGGGTAGGACAACTGATAAAATAAAATCTCTTCTGTGATAACATAGATTATGCCAAGTTTTATTTTTGAGCATTCTAGGGCAAATTGTACTGTTTTGATCAAAATTCTAAAGGCCCTACCCCCTAAATATGGAATTTTGTGGTTCCTTCATTTTTGTCTGGAAGGTGGACACTGCCCCCCCCCCCCCCCCCCCCCTTTGATTAGGGATCTGTATGCTTTGGTAGTGCATTCTAGGTGCAAATTGCCAGGAATAGACCCCCATGTTACAAAGGTGGAGCTTTGTAGAAAACGTGGATTTTTTTCCAAGATGGCAGATTTCAGAGCTTGAAATTCAAAGTCGGATCACAAGATTATTTCTTTCTAGTTTGGACCTACATCTTACTGCTTGCATGAAGAAAGTATTCTTGCAGTAGATGGCAAAATATTTTGTCATCACACTGCTTGTACAAAATTTAATCAAAATATATGTACATGACTTCTGGATATTTGGGTCAGCAATGGCTGACAGGTCAGAAAAGAAAAGGACATATTGGATTAACATGGCCCGATTACTAGACTGGAATAATACCATAATGTGGATTTATATCTGTGGAAAGAGGATATATAAAGGTAAGAGATCATAACACATCTTTTGTACCACTTATTTTAAATTTCTTATTTGTATATGTGATACCGGTTAATAACATGGCCGCCATTTTGAATTTTGCCTATCTTGGTGACGTCACAGCCTAAGGCTTAGCTTGAAACCGAGGCTTGCTGGTAGCCAATCAATCTCCTTCATGTCTCAGCATTTCGACTGTCAAGTGCACCATTAGCCCAACAGACAGAGCACATAGCTGTCAAGTGCAAATCGTACCTAGGTCAAAGAATGACACACTCAAATGTACAGGACGTTGCATCCAACAAATGTACAGGAATGCAAAATGCTTCCATAAATTTAAACTTAACTGGTTAACTGATTTTTACACATATTTTGGACTTCATGCAAATCAATAGCTGTTAGCTGTAACACGCACATTTACAGATATATGTGATGAGATGTATATTTTGTGATTACACGAACATTGGTCACAATTACAGCTTTATGCATTAGACTGAGTGATGGTAAAAATGCCAAACTATGCACACTGTCAAGATGAAATGTAAGTTTAAAGAAAAGGTAACATGCATACGACTGGTCGAGACATTTCTAACAGAGGCTACAAATTCTTCCTCATAAAATGTAGAATTTTACGTTCAGGAAAAGGTAGTTTTGTTTTAAATCAGCGAACTACATCCCTGCAGCTAAGGAAACCATACGATGTACAGATCAGTCATCAAATTGGACAGATCAGTACCAAACATACATGCAAAGTATTCACTTCATATTTCTCACCATATCCACTATATTGGCGAATACTAATGTTTGCAGTGAAAATATGAAGTATAACCTTGTTGCAGTACCAGAGTTTGCCGCGTATGTCACGCTGAGTCCTTTTAAAACGTGGCAGAGTTTTTTTCCCCCCAAGAGATTTAGAGACCATTTGGACAAAGTGGTGCCGAATCCTCAAATCACTACAAACATTTGGGGCAAAGTGTTGCCTAACCAAGAGCAAGATAAATGAATCTGTAAAGGCTGATGCGGCAAATAACAAAATCAGGTTTGTCATATGTCAATTCACCCCCACCTAGTCTCATCCCATGAAGATTAGTGTTTTCACTCTAGTGATCTATTTACCCAGATTAGTCCCTGGCCGAAGAGGTGTAGGCTTGGTTTATTTCGTCATTTACTTCTTTATAAGTTTTTGTGTATTTTTGCTATTTTCAACCTCATCTCCAAAAATGCCATGAAGATTTTCTTGAAAGGCTGCAGAAAAGTTCCTCCTTAAAGGGCTAAATAAGTTTGTTCATTAAGTGGTGTTACTAAGAAATTCTGACTTTTAACGGAATTTTCATTTTGGGTACATATTGGTAACTACAAACATTCCTGTTGTTTACTTTGTGAATCAAAAGGCATCTAATGCATCGTCACATTTTGGACTTTTTCTCTGAAACCGTCACGCAGATTCACTTCAACCAATTTGTTCAAGTGGTAAAGCTCCATTAAATTTTGCATTTTTTTTTTTGGTTGTTTTTTGCCCAAATCTTAAAGAAACTTCTCCAACACCGCCCAGCCAAATGTTTTGTCATGGCACAGGGACACGTCTGGGGACCCCTAGACCTTAATTGTGCAACAGGTGGCGCGGCGAATTTTTTTGTATTATTAGCTCAGCTGATAATTCAGCTGATCTTTCATGAGGGCGAGGCATCCGTCTGTCGTCTGTCCACAATTCACATTTTCGATGTCTTCTCCAAAACCGCTGGCCAGATCCACTTCAAACTTGGTGGGGATGTACCTTGAGGGAGTCCCCCAGACCTAAAGTTGGTCATCAGGTGGCGCTGCGATTTTTTTTATATAAACTTTTGTGCGTTTTTGCTATTTTCCACTTCTTCTCCAAAACCATCTCTTAGATTGTGCTGAAACTTGGTGGATATGTTTTTTGTGGAAGGGTCACACAAGGTTGTTCACCAGGTGGCGTTGTTGTGGATCCCTGATTTTTAACGATTTTTTCAATTTGGGTACTTGTGGGTCAAGGCATACATTCCTATTTACTACTATGTAAGTCAAATGGGAATTGCATTGGTAATTCACATTATCCACCTCATCTCCAAAACCGTCAGTCAGATTCACTTCAAACTTAGTGGGGATGTGTCTTGGGTGGGTCTCTCTTTATTCGAGTGGTCACGGTCCAGTTTCCTTTTTTTTTATTAATTTTTTATTTATTTGATTTTATTTATGTATTTATTTATTTATTTAGGAATTTTTCTTGTTTATTTTACATGCCATTTGATGACCATGGAAGTCAATGGGATTGCAAAGTCAATAGGGTTTGCAATGCTATAGCTAGTTGACAATTTTTGCCTTCTCCTGCGAAACCATCAGCTAGATTCACTTTAAACTTGGTGGAGTGTTCCTTGGGTAGGTATCTACCAAGTTTGTTTAGATGGTCACAGTCCAATGATTTTTTTTTTAAATTTTCAGTTTTTGGCCAAATGTTCAAAAGTCTTAATCCTTGTATATACTTTGCCAATTGCTTTGAAATTGCACAGGGACACTTCTGGGTATGAGGGTGATACATGTACAGTAGGTGAGTGACTTTGACCTCATTTTCAAGGTCATAGGGCGAAGTGCATAGAATGGGAAGCTTGCACATTCATAGTTCCATTATTCCTATTAGGGCGGCGCTACCGTGCTGGGAAGTTCAGAGGCACATGCACACCAAGCATCACGGTGAAAACCCAGTATGGACAAACAATAGAGGCATTCCTTATGCATTTATTATCATATATAAGCGTTATTCCCCCCTAGTGGGACTAATGGAACTGTGAATGTCCAGCTTCCCAGTCCAACCTATGTTGCTAATACATGTATTATAAAGAATTTTTTTTGCATTGTCACAATGTTCAAATGACATTATTTCAGCACCATGGGGACACAAAAATGAATGGATGCTTTACATAAAGACTCACGGGCACCCAAAAGACATAATATGGTCTTCATAATCCTTGCTACAGTGTTTGTCATGCCGATGGTCACGTTTCTAATAGATGTACTCTCACAATATCAAGCTACACTGGGATGTGCCTGCACCGTGTACTTTAGGCACCCTACTTTTTGTGTTAATTGGAAGTTGTATAAATTAAAATATATGACGGTTTATATCAAATCTGATTGCTTGATGTGCCACATTGTTAGGACACGAATGTTTTGTTTATTCATCTCTGCCTCTCCCCACTCAAATTATTAATCAGGGACTAACACAAACCTGCAAAATCCTGAACCAGATTGAAAACTGAATTTTAAAATTTGAAATTTTAGCCATAGCCTTAAATAAGTGATATTAAAAAGAATAGTTAGAATACTTACGATTGGGAAGCATGCACATTCACTGTTCCGTTATTCTCACTAGGGGGAAATAATGCTTATATATGATAACAAATGCATAAGGAATGGCTATAATGTTTGTCCATACTGGGTTTTCACCGTGGTGCTTGGTGTGCATGTGCCTCTGAACTCTCCAGCATGGTAGCGCCGTCCTGGTGGGAATAAGAGAACTATGAATGTGCAAGCTTCCCATTCAATGTTTATATGGTAACTTGAGAACAATAAAGGCTAGGACATCCATATTGATCATGCTAGTTGTCCTTAATGAGGGCCAGACTTAGACAGTAGATGGGTGCCCTTGACCTCATTCCCAAGGTCTTAGGGCGACTTGCTCAAATTTTACTGTTAACCTGACAAGTTGAGAGCTATTTGAACTTGGACCTTGATGTTGAACATGATGGTTGTCCTGAGCAAAAGCCAGGCTTAGACAGCACATGGGTGACCTTAGCCTTATTCCCAAAGCCACTGGGACCCAGACACAAACGTGAATTTTACTTTTCACATTGTAACTTAAGAACTGTGGAAGGTAGTATTTTGACGTTGAGCCAGTTGGTGGTCTTCTATGTAGGAAACATTGAGACCGTACATTAGTGACCTTGACCTCATTCTCAAGGTTACAGGGCCACTAACATAAATTTTACTGACCGCGTGATAACCGGCGAACTATTTGTACTGTGACTTTGATCTTGCACATGGGGATGGCCCTCTATGAAAGCTAGATTTAGAATAGGTTAGTGACCCTGACCTCATTTCCAAGGTCATAGGGCGACTTGGTCATCCGAGAACAGGACTGTCACAGTTTTCTTTTTTACCATTTTTTGGGCCTTGAGGTAATTTTAAACTTCTACTCCAAACCCGTTTATCGGATTGTTCTAAAACTTGGTAGAAATGTAGCTTTAAGCAGGGGTAAACATGTTTAATCACTAGGTGAAGATACTCTAGATGCCTGATTTTTAACGAACGATTTTTTTCAATTCGGCTGCTTGTCAGTTGATGCATGCACTCCTGCTGAGCGCAGGACTGCCACAGTCCTGTTGTATTGTTCTTTATTTTGGGCAAATCTTAAAAAAATCATTTTCTCTAAAACCGCTCACCCAATTGCTTTGATATATATATAGAAACACTTTTAGGGCTCCTAGTTATTAATTTGTGCACCAGATGGCGCTGCATTTTTTTTATTTATTTATTTTTTTTTTGGTGCTATTTTTTTGTGTGTGTGTTCGCTATTTTATTTTTTTCCCGAAGCGTCATTCAGATCAAGCTGAAACTTTGTGGATATGTTCTTTGTGAAAGGGTCAAGCAAAGGTATTCACTAGCTGGAACTGCTGTGGATTTCTGATTTTTAAAGATTTATTTTTGCAATTTCGGCACTTATCGGTACTTTTATTCAGTGAATGCATGTGCACAGAACTCTGTTATGATCTGATATATATGTATATGATAAAAGCTATACAGCTTTAACTCAATAAATACATGTGAAAACAATTGTTTGCCTCTAAATTCTGTTTAAATGGTAGATTTATTTGAATGCAATTTAAATGACAGGCATGGGTGAATGAAAATAAGGCTAACTGATGTGTAAATGTAAGTGAATGAACTGACCAATATAAGTGAATGGAGCTAAACTGAAGTGTTATGTACCATAAATGAGCAGTTTCCTTTCCTTTCTATTCACCTGGATTCATATTTTACATTTTATTTAATGCAGTTATTAGTACAGAGCGGCAGATAGGGGTGGTGGGCGGCATACAGCGGCGAAAGGCTCTCTGCCACTGTCTGCCACTGACCACCGCTGTCTGCCGCCGACCGCCACTGTCTACTGCTGAGCAACAGAGGTCTCAATTGGATTTCGGCGGCAGACAGCGGCGGTCAGAGTGTCCGCCGCTGCCTGCCGCTGTTCACCGCTGTCTGCCGCCCAAATGCTGCTTTCGCCGCCGAAAAAATTCACTAATGATTTCTGTCAAACAGATGTAATACAATATCAATTGACAAAGAAAGCTTCCTGGCTGTAGACAGTGGGGGGGAATATGGCTTTTGTTGCTTGCTGTGGAGATACTGTATGCCTGGTTGAAGTGAGCCTGTACATCCACATTTTACACCCTGGTAGACAAATTCCTGGATCACCTCCATTATCTTACCTCCATGCACCTGTTTTGGAAGTTTTCTGCAGCAACCTTTAGAGAACACCATTATTTTGTTTTTACTATATTAACTGTAATTTGCCAAACTTGCAATATTCATTCAGTGCTTTGTGCAACTGATCTTCAGACTCTACAAAGTGTGTGGTGTCATCTGCATAAATTAGCATGGATAAATCTACGCAAATGATGTTAGTAGTGAATGCAGCAACTAATGCCTCTAACAGTTGGCAAACCATCACAATAAGACGCCATATGATCATTTAGATCATTTTAACAAATTGCAAATGGAAGAGACGATAGGTTTCCCGTTGTGTAACACCTTTTGCTGTAAGTTGTAAACATTTCTGAAGTACAACTATTGTTTCTTGCACATGAATTGGATTCAAGTAAAAACTTTAAATAACACGTAAAACATTGTTATTTATCCCATAACTGATTACCTTTGTCCATAATACAGTCCAGCTCACATTTCAAAACCATTTTCATAATCAATCAAGGTACAGTATAGCTTTTCCCCTTTTGACCTTTAAAAAATCATTTATCATAAAACTATCATCTACAGTACTGTAACGTAACCAAAAACTAGTTTATTCAGGGCCTAAGTAACCATTTATATCAAAATTAGCATAAAATATTTTATTTACCAATTCTGTCAACAGTTATCCTACACAACATAGTAATGTTCTCCTCTGAAATTATCAGGAACTTCTGGGGCACCTTTGTCTTTGTAAAGAGATTGAATGATTCCCACTGTCCAATCAGTTTCCAGTGTTCACTATTGAACATTTTAGATAAACTGTTGGTAACAATGCAGCAGAGACTTAAACATATTTGTTCAATATATTATCAAACCACTAGGATAAGCCTTATTAGTCCCCCACCGGGGACTATAGGTTTGCACCGTGTGCTTCCGGCAAAGCTTGTCCAGGCCATATTTTTATACTGTAACACCAACAGCCACCAAATTTGGTATGTGGATACTTCACAGGATAGGGGTCTGTGGCACACCGAAAGGGAGTCACTGTGACCTTGAACTTTGACCCCCATGAAGATTCAGCTTGTCCAGGCTATATTTTAAATACCATAACACCTATACCTACTAAATTTGGTGTGTGGACACTTCATAGGATCAGTGTGTCGTGCACCAAAATTGGGTCACTGTGACCTTTGACTCCTTAAAGTTTTAGCTTGCCCGGGCCATATTTCGAATACCATCACACCTGCAGCTACCAAATTTGGTGGGTGGACACTTTATTGGGTAGGATGTGTCGCACACCCAAATAGGATCACTGTGACCTTGATCTTGACCTTTGACCCCCATAAAGATTAAGATTGTGTGGGCCATATTCCCTGTACAATAACACTTACATATATACAAACTCCATACCAGTACAGTTCATCTTTCTGTGTGTTCTCTGCTGAGTGACTATGTATTGCTATGCAATATTTGATCCTGTTATTTTTGTCTCGCCAGCGTTAGCTGTTTGCGAGACTAAGCTGTCACTTTCCGGACGTCCATCCGTCCGTCAACCAAAAACTTCGGAGTGGCATTATTTCACTAACTAGATCAGATAGGGCTATCATACTTGGGTGGATGATTGATTGTAATCATCACTAGAGATGTGGGCCATCAATGTTACACTTCATTGATTACTTCATGCTTCATTGTGCATTGGAGAAAAACTTCGGAGTGGCATTATTTCAGTAACTAGACTACATAGGCCTTTCATATTTGGGTGGATGATTTATTGTAATCATCCCCAGAGACGAGGGTCATAACTGTCACAGTTCATTGATTACTTCATGCTTGATTGAGCATTGTAGAAAAACTTCGGAGTGGCATTATTTCAGTAACTACACTACATAGGCCTTTCATATTTGAGTGGAAGATTTATTGTAATCATCCCTAGAGACGAGGGTCATCACTGTCACACTTCATTGATTACTTCATGCTTGATTGAGCATTGGAGAAAAACTTCGGAGTGGCATTATTTCAGTAAGTAGACTACATAGGCCTTTCATATTTGGGTACATGATTTAATGTAATCATCCCTAGAGATGAGGGTCATCACTGTCACACTTCATTGATTACTTCATGCTTGATTGAGCATTGGAGAAAAACTTCGGAGTGGCATTATTTCACTAACTAGACTACATAGGCCTTTCATATTTGGGTGGATGATTTATTGTAATCATCCCTAGAGATGAGGGTCATCACTGTCACACTTCACTGATTACTTTATGCTTGATTGAGCATTGGAGAAAAACTTCTGAGTGGCATTATTTCACTAACTAGACTAGGAAAGGCTTTCATACTTGGGTGGATGATTCATTGTAATCATCCCTAGAGATGAGGGTCATCACTGTCACACTTAGAAGCTTCAGAAGGCTGTTTAAATTGGATGACCTCAACTGATTTCAACGACCTAAATGTATTTTCATGGGTGAAATGCAAAACGTGGCGTTACCACTGCAACTTTTGACGAATTCAAGCCAAGTTTACCAAACTTACACCACCTTTGCTTCTTAGGAAATCTTTAGAAGTCTATTGAAAGTGGGTGGCCTTGATGTATTTTTGACCTACTTTGGAGGTCAGATGTATTGCATCCTCGAATGTACAATGCTATTCATGGCCAAGAGTCAAACCAAGTTCACCAAATTTATACTAGCTTTGCATCTTACAAAACGTCAGAAATCTCTTGAAAGTGGATGACTTTGACCTACTTTTGACTCGACAAATCTTATTTTCCTTGTGTGTCTTGGGTATAGTTGATTGTAGGTCCCTAGTTACTATTTAACATGAATAGCAAAGTACCTATGCTTTATTTTTGGTTTTCTTAAATTTATCTTGAAGTGTCCTTTGAAGGTCAAACTTAGGTAACTGAACATATGAAGTCATGTTGGCCAAGGGTTATTAAGTGCTTTACATGACATCTTTCACTACGAAGCTTGAAACTGGCATGTCAAGCTCTGATTTGTATTAAGATGTTATATACTTTATTGGCCATTTTGTTTAAAAAAAAAAAAAAGTGGTATATTCTGAGTAAATATATTGAGATTTACTTGATACATTCAACATCTACTAAATACCATTATAATGTTTGGTCTTACAATTACATTGCTACTGAATGCTGGCGAGACATTCATGCCCCCTGGGCATGGCTCTGGTTTAGCTTTCCGATTGTTTCTAAAATTTCTTCAGTAGTGAAAGATGCAGTACAAATGTTCCATCATTTTCCTTCATTTTGGATTTCTGAATCTGGAGTTGTATTACTTGCAAAAGTAAGGCTTTTTAATGTTTCAATAAAATGTCCATTTCAACTTTAAGGCTTGTTTTTTTCCTCGTCATTGGAGTGCCAATTCAAAACGTCCATACAGTTTTGGATTTCTTGGTTTGAGGTTTCTTAATTCTGCATTCAGTTTCTTCAGATAAATTCTACAATACTACACTTGTTCAATGTAGCCTTGTACTGTCTACTAGCAGGAACGGAAGCTTCTTTATGCCGATTATTTGGATCACGACGTGCTGAATTTTTTGTTATGGGATAGGCTTTCCTATCTTCATTACATTTATCATTGAACCAGGATTTTGGTTCCGTCGAATCTGGTCTATATTGCTTTGGCTCCTTTGCAGTTTAATCAGTTTTAACTGACCGACATACAACTGCTGCTTCTTTAAATAATGCACCTAAATTCTTCACACTCTCTTTCACTTCTAGCTTAGAAACTTTTGCATGTAATTTATCTAGAATGTCTTTCAATGCAGCTATATTATACTGTCAAGATCATTCAAAATCTTTCTTGCATCTCATTTTCAACACAGACTTTCTGTGTTTTGGGTCTTATGTATTTAACTATGTTGCCCATCTGGAATGTGTTCAGGGGCATGCGAGATAAAAGTTAATTTAAGAACAAGAACACAATGACATTCTGACACTGTTAAGTCCATTAAGTCAACAATAACTTCTGCTTCACGGTCTATCATTGTCACTGATAACAGTGCGTAGCCTACCAAACTGGTATCTTTGCAGGATACTTTCCCTACATGTGTATCAGTGCCAGCTTTACCATTTGCATTACCAGATTACAGCCCTTTAATGCATTTAGAATCTGATGAATATCGACAATCAGCCTCTACTACCTGAATGGAAATTTTCTTGAAAAATGAGTCAAATTTTACAAAAACCATTTCAGCACTGTCCATACATTCATATCACAAAATACACATATATTATGCAAATTTTTAGAATGTAGGTGAGGAACACTATCAGTCAAAATCATTAAAAATTGGTCTTTTGACATATGGTGATCCTTTTGGTGGAACGTAAACTGGCTCAATTACAATGTTTCATTTTCAAGCTGAATATTGTAACCAGTAAACATACTCATTTGAAATATCAGGTGTAGAGTTTTTACTTTTTCTATTACATCATCCTTTATGAGAATACCAACGCCCGCTGACTGGCGAGAACAATGTACCGTGATTTCATAAAAAGAATGTAATTTATGCAGCCTCAGTGTGTTCTCCGTTGCATACACGTTGAAGACTGAAGTAGTGGCCCCTGAGAGCCACGAGTTCCTTGTGAGAGCCTTGCTCTACTACTTGTCCATTGTGAATGACTGCAATTACATCTGCATTCTGCACTGTGGACAATTTGTGTGCCACAATGATAGATGTGCGGCCTTTCTGTGCCCTGTCCAGAGCCTCTTGAACTACCTGGAACATGAAGGACGCATTGAACACATACATTTACCTCAAGGCAAATATAAAGAACAATACAGGCAATTCATGTCTAGGATAGTCTGGATGCATGCTGACCTCGTGAGACATTATTAGCATGGATCAAATAAATAAATAAATAATTAACATATGGTCTCAGAGGTGACCGATTTGACATAGCCACCAGGATATTAAAATGTGCACTGCAGACGGGGTAAGCCTTTTCCTGGTTATGCGCAGTAGCTACAGATCTGTATTTATGTGGCCAAGAATTTTCAGACCAATTTACAGTCAGGATGTTTTATTTACGTGATCAATATTGCGCAAATTATCGGTATATAAATGTGACATCTCAGGATAAAGAAAAAAAACGTTCTGAAGAGTATCATCGGGTGATGATTCTCCTGACAGCTTCTATGTACAGAAAGTTTAAATGCTGAATGGAGGAAAACAGGTAAATACGCGTTTTTTCGCAACGTGAGGGTTATAGTCTACAATGCTGCTTACCTTTTCACTCTCTGTGTCCAAGGCTGAAGTAGCCTCATCTAATAGAAGTATCTTTGGGTTACGCAGTAGGGCCCTGGCGATGGCTATTCTCTGCTTCTGTCCGCCACTGAGCTGTGTCCCTTTGGCCCCCACATTAGTGTCATAACCCTGCATTCAACACAAATGTACATAGCTCAGCATCACCCCTGAGTACTTTAAGCAGGATTCTGTGCCACGTGATCCACATAAAGATACCCTACATACACTCTTGAAGATGAATTTAAAGGGATGTAAACACTATATTCTTGTTCATGGTTCTTTCACGCCAGATCAGAAATCAGCAATCCAATGACTCGAATTTTGGATGTATATATTGCATTGGGCTGAGAGGCATATGGCACACAAACCATACAGTGCATGTTCCTGATAGAATGTCTGCTGCATGGCCTAAACTGGAAATCTATAGGACCATGCAGAGAAGAACATTTTAATTTTCTTTTATATAATTACAAACTATTTGATTGAATCGCCATATCATAGCATCCTAAGGAGTAGTGGTCAGTGGAACGGCTTACCCCATACGTTACTACCAGAATAAAACTTCTAACGATGCCTATTAATTGAAATCTTAAAAAAAAGTTTGGAGTAAGTGGTCGTCAAGGAAAATGAGTTCGCGGAAAAGAAGTGCACTCTTTACAAAAGAAACAGTTCCATAGCCAATTTGATCTCAGAAATCGTTTACAGGGCTCAATAATTTAATTTTTGTTTCCATAATTGCATTACTGATCTCCATAAATAATACTTGAGCCATGTGGTCCATTTTATTTGATATTTATAAATCATTTTTACAGGTTTTACTCAAAATATTTCCTGTAATGTAGCTTATTGCTCACACACAACACCTATCAAGTGTTTGTACTCAGCACTCAGACCACTGAGATGTCTGCATAAAGCGCAAGGAACACTAACCCACCTTTCTTAGTCGTGAAATATATTATATTTTTAATGTGTTCAATATATGACCTCGTATATGGCAAGTTGTTTCAACCTGTCCAGCAAATCTTTATATTACTGTTCCGAGCTATCTGAATGTTCTGATCTTATAATGGAGAACTTTCCACACACACACACACACACACACACACACACACACACACACACACACACACACACACAAATATATAGTGATTCGTTGCATATTTCTTTTGCCCTTAGCAACACCATCATGCACCATCAAACACTGTTGCCACGTGGGAAGCCATGTTTCATTTCAACCTAGATTGCAGGTCTGCACAAAGCTGAAACCAATGAAGCATAGTTAGCTGCAACATTATACAGGATAATTTTTTAGCTCTACAAACCACTTGTTGAACCTATAAAGAATCAAGATTATTTACTTTGAATTATGGAGATCAAAAAGTTGAATTATGAAAGTGTGTTATTTATGACGATGTGAAAATCACGCAGTCAATTTATCATGGCTACCATATATATGTACAAAGTATTGAGCTACCTTCATATTTGTAGCTGACAAGCAGTGCATATATTAAGGTGATGAGGTGCTGGTAGATCCTTTGTTGGAGGCCATGTAACTATTTACTTATGAATGCTGACAGAAATAAGCAAAGTAAATGCTGGCCAAAATGTCTTTTTCAATGTAAAAGATATATAACCTGTGGTAGTGTACGTATAAAGCTATGGATATTTGCACTTCTGGCCACTGTGATGATCTCATTCATGGCCACTTCTCGACTGTTGTCCCCATAAGCAATGTTTTCCCTGATGCTGCCGTTAAACAGAGTGGGCTCCTGGGATACCAGGCCTATTTTAGATCTCAACCACTTGATGTTTAATTCGTCTGTTGCTTCACCATCTATTTTCTGCAATGGAAAAAGTTGAAAGAAACTTTCGTCTTTCCACAAATGAATAGCCAAGGTTCCACAATAAAAGATTATCATGTTTTACAAGGCGAATGGATTTTCTGTGAGGAAATACAGACAGCAGATGGCGATTTGCTTAAATCTGCAATTGCTTAAAAATTAGGCAGTGCTTACAAAATATTTCAGTGTATGGTTATTAAATTGCAACTAAGCATTAAGTAGTTTCCAAGAAGTAGTCAAGTCCGTCAGATGCACATGTGATGTGAGTAGGTATTACTGGTTGCGACATGAGGCACAGTCTCACAAATGTCGTTTCGTATACATGATATTTTGAAGTGACAACAATGGTGGCTATTCTTTCTGACATTATAGGCACAATGCCAGATAATGTAAAGTTGACTGCACGGAGGATAATGAACAAATGATTGCATAGACTACGATCCAAAGCGCGACAGGGTGCGAATTTATTTAGCAAGATAAACGATAGCTTCATGAAATGGTAGGTGGAAGCTGCGAATAGACATATACATGCCACAACCACTCCTTTTGTTTCGCTATATAAAACTTCTACTTGTGAATATGTTTAATTTATGTAAGCTATTAAAGTTAAAATGGCCACAGCTCCCAGAGCCAGAGGCGGCAGGTACAATCACTCAATGAAGTGAATTAAGTGGTCGGTGGAATCCTTTATTTGGGATGGATGGTTGTGATCTTGTTACAACTATATTGTTTGTATTAAAAAAAATTATCTCTGAATTGGCTTTATTCATGCAGGCCTGGAATATCAATAGAGACTGACCACGGCGCCCTCAAACGGCTGGTAAAAGTTCTCTATCAGCTGGATGCTGGTGCTCTTCCCACAACCGCTGCTTCCGACCAGTGCCACAGACTGCCCTGGATTAACCTTCAGATCGAGTCCTTGGAGAACATTAACCTTTGGTCTAGATGGGTACGCAAACCTGACGGACTCAAATTCCACGAGGCCATCACATCTTTCCTGCAACAACCGAAAAAGGGTCGATTTCCTTTTATGATTTACGCTACTTGCGGGTTAGAACATGTTATGATAGAAGTCGCTGTGCATGACAACATTTGCTTTCAAATCATATGCCTCACTAAGGGTATTGTTCACCAGACGGGCAAAAAACTGGTTAGTGAAGACCTTTCTACTGGTAACCAGTGAAGATAAGTTTTACCAAACTGATTCCACTTCAGAAGTCGGGGTCAGTCATAGGAAAATCCCATTAACTCCATCACTGCTACAGTTTGGTCAACAGCTTTCCTCGGCACGTTTTGGGCGCATTGTGCCCAAAACACGCCGAGAAAAGCTGTTGACCTTGACTAATATATTCGGTGTACCTGCAGCCATACTGCTGCTCAACGAAAGGTTGAAAGGTTTACAAGGAACATGATTTAGGGACCCTTGTTATAGGTCAGCGGAGTTCATTTTAAAAAGTTCGACTTAAGTCACAGTTGGCACTGACAAAGTTAAAAGTTCCATGGAGGAATATTCAACAAATGTTTACATGAGTGCCATCAGTATTTAAGCCCTTCCTATACACACACTCATGCAGCATGCTGCACGATATATTTATATCTTGCTGTGAATAGCTAATTTTTCACAGATGTGAGAGACCGGAAGGCTAAAAAACAATGTTTACTGCTTGCACAGAAAGCGGTCCTTGTTTACATATCATGAAGCGCAGAGATAACAGACAAAGTAAGGTAGTGGTCTGCTGAGGCGTGACATACGATTGTATTCAGTAATGGTACATATGATACCAATTAATTGTGTGCACATAAAGATGTATAACATGGATGGAGATAAAAGATTTGTTAAGTAAGACAATATATCTATACCTGATTTACCTTTTGGTGAATGTATATGGTTGTAACAGACACACTTCAATTGTACAGGAATTCTACGGATATCAATTGGACGTACGTCAAATGGTAAGGGTAATGGGTATATAATTTTGTCTTTGAAGTGGAGAGGTAAAAATTGGTTCGGCGACAAAACGCAAAAACACAAGATCGTGAAAGGCAGGGATGGACAAATCTGGCCCATTTGATATTTTGGGATGAAGAAAACCCTGATACAGAATGTTCCACATGTATATGGAGTTGGAAAAATCTCAATTGTCACACGTATATGTTAAGTTTTTTTTTATTTGTGCCGACTTTATGAAACTGACGCTTTTCCTGAAAATTTTGCCACCACCACCCCCCCCCCCTTCCCCGCCCAAGAAATAATTTTAAAAAGTCCAAAATCACGGGCACGCTACCATATGAACTAACTTTGTAGACTCGTCCCTCGGTAAACGAAACACCTGCTTCGATGGTTTTACTTCAATTTGTCATCAATAAAAATACTTTGGTGAAAATTATAGATAAGGCGGCCGACCCGCGCCACCGAAGGAAGTTGACAACAATAGGAAGGAGTCAAATTGGCTTCTAAGCATTTTAACTCACTGGTTTTTTCCCACATTGGTTCGCAGAATCTATCTGTGGTTGCCTATCGAGCAGAGCAAACAGTCGTGATGCAGACACCCGAGCCTTGCCGTAGTCCGCGGAAAACGCAATGGTGCGGCCGAGGGTAAAACCAGAGAATAAAATGCCTGACACTACCCTGCGAAAAAAAACGTAGCAGTATACCGCCTGAAAATATCATGAAATTTCAAACCTGCAATTAAAAATATATAATGAAATAAAATATAATATATATAAAAACAAAACAAAAAAATAAATAAAAAACACACATGGAGCCAACCTGGTAGCCAAACCTGTTAAAGAGCTTAGTTATCAATTGACATAATATCCCAGGCCCAAATATCTCTAATGCCTAGTGCAGACCCTCGCATGACCTTTTTAAAGAGACAAATGTTAAAACAACCAGTACTTGGACATTATCCCAGTTACACTACAATTGTACCTCATGATAATAACAAGAATGATAATTTTAGTTAACTCAGTTCCGAAACAGGAATCTTGTTTCAAATTGCACATTTTTGTCAGTTCCTGTACCCATGCAGTAGAGGACGATAATGTAAGAGTGATGTCCACCAGAAAAATAATTCCATGTGAAATAGAGGGTCTTCTACAAAGTTGTCCTTTGATTAAAATGTCCCGTTTCATGTTGTTTTGTTTTGTTTGAAATATAGAAGGTGCTTATTTTGTTCTTATCATGTCAGCGAACATATAAAAAAAAAAGCAATGTCTGTGGCATATTTTCTTGTTTTAATTAAAAATGGACTGAAATGATGATATAAAATAAAATGTCTGTCCATATAAGTGTTTTTACCGTGACAAGAAATACAAATTGGACATGATAACATGTAATAAAATGAGTCTTTTTCAGTCTGTGTCAATGTTTTAACCATGATACCTCTCACCATAGTGATGGAATGCATTTATTCAATATGAATGAATATGCTCACATGCCAGATCACTTGATTTATTTTTCCCCAGCATATATGTCTTGTGTCATATATGCGGAAAATGACATACCCAAAATAATTGCTGAGGATAATTGCATCTTGGTCCTGCAGCACAGCACCATATGTAAAGGCTACTGCATACAGGAAATGCAAGGCCGACATTGAAATACCATTGACGAGCCCGACAATCATGGACCTCTTGACTCCTTCCCTAAAAAAGTAACAGAAGATAATAAAAAGTGGCCTCCAAATATTGAATATTGATTTCTTATAATTATAAACTCCAAATAAAATGGCATCCTAGACTTATTAATATACCTGTGGATGACCTATGTATTGGTGATCAAAGTCACACATGGATAGTCCGTTCACTCTTTGTCTTCATTACGCAATAATGTATATAGTGGGGGATGTCAGCCTTGTGAATCTGCCAACAAGGCAGGACTGACGAGAGTCAAGTCAGAATAGCAGCGGGGGGGGGGGGGGGGGCAATTCCCTCTCTGTTTGACAGTAACAAACTGACGACAGTGTTTCAGTGGCATATTTGACATGTTTAAATACTCAGAATACAATTATTGCTTATTTTGTCAATTTTACAAGAGTTTGTTTCAGGTATTCCATACATTTGGCGGCCAGTATATTACAAAAACTGCAGGGATTTTTTAAATATTTTAATGTCAAAACATAACATTAGGCAACAGTGCTGTGTGAACAGCACAGCCTCAACCGACCATTATATGTAGCCTGTAATAAGTCCTCCCTGATCTACGGTATCTGCACGTGTTCCCATGCAATTTTTATGAAATTATCCAAGCGGACTTGGAGGAAAACAGATTTTGCAAGATTTCGCCGAAACCTGAAAAAAAACATGAAAACCCGAAAGGGACTGCATGGAGCATGACCATTTGACAACATTTAGTGGAGGCTCGTCCAAGGTACGTCCCCTCCAAGTTTGTTGGAAATCTGGCCAACGGTTTTGTTGAAGACGTCTAAAATGTGAATTACCATAACAATCCCCGTTGACTTTCATTGAAATCGATAGGCATGCATACATTCAGCAGCGAGTACCCGAATTGAAAAAAAATAGTTTAAACAAGTGCACAGTGATCCAAAGGATCTATGTCCCCCGCCACAATACACAGAAGAAAGCTGCACAATGTATACAGCATGTCTGGATGCACAAAAAGTGATAGGTTCTTGGGCCCTGTGACCTTGAAAATAGGTCAAGGTCAAAAACAATACATGGCGCACATGCCCTTGGTATGATGCATCTTTGGTATAAAGTTCATGATTCTATCTCAAACGGTTCTAGACACACAAAAATGGATATCTATTGTTCGGGCAAAAACACTACATAGCGCACATGGCCGTGGTATGATGCATCTCTAGTATACATTTCATTGTTCTTTGTCTTAGAGTTCCAGAGATATGATGCCGGCCGACCGGCCGGCCCCTATCCCTATTAATTCCATGTCCCCCGCCACCTTCGGGGGAAGGTGGCATAGGTGGCTTCAGGGATACATCGTATCAGTACGAAATGAACATGTGTTTGGACTTCACCAAGGTACATTTCCACAAAATTTCTGCACTGTTTTCGGAAACTACTCGAAAATAGCAAAAACACAATTTATAAAAAATTGAAAAAAAAACTCGCAGCGGCAATTGTTGAACAATATAAGGCTCGGGGGTCACCAGAAGTGTCCTTTTGCAATTTAGAAGGACTTGGTGGAGGGGTTTTGTGACAGGAAAGTCTTTTTTTTTTCTTCAGATTTTGCCAAGGTTTGAACACAAAATTTAAAACAAGGGGACTATGACAGTCCTGTTCTTAGTTGACCTTAAGTGCGCAGACTGAAGTGGTCACGTGAACTGTGATATCAAGGTCACCTCTGTTTCAGACCATTATCACTGTAACTAACATGTGCATATCCCTTTGCCGATCGTAACAAAATACAGAACAATCACAGCACCAACAAATGAGGTTCTATGGGCCCCCAGAAGTGGCTATATGCAATTTCAAAGCAACACGTAAGTCAGTTTCCGAGATTTTGTAACATTTTGCCTAAAAATAAACAAAATTCAATAAAAATCCAAAATTCACTGGACGGTGGCCATCTAAACAAACTTGGTAGTGACTCACTCACACAAGGTACATCCCCATAAAGTTTCAAGTGAATATGCTTGATGGTTTTGGAGAAGTCAAAAATGTGAATTTCCATTCACTTAAATCGTATAGTGATCAGCACAATGCATGCATCAACCGACAAGCACCCGAATTGAAAAATTTGTTAAAAATCAGGCATCACAAGTATCTTCAACCAGTGAACAAAATTGTTTACCCTTCGTACAAGCTACATTTCCACCAATTTTCAGAGCAATCTGAAACATGCTTTTAGACAAGTCGAAAATGACCTGAACGCACGAGAAAACGTAAAAAACCCCCAGAAAAATTGCAGAGCCACCTGTTGAACAAATTATGGTATAGGGGGTCCCAGGACGTGTCCCTATCCAATTTTAAACCCAATTGGCGACGGCTTTTTAAATTGGGACATCCCCCCCAAAAAACTTCCAAAAATCACTGGACCGTATCCATTGGAACAAATTTGGTAGAGACTCACCAAGATACATTGCCACGAAGTTTGAAGTCAATGTGGCTGAATGTCTGGGAGAAGAAGTCGAACATGTGCATCACCATTAGAATGTCCATTGACTTGTATGGTAATCAATAGGAAAGATACATTTGCCGGTAAGCACCCCAATTGAAAAAAAAAATTATTAAAGATGAGGAATCCAAAGCAGTGCCACCTAGTGAATATCTTTGGCCATTTCATATCATAAGGAATCTATCTACAAAGTTTCAGAGTGACTGTCTGGAGAATAAGTCTAAAATAGCGAAAACACACAAAAATCATTAAAAAATTTAATTAAAAAATTAAGGACTACGCCTCCCTGGGAGTGTCCCTGTGTGATATCAACGCAATCGGGTGAGCAGTTTTGGAGAACTCTTTTGAAATTTACACAAAAAGAGCAAAAACAATTCATATAAAATGCAAAAATCATCAGAGCTTGACCATTTGAACGAACTTGGTAGAGACCCACCCAAGGTACATTGACACTAAGTTTAAAGTCGATCTGGCAGAAGCTTTCTGAGAAAATGTTGACAATGTGAAATAGCATTAGAATGGCTATCGACTTACATAGTTATCAATAATACAGGTACATTTACCGATAAGTACCCAAATTAAAAAACAAAAACAAAAACCAAAAAAAAAAAAAAACAAAAAAAAAAAAAACAAAAAAAAAACAAAAACAAAAAAAAAAAAAAAACAAAAAAAAAAACAAAAAAAAAAAAACAAAACCAAAAACAAAAAAAAAAAAACAAAAAAACAAAAAAAAACCCCCCCCCAAAAAAAACCCAAAAAACATTCAAAATCAGGAATCCACAGCAGTGCCACGTAGTGAGGAACTTTGTTAGATCCTGTCGCAAGGAACATAGCCACCAAGATTCAGCACAATCAGAGTGACGATTCTGGAGAAGTAGAAACTAGCGACAACACACAAAAAATCATAACAAATATAACGTAAAAAGGCAGCGCCATCTGGTGAACAAATTAAGAGGTAGGAGTCCGTAGGGGTCTTCCTGTGATATCAAAGCAATTGGGTGAGCAGTTTTGGAGAATATATTTTAAGATTTGCCGAAAAAAGCATAAAAAATAAAAAATCACTGGACCAGGATAGTTTGAACAAACTCGGTAGAAATCCCAAGTTTGAAGTGAATCTGGATGACGGTTACGGAGAAACATCGAAAAAGTGAATTGTGGACTGACTGCCGGCCGGAAGAGGAACCTCCTAAAAGCTCAGCTGACTGACAAGTCAGCTGAGCTAAAATGAAAATCATGGGCCATTTGGAGAAACCACAAAAGGTACACTCTGGATCTCTACGAGAAATGCACTCTTCCCAAGCTTAAAGACAATTTGGCTGGTGGTTTTGGAGAAGTCGAAAAATGTGAATTGTGAACAGAAGGACTGACAGACGAACGGATTGACGGACGACAGATCACCATCATTCTTATAACCTCACCTGCCTGATACGTCAACTCAAATCAAAATAAAACAAAAATTCCCCTTGTTTCCACGTGTTTCAAGTTTTGTCTATTCGCATCTCAAGGAATAAACACGCAAAACAGGGCCAATATCCAGTCTCTTTTTGCTTAAATGTTATCAGAATGTAAGCTCACAACTGAAAGTCCCGTGTAAAAGATGGGACTCCTGCTTAGTTTGACGTTTCATTCAGTATCACATTGTAATAAATAACGCGTGGGCAAACTTTACATGATGTGGTTCAAACAACTCTGCTGGGATATGTATGGAGACCTGGTCGCACAATATTCAAAGAGCCGGAGATTAAACTTTACCTTGAACAATGAGAAAATTTTTTGTAATGGTCCAAATAAACTCCCCACATTTAATAAGTTTCCACTTAAATAGACTTGTATGCAAAGGAAACATAGGCATACAATGACTTTATTTAATATAAGGTTTATTCATTAAACGGTATAAACCCATTCCCTATACACATGCTTGATGTTATGGTTCATTGCACAACATTGAAAATAAACAATGGTCCATATCTCAGAGTGCTCTGCCCATGCGTGCTTGCCAGTCAGTACTATGCGTATCCACCACGGCCAGAGATGGATTTTGACAGCGCGTACGCATGCTGCTGATCAGTCTTCTGATGAGCATCTGTGGCATAGTGGTCCACTCCTCAAGGAGATATCACCCTCGGTCAGAAAAGTAAGAGTCTGAGTCCATCTTGGCATGGACAGTCTTCTTCTAATGACTCCACAGATGCTCAATTGGGTTCAAATGGGTGAGCATGCAGGCCACTCCATCACTTCTATCCCTTCACCTTAAAGGTATTCTGACAAAACCCGTGCAACATGGGGCCTTGCGTTATCGTGCATCAGGACAAAGTCACCTCCAATCGCACCAGCATAAGGAATGACGGGGGTTGAAGAATCTATGCAATGTTACCTCCTTGCTGGCATCGTGCCATCCATAATGACCAGATCAGTTCTGCCGTTTGTTGATATCCCTGCGCACACCAAGAGGCTACCACCCCAAAACGGTGCAGTTTTCCGGGACTAGGCAGGTCACTAAGTAAACATAACCCGTTTGCTGGTACTTGCTCATCAGCTTAGAGATTGTCTTATGGTTTACTACCATCACCCGTGCAAAGCTTCTGCAGCTTTTCCCAGCATCAACGCGGCCTGCAGCTTGTCCTCTGTCGACCTTTGAGAGCCTTGGTATTATGACTATAGAGAACCAACCATTAGAAGACCACTGCACACCCATGACACAAATCCCTTAGCTTTACACTGTTTCGTGTCTTAGCCATCTCAGAATTATGCAGTATGAGTGCAAAATCCACTAATTCAACCAATGGTGTATATGCGTTAAATAGGGACAGTATGGGCTGATTCAAGGGCAGGAGAGGCATAAAAAAAGGACAAGACATGGCTTCAGCACATCTGAAAAGTTCCCCTTTTGACCTTGGCTCTTACCAGGGCTATGTGCATTGAAGTATGAGGTCCACGGTATCTGATCTTCACAGATCGTCGACTAAACCCATTATGCTATTCCTCAACATAAACTAGAATCAAGTGGAAACGTTGGCAAATAATTGATATAGAAGGATGTAAGTGGAGCTTATTAAATGTGGGGAGTTTAGTATGTCGTGGTTCTTCTCGTAATTACTCGGATAGGGAAAGTAAAGGTAAACATTTTCTGCGCGCATTTTAAAAGTAAATAAACATGTTAGGGCCATATATAAATGAATACAGGCAAAAATATTGCAGCCTATAGACAACACTGGCCTGTTACATGTACATTTGGCAAGCCATAATCCACAAGTTTCGCATGAAGAATTGATTATGTAATATAGTCAACACTTATCCGGTCGTCTGGGTCGGTTCCTACTACCCATATTACAACTGTACTTATTAACTGTGTCCCATTTCTTACTGGTCAAGGGAAAATAAATGTTTAAATGAAAATTAAGTGAAGGCCAGCAGACTCCGAGTTCATTTTACTACTACTACTACTACTACTACTACTACTACTACTACTACTACTACTACTACTACTACTACTACTACTACTACTACTACTACTACTACTACTACTACCACTACTACTACCACTACTATTACCACTACAAACATTAGGCCAGAGAGGCAGCTCAGTGGGCACAGCGAACATTAATATGCCCAGAAAACAACGGTTATGTTAGGAACTGGCGTTGCCTTGGCCATTCTCCAGTTAACGTTGCTTTTTCTTTGGTATCAGGGGCCTTGCGATAATAGTATGAGTATTCTACTTTCTGTGGGCTACTACTAGTATCTAAATACCCGAAAAACAGGTTATCTCTGTTACTGACCAGATGCTTCTCGAAATGTGCTCAGCGGAACAGCCACGATTCTTTTTTATTTGACCAGTCCCACCAATTGATGCTCTTAGACGGAATCACGATACTCTTGTATTCCATGCTCTGACTTCGATAATGATATCAGGGTACTTTATATTTATGTGCCACTTTTACACGTGTACCGGCAGAGGAAATTTCAGTATATGATAATTTACAAATCTGAACAATATGTTTTATTGCGAATCATCATACGACCGGGCCAACTACCTGTGCGCCCGCAGCCCGGTGTGTGAAGATTTTGACTACATTCTCTTTTGTCTGCTGGACCGACCGATATCCGTGTTGCTTAGGGGCTACTTACCTTTCAAACTTTCATTTGAAACTTCTGATGAAAATGCAAAATACAAAATGACAAAAGGAGAATACATCTTTTAAAAATGTTTTTTGTCGCGTACTTCGGTTCAAAAGTATTATACTCATCGCAAATTCCCCATAAACTGGCTTACTTGAACATGTGTTTTGCATGTGCTCTGTATCTCTCCTCGAAAGCTGCTTCCTTGGTAAGTGATGCAACAGTACGAATGTTGTCGATGGCTTCACTAGAAATCTGCAATAGTTGTTGATATACAAATGTTATTTTATCAAATGGCTGGAACAAGTTTCTGATGCAAGTTTTATCGCTGATCTATGAACCTCTTCAACAAGTAGACAACATTGTAAAAACACGGCTGGCTTTGGTCAAAGCGTATGATCTCAGCTAGAATGATCATAAGTATCAGCATAAAGCGCAAATGTGGAAGAAAACTACGACAGATCTTAGCTGAAATTGGGTCTTAGGTAAAGTTCAGCAAACTACTTTATTAATGAGCCAAAAAGAGAAAAGTAGGCAACAACATCAAATTATGAAGAAACAACAGGACACTAAGAGTATCACTGCCAGAAAAAAGGAAATACCGGGAAATACATGAAACCAGGAATATAGGCTATAATATTGAAAAAAAAAAAAAAAAAAAACAGGAAAAATTAACAAGTAAAAGATGATATGAAAACAAAAAAGAAACTAGACATCTCCGATTGCAAGCGATCGCAGAGGAAGCCTCCCCCTCCAACTTCAGTCATCTCAACTTATAGCACCTTGACCTTTGACCTTTGTTGTGCAGTGTTGCAATAGTTACAATTTGACCCCCAACATGTTGGGTCATGTATGAAGACGCAATTATAATGCAAATTTAGTAGTCTGACTTAGAATTCTTAACTGTTCTGTCATTATTTGGATGATGTCTGTGAACTACGGTCATGTAATTACCTTTTATAACAGTACTGTACATTGAAATTAAGGGCCAAATTTTTTTAAGGCGTACTTAAAATGAATGTGTGTGTTTTCCAAAGTGGGAAGATTGGAATCCTGCAAAACTGGTTTAATCCACTGCCAATATATTGGTGACCTGTTCCAAGTCAGGTAGAAGATACCCTCAATCATTTAAATTTCAAAATTGTTGGTCAAGGAGCCTTTCGATGATGAACACTAGCATGTCTTACTCTTTCGAAAATTATACTGGATCTGACAAGGTTGAGCTGGTATTCGGTTTTGTCTCATCATTATCATTTAAAACTGTTGTCCGCTTTTTTTTTCACAAAACTATTATATATTTTGCTAACATTTTGAACATTGAGGCATTTTCTGCTCCTTATTGCAGTGTAGTGTTTCAAATGTAGTGGGACTGATGCTGTTTTTATGATTGTCTGATGAGTATAGTTTGTTCTTGTGAAAATCATGTCAGATTGGCTCCAAGTGTTTGATGTGCAGCTGATACATGGTTACTTTCAATAAATGGGCTAATTTATATTTATATTTGACTTTTTTCGCTCTCTTTTTGTATAAATCAATAAAATCTAAATCAGCTGACTGGCACCCTTCTGCTCTCTCTCTCTCCCTTCTTTCTCTCTCTCTCTCTCTCTCTCTCTCTCTCTCTCTCTCTCTCTCTCTCTCTCTCTCTCTCTCTGGCTGCTGTTTGACATTTGAACCAGTATACTTGCAAATTCTGAAACTATATTGAATTTTGACCACTATACTTGCACATTAAAAAAGTTTCCTTTGGATACACTCTTAGTTTATATCCTTTAAAACAATATCATACCTTTAACTACATGTCTGAAACACATCAAATTGTATAATCATGGTGTTTGAATTCTTGTTGATGGTCATTTTAGGCCTAGGGGCTTTTTGGATGAATTGATGTTGGTGTTAGTGTCACTTTGTGACTTGTATGCATGATGATCATTGCTGAAATGGTGGTTGCAACTAGTATTTTTAAATGCTGAATTTGGTGATATTTTCCACAAATTTGGAACCTGTACTTGCAAATTCTGTACTGTGCTGCAGAATTTGGTCCCTTTTCATGAATTGTACGGCCCTATATGCACGTGAATGATGCATTTGTTAAGGCCAATTTACTGCAATAGGCCCATATTTTTAAACATTTTTTTTTCATTTTCGTCATGTTAAAACTAGACATGGCTTTTTTGACCCTATGGACCTTTGGATGCACAGTTGGGACTCTTTTGGATACGGACGAACTATAAACTTATGAGTTGACCTAAACATATCAAGGAACATTGCCTTTGGTCAAAATTGACTTGGATTTGTTTCATTAGGCCTACGGTTTGGATATGGTAATGACACTCTCTAATTTGGAGGTCAAATGTAAATTACAAAGGTCATATGTCTATTATAGATGTGTGCGTCATTGCATTGCCTACGCATTTAGCACAACCAGATCAAAATCGGATGAAAATTGACTGAGTTATGGCTAGTTGAATATTTTTAGATAGTGGACAACCTTGACCTTGAAATCTTAAAAGTCAAATTTTGTGCATAAAATGGGTGTCGTTAAAATGCCTATATTTTGAGCCCAACATGGCGAAAATTGGACGAGAAGGGACACAAGTTGACCTAAGCATGTCAGATTGAAAATCTTTAGATCGCAAAATCACCTTGACTTTTGGCCTTCAATATCAAAAATAAATTTCCGTATTGAGACCTAGAGTTGAGCTATGTGACAAACTTTACATCGATCAAATCCGAGGATACCTTTCTGAGATACAGGCCAAAACGGGTTTTGCAAATGTAGAGCATGGTGACCTTAACACTAGGTCAAGATCACAAATTAAATGCATCATCTGAAAAGGTATTGAAAGGGGTTTTAAGGTTGTCCAACAGTGTTCCAAAAGTCATTGGCAACTTAGTTATGACATTCCAAATATTGAAAAAAAATAAAATCAAAAAGGTCGTGACCTTTAAACTATAGGTCAAGGTGACAAATCACATACCAAGTGCAAAACTTCAGTGCATAAGTGTAATCTTGCTAAAATTCATATCGGTTTATAACTTTTCGAGTTGTGCAAAAAACCCGCCCAAATTTTTCACCATGGCCCGCCGATCGGAAAAGAGTACGTCAAGATTTCCAACCAAATATCAGGTGAATAACTTAAGTATAAATCCCACTCCATCGTGCAAGGACACCCCAAACGGAATTTACGGTTTCTGAGGTTCAAAATTTCAAAAATCGACAATTCTTTTTTTAAATGGCCATATGACTGACCTTTGACTCGAAACCATAAGTGTTAATGGACAAAATGCAGTCAGGACACCAAGGTCTCCATACAGAGTTTTTGGACTGGATCGGATTGTAAGATTTCCAGTGTCGGTAAAAAAATCTAAAAGTGACAGTATGCCCCAATTTTCAGGAAATCTAGGTCACGGTGACTATAAAAGTAGGTCACTTGGACAGGTGTTTTTAGAAAGCGTTTGGGGTAAAATTGTTTTTTTCCGTTATGCAAATAGCGACCGAGATATGCCAAAATCAAAATTGCTAAAATAATAATAGAAAAAAATGAATGTGGTTTTGGACTACTTGGAGGTAAGGGACATCAATGGTATAGGTTGTTCGTGGGGCTGTCACTTGTAGAAATGTGCCGTACAAAGAGGATAAGCCCCCCCCCTCCAATTGGGGGAGGCTTAATATTTTGTTCTCATTAGTTAATAGAGATGAGCATTTAATTTGGCTTCAAGGCTTTTTTTTTTGCGCTGAAGAAAGATTTTTCACCTGGCAGCTCCATTCGAGCTATACGATGAAGAAAATGTGGCAAACACTTATGGCACCAGAATCATGCTGAAATTTATTCCTCCACAACCTTGAGAAGAGGTCATCCATACTATGCAACATAAAATACAGAAGTATAGTGCTCCATATAGAAGTTTTCTGTCACATCGTAATTTTCCCAAACTCAACTGCATATTAACATTTTTCAGTATCTCAGCACATTCCACACCTGTCGTTTTGCCCACAGAATCAATTGTGGACGTGTAATAAGGTTGTACATGCACACCTCACTACATTTATCTTCCGGAATATATATACATATAACCACCAGCAGAATTTGTAACGCAGAGGCAGCACGGATATATATATATATATATATATATATATATATATATATATATATATATATATATATATATATATATATATATATATATATATATATATAAATATATATATACATATATATATATATATATATATATATATATATATATATATATATATATATATATATATATATATATATATATATCCGTAGTAGTGGCGTTTGAACATGGACACCCAACTCCTAGCACCACTTTTCAATTGCTGCAGGGGAGGGGACCTTTTCCAGGACATCAAATGTCTTTCTCCTGTCCAAAATTAATACCCATACACTAAAAACGGTGGAATTTTACAAACTTTTCCAATTTCAGTGCTGTCATAGGAGATGGTTTGCCCATGGCACTGTAACACACATGGGAACTTGTTCTTGGCTCACCTTATCTCCTTTGCCAGACATAGCCAGGGACTGTGCAGTCAGTCAATCATTCGCGCCTATAAATGGGGAGGGGGAGGGTTAGGGCGGACCCAGAACATCGGCACGTGGAATGTCTCCAAAACGGCCTTATCAGCAATCAAGTTTTGTGTATTCATCTTTGCAATCAATCATTCGAGCTAATAACACGAGGGATGGACCTGCAACTGCGTGATTACACAAGACTTTTTTTATTCCAGACATACACGATTGCCTTTCGGCATACGAAACAAAAACATACTCCAGCATCTTCCACTTTCTCGTACCATAAACGATACCTGCGGCCTTGTAAGTCTTTCTCTTTCAGCCAATGCCATCTCCACTTTATTGTGATCAGTTTCTCCCGTAAAGTGTGTCTCCCTCCCTCCTCCAAAAACTTGTTCTCTCTGCCACAACATGCAATCCAGTCCAGCAGGTTGGTCCGCCATGTTTCTACCGCATCAATTTACAATACTATCCCATTGCGATATGTGGTAAATATATGTTACAACATACTGTACGGAACTGAAGGTTGTTCAGTTTATATGTACAATGAAGCTCATGTCCTCGTAAAATATATGCGTGTTTGTAAACAGAATACACAACCACATATCACACCATGGCGGCATTGCTTCGTGAGCGTCTGAAGGCCCAACACTAATCGACTGATTGGAACACTTTGTTTATCCAGGGTGGCCATACATCAACGAGTTAAAGCGTTGCATTGCAGATGGTCCCTGCCAAGCACTGGAACCCCAAGATGTGATACCCCCAGGGCCATACCCACTACCTCGATTTTTTTCCTGCAAATTTAGACGATTCAGGAAAATGAACCTGGCCGTCGGATAATTTGAATTGAATTTTGAATTTGGCGGAATTCGGTCAACAGACGGAAAACTTTTACCCATGACCGGTGTGAAACTGAAAGTGCCAGTGGCAATGTGGACCTGCACACATCAAGGCAAAGCTGAAATCAGGTTTAATAACATATTGCTAAATGTATGAATTGCATAAAATTTTGGTACAAGCTTATAAAATACAATGATAAATTAACCTGTTATAGAATTGGTACAATACTATCGACGCCACACGACCTCCCAGCACGCATGCTTGATCATGGGCGACAGTGCCTACACAATTGTGCACAGAGTATCAAAACACAAGCTATCCTTGTCTGACTGAGATTCAACGATCCATAATACATGTCTGTGTCTGTCCTGAATTGCCGCTGCGCCGCACCTGTCGTGAACAAATTAGGCAGAGGCCTTGAATCAAAACAGCGGAGATACTTTTACAGCTGTTGTTTGATGGTTCGAAGTAAGCGTTTTGAATTCGACCACGGAATGTTGTTGTGGCCGGTCCATGTACTGAAATCAGGTCAGCTGACTGAACACCCTCATGCCATACAAAATCTCGTAAATGTTCTGGAAATGGCGAACAAAGTCACAATAAATTATATTTGAGCCATAAAACGCCATTGAATCCCATACCCGTCATATAATGATCAGTCCAAGTGCTGCTTTTAACTCCTTATTCTCACCATTTCTGCAATATGCGAAGCCGTCTTTGCATCCAGCATCCGCTTTGCCCAAGACTGTTTATACTCAATGTTAAAGTGCAAATGCAAAAGTTGACACACAACCTGGCCCATAAAAGCAGGGATAAAACGACAAAAAAAATGCAGAAAATTTATGCAAATTGCCAAAAAAGGCGACGCCACTTCACGAACAAATTAAGAACTTGAGGATCCCTAGGAGTGTCCCTTTGTGAGTTCAAAGCAATTAGGTGAGCGGTTTCGAAGAAGGTTTTGAAAAATAATCATAAAAAAGAATCATTGGAGTGTGACTATTCGACCAAATTTGGTGGAGCCCCACAAAAGGAACATTGCCACCAGGTTTGAAGTGAATCTGGCAGACGGCTGCGGAGAAAAAGCCGAAAATAGCAAAAACACAGAAAATTAATAAAAGAAAAATAAAGAAATCGCCACCTCTTGAACAAATTAAGGTCTAGGGATCCCCAGAAGTGACCTTATGCATATTTAAATGATTGGCCAAGCGGTTTTAGAGAAGATTTTCTAAGATTGGACCAAAAATTCAGCCAGAAAAAAAAATCATTTAAAAATCCAAAAATCGCTGGAGCATGACCATCTGAACAACTTGGCAGAGGCCCACCCAAGAAACATTTCCACCAAGTTTGAAGCAAATCTGCTCGGTGGTTTTGAGAAGTAAAAAATTTGAAATGTGGGAGCCACATGCCAGACACCAGACGTGAGGTAACAGACACATGACGCTAAAGGCAAGATGCCAGATGGACGACACACGAAGACCCACTATATAAGCTCAGCTGAATGACAAGTCAGATGAGCTGGAAAAAATTGCAGCGCTACCTGGTGAATAAATGAATAACTAGAGGTCCCTAGGAGTGTCCTTGTGCCATTTTGGAAGCAATCGAGTGAGCGGTTTCGGAAAAGATATTTTAAGATTTGTCCCCCCAAAAAATAAAAATCATTAAAAAAATCCAAAAATCACTGGAGCATGACCATTTGAACAAATTTTGTGGAGACTTGACCAAGGTATATAGATCCAAAGTTTGAAGTGAATCTAGCCGATGGTTTTGGGGAAGAAGTCGAAAATGGAATTGTGAATGGACGACTGAGCCACCAAAAAGCTTAGCCTGACTAGCAAGTCAGCTGAGCTAATAATTGTAAATATAAATTATATAAGTTCGAGTTCCTGAATGACAAATTTCAGCCAGCAAAGAAATCTTTCTATCTTGGTAGTCCATAATTTACTACTTACGGACCCGATGCTCTGAATGCACTATGAGTGTTGTGACCAGCCAATAGAAAATTATGCAGACATTGTCAGAAAAACTGCAATTTTGGCACAAGTAATCCTTACATATGCAAAACAGAATTGATAAGTTCACAGAGTGTAACTACCTACCTTTCCTGCTTCCTCCAGATGTTTTTTATCATCCCTAGAAAAGCCTGCAAGCAGCTGGATCTGCAGCATACTTGTTAGAATCATGAAGGGCAGGAACGGCAAAATAGCAAGCGCCAGCTTCCAGCTCAGAACGAGGGAAATGACACTGGTCGAACATACATTAGTGACAGCCTCAATTATGTGGCCTATTTGGGATCCCGCCGCCTGCATACACACAAGAATTCATACAAAATCATTCTACACTTGCTCTGTTAAACATAGCGTCACATTTTGAGAATTTATGTGTCATATTTCTTCCTTGTTGATCGTTGGATAGCATGGTTTGGTAATTTTTGCGCATACAAATTTTCCTAGAACTGGGGAATTTTGTATGATAATAAATATTGAAAATTATATAATTTTTACTTTTTGTTTTTGTATGCACATTGATTTAATGAATGGTTAGGTGCTTTAATGTCGATCATATTTTTTCCCTCATTGGGCAATTCTTGATCGGGTACCTAGGTATTTAAGTTTGATACCTTTCGGTGCTCTTCAGTAAGTGTAGGAGTTAAAAATATAGGTACTTTTTCATGACTGACTGATGTCTTACTTATGTTTAGAAAAGGACTTTACTAAAATTAATTCTGGGTAAATTTAAATTCCAAAATGGCCTTGAATTTTAAACTAACAGCATGAAACAACTGGAACGAGATTCTGCTAGTCTCGTTGAAGAGGTTACAAACCATCTGAGCTCTCATATATATGCATATATATATATGTATATGTATATATATATATATATATATATATATATATATATATATATATATATATATATATATATATATATATATATATATATATATATATATATATATATATATATATATATGTATATATGCAACAAACCCCTTTCACCACAGACGCATCGGTTGCCAGCATGGTTGTCAGTACTCCAACTTGATGTCTCTTGTCATCGAACCACCCCACTTCCTGCATAAAATACCGGGAAGTCAGTGTTTTTCAACCATATAGGGCAGCAATTACTTATCACGTCAAAACAAGTCTCAAACGCATGACAGGATAGTCTATGGAAGTTGAGCTAGGACCAAGACAGGGATGCCTTTAAAGGCTTTGTGCCACTGAATGGACAGTATGGATTGTATTCAGATGTAATCTGTCATATCTATATATGTTCTGGTAACAATGGTTGCTCTCTAGTTCACATTACGTTAAATTATTTAAATTACTGAAAACAAATTCATATAATCCGCACGTGTACCACTGCCTCCCGGCAATACATATACACTTGTCATAAATACCTGTCTGAGCATTGCTCTAAAGGAAGAATCACGGAGCCGCAAGGTCAAATACTCGCCCGACACAGAGAAGCAGTATGCCTATAGTAGATTAAATAATTGGTGTACGCATGGGTTATGAATCTTTAAGCCAGGAAAATGGACGGAGTAATGTGGTTGCTCCGTAACAAAGTACTGGGCATACTTTTATTAAGTATTTATATTTAATCATATTGCAAACATGCCATGGTCGTCTGTTACTGGGGAATGAAAGTATGTTTCCTCCATGATGTGCGAATCTTTACCAGTTATGTCATTTAATCATCCAAAAATCGCACGTTTTCGAAAAAAATATATAAATAGGTTTAGGCTCTTGTAAGTTATGAAATTAATGAAATACTTTTTTTGAATCGTTTTGCTCATTTGAGTTGTTACGTTTCATCACCGAACCTCATTAAACCGTGCTTAATACCTATCCTCCTTCTTGTTAAATTTCTGTTGCGGCCTAGGTGGCAGCACAGGATCCCCGTTAAAATGAATACCTCCTATCATACGACCATAAGTTGGAGAGAATATTTGAAAGGATCGAAGCGCGGTGACCCAGGTGATATGGACTACCACGTATTAATATACCAGGTTGTGCATGTTCTTTACAAAACAGCAAATGAAATTTTATGCTTTGCATACTAACTTTTGTGGTGTATGTGATTTTGCAACTTCAAACAGTACACATCAGCTTCTTTTTCTATGATTAATTTTTTGATATAATAATCTATTGATATAAACTGCGCTTGTCACCCTAGTTTTATAAATGAAGTCTATCTATCTATGTATATTTTGAATATGACAATGGCAGTTAATTTTATAGAACACGCGACTCAAAAGGAATACAGACTCAAGAATGACCATGTCTCACCTGGTACTTATGCTGTACTGTGCAAAATGTGATTTTTTGAGAATGATACTGTAATTTAACATACATAATATGTCCCCTTTATTTTACATCTTCAACGATGCAGAATGTTTTTAGGTATAATGATTTTAGACGTTATCAGGAAATAAAAATAATTGAAACGTCTATTCAATTGTTGCTAAAATGGGACATTTTAAACTGTAGCAACATTCTTTTGTTTCTTTTCTTCTGGATGATATTAAGTTCACCAATTGATGAAGTTCCAACTGTATGTCTTTTCTGAAGTCTCCTGTGATAAACACGTAATGTGATGGGCATATGTTTTTGTATATTTTCAATACCACAATGTTTAATTGATGTCTAAAATAAGGGTTGTAACATTTTATCTGAATTGACCAACTCTTGCAATGTATTGGAAATCAATATGAAATGATCTTATTCACACCTCTTCACTTGAACTATTTGTTGTCTCCCAAGTATTTTTAATAGGTATGCTTTTTTCACCAATCAGGACAATGATTGAATATTTATTGAACCTTGAAACAATGAATTACTGAAATTATGTATGTCCACTTGATGTTATATTAGAGTGAAGCAATTTAATTGTAACAGGCAAGCCCCTAGACAATATAGAGCTCGATATGTTAAAGAAATGATCTAATGATTTATTTACCAACCTTTGCAATGGTGAAGAAGCCAAAGATGAGGCCAAACCCAGCCATTGCCCCTGCGTTAGGACCTACTGAGACATAGACCTCCGTCAGGTCCGCTTTAGCAAAGCCCTAAAAGTATAATTGCTTGAAGGACAAGGTGATTAGTTTTAACATTTTCACTGTAGAATGTGAAAACTGAACATACTTTGCCGTCTGTTATTCTGTGGCAAGACGGCGATAAAATGACGTGAGGATGACAACACTAGACTCGTTTTAATATTGCCACTCAAGTATAGTTCGTAAAAGTACGTTTCGTTGTGCAGAGCTTATCTTATGGTCGTCCGTCCGTCCATCATCCTTCAACAATTCACATTCTCGACTTCTCCGAAACCGTCAGCCGGATCCACTTTAAACTTGGGGATATGGCTTGGGTGAGTCTCTACCAAGTTTGTTCAAATGGTCTCGGTCTAGTGATTTTGGATTTTATATGATTTGTTTTGGTTCATTTTTGGGGAGAAATCGTAAAAAACTTCTCCGAAACCGCTTGGCAAATTGGTTTGAAATTGCATAGGGTCACTTCCAGGGACTCCCAGACCTAAAGTTGTTCCTTGTGGAAGGGTCAAACGAGATCCCTGATTTAAAAAAAAAATCAATTTCGGTACTTACATACTTTTTTTTCGATTTTTTATAATTTTTTTTTGGTTCATGTTTTGGCCAAATCTAAAAAAGTCTGTATCCGTATACATACTTGGCCAATTACTTCGTAGGTCAATGCATACGTTCCTATTGATTATTATGCAAGTCAAAGGGGATTGCAAAGATAATTCAGATTTTCAACCTGCTCTCCAAAACCACCACCAAGATTCACATCAAACCTGATGGGGATGGGCCTTGGGTCTATCTGCACCAAGCTTGTTCAAATGGTCATGATCCAGTATTTTTTTTATTTTTTACTATTTTTGTTGTTGTTGCTTTTACATGCCTATTGATTACCATGCAAGTCAATGGGGATTGCAAAGTCAATAGGGTAGCAACGATTATTGAGATCTTTTTACTTTTTCTTTGAAACCATTAGCCAGATCCACTTCAAAATTGGTGGGGATATGCCTTAGGTAGGTCTCCATTAAGTTTCTTCAAATGGTCACAGTCCAGTGATTTTTGTATTTTTAATAATTTTTTGGGGTTCAATTTGGGGGGAAATCTTAAAAAATCTTCTCTGAAATTTTATTGGCCAATTGCTTTGAAATTGCATACGGACACTTCTGGTACCCCCCAGGGCCTTAAGATATCCAATAGGTGGCGCTGCGATATTTTTCTATTTTTTATGAATTTTTGTGCGTTTTCTCTATTTTTGACTTCATCTCCAAAGCACTGTCTCTGATTTTGCAGAAACTTGGTAGAAATGTTCCTTGTGGAAGGGTCACACAAGGCTGTTCACTAGGTGGTGTTGCTATGGATCCCGCATTTTTAATAAATTTTTCAATTTGGGTACTCATGGGTCACAGCATACATTCCTATTGATTACTGTGTAAGTCAATGGGCATTGCAATAGTAATTCACGTATTCAACCTCATCTCCAAAACCACCTTCCAGATTCACTTCCAGCTTAATGGAGATGTGCCTTGGTAGAGACTGTACCAATTTTATTCAAATGGTCATGATCCAGTTTTTTTTAAAAATGTTGTATGCTTTTAATGTTGTTGCTTTTACATGCCTGTTGATTGCCATGCAAGTCAATGGGGATTGCAAAGACAACAGGGTTTGCAACTTTAATCGAGATTTTTTACTTGACTTCTTCTCAAAAACTATCATCTATATTCACTTCAAATTGGTGGGGATATGCCTTGGGTGAGTCTCTACTAAGTTGTTTTTTCAAATGGTCATGGTCCAGTGATTTTTGGATTTTTTATAATTTTATTTTTTGGGTCATGTTTTGGCCAAATCTAAAAAAGTCTGTATCCGTGTACATACTTGGCCAATTACTTCGAAAGTTCATAGATATACTTCTGGGTAGGAGCTTGACACTTGGACAGTAGGTAAGGGACCTTGACCTTATTTCCAAGGTCACAGGGCAAATTAGATGAAATTCACTTTTTATATGATAACTTGGGAACTTTTTGAGCTAAGACACATATATTGCACACACAAGTTGACCTCATGGAAGACCAAACTTAGACAGTATATAAGTGACCTTGACCCCATTGCCAGGTTATGGGGCCACTTATTCAAATTGTATTGTTGACTTGATAACTTGAGAACTATTTGACCTTAACCCCTGAATTTTACTGTTCACATCATAATTAATTTCTGATATTCCCAAAATAAGTAATTTACAGTAGACCACATGGACCTGAACTGTAACTTAATATAAAGAAATGTTTTTTATTAGATTTACCCATTTATCCAAAAAGGACAGCAGCACTACAGCACTTCCAGATTATCAATACCAGAAATCTGCCAACTAATTACTATAATCTTGGCGTACGTTCGTGTTATTGCCTAGTTATAAATTTTAAATACAGAGACGTTTCAGAACTTCATTATATTTGTAATTTGATAATAGGGAAAAATTTCAACAGCAACGCTTATGTCAGCCTGAAGCATTATACGGGTTCTTCAACGAGTAAATATCAAAACACGTTTCGGAGCCTTTGATAAAACACCTCAATATCTTTCGTTTCATAGCAGTTCCCTGTATCAGATTCAACTTCACCAAGCGAACACACATGAAACAATTAACACCACAAGATATACATCATATCAAAAGCCTGGCTCAAATAGTCCCTATTTCATTCACTTTGAAGTTATCCCTGAGTAGATGAAGGATTCTGAGTCCTCACTTAACATACTTGGTGACCACAAGATCTATGGATATGTCCTGCCTTTTCCACAGAGAGAAGAGGACTTTTCTAAAGTAGATATCTATTTGCAGGAACTCAATGCTCTAACTACTTACCCCCGCAATTTTGCCAAAGAAGACAGCAATCCACGGGAAGAAAATTCCTGCTGATGTAGCAGCCAGAGAGCCAAGCAGGAGATAAGGCCACTCTGAGGCGTTCATCTTGATAATCCTCATTAGTGGCTCTGGCTCCCTTTTCGCTTCCTGAATAATGTTCAGTTATCAGGAATTAAGAATAAAGCTTGACCACCGGCCTGAGGAATGCGCTCCGCTAACAACAATGCCCCTCACCGAATGAAATGTATGGAAAGTGCATGGTATGATATATGGGTAACTACCATGTTAAAGCATGGATTGACTACATGCAAATTCATGGAATTTTGACAAACACACGAGGCCACCTTCAAATAAACAAAACTTTCAGGTCCAACTAAAGCAAGCTTGCCCAGCACATAGCTTTCTAGACTTGACAGCTTAGCATGGGAGTTAACAGGCTTACGATATACAACATGGTTTTACTCCATCCATTATATGTGACATCTTGGGCAAGCAGACCCGCATGAATCACATTTCATACAACAGCAACCCCGAAATTCTTGTATAGTCGTTTTTGTAAGCGGGTCCCAAAATCCGGAATAGCCTTCTATGAAAATTTCAAGCAGGCCATAAATTTAAAGCTTTTTGAAAGATTAAAGCCATCTAGGGAGGTCCCACATGTGCCTGAAGCTAATGTTAAAGAAATTTAAACGAAAGAAATTGGTTCTGCTGTTTTAAATTTTGCCTCTGGCACCTGGAGTTCTGCTTACCGGATGGCCATTATGTTACTATCATCCTCAATATTTATTTTAATAAATAACAATGTGGCGCTTAAATTAATATCACATAGTTTACTTATCACTCTGTTTTATTGATAGCTATCAGAATTCTTAAGTTTTGGTCTTCATGATTGTATTCTACTACGTATATACTACACTCGGTAATAACAGCTTTGCCAATTAATGTAAGTTGTATTGTGCAAACCGAGAATAAGTATATCTTTGTCATATATATATATATATATATATATATATATATATATATATATATATATATATATATATATATATATATATATATATATATATATATATACATACATACATACATACATACATACATACATACATACATACATATATGATATGGTATAAAGTACCTGCACTTCATTGATTTCTGCTGGCAGAACCTTTGCCCTCCCGCGGATAGTTAATGATTTCAAACTGGCTTTGGGATGATCGTGAAACAGTCGACTTGCAAGCAGTGCATCCAAGAGTTCTGTGCATTTTACATCTGACACATCACCTAAAATTTAAGGCATCAATAATACTTCCTTTTTACATGTCGAAAAAGTACATATTGATACACATCTCTTTTAAAAGACACACATTAAAACATCAACCGTGCTTTAAGTATCTAATATTACATCCGATTTTTTCCGAATTTTTTTTCAATAACTTGAAACATATAGGCAGACAAAATTTATGGGAAAGTTTTTAGCACTTTCCAGTAACTCAACTAAGAGCTGCTAAAAGTGGCATACCAACAATTATAGCCTTTCAGACAAAAGCGTTTCAAATGTTTTTCCCGTAACACTGTGAATATTAAATTGTGTGCAACCAAACACCAAAGGTCTTTACCTATCATCGCAGTTTGTTATACGACTGGTGCAACAGCTTTTCTTCCAGCAGTGCCCTACCACGCATAGGTAAGTTGTTGACAAGGAACACGTTTTACTCATATCTGTACTCCAGTGTTTTTGCCCTTTTTGTAAAGCACGCCAATGTCAATAAAAAATAACCCGCCCCCCCCAAAAAATCGAAAATAAAATATAATAATACAAAAAAAAACACGCACAAAAAAACCCAAACAAACAAAGAAACCTCATAAAAACCCAGACAAAGTCAAGCATTTATCCCTCAGACAAAATACACATTATAACTTAACGTAATTTCTCGAAAACATTCAAAGAAAATGTCAGAGTTAACTGCAATGCGGGGGCGCGCGGGGGAGGGGGGTGCGTGCTCTAGAACTGGTAGTAGAATATCATTTTCAACTAGGTATTTGGGTAAAGTCTCGGGAAGTGCATTCGTTATATGTTTAGCTGAACAGTCATTACCTTCAGTAACGATACTTGCAAGCCAAGCTTCTGTCTAATGTTCGCAATGACAAAAAATATACTGGCGGAGGTAAAATTATGCAAACTCTCCGCAGCATCCCACTTGACCACTGTACCTGCAAGACCCATGTATCACATTAAGCAAATGCACTTCAAAGGTTTGGGAACAAGAGACCTGAAAGCAGATGTTGCTTTGACGCTTTAATATTCCTTTTACAACTCCTCGAAAAGGACACTTGTACCCTGAATAAAAAGTACCCCCACTCGTGTCACATTTGAATACTGTTGCTGCGTCTGGCCACTTCCGCCCTAAATGTGACTGGTCCGAAAAAAAAGGTCATTACCACAGTGAGTTTGTTCTTGCTGAAGCGAGAAAATCTGATACCCGTTGATGATAACAAATGACTGGAAATGATGTGATAAGAAATAAACACTGCAAGCGTTTCCCTACCCGTTTCTGAGGCGCAGCACCCTCACCTTTCTCCTCCTCCTGAACGTGACTCTGCAAAGGCGACAAGAATGCATAATTTGCAAAGATACCTTTTTTTATTACTTTTACAGAACAAACCTCTATATATAACAGCACAACGTAGCAATTAACCTTGAATACACATTGGGCGATGTGAAAGCAGGGTTTACTCTGAAGGCGCGGATAGTTACAAAAAGTTTAAAAGTTCGATTTAAACGTAGGCTTGTATATATATATATATATATATATATATATATATATATATATATATATATATATATATATATTTCATTGTGCAAATGCTAAAAAAATTCTAGCGATGGAATTGATAAGTGATTTCATCCACGAAATTGATACGATGTTGAATTTGACATCATGGCGTGCAAAATGCAATGTATCTCAGGATTTCTGACCATGACAGACCCCAGGCCACATAATTACGACCTGGCAAGTCTCGGTCATGTATTTTATGTTGAACAAAATATCTTATCACTTGATAGCAACGAAAAAGGCCAGCTCTAATAATTTTATAAGATCGAGTTAAAGACCTTGGCATCCTTCAATTAAATTCACAACGTATTTTTAACCTTTTAACATTATTGAAAATGGATCTATTTAGTAGACATAATTCCAGGAAGCAAAGGGTATTTTAAAGCAGTATTTGCAAAAAGCCCCAATACATTGTCGATATTTCATTGAACTATTGTATTGGTAATGTTACAGCATGATTATTTTACTTCGACACACATATCCCTGTTAAATACGTGACATCTGCATTAGACCAAAACACGCCAAGTCCTTCAGCAGTAAAAGTATCAACTCGTACCAATTGTGTGAATTTATTACTTTCTTCATTTTTTCAAAGAATAAAGCAAGCACAAAATTGATGTTGAATTTGGCATGTAATGTAGCCTTTACAGGAACACTTACAGCATGACACACTGCATAACAACCTAATTGGGAAAATTCCATTTTGGGGATGGGCAGCCGTTGCCTCCTAAGCAGACTTTCTCTGGTTCCCGGCGCAGGGAACCGGAGAAAGTCTGCTCATGAGCAGGGGTACCTGGACGTATGACGTTTCATGGAGCATATCCATGCCGGCAAAGAAGTTGTATTGCCACTGATGTAAGAATATAGACTCTATAAAAAGGATTAACATCGAAATTATAAAAAGTGGCTACTACCTTAATACGGAAATTTTTGGATCTGATAATATTCAATCAGCTTGTATTTACATCGACGGTCCTGGTGTAGTGACATACTCTCTATGCCACTATGACCAAAGCAGTGCACAAGTGTGACAAATAAATCACACCTACTTTTATCCCAGAGCATTACTCCAGTGTGACAAAAGTTTGTGCACTCCAAAGACATTTGTGCCTTATTCACTGACCAAAACTGTAAGCCTTACAGTAATGATTTGTTCAGCAAAGTCAGCATATTCAGCTTAAAAAAAAAAGGAAATGTGATTCTCTTACACATAACGTATGATGTTTGCCAGTTTATTATTATTTACGTTCGGGGTAAGGGTAAGATCGGGATTTAAAACTTGCAAAATATCAATACCACTATGTTCCCGGATGAAATTTTTCACAGAGCGATCTTCTTTCGTTTCTACTTTGATAAATTTTTTTGGTGGACCCTGCAAGTTTACCTTTTGATCTAGACAAGGTACACAAGGAAGGTATATCAGACAAGTTTTAAATATAATGCCAGATAGACTAGTATTATTACAATGAGATTATAGTAGGTCTTCTTTCTGAAAACTGAGTTGGTAAAGTTAACTTAGGTACATATCCATTATTAAGTATAAAGTCTAGGGATTAGGGAATAGTTTCCCTAGTATTAAGTTTAGTAAATAAAGATTATAATTATCTAAAAAATAATTCATCGTCGTTCATTTGAAGGAGCCTCGAAAACAGGCCATATCGTTTGTAAAAAGTTGATATCATCATTTCTGTTTCGAGTGGTCTATAAATGTTGCAAAGCTAAATTTTATGAAATCAATAGTGCAGCATCGAAATGATTTAAAACCTGTCTGAGAGATTCCAGTATGTTCAACTTTATGACGTATGTTCTGCAACGTTGCCTTTTGAAACAGGTGTACCTCTGTGATCAATCCCCGAGCCGCTTTTGCTTTATTATTCATGTTAATAGCCTCTACCATGTTTCTGTCCACATGTTTTCATGATCAACTTACTATGTGTCTTTGACTGTAATAATACACCTAATAAAGAAAATCAAATGATATAAATCTCGAGTTTAAAGTGTACAATTGGCTTTAGGCGAACTTATAATCTTTAAACACCACAAAAATCAAATTCGTGATATTTCGTTTTCCGATTTTTTAATTAACAGTGGATGAAACTCTGAAGTGGAGCGGTCACATTTGCAAAATTTTGAGCAAAATTTCAAAATCATCGGTATATTACAAAGACTACAGAAATGTGTGCCCAGTAAAGGACTTGTACTTATCAATTATTCTTCCTTCTTACTGCATATACACTGTTGTTTGCTTCCTTAATCTTTTTTATCAGAACGCATGTTATTGCTTCAAAGGAAAGCCAGTCGTTTTATATGCTCTGCTAATTTCGTTTTCAGCATCAAACCACTATATGAGGAATTGAACGTAGTAACCATCAATGAAATTCTGAATGTCAAAACTTTTCTATTTTAATTATACATACATTAAACTTCCACAAAATTTCACCAATATGTTCGTCTGCCAGCCCTTTACAGATTCTTACACCGCTTGAAATCGTGATGTTCGTCGCACTGTCATTCTTTCAAGAAATATCACGAAAAACTGTGTGATTTTGTTCCTAATTTACTTCAGCCCATACTTCCTGTGTAACTGAAAAAGTTCTCACACATTCATGTGTTGGTATTTCTAGATACCTAATAGTGTCTTTCATTACTGAATGTTCTGGAATATGCACGATTGAAAACCATTGTATATGTAGTTATTGATTTATTATGTTATACTCAACTTTTTCCAGTAAAAGTTAACTTCGTTGTACTATCTTATATGTAGTTTGAATCCAATAAAGCTGATTTGAATCGTTAATACTGACTCTTCTATGGGGAAAGCCTAATTAAATACCTCCACCTTTCTCAATCCTTGATGCAGGTTATCATTTGCTTGTTGCTGTTCAGTTCTTCCGTATTACTAAACTTACCTGGTTCATTGCAAGCTGGTAGTATAGTCCCTTTTTCTGAAGCAGCTGATTGTGGCTGCCCATCTCTCTCAAGTGGCCATTTTCAATGGCAATAATAAAATCAGCATTGCGCACTGTAGACAGGCGATGTGCTATCACTAGGGTAGTACGCCCTTGGCTGGCCTACAATGAGTTTGAAAACTTAAAACTAGTTGTATCATGCGATCGAATAATAAGGTATCATAGCACAGATAAATGTGCTGTTATTTCTTCACGTCGACTACATATAGGCCTATATATAATTTTAATGGTGCTCACAAAACGGCCCCGTCTCGGACCAGTAACCTTCGGCACCAATCTTTTGGCCGAAAACGGGAAACGCACATACGAACTGAACCAAATTCCCATTCTTAAAAAAAATGCCTCAATGGAGGCCGGTATGCATAAATACCATAATCGACACGGCCCAGTTCATTGTAATTTACTAAGTAGCCTACAAGTACTGTTTCGGAGTTGTCCCACGTCGGGGACTGTGCATAAGTAAGTCCACCACCATAGCACCGAAAATATATTATGTTTTGTGTCCACGGAACGGCCGGGTCTCAAACCAGCAACCTACGGGAACAATCACCTAGACAAAAATGGGAAACGCACATACCAGCTGCACCGAATCCCCAGTCTTAAAAAGAATGGTTCAGTGTTATATGTATGTACATGTATGTATGTATGTAGCCTATGTATGTATATATATATATATATATATATATATATATATATATATATATATATATATATATATATATATATATATATATATATATACATATATATATATATATGTATATATATATATATGTATATATATATATATTACTTAATGCTAGTAAATTTGTGTCCCCGTTTCTGGAAATAAATGCCGCTTCAGTACATGTAGGCCCACTGCATAGCCGTGTTGATATGGCACTCGCACATAACTAACTCCATTGAACCATTCATTTAAGACTGGGGATTTGGTCGAGTGGATATGTGCGTTTCCCATTTCAGTTGCGACTTGTGCCAAAGGTTGCAAGTTCGAGTCCTGCTCGTCCCGAACATAAAATTTATATTTTCGGCATTTTCTTAATGCTGATGGGTTTAAGTGCCCGAATCTGGAAATAAATGCCGACTCAGTACATACATTGCATCACCGTGTTGATATGGCACTCGCACTTAACTGGGCCTACATCCATTGAATTCCTTTTACAATGGGGATTTGGTCGAGTGGATATGTGCATTTCCCATTTCAGCTGGGCGACTGGTGCCAAAGATTGCAGGTTCGAGTCCCAATCGTACCGAACATATATATATATATATATATATATATATATATATATATATATATATATATATATATATATATATTATATATATATATATATATATATATATATATATATATATATATATATATACATGGTGCCCACAAAACGGCCCGGTCTCGAACGAGCAACCTTCGGCACCAATCTAGTGAAACCTATGGCTTTTTTTTTCAAGTTTGGACGACCAAGTTTTTACTTAAGGTTTTATCTAAACCACGGAATTCAGGGTTTTGTCACTTGTGACACATTGTTAAAATAAAACCACACAACTTAAATCTGAATCTATGAAACTCGCTCGCATTGAGCATCTTGTGCCTTCAAGGCAGGTTGGAAATACAGATTTGTAAGAGTTTAATATGACCTCACGGTAAAAATGAAGTCTGTCTCTGTTGTTGTCATTGGCTATCGCGACTTCATGTAAAATGCCAACCAACAACCGCGCTGTTACATGCCAACGACAACAACAGAGGCAGACTTCATTTTTTTTTATATTTATATTCATATTAACATTAATACTAGAATTAAATTTTGTCATGAATATTTGTGTGTAAAAGTTTTGATAGCCATTGCAAAGGACCTTTTGTTTATCAGTGGGAGGAGCTATGGATGTGGCCAGCCGCTTGTTATGTAGCAAAGTAGACACTGGCACGTGCCGTGCTGTACATGATGTTACCATCGACTGATGAAAACAAAATTTGTCCCTATTCTTTCATTTAGTTTCAATGCGAACAAAAACTCCGAATGTAAATATATTTATGTAACGTTAGAACATACGGACATGTAACTTTGATGAAGGTCTCTCTCTCTCTCTCTCTCTCTCTCTCTCTCTCTCTCTCTCTCTCTCTCTCTCTCTCTCTATCTGCGTGTGGTTTGATCTTAGGCTCCAGGCTTTAGATGAATTTCAAGATTAGAGTACATTGCTTTTGGTCGGAATTGACATGGACTAATTGAATTGGAAATTTGATTCTGATACAGTGAGGGTACTACATTATTTTACTATTGATTAATGTCTGATTCAATAATTCAAAATTAATACCTTGCCAGGATGTTGACTTTTTTTATTTCCCCAGCTATTAAATCATAACTGAGGGCATTGCAGTGTTAGGCGAGGCTGGTCCTGCGCAGATCTGACTGGTCTCGTCACATGTAAGGTCGGGTGAAGCTTCGTGTTGAACAATATCAGTATACAATGTATCTACAATTGCAATTGTCGATCGATCGATCGATCGATCGAGAGAGAGATCGAGAGAGAGAGAGAGAGAGAGAGAGAGAGAGAGAGAGAGAGAGAGAGAGAGAGAGAGAGAGAGAGATTGTCTGTTTGTTGCCGCTCGTCTTACCTTGTCCAGAGCCGCCTGCACCACAGACTCACTCTCAGTATCAAGAGCTGACGTGGCCTCGTCCAGCACCAACACCTTTGGGTTCCTCACCAGGGCACGTGCTATGGCAATCCTCTGCTTCTGACCGCCACTAAGCTGAGCACCCCTCTCGCCAACCAGTGTATCGTATTTCTGTATGTCATTAGGAACACATACTGGCAGGATTATTGAATGAAATGCACAGTTTTTCTCCTATTTTCTATTTATCTGAATCCACCGGCTCACATATTGTCAGGTTTCCATCGAATGTTTGATTTAAATGGATAATAGACAAATGATACCCACAAGAATCGAGGAAAGGAAACGCTCTACTTTGATCAGTTTCCATTGATAGGATAAATTAATGGACGAATGAATAAGCAACTGAATAAATAAATTTTGGCCCATAAACCACATGACATTAAAAAAACCCATTAACATGCCTGCCTATAAGAAAAAATGGAAAAAAAAACCTCACTCAGCCTGGCCAAACCCGACACAAGGCAAAACAAGTATTCCTTTAACAGGAAGTTTTCGTGAAGGTTAAGCTAGAATGTACTGGGACCATTATGAATGACTGTGTGCAATTAAACACAGTAAGTTGCTGCTGATCATACTATTCATAGGCCAAAGGTCCCACATATAATGGTGCTAAACTAGCAACATTACTTGTGATACCTTTTGATTTTATAATCTGGAAACGTGCTTGAGCATAAAAATATGGCGGGTACTGAATGAATGGCCAAAAATATAGCCAAAGCCCCCACACTTAAAACAATGACGCCGATTTTTTATCAACATTACAAGACATATATGTAGTAGGACAAGTAATGACATTACTTCACCTCTCTGTACAGTTAAACACGGTAAGTTGCTAATTATTGGCGAAAGGTCCCACATATAATGGTGCTATAACATTGCTTGTGTCACCTTTTCGTTTTATAATCTGCAAACTTGCTTGACGGTGTTTTCCGTTGCTTTCCGTTCTTTTAGTCAGTTTTGGGATCGTTCTGAATTTTAATAATTTCCCAGCAGAGAAAAGCAGGCTGGTTTCCTGCCTCACTGTTCCGTAAGTGCCTTTCTCCCGGGAGCAATCAAACCGCTAGGGTGGTCAGGGAACCAGGCTACAGAGGCAGCTGCTGAAGGGCATCACCCATCCATAAAAATAATCGCAGTTGGAAAGTGAAAAGACCTGGATACAATATTGTGTAAATTTGTGATTTTTTTCATCTAGCATTTTCCCACCTTCTTGTCAACAAAGTATCACGGCATAGAATCATACACGGCTCTGGACTTAATGCTGCTATATATGCTAACTACCATAACTTGTAAAGCCTACCATCTGTCAAACTGAACAGAACATTTTAGAAGTTATTTCTTACAGGTATACTTGACATTTTGGCCTATATAGTTTTAACATGCAAAGTCAGTAGTAATTTTGATGAGGAGCCTTTATAAATGAATCAGAGCCAATGCTTAGTCTATATGTCATGTAGAAATATCAAAAGTCTTCCTAGAGTCGTACCAATGGTAACTTGACAATAAAATCGTGAGCATTCGCCTCTTTTGCCGCTCTCAAGATGTCTTCCTCAGTCACATCTTCTGCTCCGTAAGAAATGTTTTCTGCGATGGTCATTGCAAAGAGAGCTGGTTCCTGGCTCACCACTCCTATCTGCTGCCGCAACCACCGTATGTTTAAGTTCCGTATGTCCCGACTGTCCAGTTTTACCTGTCAACAAGGAGTGAACCTACTGAGGGTCATTGTCTCTTGGAACTGATGGACTGCGTATGAAAACTAATACCAGTATTTATCCCCCTTTTGCACTAGCATTACCTCAATACTCAGAGGTTAAACGATGCCCAATTCAGTATCCTTGCCTGTATGGATCCCCCGAGAGCCTGTATGGTCCAAAGACCTGAAGGGTCGAGTGAGGATAGGCCTATAGGCCTACAGGCTTGAGGGAGATCCATGGTCAGGCAAGGGTATTGAACCGGGTATAGGATAATCCATTAGTATATGTCCTAAACACCAGTATTCATGTCTCATTTTCAGTAACTGGCACTTTAAATGTCCTGTTAGTCACTGCGTCATCGTGCAAAATTTTGTTAGCCACAATGTCCAGCTGCCTTTCACCTTCAGTAGCCACTGATGGTCTGTGAAGGCCAGTGTGGTTGGTTGCATTCCAGGAGCTTTCTCATTGGCTAATGAAAAAAGAGGAATGTACTGATCAATCCACTTTCAATGCTATTTCAATAAGAAGGCTGTATCCACCCTTGGGAAATTGTGAATGTTGCCAGGGTAACATTTCTCCAGCATTCTAATTGCACAGTTTTAGTACGTTCCCTCATTTTAATGTGGTTAAGGCCCTCTGAACAAACTCTATGCTGGAGGACTAAAAAGGCAATTTTGATACTATGCATAGGATTCAGAGCCAATATCCAACTATCGTTTCATTTGAGCTGTATCCGATCCTTGCATTGTTGCTTTACCTTATATGGCACATGACCCAGGGACACCTATTCTTATATGGCAAATGACACTGGAGTTTTCTTAACTCTGAACTGGAGCTATTTAATTCTGCGAACTTCGTTGTCTATTCGTGGGGGTTGGAAACTACCATTATGCAGTTGAGTGGTCATTATTATATTGCCAGTGTCAACAACTATGCCAATTGCCTCTCATAATCACCAACGTGTGATGTGCGCCACTTGACAGATCCTGGATGTCCTCAACTAATTCCAGCCAAAGAGACTTTGCTTGGGAACCGTGTCCTGCTTTGATGTCTGCTGAAAACATGGCCATCTTCCCTTCTCTGAGTGCTCGTCAACTCATGTCTGAAAGCCCACCGACCTCTAGGTCCACTATGATTCCAGAGGTCAACACTGTGACATCAATGTCCTGTGCCAATATCTTTAAGTCTGGCATGTTTGAAGGAGCATGTTTTAATGGCCCAGTATAACTATCAATGTCAACGTAACTAAATCACCGGTAGGCCCAGCTCTTAAACCGAGCATTCTCGGCCCATCCACATGATTAAATTCTGACAACAGACTTGAGGCCTCTAGTGTCAGCTCCTATTGTTCAACATAAAACATTTATAGTCTATAAGACAGTGCAAAATCGGTGGCACGAGAACCAGTCTTTGAGAGACTTCAACCTGCAGAACCAAAGATAATTGTGAAAACAGCTGCTCCCAGCGACAGCCCCATTCACTTAATAGTATGGAAGGCACTGTCAATCAGGCAGCAGGTTGTAAAATTTGCTTAATTTTCATGATAAAATGCAGGAGATCTCCCACTCAAGTGGAGAGGGGTGGCATCTCCTGTCATTTCTTGTATGTTTACATCCAGGGTGTACATAGCTTTGCTGTCTCTCCACAATAAACCCAACTTCTTTTTAGATTGTTTCAAACTATTAGCATTTTTACCCTAATCAGCAAATTGTTCCACTGGTTGTTTACTCTAAAATAATATACTGCTGGGGGGAAAAATGACCCCTCCCCCCTTTCCACATTATGTACATGTTATGAGAATGTGTATGGGAGTTTGTTTACTTTATTATATCATTGATTTTCACATCTCTTTTTTGTGAGGAAATGGTGGTCTTTAAATGGACCTTTTTGGTCCATGGACCTTTTTGGTCGTTGTTTGGAGGCTGCGTGCATCAATAGTGGGTGTGACCACCATGCTTCTGTAAGCAAGCTTGGATCTACCTTGCAATGCTGCTCCTCAGGTTGGTGATCTCAGCCTGGGGAATTTTATTCCACTGGTCTGTGAGCCTTTGTTGCAGTTGGTCCAGGGTGGCTGTGGGTTCTTCATACTCATCGCTGATTTGACCACCAAGACCATCCCACAAATGCTAAATGGGGAACAGGTCAATAGAATGGGCTAGCCATGGCAACAATGGGATATTGTGTTGCTTTAGATACTGCATGCTGACTCAGCAGTGCGAGGTCATGTGTTATAGTGTTGAAACAGTAGCCCTGGATCTTGTTGCATCCATTCGTCAACCGTGAGCAGGATCTGATCCACATACTGCTAGCCTGTTAATGTCTTATTCACCCTGTTGTGCGCTGTTCTCCCTGCTGCTGTCATTGCCCCCACATCATGACTCTGCCTCCGCGATAGCAGTCATGTTGAGCCATACATTCTTCTACAAACCTCTTGGACGCATTCGTTGAGCCCTTATTCTTCCATCGTGGAAATCCAAGCAAAATCTTGATTCATATGACCACAGCATGCTGTTCCATTAATTTCTGATCCAGGCTGCATGTTCCTTACATCACTGTACCCATAGTGTCTGGTGTGCAAGACTTAATGGGATGCCAATGGCAGGGCGGTATGCCCTCAGTTTGGCTGACACTAGTCTCTTGTTAATGGTCGACTGTGACGCTCTCATGTGCAGGCCAGGCGCCACTGCTGACAATGCCTTTTGGTGGAAAGAAACCTATGCCTCTTCACATGCTGGGTCAAGTAACAGTCATTCGTCCCATCTGATAGTCTTGGTTGCCCAGATCCAGCCTTCTTGCATCTTCTTGTTTCCTGGAAATGGCCCCAACTACCTGGCAGCCTCCTGATGGGAAAGGCCAGCCTTCAACATCCCAATGACTCTGCTCCTGTCAAATTCAGACAGTTTTGACTGACCTGTTCACCATGGCATTGTGGATTCACATTGATTCCAGTAGTGCCACGACCCCCTTATAAAGCCCATAGGCACCCCAATACCAGACAAACTTTTTGCACCTCTCTGGCTTTTGTTTGTTTTCAGGACATTTTGTGTGTGTCTGTTCAGGCACACCCAGAGCTATCCAGTGGATGTTACAATATATTCCATGCAACACCTATATTTTTTATATAAAGGCATATTTAGAGTGCCCCGCGTTCAGCCAATGGGCATGGCATCTTTCCCCCCAGAAGTACACTTTCTAATATTTAATTTCAAACCCCTCTTAAATATATTGTAGCCTATCTTTGATCTCTTGATGTAGATTGCTGCAGGGGAAATAGATCTTCAGCCCATGTTATCGCATATGCTTTTGATTATCTTATAAGTTTCTCGCATGTACCCCTATACCTTCTATATGCAAGTGTTTGTAGATGCATTTTCTCAATCGTTCCTCATATGTTAAGCTTGAAAAACCAGGCAAGAGATTTGTAGCCCTTCTTTGAACATTTTCTATGGTGTAATGTGCTTTTCGCGCTGATTCCACTATGCATTGGCATATTCCAAATGGGGTCTGAGTAGTGCTTTATACAATGTGTAGGCCCATTTTGGTCCATCTTTGCTTCCTATTTCTGGCTTTGCATCTGTATGCATAAAATTTTAATAAAGAGCCATCTGTCCATTCTGACAATCTGTTTGTATCATCTTGAAATTTCAGGCAATTACTTTCTTCAAAGAAAAACCACTTGAATATTTTAGTATCATCTGCAAACAGATATATCTCTAAACCTACAAAAGTATCTGCCAATGTATTGATGTAAATCACAAACAGTATTGGTCCCAAAATACATCCTTGTGGTATTCCACTTAGGACTTCATGCCAATCTCATGCAGATACATTTACCAAGACTCCTTGTCTACACTGTTTTGAAAAGGCTTCAATCCAAACTGTAACATAGTCTGGAAATTCATAATATTTGAGCACTGAAATTAGTCTTCTACGTGGGGCTTTGTCAAAGATCTTCAGAAATTCACAGTTTATGATGTCTACATATCCTCTTTTATCTAAAATCCAAGTCCATTTGTCTAATAATATTAAAAGTTGCAAAACTGTAGATCGTCCAGAAATAAATCCATACTGCTTGTACGGAACAGTCAGTTCTCCATCATATAATGTTCTACTGCATTCCTCAATAAGGATTCAGGAACTTTGCACATGATGCCTGTTAAACTGACAGGCCTATAATTTCCTGGTGCATGTATGTCACCTTTTTTTTTCAAGAGGACTGTGTGCACAGCCCATACTGAGCTGACCTACAGATTCATCACACTTTTGGCTCAGTAAACTTGGGATAGGATCAAGGTTATCCACATATTGAGTAAGTCTGATCTTTATGGAAAAACACTAACATGTGCAACATCAAGACCCCAGTTCAAGTAGTTCACAAGGAATGATGAAGAGTATAATTCATGAATATTGCACTGTGATCCCAGAAATGAGGTCAAGGTCACTCATGCACTGTCTGAGCCTTACCTTCACAGAGAATCATTAACGTATAACATCAAGGCCCTAACTAAAACAGATCTCAAGATCACATATTATCAAGTGAATAGTCAATTTCATGTCAGTTGTCCTGCAACCTATGGGATGACGTCAAGGTCCAAAAATCACTGGAGCATGATCACTCGCATAAAATAAGTAGATGCTTATAGCAGGTAAATCCCTACCAAGTTTCACATAAATCTAGCTAAAAGTTATAACCATTACAAGAAATTCCCATGTTACACTTTCATAATAAAACTTTTTAAACGTTTTTCAAAAAATCATAAAAATATTCAAAAATCACTGAATCACTATTTAAAGAAACTTAGTACGGACCTACCCAAGTTACATTGGCACCAAATATGAAGTCAATCTGACAGACAGTTTCTTCAGAGAAATCCAAAATGTGAATTGGCATTAGGATGCCAATTGAATTACATAGCAATCAATAGAAGAGGTGTATTTACAGATAAGTACCCGAATTGAAAAAAAAAAAAAAAAAGTCAGGAATTCACAGAAGCGCCACCTGGTGAACAACTTTGTTTGGCCCTTTAACATGATACATATCCACCAAGTTTCAGATTAACCTGAGTGACTGTTCCGGAGAATTCGAAAATAGCAAAACCATATAAGAAATCATAAAAAATTTGGAAAAAAATTCAGTGCCGCCTGGTGAACAAATTATAAACTGGGAGTCCCTAGGAGTGTCCCTGTGTAATATCAGAGCAAGTGGATGAGAAGTTTCAGACAAAAAGATTTTTTAAGATTTGCCCCAGAAAGGAACCAAAAGAATTCAACAAAACTCCAAAAATCACTGGCGCATGACCACTTGAACAAACTTGGTAGAGACGCACCCAAGATACATTGCCACCAAGTTTAAAGTCAATCTGGCTAATGGTTTCTGAGAAGTCTAAAATGTATATTACCATTAGAAGGCCCATTGACTTAGATAGTAATCAATAGGAAAGATGCATTTGCCGATAAGCAGCCAAATTGAAAAAATCGTTAAAAATCAGGAATCCATAGCAGAGCCACCAGGTGGACAAATTCGTTTGACCCTTCCACAAGAAACCTATATACTAAATTTCACCTTAATCTAAGTGACGGTTCTGGAGAAGAAGTCGAAAATAGCAAAAAAGCTAAAAAAAAATTTAAAAAGTGGGCGGTTTAGGAGAAGATCTTTTAAGACTTTGTCAAGAAAAGAATAAAAAATTGATAAAAACTGCAAAAATCACTGGAGCATGACTACTTGAACAAACTTGGTAGAGACACAACAAGGGTACATCCCCACCAAGTTTGAAGTAAATTTGGCTCACGGTTTTGAGAAGTCGAAAATGTGAATCGTGGACGGACGGACGACAGACAACGGAGGGACGAAGCACCATCCTATAAGCTCAGGTGACTGACAAGTCAACTGAGCCAAAAATGACTTATATTTGCTTCCTTCCATGACGGTGGCACTGTTCCAATTCTTATTGACGTACATTGAAGATATGCTATCCACAGTCTTCCATGACCACGTTTCCTCTTTCTCTGTTGTGCAGTGTTCAGCACATGTCGATGTCACTCATTCCCTCCTGTTCACTGCTTTCACCTTTTGTCAGCGATGTCGCATATTATTAATGTTATTCTTTAAATGGACACACGTTCACAGATGAGACTCGTAAGTTCCGTTTGAGCGATACATTATTCCGTCTTCGGTGTTGTATTATATCACTCCGGGGGTATCACTCAAGCGGAACTTGCTCGTCCTATATGTGAACCTGTAGTCGGATATCATGTAAACGTCACTTTTTCCACTTTACTTTATCGTATGGTCAAAATATAGTTTCTGAGAAAATAAAAAAGGCCAATATATTTACAGTGTTGTCTTTCAAAACCCCTCGGTTGGTGATAAAATGCATTAACTACGTGTATAGGCCTATACTTTCATGATTTTCTCGAAATAATTATATAGAGAAAATTATATTGCAATGACAGGTCATTATGTTCACTTTCAGAAGCGATTAGGTTCTATGTCTTACGTTAAAGGCCTATTTTCACCGAACGACAGAAATGGTTTGCCACACATGCAAGTGCAGTTCCATTGACTTTAACTGAGCAAAGCTGTATAACATGCTCACAAAAATGCGTCTGAAAATTCTGAGGTGTGCCTGTAAAATGAAAGTCAAAGCGTTGTATATGACAAACATGCGAAAGCACCCTGTATTCTCCACTATGATTGGAATAATTAGTTCCAAAATAAACCAAAACTCACTCAAAAGTTTAATACCTAGTTACACACACACACACACACACACACAAACACACACACACACACACACACACACACCATATATATATATATATATATATATATATATATATATATATATATATATATATATATATATATATATATACATCTGTATCTATGTAAATTGAGTAGTATCAGTTTTTCCTTTGCTGCTCATGTCGTAGTGGGCCTGGAGCTCTTGATTCTGATTAGGCAATTTCAAATCGCGACGGACGGAGAGAGAGAGAGAGAGAGAGAGAGAGAGAGAGAGAGAGAGAGAGAGAGAGAGAGAGAGAGAGAGAGAGAGAGAGAGAGAGAGAGAGAGAGAGAGAGAGAGAGAGAGAGAGACTTTTTACGCTGCTCGCGTTCGGCAGAAAATGGCCTTAAGCCAGGAAAGTAGGGCAACTAGGGCTTTGTTATTCTTGAACAGAGAACCACATATAATGACTTAACAAACTATAGTTCCGTTAGGCCTGGCACACATCATGTGCGTTGGTCGATTGCAGCAGATATTGAATTTGAATTGTCACATTTTACTTGCATGTGTTAGGCCTACATATGCATAGCTGTTGCATGTTTTATCCGTGTGGAGGACTATCGGCAGGCCGTGAAGTAAAACAGTGAAAACATCGAGTGAGAGCTCGAGCATGCGCGTCATGCTTCGCAAGATGTCATGTTCTGACTCGCATGCGCAAGAACATAGTTTTATTCTTATTACATACAATAACCTATTTACATATTAGTTAGGTATTTTAACTTAAAAGTTATCCGTGACCTGAGAGGGATAAGTTTCAGTCACAAATTCTATCATAAAGTTTTAATTGGAACGGAGACTCGAGCAAAATAAACTTACGCCACTGTCTGTTTTGATGTATTGTTACCTGATAGGTGAGCATGCTTCAGGATTCACTCAGGTAAAAATGGCGAACAGATTTACATGGCTGTTCCATTTAGAACAGATTACTTGTTGATATAATAAATATCAGACGCTTGTAACGATTAAATACAATCACATGAAATATCCAACAGATTTTTTTTTTGCTGCAGTCGTTTAACGTTTAACTTACCTCTCCCGCTAGAGGGTCGTAGAATCTCTGGATCAACTGAACAATAGTGCTCTTGCCACACCCACTGGGGCCCACCAGTGCCACCTTTTGGCCATTCTTAATTTCTATAGACACTCCCTGCAGCACCTGTTGAGACAATTCAAGTAAATAACAATTAAACACACTTGCTGTATTACCTCGCAGCCTATGTCTCAGCATCGGCCCTAACCGGTAGGCTATGGAAGCACATCAGCTAATCCAAAGAGTAAATCAGAGCAAGGTGTGTCATACCACGACCATTAAGATGCGTAGAGAAAACATGTATATTTGAAGGTTCTGTCTTTGATTTTAATATTAACGTTAGACCAATCCACGTGAAAAATATCAGCCAATTCTTTTTGTCTTTTTTTTTTAATTCTTACACAGTTGATTATGGATTATGAAAATGTCTTTATTCCTTTTCAAGTAAACAACATATATTTGACGGTCTACTGCGTCTTCTCATATCCTCGCTACACCTTCCCAACCCCAAATGCACAGTTTATGAAAAACGTGCCTTACAATGTTGCGATACACCTAAGAAAGCTTAACTTATGTCATGATTATCCAAATATAGTGTACTTTAAGTTTTTGTTCGTAAATAAAAAATCATCCTGGTATAAAATAGACTTAATATATCCGGGTGTTTATGCTGGTAAGTATAACATTGTCTTCACCGACAAGGGGGTTTCTTCATGATTGTTGATAATCTTTTCTAAGTTCCTGATTTCCGGTTTGGTTATAAGCAAAGTAAGAATTACGATTTCACGTAATGTTGGAGTCGTTAATTTTACCAGAAAATGTTTGCATGGGTTAAGTATCCTTCATCACCTTCATATATTGTAAATTTTTAACATAGATAAAACATGAAAGATATTATCTTATTAAAGATCCTGTCAGATGATTTTTTTTCTATTTGATAAACTACGTGATGGCAGAATGGATTGAAGACATTAATGTTAATGAAAACTATCACCTGGGATTAACTGACAATATTTTTATTTAATTTGACTGAAACAGTGTCACGTATTTCTTGATATCAATAATCGGAATTATGGATGTGAAGAAATCACCAATATTTATTGATATAAATAAATGACTTTTTGATAATTTGCAACAGATGTTCCGTCGGGTTCAAACATATTTTATAAACACACACAACAACAGCAGCAGCAGCAGCAGCAGCAGCAGCAGCAGCAGCAGCAACAACAACAACAACAACAATAATAACAACAACAGCAACAACAAACAATTGACCAACAGGCTCACCCCAGCCTATATGGAGGCCTCTTGTACACGAGACAACATGGATATTTCAAAACACCAGCACACAGATAGATAACAAAAAGGACCTTTGCATAAGCTCAAATACAGTTTTCCACATCAAATAACCATGAATAATTATGTTGTTTTTATTAGTTAATAGAACTCAGAACTCAGAACTCAGAACTCTTTTTATTTGACATAAAATAGCACGTAAGTACCCCAGACATGAACATACACAAAACGTCTATGTAGAATGTACAAGGCAATCGTGCATAATATGTAAAGATTAGTCCGGATAACCCCAGTCAAGGACATAAAGCATCCGCTGTTACTACAGCTACCTAAGTAATGATATTTCTATGGAAAAAGACACGAAGAGGTAGAGCGGATAGGTACTTTATGAGAAAAAAATGATACTATGACAGAATTCTTATTATCAGTGATTAATTACTGCATATATAATAATTTACAATGCTGCATATTTCTGAATATTGACTGATCAAATGTAGCTTGGTGTACTGTGAAAACCGGGATAATGAGTGGGTATTAATTTTGATTGCAATACATGGAGTTGTCATTTGAGGAGAGTTGGAATGAAATATCGGATACATTTACGAGCCGTGTTTCTTTTTGGAGCAGGAAGTGATGGTTTATGTCTAAAACCGGGTTTGGTGAGGATGAGTCATTGGTGGAATTGAAAATATATCAGGAAAGTATTTTGGCAGTTAGTTTTGTGTGTATTTTAAAAAAATATTAAAAGCTTTCAGTTTTAAGAGGTCCTTATATTCCAAGAGTTTTAGAGTTTTAAAAAGTGGGTCGGTGTGCGAGTTATAATTTACATGGCATATTAGGCGAACAACTCACTTACTTTTGAAGTTTGGCAATTCGGTCGCAAGAGTAGCCCCAAGCCAGAATGGAATAATAATTTAAGTGTGGTAAAAACATTGAGTATACATAAGCAGTAGAGTATTTGTCGGCGAATATTTATGAAGTGTTTTAAAGATTCCTATAACTTTTTAAAGTTTCGTGCCTATTTTATTAATATGCGGTTGCCAATTAATGTTTCATGTACCAATAAGACTAAAAAATTAAATTTGGAAATTTTTGGAAGAGAAATATTGTTAATTTTTAAGTTCAGAATTAGGTTGATTTTCCGTTGGGAAAAGTGGAAGATCATGTATTTGGTTTTGGCAATATTTAAAGATAATTTGTTCACGGTTAACCAGTCATGTTATTTCTTTAATTCACAATTGATATTGTGTGACAGATTGTCACTGTTTTCTGCAGTAATACAAGAGTTAAACGAACAAAGGGGATTGGTTAAGGTTGCATCATCTGCGTAAAATATGGAATCAATTTGTTGTGACGCAAGGTGCATATCATATGTATAAATGATGAACAGGAGAGGACCAAGTATAGATCCTTGCGGAACTCCGGTAGTGAGTGGTCGGTAGCCTGAACATATATTATCAAAAGAAACGTATTAATGTCTGTTGGTAAGGTAACTTTTGAACCAATCGAGAGAAGTGTTGCAAATGCCATAATATTTTAATTTGTGGAATAGAATGTGATGATCCAATATTTGAACACTTTAGAAAGGTGGAGATATAATCTGATTGGTAATTTACCTGTATCAAGAAAATTAAAGATTTTGTCAACAAATTCTAAAGCAGCTGTTTCAGTTTAATGTTATAATTTGATACCATATTGGCTCGTGTAGAATATGTTATTAGAAACAAAATAGTCGTATAACTGTTTGTAAACAACTTTTTCAAATACCTTCAATAGGGGTGGAAGAATCAAAATGGGTCTGTAATTATGTAGTAAATTGTTTCCCCTTTTTTGAATAATGGTAGCACCTTTGTAGTTTTTAGTTTGACAAGAAAAATACCGGTGGTTAAGAATTGGTCGATAATTAGGGTTAGTGGCTTCGACATTAAAGAGATAATGTCTTTAAGTAGTTTTGTTGATAGACCGTTATGGCCACTGCTGGGTTTTTATTCGAGTTCTTTCATAATTGAGGTAAATTAACGAGTTTAAAGGTAAACATATGTTCAAATTTATTTGGTAGATAGGAGGAAAATGAAGGTAAGTTTGAAGTATTTATATCTGACTTGCTAATTTTGTACCTATGTTTGTAAAAAAAATGTTAAAGCGTGTCTAAATAGAACAGGCCAACAGATGGACCTGTGGGCCTGAATACAGGTTGATATATGATCTTCCATGTAAAAGCTGATGTGACCACCTTTTGAGTTGGTCAACTCTTCTATTACCTTGCTTAACACATATCTATCAGCCTGTAACACATTCAAAGTAATCCACATGCGCCAAGAGTGTGCATTCATATATATTGTTTAAGCTTCCCAGTCACTGTTTTCATTGATCAATTGACATGCATCTTTTTCTATATGTGTGCTACACATGCACTTCTACTTCAAGTGGTATGTTATATATAGGACAATAACTGGCTTTGAAGGTGGATAATAATTTTGTGCCAGTCGTAAAAGATGCACTCAAATAATTAGCTTATCTTACATGTTCAAGGTAAAGATATTGTGATGTGGCTTTCGAAAGACGTTTGATAACAACATTCTGTGCCCACTTTGATATTTATGTGAAAGCTCATGTATACACACTGGGATAACTGGCATTTTAATAAATTAATGTTCAAATCCTCAGATAACTTTTGCAAAAAAACAATAAAGCATTCTGAAAGTAGTGAAAATTAAAAATATAATGTTCATTGGTGTGTGAATGTATGCCTGCTGGGTAGACATAATGTATCATTGCATTGATTTAGACCCTTTATCCCTTGCATAACAAATCTATTTTCAATAAGACAGGATCTAACTTTTTCTCTTATAATGACCACGAAATTGGTAAGGCCATCATCCTCCCCTAAGAAAAAAGAAATAGTTACTGTGTTGATTTAAACTTTTTGGCCCAAATGTTTATTGGAGAGAAAGAGAGAGTACCATGCCTGATCATGACAAATACCTTCTAGGGGTAACTGAGCTACGGTCTCTTACAGAGGATGACTTAATATGATGTACAACAAAGAAATATATAAGATAACAATTAATCACTCAGCATTTAGAATGTGCTTTTGGATTTCTTGAGGGGTTTGTGTTTTGTGTGTGTGTGTGTGTGTGTGTGTGTGTGTGTGTGTGTGTGTGTGTGTGTGTGTGTGTGTGTGTTTGTAGCAGATGGGGTTTGAAAAACAATTGCTCTGTTTTTAGTCTGAAAACATATGTTTGGTGAAAATATTTGACATACCGCAATGTCAGGTCTGGCAGGATAGCTGAAGTGAACGTCACACAACTCCACATTCCCATTCACCATTTCTGGTCTCAGTCCGTCTTCAGAGCTGCTGTCTATGAGTGGTTCTGATGCTATAACGTCCCGGACTGTAGAAACTGCTGATATTGCCATGTTTATCTGCTCCAGGCAGGACACTGCTTGTCCTAGATGTAATGAACCATGGGCTACTCCTAATACCACCTAAATTAATAATAATAATAAAAATAGTGTCTTGTCCTTGACCTCCTAACTTAAAATTATTCCTGTTGCCTGAAGGTGTAAACGATAGAGAACCTGGGAATTTAGTTTTCAATTGATGTTACAGTATGATTTTAATGAAAATTTCCTTCCAATATAAAATTTTCCATCTTAGAAGGAAGAAGATTTCAAGTCCAGCCGCCGTCTATTTATCCATGCATACTTTTCGTAGAGTGGATTTGAGAATATTGTTCAGTCATTAACAATTGGATGTTGAGGTCAAGATGATATTTTTTATGGCAGTGACCACTGTTGGCAGGTCAGTTGATGGTAAGCAAGTACAACCACAGTTAAGAAATAGTTTGCACAGTAGGCATTTTATGAAGATGCCAAAATCCATTTTTCTTAGAATGCTAGTCATACCAGAATTACTAGCAACCTGCCTTGCATTACATGCAAAACTCAGACGCATGGGCTTATTTTTGTGACACTTTCGATTTTGTCAGGTAAATTACCTGTGCGTGGTGGTGCTGAGATGCAGGTATACTTCCTGTATCTCCTCGAAAAACGTGACCAAAGATGCGACATATTTTACATAATTAAACATTATTGAGGGAGGACTTGTCTTGCATATTTTACTATCAGGTTGGCACGTGGCGTTTTCATTGAGGAAGGCATGTGTTTTCAGCAGTGCTCACTGAGGTGCCAATGAAACCAGGGAGTAAGACGCTAAGATAATCTGGAGTTGAAAACCATGGAAGTCAGTTTGGACATGTGTTGGGAATTTGTGTTCAGTGGCCCAACTTATGCCATAATATGCAAGAGTACACACAGAGTAAAACCTGTCTTTGTGGACACCTCCATAATCTGAACACCTGTAATATGGACAGATTTTTCCAGTCCCGAATATTTTTCATTTTCATCTACGAGACACCTCCTTAATGAGGACATTTGTCTAATTTGTATTAAGGACACTTTTCACAGTTCCAAATGCAAAAATGACGTGCCTAATGTGGACACATTATATAACAAATACCCTTGTTCTTAATTTTCAATAGCCAGTTGGACAGATGTATACAATGATAATGCCTCCACAAACGCAGGCAGCTGAAATTTTCGTCACAGGCAACTGACCTTAGTATGTTTTAACGTCACTGAAGTTATCCATGGTCAGTGGACCAAGTAGGCTGTGGAGAATGTGTAAACAAACTTTGGGTCTTGATCGACGATCAAAAGGGATTAATTCTTCAGTTGAGTACGGTTATCACGGTTACTCAGTCAATCAAAGAAAACAAATTCAATTGATAAATCATATTTCACCTAGAGGTCGCACAAGTTCTGCCACTGCATAATATGGACACCTGTCAATTGTGGACACTTTTGCTTAATCCCAGTGGTGTCCGCAATTGACAGGTTTTACTGTAATTATCCACAACATTTAACAAGTGAGAGTCTCTTGTGTTAGTATTAACACTGGGGCTAAATGGCCAAAAATGGGACCTCCAGGCCACTCGAAACTCGAGCGGGCTTTTTGTCCAGATAAAATTTCTTCATGAAAATAGTCATATGGGTGGGATATGCACTGGGAATTAAAATTCTTCTTTTTACGTTGAAGTATAAAGCATATCTATATTCTTATATGTGGCCAAACTTACCCCTATATGTGCACACCTACTATCAAAATTTTTTGACAATAATTGATAAGTTCGGAGTCCGGGATATTTCTGAAAAAAATTGGAGCTCTATACTTCAAAAGCAATTTTCATAAATTCTACCAAAAGGTCATAAATTCTACCAAAAGGTCAATTTTCAAAATATCATTATAAGTTTCGAAAAAAGGTGATGAGAAACACACCACTAGGGATGCAGCTTTGAGTACATGATTCTAAATAAAAAAGTAAAAAATAATTAAATTTGAAAGAATTCAGGTCGGTATAAAAAAAAGCCTCGTTTTGGATTTTCAAAATCCCAGATGGCCACCTTCTTAGCTGAGTTGATTTAAATGGGGATACCTCCCCTAACATTTGAGAAATTGTGATGAATTTGAAGAATATATCGACTCTTACAGCCCGAGCTGCTAGTTGCTCTCTTATTATTCCTCAGAGCGTGGCCTGGCAGTAATATTGGAATTAGTATAACAGCATATCCGTTGCACCTTTTTCCTCATTCTTGATGCAAATTAGTCATTTTCTTTCTCAAAATATACTGAAAAGGGTCAACTTTCTGACAAGTTGACCTTATTAAATTCTTGTATTTCGACCAATACATTTTTCTCAAAGGCAAAAATAGCTCAAAAGTTGCTTTTCTGACTTACCCTTTGTCAGTGAAGGTCACCTTGTAAGTAATAAATATGTGTAATTTTCATATATCTCAACATACCGTAATAATGCATGGAATAATTGAACGACACTATGTGGAACCAGTTGAATATGTACAATGTCCCACTTTTGGCCATTTGGCCCCAGTGTGATTATGTCCCTATGTTATGAGCATAGGGCATGAGACAACTTAGCATCTGTAGGCAACAAAGGTCACCTGTCTCAATCGGGGCTGGGTTGATGAGATGTGCTTCATGACCTAAAGAAGAGCATTTGCATTTTATTGCCTTCTATAGGAAAAATCTACACATAAGTTTAAATAATCATGTGCAATAATATAATATGTGTGTGCATGCAATAAAATTTATCGATTTACATACCAAGAAGGAAAGTCTGAAAATATGTCAATTTTGCCCTAAATGTGAATATGAAAACTTCATTCAAGGACTAGTACAACACAAAAGGCTAGTTTACATGATATTTCGTCAGGAAGGCATTGGGTACATAGCTTACTGTAGGCAGATAAAGCATATTCACTTTCATTTCACATTATGGTGGCTGACACAATGGTACAATGAACATCAAGTGTTTTCAGGTAATGCACACTAAGATATTTTTTACTTACAGCTGTTAAATTACATGTTGTGAGGATTTTTTTATTACTACAGCAACAAGTTTTTTTTTTTACTAAAAACAAGAAAATGTAAATGATTTAATTACTTTAGGGAGTAGATTACCTATTCCTATGAATGAATTACTTTGTCAAGGAAATGAATTACTTGGCTATGTAATTGAATAAATTGGTAACGTAAATATGTTTGTTGCTGGATAGATTAAAAATTAGTATTTGAATTGCTTTTAGTAAAATAGTTTTAGTGTATAGGTGTCAACTGTCGACTCTGGCTGAAATTCAGAAGCAAAAGATGGGTGTCATAACCCCAGGAACATATTTTCTCTTAAAAATAGACTTCATGACAAACTAGGCTCTCCAAATCAAAGAAAAATGCATGAATAATGTGGGCCACTCATGCAGCCCATTCAACTCGGGCTTCCTGAACCTAGGCTTAAATATTGACAGTCCTGGTGAATGCAAAATCGAGATGTATATCTATCTATCTCGATCCATATAAGTCCTGGAGAAGAACAACAAATTCAGAAATGAAAGGTATATATGCTTCTGAGTACTAACATGCACAGTTAATTTCTCTTTTCGGTCAGATCTGCCAAAGACATATTGGGCAGGCCAATGAATGTGAGCTGCATGGACAATTTGACTTTCTCTGTAAATGATTGTGCAAATTATGACGCAGTGACCAATAATTCTTGTAAAGCCCTTATTCGCAATTTGTTCCATATTTAATACTTCATGACATTAGCAATAATGTATATGTTTAAAACTTTTACTAAAATGTGTGACATAAATTCTAATATGGTATGCTGTAGACTGCCTGCTAGCAACAAAGAACCAGAAATGTGCTGCAGAAATGGTTCCCAAAAAGATGCTGCCAGGCTAATTGGAGTCCTGTTTGCTTTGTAAAACTTTTCTACTTTTGCGAGGCTTGGCCACTACAAATAACATGAATCATATGAAAGACCCCTCAAGAACCATCAGGGAACATGTGAGTGGCATAATCTTCCCTGGAGAAATCATGAATAGAAGTAATTCACTGGTCTCTAGATATGCCATGCATTTGCTGAAGCCATCATCCACAAAGATATTGCATCCAAGAAAAAACCCACACCAATGGTAAACAGTGTGAGTCTGAAGACCAATCTGTATGTTGTCCTCTGCTGACTTGTCGGGTATTGCTCAGAATCCGGGCCCGTATACAAATTGCACAGATTGAGAAAATTCGAAAAGATAGAACCAGGCTAAAGTTTCATGTATAAAATAAAAAACTGTTGCACGTGTAGTGTTTTCATCCTATTGAAACAACTTTAACAAACAAGAGAAAAATAAATATTGCAACAGGCCATGTGTGCAAACTGTGTATTGTGTCTGCAGACTGGCCTGTCAAAACAAGTACACAGGTTAATCCTCTTAGCCTTGTGACAGTCACGGTTAACTCTCCTAGACCCATAATGGAAATACAGCACTATCAAATGAAGTGGTTCAGATCCTCCCTATGTCATGTAAATATTATTAAACTTATTGTTGTCTGTGCAACACAAAAATACACAGAATATGTACAGACGTTTCCATACAAGAGTAACAGCACATGATATATTTATAGTCCATCACTATGAACAACATATATACTCATGGGAATATTCAGGGATTGCCATATACAAGGGCCTAATATTCTTTATTGGAATGACTAGTGGGCAAGATAGGTTACTAGATATGTTACCTGATCAGTTTTGTTTTTGTTTTGAATGTCATGCACCATTGGCTCCCTTTTGTTGTGTCATTAGCACTGATTTCAATGACCAGGATGTGGTGTCAAAATTTGTCGAAGAAGTGTGCCACTGGCCAGTGTAAGCACAGACCAACATGGAAACCACACGAAACCATTTAGAAGATAGTAGAAAATGGCAAATTGTGGGACTTTGCGATCGTGCTGGCTGGTCCCAAGCAAGAGCTGCTCGACAGTTCAATATTTCATGTTCTGTGGTTTCAAGATTAATGTCTAAATAGAGGGATGGAGACCTATCCAGTGGTGCTTGCCTGCTTTACAGGCACAGCAAACTGATGTGTAGACGTTCACCCATTGCAAAGTTATCATGTGCATGACCTACAGGACACTGTTATGCATGACTGTGATATGCTGCCTGTGATGCATCGACTGACAAATTTTCTTCACTGACTCGACTTGCTTTTGTTCTATATTCTATGTGATCATTGCGTGCGACCACCATGCAACAGTCGTCAATGTTGAGTATTGGAATAAAAAAGTCATGTCATACAAATTCACTCCATTTGTTACATAACTCCCCAAAACAGGATCCATCATATATAGCATTCCCTAAATTATTTACATGCGTATATGTTACCAGTATTCAGTGACTCTGTTTTCAATGACAGCAATGAATGTAAACTCAATTCATCAATCTCAGATTGCCAAGGTCGAACTGAATGCCCTGACCATATACCCCCTCTGAAAAGACTTAGAGCCAAAGATTAAAAAAAATTGTCCATTACAATCTTAATGGTTTATTGTGTCATCTCGATCAGTTGAAAGCATTTCTCACACCTTTAATTGTGGACGTTGTTATGCTTTCTGAAAGAAAACTATCTCCACAAATACAAAATGGAGAATCCTTTGTACCAACCTACAAAACAGTCATAGGAATGGACAGAAACCTGCACAGAAATGGGGTTCTTATTATGAAGAAAGACTATATACATGATAAATGAAAACACTAATTCGATAGAGACAATAGTGAGTGTGTTTCGGCTGAGATAAACCTTCCACCATCCAAGCGTAATTTAATATCATGTTGCTACACACCACCATCTCAATCAATAAATACGTTTCTGCGGTGCAAGTCAATCAGAAATTCTACCTGTGAATACCTCAACCTACGTCCTTGGCAATTTTAATATTGATTTCCCCCGATATAAATTTACAAAAGAAACTACAGTCAAGCCGCGTTTATCTGGCACCATCTGTTTTTGGTCATTTTGCCGGATTAGCAAGGCTGCCAGATTAACAAATCACAGTATAATTACCAGGATATATAGAGAATAAGAGACCAAATTTGCACCTAACAATGAGTAAATAAAAACATAATCACATACACGTATTACCAATCATATGAAATTTTAAAAACGAAACGTGCAAATTATAGGAAAAAAATTTATTCAGTGTATTCATATCCATATGTACAATTAATGTTACGTTCAAAATTACTGGAGTGAGCGGGCATAAATGTCCCCACCTTAATGTATATCTCACACACGTATTTGGACATATTTTGCCTTTAATAGCTTATTTTGGCACAAAGAAATCCGAAATCTTTTTTTGTTTACTGCGCTCACTTTTCATATCTTTTACCTGTTCTTCTCTGGCCCGAACTTTTGCTATGTCGTCAGCACAAAATCCCTCATTGGATTCTGGCCATTGCAATGAAATTTAACCATTTAAGGGGGGAACAATTAAACATCTGATCAACTCGGAACTTGTTTGGAACACATCAGGTGATTGTTGATTTTGCGGTACGGCGCAGTAAGGTATGTTATTGCAAGGCATATGCTCCATTGAATATCAACTGACGGATTAAAGAGGCAAATTACATTGAAAAAAGCCCCTTTGTTCTGCAATTAACATGCCGGTGACGAAATTCAAGGGTGCCGGATTATCATGTAGTAAATCAATGGGGAAAATCCGTTCACAGCTCATTGCTGCCGAATTTCAAGGGTGCCGAATTATCAAGTGACGGTTAAAGGCGGCCTGACTGTACTTGACTAGGTCTCAGACTTTCAGTTGAAGCAGTTGATTGGCAATCCTAGCAGAGCAACAGCAGCATCGGTTACAATGATAGACCTTATCCTTACTATGGAGGTTACCTCAAGTTGTGGCACAATATCACTTGGCATTATAAATCACGGCCTTGTTCATTGCATTCATAAGAAAGAAGTGCCAAGGCCTGAACCTAAATTCATACAAACCAAGAGTTGGAAGAACTTTATTGATGAACGTTTTTAACATGACGTATATAACTTCTCGTGATCAGTGGTTGAAACTCTTGACGAGGTTAGTGACTGCTGGGAGCACATCAATAACATTATATAGCCATTTTTTTAGAGTGTCATGCCCTCTATAGAACTGAACGAAAGAGAGGAGACAATTCCAACCCTTAGGTATCTGATTACATGAAAAGGACATGACGCATGGCAGAAGTCCTTTGAGTAAACATTTGGTATGGCAAAAAAAATAATTTACCATTATATGTTCGAGAATGTCTATGTTTAAAATATAGACCAGTAAGAAGCCTAGTAAACATACCAAATGAATGTGGTCTGCGAAAAAATATATAAAAAGAATAATTTAATGACCTGATTAAAAATTGCTTAGCGAAGCCTGACAAGCTATGGATAAGGTTCTCCTCAAGTCAGAGAATGTTATATTTCAGGAACGTATAGATGGTACTCAAATGTCCATGGTAATGCTATGTGCTCTAACACTCTCTTCAGTAGCATCAGAGCTTTGCTAGCCAGTAAAACATTACCTCAGTACCAATGTTTTTTTCCAATACAAATCAACTTTTAACTTAGAATTTAAATTTCAAGCAATATCCCAAAGGGAAATTCAGAAATGTTTTTATAAGGTGTCGACCAAGACGCTACTATTGACGGTATCCCAGCCAGGGTAATCAAAGTGGTAATCCTTGTGCTGATGTCTCTACCACACCATCCTTTTCACATGTACTTGCAAAGAGGTGAAATACCGGAAATGTGAAAAAGGAGAAAAGTAGCTCCCATTTTCAACTAAGGACCTCAGAATGACTCATCAAACTTCAGACCTATTGGTATCTTTTCTATTTTTATGAAAATCTTTGAACAAGTTGCGCACACAAAGCTACAGCAATTATAACCAACTTCCCTCCACATATCTATCTCGAGAGGAGGAATTGCCTTCTGGAACAGTTTTTCTCAACAAATTAGAAATTCTCTGAAGCTTTCAGATTTCAAATGCAGATAATTCGCTTAAAGTCGCATACATAGCCAAACAGGTCTAAGAAGTTCCCCACACTTGATTAAATAAAGTTTATCAATCAATCAAAGTCCACATTGGGATGTGATGGTAATTTCCACGGAACTTCCTGATCCTGCTTGAGAGTAATGATGTTTATAGAATTCATTTGATAGATATGCTAGGATTCCTCCCCAGACATACGAAGAAAGAAATCTACATTATATTTGAGACAAGAACAAAGCCACTAGCAGGCACCTGGGGGGGGGGGAGGGAGAGAGTAGCCAGTCGTACTTGAGTAATTACCATATGAACAAAGTAGATAATGTATTAAAGGGTTTGTCTTTAAATCTTATCGTGGATGATGACTCACATTTATTTTCTAGGCGTTTTCTACCAATTTCACAACCATGAATGAAATCCAAAGTAGTTCGTAAGAGTAGCTTTCAAACTGAATCACAAGGCATATCAAATTTGTAGAACGAGATCAACATGATGACTAGAAGGTAGGCATATGGGGGGAAAAGAGAAAGAAAAAGGGACAGCCCTCTTTTGCCTTGAAAATACTAGCATTATTATATATTTTGACTGCATATTTATTGTCGCATGATTATACAATGACAGTGTTTTCCTATTAAATAAATACCCAGACACAATGATTTATGTGTAACATTGTTGCTGCTGCAAACATACCTGCATCATATTTCCTAGAGTGTACCCCTTTCCCAAAAACGCCTTGCTTCCATACCAGTATGTGACTGCAGCTGTGGCGAAAATGCTTGAATAGAGGATGCCAGTTCCAATGCCTACCACGAGCCCTTTCTTTATTCCCATGTCCTTTGCTGGTTGAAGAGTATGGCGATATCTGATTGGCAGGAAATGATCTACCATGTATATCTACATGTATGCACCTTAACTCTGCCTTTCTACCTTTATATGGCTATTAACAATGTGCATCAAACAATTTGCAACACCTTCAAAATTTCAAAGTTCTACCCGAAAGAAAATGTTACACACTAGTCTGCTTTGACTGAAAAGTCATGCATAAGGAAACCACAGCTAAAAAGGTCATCATTGTCAAGTTTTAAATAATTCATGCATATGTTCCCTAATCCTACTGACAGCAGACCTGGGCCTTAATCTTTTAACACTATTAGGGTAATGAAATTCGAATGACGTCATTATAACAATGCATTGCCTCAAACTGACAGCATAATTTTGATTGGTGGTTCTTGGTTAACCTCGTGAATCTGCTAAAGAATGTGGTGAATGCCACAAACAAGCCTGGGTGAGGATCCATCCTCCATGGAAATACAACGTGGCAAAAACATTTTCCTCCATTTGACAGATCGTACCTTGTTATACTTGCGACATGCCACTTTCCACAACAGGATCGTGGTCACCATTATGGACGAACACTACAAGGAGTGCCTTCATGACTGTATGACACTTTCGTGATCATTTTAACAATAATTGTCTTGTTTGTTTCATTATTGCGTATTACTTGTTTGGCAATATCAACAAATCGTACCACTTCATTTTGCCTTGATTTTTAAAAATAATCTACAGAAAGTAACTTTCGCACGTGAAACCATCTGACTCAAGCACATACCTTTGTGTGTGTTGTGCTTGACTGCACATGCGCACAGCAATTATGTAAGAAAATGTTAGTCGTCTTAAATCTTTTTACCGTAATAGATTATTTTTAAGCAGACCTAATAATATTTGATTCCTATTGTATTTGACAAGGGGTGATTCAACTCAGTCTCAATCAAGCAGACAATACCCACTCAGCATATCAGTAACTGAGCCCAGTGTCATGAATTTTAATACCGTGCAAGAGACATAAGTGCACATTTGCCTAGTAATACAACTTTTGAACACACCCTCAATATTAACTAATATGACTGTTGGCCATATATCCAAAAGAACAATTTATTTAATAGCTCCAGTTTATTGATTTTTTGTTTGTCTTTATAAATAATCAAAATTACGTGTACATTTTCGTCTAAACCTTACATGCACTGTCTTGCTTTACCTGTAGATGTGGGCTGATACCCAGATTGGTTTATAAAACCCATATTATGACAACGTTGGAACAACGCCAAAAACGTTTTGAGAATTTTTGTCTGGTTTTCGTATGTTGCACGTCAGATAAGGTCTATCACCCTGCCTTAATTCACAAACTCAGCAACTCAGGCGTATGTGGCCCCCTCTTAAATTGGCTGAACGATTACTTGTCATGTCGCAGTCAGAAAGTGGCACTACAATGTGGATTTTCTAATTGGGGTCCTATAAAAACAGGAGTCCCCCAAGGCTCAGTACTTGGTCCTCTATTCTTCCTTATTTATGTTAATGATATAGTCGATATTGTCAAATCAGATATCAAATTATATTCTGACGATGTTACCTTATTTATCACTGTCGAGGAATTGACTCTTCCCATTCCACAGGAACTTTAAACAATGAACTCACAGAAATTGAAAAAATTGTCACAACAATGGTTAATTAAATTTAATTGTAGCAAAACCAAAAGTATGCTCATTAGCAATAAACTAAACCCTTCTCATAATTCTGTCTATTTCCAAGGGCAAAACTTGACAAGGTCACTCAACACAAACACCTTGGCCCTGTAATAAGGTATGATTTAGCTTTGTCATCTCATGTTAACTATATAGCCAACAAAGCTAAACAGCTAATCAGAGTTATGAAAATGTTACAACACAAATTGAACAGGCGTTCTTTGGAATTAATCTATTTAACATGTCAGACCTATATTAGAATATGGTGATGTGGTCTGGGGTGGATGCATGGAATCCAATGCTAAATTTTGGAGAGTGTCCAGCTGGTTGCAGCCCGTGCTGTTACTGGAGCCATGAGTCAAACAAACCACGGCGAACTCTACAGGGAAACTGGGTGGAGTCTTTTATCGAAATGCAGGAAAAATCATAGATAAGAACCTTTTTTACAAAATGATGCACGGACTTGTTCGAAACTATTTAAGTGAATTACTCCCTAAAAATGTATGTTCTTGATCAAGTTATAATTTTCGTTCAAAGGCAAATATAACTAAACCAAAATCAAGAACATTGCCTTCCAAAAATTCTTTTGTACCTTCTACTATCAATGAGTGGAAAAAGTTACCTCTGTCGACTAGAAATTCAGTAGATTTAGATTCATTTAGACGCAATATAAACAGAAATAAACCAAAGTTAAATGTATTATTGTATACTGGCAGTAGAAAAGCCAATATAACCCAAGTCAGGCTTACGGTGGGTTACAGCCAGCTGAATCATGACTTGCACAGAAACGGTGCCAAAGGGTCGCCAGAATGCACATGAAGTTCCCCAGTTGCAACAACATACCATTAATTTTTTGAATGTCCAAATTATATTATATCTAGGAATTCTCTACAGTTAAAAATCATACCAATGGCTCCTTTTACATTAAATACTGTTTTATTTGGTAACAGAAACTGTTCCAAAGCACAAAACAGGATTATATTTGAAAAGAAACAAAATTTTATCATTCAGACTGAGCGATGTAAACCTCCTTAGATACCCAGGCATGAGTTTCTTTCGAATCCCGAACAATAGATCCAATTCAGCCAAAATTCCAAATATTAACATGTAGAGAAACATGAAAATGGGCAACTACATAACTATTACCACTCCTTTGGAAGTTCCTTCGTCCCCACTATGTGTCTCGTAATGTTTTATGTCACAACTTCTATTCGTTTGCTTCCATCAATGTATTGTCCTGTACAAGTGTCTCTTTCCAGTATATATATATATATATATATATATATATATATATATATATATATATATATATATATATATATATATATATATGTATATTGTCTATCATTTTTTTCTCAATTTCATACCACTGCAATGGACATTGATGCATCCTCAATTATAATCCTGTATATTGAATTGTACATATATATTGTTCATTGTAATATTACTTTTATTTTTTTTTACCTTGCGAGAGGGATTCATATAGGCTATACCTGTTTTCCAATCGTGCTTGAAATGCAAATATGTTTAAGCCAAGTCAGATTAGCAGATCTATAACAAAGTTTCACCCTGGCCTGTCTTTGCTGTCAACACTCATTTCTGTAGTTTTAAGATCGTGCTTACCTCACAGCCGCTTTTTCCTCGCCACCAAACGCTGCCACTGTTCTTATGGCCATGAGCGCCTCCTCAGCTATGGCTCCTGCCTTTGCGTATACTTTCACTTCCTTGTCGGTAAATGATTGCACCACCTTCATAAATGGTCAATACAACAGCATGGACTTCTTTGCTTATGCAGAGAAATTAGTCTTGCGTACACCTTTTTATCCACAGCATAGACCAGTAAGCGAAAAGGACAAATAGTCGAAAGAAGATGGTAAAATACCAATATCATACTTAGTAACATAGAGTGGCTTTAGCATATATTTGAAATGTTTGTAAAGAAAATATATAGCTATAATGAAATGTATAGGGACAGTGATTACATTTATTGTTTCCCAAATACAAGTTTGGATATCATGACGTCAAATGATAGAACCAACCGTAGATTACTCTTTTTTCAATGCAGTCAACATCAGAAATATTTCACTCAAAAGTAATATACATCAAACCACGGAGCTTCAGGAGCTGACTGCGGTTTTGTGTAAAGTAAGGCCATGATCTCTAGGGATCAAGTGCAGGTACAAGCGACAGTATATAGTGTGCGACGCATAGTTTATGTTTTGCATTGAAACAGGGAAGTGAAAGTGGATGTGAGGCATGGTAAAGAAGCTGGCAAGTATTTAAAATCGTCGATGTAACTATTCTCTGGATTCATGACACATTGGTACACTTTTCATTCTCCAAACCAGGAAAAAACAGCTCGTTTAGAAAGCTTTCACGTTTGCTTTTTATTGTTGAAGACATATTTCTTAGCATCAGACAGGGGCATACAGAGAAAATCATTAACTTTTTATCTGATGTTCAATTGTCATCCTCCACTAAGATACGAGACGTGTAGTAGAGCCGGACATACAGTGAATGAATTTTTAAGCTAGCTGCAGTTTTCTAACTAATAAATTGCCCTTGACTATGAAATAATGAAGAAAACTGAAGTATTCACCATCATTCCATGGAATCTTTGCTTTTCTGACAGTTGTCTTTAAAACATTCATGAACACAGAATTTGCAGTGGAAGAACTCTTTTCTGTATGTTATATTTTTCCTTTGCGATAATACCACATTAACTTGACAGAGAGAATATTTTTCGATCATTACATACTTTTGAAGGAACATCATATGCTTAAATTCATGTAAAAGATTCAAAATATATAAACAAGGCAAAATTAAGTCCCCCCCAGAAAAATTGACATCTAAAACAAACTAGCACATATTTTGCAGTCATTGTTTTATGTTTCTCATATTTTGTAGACACCTTAGATTTTATTTGTAACACAAATGCAGAACAAAGGAAGCATACTTCATTGCACCACACTGTCTAGTAAGCACAGAAAGTCTAAACCGCAGGTGCAGAAAGATTTCCTTAAGGAGACAGCATTCAATGTGAACTGATTGGGCCCTATGGGAGTTATCACAAACTAAACTTTATGCAAAACTTTACAGAAAACAAACATTAATCCATTGAACTGACCAGTGGAAAACCCTGTGACTGCATAGGGGTGATTTACACACTTAATACGATATCTTCTGTCATTAGATGTCTGGCAATGCTTTCCCTTGCGGTGCATCAACTTTCGGACCAGACTCTTGGCTGCATTGACACACACCTCCACAAATAGGGCTTCAAAAACTTTAAACTCTCACTTGGGGCCCATTTCTGTTACAAATTTTTCCTGATATGGCTCCACAGGTGCTCAGTGGGATCCAGGCCAGGGGCGCAAGCTAACCATTCTTTAACCTCCACATCTTCCCTATAGAAGAAGTCCCTAACTACAGCAGCAATATGCAGCCTTGTATTGTACTGGGTTGGGATAATTTCCCGTCAATGGCACCAGCAAAAGCCACAACAGGCTGCAGGATCTCTGTGACATAACATCTAGCAGTCATGGTACCATTCTGAAGGACAAGGCCTGTCTTCCCATTTGTTAAGATGCTCGCCCAGGCCTAATGCTGCCGACACCATTGGCAACTGTGGGCTGTACACAGCATGCCTCATGTGTCTCCATTGGTCTTCTTCATGCCTGAATTCGCCCATCATTTCTATATGCATGGACAAGTCAAGGAGCCGCTACTCAGAGAGACATGTACGGGTATAGGCTTCGAAACATGCTCTGAGTAGTTACCCGCTGAAGACCCTTTAATAAATTTGGGCTAATACAGCCTATGTCAAAATTCTACAGAAGAACGTGCGCAATATGGACAATAGTACTTCCATTTACACATGGGTCAGACAGTGACAGGTTAGCTTATGGAGAGTAAAGAGTTCGGACTGCGGAATAGGGTAATGACTACTAGGAAGTGGTTCCGGACAAAAAGACACAAACACAAAGTATGACTTAAGCCTAAAGTTAATCCCATATTTCCTCACAGTGTCAATATTGATAAGCTGACATTGATACTGACAATTACATAATTGTCTCTTTCAGCACGACAGATCCGCACACAGGTGCTTGCAGCAGCCGACAGAGACCACTAGGGGCTAAGTAGCGATCAGAGAGTGCGTAACACTACAGGCTACATGGAGGTAGACGCCGTGCACGTCGGATGGTGAGAAGGCCACAGCTTAAGGAACAACACAGGGAAGGTGAGACTGGAATGGGCTAGGGAGCATCTTCGATGGAACAGACTACAGTGGTCTACCGTGATGTTCAGTGATGAGACTCGTGTTCATCTTGCCCGCCTTGATAGCGCATGCGTATGTGGCGCCGCCAAGGTGAGATGTATGCAGAGCAGTGCATACAACCCGATGTGCAAGGAGAGGTGGCAGTGTAATGGCTTGGGCCGGGATCAGTAGTTGGGGCAAAACAGACTTTATCATTATGATTGCAACTTAAATGCTGCTCGTTATGTGGATGAGGTCTTTAGAGCACAGGTCATACCATATGCAGCAGCAGTAGGGGATGGATTTGTGTTTGTTGACGATAATGCTAGACCACATCGTGGTAGATCTGCAACCGAGTTTTTGGAGGATGCAGGCATTGACAGTGCTGTCCAGCTGAAAATCTCTGTAGCAAATTTTTCTTTACTTGTAGCATTTCTTCCACTTCTTTACATAAGAAACACTTAGTTTGGAGAAATCTGTAGCAATTTTGAAGAGATTTGTAGCAAACTTGTGCTACAATGGTCCAGTTGGACAGCCTTGATTGAGAGGATGGAGTGGCCAGCATGTTCACCCGATATGAATCCATTTGAACATCTCTGGGACTACCTCAAAAACAGAGTCGCAGAACATGATGAACACACCACTCGTGCAGACATTCATCGCCTGATGGCTCAAGAGTGGAATCTCATTCCACAGGAGAGAGTACGCAGGCAAATTTTTTGCGGGATGCGCCGCAGATGTCAGGCAGCAGGCTTATTGACAGGCGTAGTGGCTATACCCGTTACTAGTGAGATCAACTGTTAATTTTCAACTTTTAAAATCCTGTTTTATAGAGTCAATTCAGGATTACTCGTGTAGAACAACTGTGATATTTCTTATTTCATTTTTTTTTATTTAGTAAATGTATGGAGACTATCATCACATTACCATTTCGTTCTTGTTGTTATTATTTTCTGATATGCAATTAAAAACATTGGGGGTGGGGTACTTACTTTTGTTGAACCCTTTACATGGCTTACACGTCATACATTTACGCTGCAAAATGGTCAGTGCCATGGTTATTTAGCCAGTCATTTTACAAAACACTGTATTTGTTTAATATGTATATTGGTCCTTTATCGAGAATGTGTACTTCCATGCCACAGGTGACATTTAGAGGTTCAGAATATCATTGTAAGACACAGATAACCTGAAAATATTAGCAAGTCAAAATGACCTATATTCTCGAAGCATAGCTAATTTTATCAGCTCAGCGTGTAAAATTGTTTTACGTCTATTTCTCTGGTTGATACGATGCTTAGTTTCGTGTTGTGATCCTTCTTGCCTCAGCCTATCAGAAGCTTTTACATCGACCAAGCGTTCCGTTGGGCCCATTGAGTGCGTACATGTTTTTTCATCTCAGTGAACCTGTATCTGAATATATATTGCAGACAATCACTGAAATAGTTTTTGATCATGATTTGAAAGTTTTAGGCTACGTACCTTACCTACAGCGCCAGCACAAATCACCATGACTGGTATGAAGGGACAAACGATGAGTGCCAACTTGGTACCTTGGATAAAGGCCAATGCAAAGCCAGACACACATGTTGCAGTATACTGGATGAAGTAGGCCATTCTGTTGCCCAATCCATTTTGTATGCTGTTTACATCTCTGAGAGGCAATAATATATTAGCGTAATCGTTATATGATTCTCCAAGTACCAAGACCTTATGTAAAACGTACAGCCCAGTTTATGGAAAATAGACATATTATTAAAAGAGGTATTCATATCGAATTATATTAACTGCAGACCTGCTCTGGTCCCTTCGTTTGCCAGGCAACAAAACTATGCTTCCACCATGATGAGGGCACTTGTACTAATTCTATTACTTAACCATACAGAGCTTACACTTTTCTCTAACAAGCAAATGAAATAGTCTAAATATATTCAGCACCTTGTGTGTTATAAAACTTTTTGAGTGATTTTTCTTAAGCTTTATGCTTGGTTGATTTGTCACTATTATCATATAAATTCATTGGACCCTGCTCAATAAATGAATCTGCCCTGCTTCCTGTCAAGTTCCTTGCTGCAGCCTGGGGGGGGGGGGGGCAGCACAGGATCCCATTAAATATTAGCTTAGGCATTCAGAGCTTCAATGGCATCATATGACCAATTAATAAAATAAGAAAACTGTGTTGTGCAGATTTCATTCAAATATCACGATAAAGGCAAAAATTTTTGTGGACCTTCTTTAAATTAGGTCATGTGAACTTGTCAGCGCTGATCCAAAGGATTACACTGACAGCAGTAGTAGTGGCTTCAGAAGCAGTCGTAGTAGCATCAGTAGTTGTTGTGGTGGTGGTAGTTGTTGTAAAAAGTAGTAGCAGTAATAGTAGTAGTAGTTGTGGTAGAAGCAACAATAGTGATATATTTATTTAAATTTTCTTGAATGGTTTTGATCACAAGTAGTCATAAAACTTCTTTACCATGGAAACTTTTAATATAAAAAAAGTTAGGATACTAAAAACATGCATTGACGTGTTGCGGAAATGGTATTCAAGAGGAAGTCTTCAAATCAGCTTGCAAAAATATGCCAGAACTTACTCGGCTAATATGCTGTTCAGTTCACCACTTTGGTGTGCATCAAACCAAGTGAGGTCTTGTTTTAAGATGGAATGAAACAAAAGCGTTCGTATCTTAAGGCACTGTCGCTCAGCCGCCAAACTCCAGCAGGTGGCTTGAAGGAACGCCAATAGGATCACACAAGATGCATTGATGTATACGTACAATAACATTTGTGACACCTGAGAATAGACACTCGGCAGTTGTGTTGCATTTCCCGTTGTGTTTTCGCTACTCATGGAACGATCACTGCAATAACAAGCAAATACGCATCAGGGCCGCCGTTTTCATGAACCGATATCCTGACTGATTCATGTTGATTTGTGTAGTTTAAATAATAGCTGAACAAAGTAAATTAAACACAGACGCACACACACAACAAAACGTGTGGACATAGACATGTTTGTAATATCATCGCACAGCATTCTGGAAACACCCTTCTGATAATTTAGGCCAAATCTTATCAGAAAACTGATGGCAAGGTAAACAGAGTAGAAAGCGAAACGTTTTTTCTTACTTCATACCCAACTACCAATAACAATACTTACATGGCAGTAAAAACCATTCGGTCCGACATTCTGCCATAGAAGAAAAAAGTAATGGGTAAGGAACAGCCGACCGCCACTGCGCTTACTGTCCCTACTAACATCAACAGTACATCACACTTGTCAACCTTGTAACGCTGTTAATAATAAAAAAAAGAGTTTGTATACAACATTACACAAATATGGCTGTCTGTAGACATATTATACACATGTGTAATGCATTACTTGATCTCTAACTCAGAGACTCTCCTTCCATCGACTTGTTACAAATGCGTTATATGAAATGTGTTTTGGAACACCGTTCTCAAAATTCCCACTTTTGGCTCAATATATAATTTCCCCGGATCCTTTCTTAGCTAAACATGGTGCTTGACAAATCCTCCTGAGACGTGGATCGCCCGGTTCCGGATCATACTCAGTTCTATATCATCATAAGAACGGAAAATTATCGGCTCTTGAATTTTGACATGAACCATTTGGGTTTTATCATTAATGTGTATATATTTATTTGTACCTTTTTCTCTGGAAGAACCTTTGCAAATCGGCCTCAGGTTGAAAGGCTGAGCCGTCTTTTTGAAAAATAAAGCTGTTACTTACAAACATATGGCTGTGCGTGTTGTGAAAAAAAACAAAAAGAAATACGTGTCTTGCATATCCTAGGCTGTATGCATACGCATGGACAACTGACAAAACAAACAGTCTCTTGTTTTCGTACATAAAGGCAAAAAACTTATTTTTATGGGTAGATAGTACCAATAATATGTATTTAGTGCCCTCTGTGTGGTGCTATACACGACCAACTTTACCCTAATGAGCATCCTTTTGAATCATCTTGGTAAATGTGACAAAAGTAATTAATACATGTGAGATTAAAATGCAACATTAGACCGTGTCCAGATTCCTATTTGATAAATAACTATTATAGTAGAAAAGGGATTACTCGATTCAGATATAACGTCCACAATCTTAAAATTGAAACGGGAAGACACAATACACCGTGATGTTGAAATACATTTGGAAGAGAGAAAGTAAGAAACATGCGGACCGATTGAAGACTAAACACATTTTGATTAAATGCAAGAAATTTTTGGCCCACCATAAACAATTTTTGAGGGAATGATCGAATTTTTTCATACGTTTCTTCATTTTCGGATATGTAAAAATTCAGATTTATTTTGAATTTAGAAGACTGGTGTGACACATTACACAGTTTTAAGTTTTGGTTCCATTATTGCCACGAGAGAGCAGTTTTGTCCTTTTCTATTCCTTTCAATTGTATATTTGGTCGTGGGGTTGTTGCGTTGTCGTGTTGTGATTTTGTTGTTGTAATGCTATGTATGTAAGTGATTCAGATGGGGTTGTATGTTTTTATGCAAAACATCAAATGTACCTTGGCTTAAAACCTTTGATACAAATAGATACAAGTGCACACAAATGTCATAAGGTTTGTGTTTATTCCCGTAATGCTCGATTTAAGTGTTCTCAAACCTAGAGATAAACGGGTATTCCACATAATTGCGAGGGAATGCAAAAATAATTGCGAGGGAAGGCAAAAATTATTGCGAGGGACGCAATATTATTGCGTGGGAGCACAGTAATATTGCATCAGAACGCAATGTGGGACATTGGCAATGGTCAAAGGAATTATACAAAGGAATTATACTGGTGTGTATTGAGTATATTGTGTATATTTTAGTCTTATGTGTCAATCTTTACTTTTTATACATATATCTTACCTTTTATTCCACGTCGACTATACTAGTCCCTAGTGGACTAATGTTCTTTGTTTGTAATGTTCGACGAAAAATAAAATCTATCTATCTATCTATCATCTAATACCTATTGCGAGGAAACTCAATATATAACTAACTAAATAACTAAATAAATAAATAAATAAATAAATAAATAGATAAATAAATAAATAGATAAATAAATAAATAAATAAATAAATAAATAAATAAATAAATAAATAAACAAACAACAGTGTATGGAAGCTGCTCTGTTACTCCGCACCCTCATCCCGACTTAACGGCTATAAAACAGGCATATGAGAATAATACAATGACAACAAATCAAATTTCCATTTTGTAAATATAAAAACAGCAACAGCTATTTCGTTTTGTCCACGATGTAAATAAATGGCGCTGTAAAAGACTATAATTGTATTTACCTTTAATCCCTGCTCCATTGGTGGTGCTTTCCTAAGGCTCGACAGCAACAGGCTGATCTACCTTCAGTACGAGTCAGTGGCTGTATGCAGCTTCAACAGATGTCAGACTTGAATTTATTAAATTAAATGTAAATTTTGACGTCAGAGTACTGCAGGGAGAATATGAACATGGAAATTATAATATATCGGCCATGAAAGCAATCAGTCAGTAGATTAACAACATTTATTTCAGTTGAAAAACCTCATGATGCAGCTGTTGTAAACATTATAGGGCGACGTACAGTATGGAATACCCACGCACAGGAAGTTTAAGTATATAATGGAGTTGTTGCATCACCATATTTTTCAGACAATGTAATGTTTTACATAATGATATTCGTGCAAACGTAACTGTTACGGTTTTTCACTTGTCAAATATCCTCAAAGAAATTCAATTCGATTGGCTTTATTTTGTAGGCCTATTACATAACAACATACGAACTGTTTCAGGTCAAGATCGAAATCAAATGTGCTGCAGTACCTGCCTCCCGTACTACTTGGGTGTAATGGAATCGCAAAAACTATAAGTGGCCTCATATTGATAATAAAGCCAGCAACTGGACTTTTCTCTAAATTATGGCATCTAATGTGTACGAGTCATTCTAAGCTATACATTTAGAATACCACAAGTATAAGTATTCTACACTTTTGGTTGATAAAGTCATGGCTTCCAAAAAATATTTTAGGGTGCTCATGAACAGACAAAAATTGCTTTTGTTTGCTTTGTATTCCAAAGCTGCCAAGGTCAGTGTCATTAAACCACTTGAAATTTTTCACGACTAAAATAGGAACAAAGTTTCTCCCATATTTTCTCCATAGAATATAGGCATTTTGTTCCGGTCAAAAATGTCTTAGCAGGGCAGATGACAATGGTTAGGGTCAGGAGGCTTGGCTTAAGGAACTGAACCAGTTTGATCTGCAAAAGTGTTGTGTTGCAAGTAAACTTACAAAAGTGATTGAGGAACATAGAACTCTAAAAAAATACCCTTGCGAGAAGAAAAGGACAAGCAACTAAAACAAGAGAACACAAAACAAAAAACACATTTAAGAGTTAACACAAGACTTACATGTACACAGAAAGAGGGGCTATAGGACCATAACCAACAATCGGGAGCTTTAAGAATTTTTAGCATATAACAATGAAATGTATCGAAAGAATGTACATTATTTATTTGAAATGATTCAAAGCAGAAGTCACATCAAGCCAGATGTCACATTTATTTACATGTTAACATCACATGAGAGATTGCATGCTTGAATTTAACAAACATATGCCGATGTACATATATAGCTCTGTTATATGATGAAAATGCATGTGGACGCATCCTGGAATTTTACATTTTTATATAGGGTGGGAAAAAATCACACGCCGTTGCGTACGTACACAGTTGCATATGCAACAAACATGGACGCATGGATATACAAAAAGGAAACACACAATATGAGGCTTCCAGATATTCCCATTGATATTAGGATAAACGTAAGTAAATCTTTGTGAGTAATGGGGGAAGTGTAATAGGAGGTTAAGTCAGAAGTTATAAAATTTTCCCTATACATCATGATTTTTTTTTTTAGGAGTAAACATTGTTTCCAGCCATAATGAAGAAACTTGATCCACGTGGCCTGAATACTCAGCCAATAATACAAAAGATTCAAAAGATACATGACAGAAACTGGTAAATAATGAAACTATTGAACACCTGTTACAGAAGATCTTCCTGTAACACCTTTAGTCTGAGTATGAAGTCAACAACGCACCCGTCGTCCACCAAGTAGACATTCAGACATGATAGACATAGTTGGATATCTTAGAAACATTTGTCCAAGATGTCCAACATGATCTGAGGACCTGCAACTCTCAGTTACCGCCTGTGTGGTGATGCAAATCGGAAAAAAAGCTGCCCACCCCCAGCCCGCAGCAATGTGAGTCCTGTAAAGTTGAAACAAAGGCTTAACGGGACACATTACTGGGGGGCGGCGGGGGCGCATTTTAGCTCAGTTGACATGTCAGTCAACTGAGCTTATAAGATTGTCAGTCATCTGTCGCAATACATATTTTCGACTTCTCCAAAATCGTCAGCCGCATTGACTTCAAATTTGATGGCGAAATACCTTGGATAGGACTCTGGTAAGTTTGTTTAAATGGTCACATTCTAGTGATTTTGTGGATTTTAAATGAATTTTCTGTTTCTTTTTCCACTTAACATTCTTCTTCGAAACCGCCTGTGAAATTGTATAGGAACTCTTCTGAGTACCGCTAGATCTCAATGTCTTCAACAGATGATATCGCATTTTTAAAGCAATTTTTATGACTTTTTGTGTGTCTTGCTCTTTTCGACTACTTCGGAACCGGTACCATCACTCAGATTGGTTCTGAAACTGGATGGATATGTACCTTCTGGAATAATCAATTCAAGTTGTTCTAGGCGGGATCCCTGATTTTCCTAGAAGCTTTCAATTCGGGTTATTTCTAGCTAATGCATGCTTTCTTGTTAATTACAATGTCAATTAATGAGTTTGGAATGATTATTCACATATTCGATTTCTCATAAACCGTCGGTCGGAGCCGGTGAGTTTCTGCTGAGATTGTTCAAGTGGTCACTTCTCTTTAAACTGAGTGGGCATATACCGGGACTCGACCTACAATGTACAACAAATCTGTTCACTCCATGGTGCTCCTGCCCTGCAATATGTGCGCTTGATCGTCACGAATTTCGCGGGGAAAATGTGTCAATTTGGAACCTAGGACGTCTCTAACAATGAGAGGATAGAAAAATCAGGAAATTGGGATGTTATTTGTGAAAAGATATCTCCGAAATCCTCTGTTAGGGTATATTTTAATTTCTGTGTGTCGTTGGTGAGATCAAACCATCGTTCCCGAGATTACTGCAGGTCCTAGACTTGTACATATATGTACAGTGGCCCTGTCTTGAGAGGTCACTCCAATGAGAGGCCACCTGGCTTCAAAGGCCACTTTTGGCAGGTCGCTACTGCTTTTTTCCCCATCTTTTTTTCCTCTAATGAAAGATCACCTGTCTTGACAGGCCACTTTTGGGCCTGCCCTTGAGGTGGCCTCTCAAGACACGGACTACTGTACATGTATGGATTTTTGAACCGGGGACTGTGACCAACATTTGATATATAATACCGGCAATTTTACCGGCTTTTTAACGGGAGAGTATGCAGGATTTGGAAGTGGGGGCGAATTCGCGGTCAATGAGACAGAACTGGGTTCCGGGGACATGCCCCCGCCCCCCCCCCAAAAAAAATAAAAACAAACAAACATGCAAGTAAATAAATAAATAAATAAATAAATAAATAAATAAATAAAGAGAGAACGAAAGAAAGAAAGAAAGAAAGAAAGAAAGAAAGAAAGAAAGAAAGAAAGAAAGAAAGAAAGAAAGAAAGAAAGAAAAAAAAGAAAGAAATCTTCTGAGCCGCAGAGACAATTTGAACTTTTTGGGGGTCCTCTCGAGGAAATCAACAGATATAATAACATAAAGGTAATGTCCAACAGATGTGAGTAACCTAAATTTCATTTTAGGATGTTATTCAATTATTTCGGTAAAGGTGGAAAATCGGTTCTAGGAAACATTTTGGGACTGCCTATGTGCCCAACAACTGGGCGAATATGTATGAGTGCCAAACCCTATTTGCACAACAGCTGGTCGGATAGATCTTTGTTCTGACTATTACAAAATCCTAGTGGCACAACATCTGGGAAAAGAAAGCATGGTCAAATCCTATTGGTACAACAGCTGGACAAATAAGCAAGGCGGTGCTCTATTGACAAGACGGCTGGATAAAGTGAGCATGGTTGACCCATATTGCACAATAGCTGGGCGAATATGTATGGTTTGAATTATGTTGCCCCAACAGTTGGGCAGATAGATGCAGTGACCAAAATCATATTGATTGCCACAACAGCTGGGCAAATAAAGCACAACTGAACCTTATTGACAGAAGAGCAGCGCAAATATGCATGAGCAGAACCCACTACAGCTACGCATGCGGAAGCAAAGTTAAGTATCAACTATAGAATAGTATCAGCTCTGGTGAGTTTTTGTGATTTTCGTACCGTTTTACCAATATTTTACCAACTGAGTTTTGGAGTCCAATATTGTGAACTATCATAATTTTTTTTTTAAATGTACCTCCAAACCTATTGTAGATAGACATGCCATTCCTACTTCAATTTATAGGTTAGTGGCCAAGCCGCATCCAATGAACCACATACCAAAGAATATATTTTTGTGCAAGGGGGAAAAGTGGGCACATTGTGTTGAATATAAAATGATTTGTTACGTTGACATATAATAATTCAGACTGTAATCATGAATTATATATGACCTCAAGTCAGATTCACATTTTGAAGTATTTTATGCAACAATCATCACTTTCTACTTTTTATGTCAAAAAACTCATAATCACCATGCAAACCCTGTTAAGGGAAATGCATGTTTGGGTTCAGTGTGGCTAAAAAATAGTTCTGCCCACTGCTGATTGAATGGAGATCCAGTTTTAGAAAGGGTCCACTGGATATGCAATCCTGCATCGCAGTGTTGAACTGAGACTGGTGGAATGGAGTGGTGCAGATGAAGCCAAGCCCCATGGGGTCACTGCCTCAACATTGGGCATGCATGTTTGCACAGCTGGGTTTATGGGGGAAGGGGAGAGGCTTATAGAATTGTACAAGTGAAAATGGTCACAGTAGCATTTTCTTGCCTGGGGAACAATTTATGTACATTTTCAGCAAATGTCATTATTGTTTGTCCTTTAGATGAGATTCTAGCAAATATTGCCGTAGTGCATTGATCCTGTAACCTTGACCTTCAGCACAAATTTGGACATATTCTGTAAATTGACTTCATTTTGCTGTAGTGCTACATGCTTTTTCGCAATAACTGCATGCGCATTCCTATTTATAAGAAGGGTACCATAGAACTAGCGTATTATTAATGAAAACGTTTTCCAAACATATTAATATTGAAAGCAAATATGAGGAAAATAATAGCAAAATGAGACATTTATAACTGGATATATTGGAATAGGTCTCATGCATCAAAGCCAAAGTTAAAAGGTTGAGTAGACTTAACCTATCTACTTAAGCTTTCTCGGAATGTAGATATAAATACTCACACACATACACATAACATTTCATTCGTCACTACTGACGAAACATACACTAAATGTATACGTAATGTGCATTACGTATATCCATTTTCATATTTTACAGATGTAGTTCCGAATGAAAGAAATTGACATGCGTCATCTGTTCTTTTTATTTTATTATTATTATTATTTTTATTATTATTATTATTATTATTATTATTATTATTATTATTATTATTATTATTATTATTATTATTATTATTATTATTATTATTATTATTATTATCATTATTATTATTATCATTATCATTATTATTATTATTATTATTATTATTATTATTATTATTAGTAGTAGTAGTAGTAGTAGTAGTAGTAGTAGTAGTAGTAGTAGTAGTAGTAGTAGTAGTAGTAGTAGTAGTAGTAGTAGTAGTAGTAGTAGTGTTATTGGGGGGGGAGGGCTGTCGACAAAGGTACCAGGAAAGTAAATGACAGGGGCTACATACGCTACATACAGTGATACTCAACTATGGATGGTAAATAATTCACTCTGTGTGCGAGTTTGGGATACTTACAATACCTGTTCCAAGCCAGCTCCTGTTATTACAGGCGTTCCCCAAGGGTGAATGTTGGGATCCCTGCTTTTCATAATTTTCATTAATGATATGCTGCATGCTTCCTTCAAATTCGGTTTCACACTTTATGCAGATGATACTACCTTACTAATTAAGTTCCCTGTGTTCCTTTAGTTATACTGATAAAGACTACTAAATAAGGTACATAAATATCTATCAGCCAAAAGACTTTCGTTAAACATATCCAAAACCAAATTTATGATTTTTCACTGTCCTCAACGGAAACTAAACTGAAACTTTTACATCAAAATCGAAATTAAAGCTATTGAAAGGACAGATGAACTTGACTTTTTAGGGCTGAGTATTCATTAAAAATTTAGATTGGCACGCCCATATAAATAAAATACTAAACTTTCGAGGGTTATAGGCACACTCAAGAGACTTAAAAATGTATGCCCATCAAAAGACGCTTACTCATATATAACTCACTTTCTTGCAAATTATGCAAGACTTGCCTTGGGCTACTCTTGTGAATGTATTACTAAACCTCAAAAGAAAGCCACCCATTTAATCTGTCTCTTTTAATTTAATGAACACACTACCCTCTTTTTAAACAGTTAAACATGTTTAAAGTCCCTAGCTTATTATATCAATGTTCCCTAAACTTTTACTTTCGATACATGAATAATGGACTCCCTGGCTATTTTACAAATATATTCTCAGCTATCCCTGTTACTTATACCTATCACACCCGAAATCGTCACCTACCCTTCTACTTCCTCACATGTCTCGTCCGAAAACTGCATTCCGTTTCATTTGCCAAAAAATACTCAACATAACATCTGGTAATATAATGGCTAAAGTACACACTCATTCTTACTGTGTATTTTCGAAACACATTAAACAATATCTGATTAGCCAATACGCCGAAGTATGTACCGACGCAAATTGTTACCAGTAAGTACGTTTGTGGTAACTGAATGGACAACTTGTTCCTTTTTATACTTGTATATATATATATATATATATATATATATATATATATATATATATATATATATATATATATATATGTGTGTGTGTGTGTGTGTGTGTGTGTGTGTGTGTGTGTGTGTGTGTGTGTGTGTGTGTGTGTATACCATGATCAAAATTCAAAATTACTTTTCATCATTTACAGTTACATTGCAATGATTAAAGCCTACCTATCTGTTAAAATTAAATCTCCTGGTTGCCGCAACGATGGCGGATTTACTATCCTTAGTTGGGGTTATCCTGACTGCAAGTTTCCTCCTTTTTATAAGTAATTTTGTAATGTATACTTCCTTATGTCTTTATGTACTGATATTTCATTATATTACATGTGACATTGGATTGTAGTACCAAGTGTTTGTCAAATAAATTTGATCTGAGTCCGAGTCTTTCTTTTTTACGTTTATACGTACACAATATGAAGATTGTGGCAGTTTTTGCCTGGGGAACAGTTTATGAATATTCTGAGGAAATTTCATTATTGTTTGCCCTTTATATAATATTCTAACAATTATGCCACTAGTGCATTGATCCTGTAACCTTGACCTTCAGCACAAATTTGGACATATTCTGTAGATTGACCTTATTTCGCTGTGGTGCTACATGCTTTTCTGCTTGTTTCGCTTATGAAACAAATCCGTAAAAAGAAAACGCTTGTGACAAAAGAATTTTAACTTAGATTTAATGGATCTTTTCCCCAAAATAGTGAATTTAAAACTTGAGTGAAATACCTCAAATTAAAAAACTGAAAATTTACACAAATGAAAATAAGGCAATTTACAGTATATGCATGTAAATCAAGGACCACTTCTGGGGCCTTGCCCTTGTTATTTATGCAAATTAGGCAAATATGCAAAATGTAAATCTTGCATAGCTTCAAGACTATGATAGATAGAGGTGCCATTCCAATTTTATCAGTTTGTGACATAGCCACATCCAATGAACTATGGAACAAAATTGTAAAATTCTAATTCATACAAATAAGGTGAATAAACAAACTTTTTAATCTTGAATAGCCTCAAAACTATTATACATGCAGGTGCCATTCCAACTTTTATTTGTAGGTTTGTGACATACCAACATCCAATGAACCATGAACCAGGGTTGTAGGCTTTTAATTTATGCAAATTAGGCAAACACACAAAATTAAAATCTTGACTAGCTTCAAAACTATAATAGGTAGTGGTGTCATTCAAACCTTAGTTTATAAGTTTGTCACATGGCCACATCAAATGAACCAAGAAACAAACTTCAACATTTTATGTTACACAAATTAGGCTAATACACAAAATTTAGATTATGTTGAACAATGGCTATGTATAGCATTTCAAACGTTTCAGGCACAGACAGATTTGCTGTAAAGAAAATATTCTTTTCTAGTTTTATTATTATGGTCGCTGAACACATGTCGGAACATGCTGGTACCAAGACTTGTTTAAAAAACATGCAAATAGAACACAGGAACTTACGTTCAGGTTGATACTTCTTGTGATATTTCAAATAGATATTTTAGCAGTAATTTTAGGGTAATTTTCTATGGCATTCAAATTTAAAAATACCCTTTGCTCCCCTACATTTTGTTTTGTATTTGTAGCAATGCATCACCATTTAATATTAGGAAATGATTTTCTGACGAAATATCAAGATGGCGCTTCATCTTATTATCAAGTGCCAATGCATCCAGCCTCAAAAAGTAAGACTTTCTTTTTTACTTCATCAGGTTCCTTCCAATGGAAGGCTTGCCGAAGAGGCTTAAAGGGGCACCTTTGACATACTAAATGTTAATGCAAAAAGTCCTTAAAGGCCTAAATTTTAGCATTTTTATTTGCTATCTTAACGATTTGCTGGTGGTTTCCTCGTGCTTCAACGATCATCTTAGACATTTGACGATTATTTTTGAAAACCTTCGCTCTGCAATTTTAACACTAAAATCAAGTAAATTGTGTATTTGCTGCCAGAGAGGTACACTATCTAGGCCACATTTTTTTTATTCGTGATGTAATTTCTGTAAATTGCAACAAAATTTCAGTAATTTCTACATATTTTACTCCAAAGTCACACAAAGATGTCGGAGTCTTCCTTGTCGTTTATTCTTTTTATTGTAAGTTTATCAAAGGTTTGGCCAAAGTTGCAAATCCCTTGCATAAATTATAGCAAAAGGATACATCATTTGTATGGACAGATATTTGTCAACATTCTTTTGATGACCTTAAAGCAGCTTAAATACCCCCCCCCCTTCCATGTCATCTTTCCCTTTTATGTCTCAACCTTTTTGCTTAGTGACAGATGCACCAGGGTTTGCTTTGGCCCACATACTTTTCCAGTCCATAAATGGTGATGAACATCCCAATGCATATGGCGGGTAGGCATTGCAAGATGCTGAGACATGTTCCCCAGTCGGTGAACAGGAATTTCTTGCCTTGGTCGAGGAAATTTAAGCTAATCATACTTACTTGAGGCATGAACCTTTTCATGTACACACTGATCACCGTGCTTTACAGTGGTTACATAATGTACAGCCATTGACCCCTGGACTGTCCACATGGGCTTTCGTACTCCAAGAATACAAATTCACAATTCATTAGAGGAAGGGTAGCCCGATACGTCATGCAGACGGATTGTCTAGGCGTTTCCATAATGAACCTTCAGAAGCATCTATCACCCCTGAGTTTGATGAAAAAGTTGTCTTATCTCTAAATACAATGACTTCATAGCCATTATACATAACAGAAATTGTATATAAAGAACCGATACTTGCATCTACTCCGCACATAGCCCTTTCAGTTACCTTGGACAGCATGTCCCTGCATGACCTTAAGATGGCCCAGCAAAATTGCCCTAATTTCCAGCATATTTATGCCTATCTTCCAGATGGTATATTACCATCAGACAATGCTCTAGCACGCAAAACTGTCCTTGATGCAGACTAAAGCGTTATTGATAGAAGGATTCTATAGCATGTGTACACCCCACAAGGTCGTACAACCTCCGATGGCAATTGCACCAGACAATTAGCTTTACCCACATCTTTCAGACAGGAAGCATTAAGAGCTATATCAGATTATTGGCTACATGCATATGAGCTACCACTCCCACGGGTACCAAAACAAACAATAAATGCTCTGGAGTGTACACGAAAGGCACGGCGGCGTGGCCTTTGTTTCATATTACAATCAACAGCTCAGGCTAGTCGAGTATTGTTTAATTCCACACATACACGAGCGCAGCGATCGTTAACACATATTTAAAAGCTTCTTCCAAATGGACAACCTAATTTTGATAATTCTAGAGAGCGCTGCTCCCTACTTCCCTTCGTAGGCTCGATTGCCAGTTGCTTGTTTGGAGTTGTCAGTGAAAAAGACCTGATGGCTGTTCAAATACACATCCAGGTGTTAGCTGAACGCTCTGAAATTCTCGCCAAAAATTTCGAACATCAAACAGATACATTTTCCTCTATTATGACCAATCTCGTCCATCGCCTCATATCAACTGTCAAGGAAGGTTTTAGGAATCATAATACTATATCTCGTATGGGCCATATTCTTTTATATTTACAGAATAATTCATATATACTCCCCCATTTGGCAGGACAATTGCCACAACAAACACAAATGTCAGCTTTTCTAATTGGCAGGTTAAACTTACTACTGCAAGGCATTCACTTACTTCACCAATGCAAAATATCACCGCAAATACTACACTATGCCACTTTCAAACACACGCTTTAGAATAAAATAACAAGTTCCTCCTCGTTAACATTCCCACCCTAAATTTACATTATGATTTTCACATGAAAACCTATTCCAGGTTATAATTTTTGCCTAAATATATAATGCTGATGTGCAGTGCGCACATCAGTTATGTTTATACCCCTAATTTTAAGTACTTGCCATAATACATCGGGGCAAATTACTAAATTACAACCTTTTTATTTAATTATTTTACAATATTTGCATGACCCACAAAAACACAAATTTTTATTTGGAGATACACTCCTTCCCACTCTAATCGCTTTTAACTGTTCTTCCTTTTTAATTCAGCACTACAATACTAGCTGCAACATAGCCACAGATAATGTTTGCATTATAGGTTGGAAACACTTGTGCAAGTTTTAAAACCAAACAACAAATATTTCATGGCCGATACGATTCTTCTAGGACCCAATTCACCTCCTAGCGATTCACAACACAGTCTATCTTCATCAGGTCTCAATATGTTGGCCTCCATTATTCTGTTTATTTGTGGAACCATTTTTTATAAAAGATATCAAGCAATGTCAAAATTAATGACCCTGCCGGACACACAGACAGAAATGGCAATGTTACAACCTCCCACCTGTCCATCGAAGCTTTCCCTATTTTCTTACCTAAGCTGGGGTTTCACTCTTGTTTTTTGCGTTCTTTGCCCTGGCTTATTTTTATCAACGTGAACGCTCCCCACGTAAGACTCTGTTCATTGAGTTCTCCGACGGCATTCCTTTTTTGCATATACCAGTTATTTCCCTCCCAATGAGTCCAATTTTGTGGGAAATATTACAGTTCACAATCTGATTTCTCTGTTACTGGTTCTTAACATCCCCAATTTGATGGTTTACGCAAATTTTTACCAATTTCCTTAGAAAGCATTGCTTCTGCCCGCCAGGCAAAATTTCTCTTACTTACTATCAAGCATTTGCTATCAAAAGACTAATAATTGAAAGACCATTTGGCGCTTTTTTTATTTTTGATCCACTACAAAGTTGCCTTTTACTTTTCCAGGTGTCTTGGATCTGGTGTTCATGCACCCAATCAAGCACTGACATGCAATATAGTGACCCACTAAAGCATAAAATTATCACGGAAAATCCACGGGTTGTGGAATTACTTGTGTGTTAATTACTCACAGACACCTGAGCAAAATACTGTGCTCTGTGCTCTCTGCTCTAAGGTACTTCACAGATAGTACAACGAAGAAGTATATAATTCCGCTTGATATGTGACATTCGTACAAATATGAGCGACACGTGCAATACTCTTCAAAAACTGCGTTTAACTGCTACGTCTAAATGTACAATCAAATGCTCGATTTATGGATTACAATAAAATACTTAGACAATCAAATGCTACGATTTATGGATTACAACAGAATATTTAGACAACCAAATGCTACGATTTATGGATTACAATACAATACGTCGGCAGCCCACGGTGCAACCACAAGACTGTTGCAATCAAAAAAGCGCATCCACACGAACCTGTTTTGTTTCTTTTTTGGGGGTGGATGGTTTTTTTTTTTTTTTTTTTTTTTTTTTTTTTTTTGTCGTTGTTTTACAAAGAAGCGACAGTTGACACCAATATTGTGTGCCTGCGCAGCTACAACGCAACACAAAGAACCATCCTACTTCCACTTTTGGTTGACAGCTTGGAGGTAGAAAGTTACCAGTGACAACGTGTACGGCGTCTTAGTGACAGTAATCGGTTATTGTTTTTCTTAAATTTTCAAGTTTGCAATCACATATTTTATTGGTTATCGGTGTCCTTAAATTTTCAAGTTTGCTAACTGATTTGATTCCTTTATATTCATTATGGAAGTCACTCTAGCAGAGCTTGACACATTGGCGGAGACTGCGGCATACTTCAACGTTGCAAGGTAATATCTGCACCTGAACGCTAGGAGAGTTCACATCCTTGACATTACGACGGGATGGAACGTCCCCTTCGATGGCAGACACTTCATCACTGGAGTGAATGCACTGCTCCAGCGGGATAAATTTCAGGCCGGTATGGAGCAGAAGGAGCTCCGCCCACTTATTTTTGTCGACCATTTCTTTGGTTCTCAAAGACTATTTGATATGTCGTGTTCCACCCTTGCCGAGGACACAGTTGCATACTTGTTGCGGCACAAAATACAAGTCCATGAGTGTACCTCAGATGCAGTCCGCCAGGTTGCAGGCCTTATACACGATCATTGAGGTTTGCCACAATCATTTGCATGGCTGTCAACTCTTGCGTTTCGACCTGGAGTCTCCCGGGTTGGAGCCCACCAAATTTATTAAAATGTCAGCATTTTGTGGCAAAATTGGCCATTTTCTATGTTTTCATTCACTTTTCAAACAAATCTCCCTGTGATAGAGCTTTGGGGGTTGAAACTTATGCAATTGTCATGGTAAACCATCAGATGCATTTTGCCTGCAGCCCCAACGGCTATACATTTGACTCTGAGGCAGATCGAGTTTGAAATTTCGGGGTCTGGCAGTGATAGGCTCCACCAAGCGGGCCAGAGCCCTTTGCTCCCGTCCATCGCCAGTCTCGGCAGAGAATGTCACAGGTGTCCACAGAAGTACACAGGTCTTACCCTGTTGCCGGAATTTTGCTCACTTCAGATGTGCTTGCCTTGCTTTTGTCTGTGTTATTTATTCCAGTGCTGTTTTAGTATATTTTTTGAACATTGAAAGTCCAATATCCTATGGGTCTGTAATACTAATTGTTAATTTCTTCAATCGTCTACATTTTGGCACAAATATATGAAAATTAGCTTGACCTGGGGGCGGGGGAGATAACAGTTCAACTATGTTACGTGGCAAGGTTGAGCAATAATTTGCTATCATTTATTATTTCCCTGCTATTTTCCATCACAAGGCAGCACATGTGGCTAATAAAATTTCCTCTGCACAGAAGGCTATGTACACATAATGTCTAGCACATTCTTCCGTACTTTTGTGCGCTGTGTTTTCCTTATCAGCATCTGGAAATGTGTCTTTTTTATATATTAGTCACATGAAAAGCATATGCAAAAGTCGGTATTTTTTTTTAGTTGTTAATTTAGCATATTTTGTGAACATTAATAGTCCAAGATTCTATATGTCTGCAATACTTTGTTTTCATACAAAGAGTTCCTTCTTTAATTTTGGGCATGTAAATTTGATATTGTGACTTTGACCCACTTGTCTTGAAATAAGTCCCAATTTTTTTAAAAAGGGCCAGTATCAGGACAATAAACTCAAACAATTTTGACCTGAATTCAAAAACCATGGCCTCAACTGATAGCAGTTTTATAGTACATAGGCTAAGCGTTGACATCTTAACTCTTTCAGTGCCAAGTGTAAGACTGAGTCAACAGCAATCCGCGGTGCACTTCGCGCGCAATGCACGCAAAATGGCCCGAGGATAGCTGTTGCCCTTGACCAAACTGTGACCTGAATCTACTACTTCAAGTATAGGCTTACTGGTACTTGGAATGAAAGGTCTTTGCATGAGAAATTTTATTAAGATATCACTATATACATACAAACAAGTATGATAATAATCACTTATGGAACTGAAAGAGTTAAGATCAAGGTCAATTTCCAATACATTACCAAAGAGCTAGTGTAATACTCACCTTATACTTACCCTGCATACATCTTGATATAGTATAGGTATTATCTTCAAAACTGTTAAAAGAGACTGGTGTCTAACCACTGCCAGTTAATTTTTTAAAAATTATACTCGCCTATAATGACAATTACTGAGGCTTCATTCCATGTAGAGTTTAAGTGACTCTAATTATTGTAGCTCTACAGAGTTTGATGAGGACTATTTTTGTTGTACAATGAGACCAGTAGTTATGTGGTTCTATTTCAATTTCATTGCTATAATCACAATTGTCAAAGTCTGCAAAGTATTAGTTGACTGACTATCCTAATGAAAGTTTGATCTTTACACAGTTTGATACTGTTTTCCGAAATAAGGAGTCATGGGATAATGAAAGCAGTTGCCCATTGGTTTCACTGTTAGAGCACCCTTGATAGTTACCAAATTTTCTTTGTCAACAAAGTATTGCTGGATTTTCATGATCGTAATTAAAAGTTAGTGCTTTACAGAGTGTGAACACTGTTCTAGCAAATTATCATGAGCAATGTGGTCCCTGGTTTCTCTTTTATGTTCTTACAGTATAGCAACAGATTACATGGCTGCCACGTAAGATGAAAACTCACAAGATGAACAAGTATATATCAATATCGGGATAAACCTTGCCAAATCATTCTTCATCTACATCCTTCACAAAAAATATAGTCCAAACAAGTGCTCTGTGTTTAAAATATAACACGTCACTTTATAAGCAAGTCAATGAATCATAACATAGTTGACCCCTCGGCTGACTCCCAAGTATAAATAAACATCATGATTGACTTTACAAAGGACGCCCATTCCACCATATGATTCATTTGTTTCATCTTTATTCCTGGAAACACATGTACCAAACAAAGGTCTGCATATCTCTGTGAATGAAACCCAACAACTGGATCATTGATCCGTAAGGTAGTTGATCTGCTTGAAACAGCGAAAACGTGATCTGTCACATAGATGATCTTTTTGTTTGTTTCCAAAGCATGATCAAATATGATTATGATATCATGATAAGTATACTACCAAATGATGTATGAGGTTCACCTGCTTTCTTCACAAAAATAGAGTCTAGAAAATCCTCTGTGCTTTAAATAAAACACATCACTGCATCATCAAGTTAGTGAATCATCAGATAGTTGATCCCACAGCTGACTTCAAATCATGAATAAACATCATGATTGACTTTACAAAAAACACCCATTCCACCATATTATTCGTTTGTTTTTGTTTTTTAAAATTTTCATTCCTAGGAAAACATGAGCCAAACAAAGGTGTGCATATCTCTATGAATAAGGCCATAACCTTGTGAGTATGCACCCTTGATAACAGGTTAATTTGACACATGTGTTTTTGTTACCCAAAGTTGCCCTTAATCTTTGAATCACTCTTATATGGCAATGACAACCATGCGATGGTATTGACATACTTGACAATTTAAATTATAGCCAAGCAGAGATAAGTATGCAATGCAACTGGACACAGCTTTGTTACATGATGTCCAGATAACTTCAGGAACAGAAGTGTAGCTTGTAGCGTGATGCACAGATGGCATGGGCCATCTGAGGATCAGGAATATCAGTTATAAACCCCATGTGTGATAAAGCTATACCTGCTACAGAGTAAGGAAGATGACAATGGTCCGTTTTACGGATCCCGGATATCATTGTTTGGAGTATACCTATTAATCAGATGATCTGTAACATGGTCCTTAATTACACATCAGGGGTACAGTGTGACCTGCGTGTCCACGCCTTTGCATAAGCTCACAGCTGGACATTGTTAACAGTGGCTTCTAAACTTTTGACAATTGGTTTTCAACTTTTAACAGTGAGAGGGAACATGTAAAACTTCAAAGTTTTGGTCAGGTGACCTCGACTCTGACGTCAGAGGACACGACTCACTTCTTGATCTGCTGACGTCGGGGACTTATGATTGGTCAATGCCATCGCGTGTAATTAATTAATTGGGGACTTAAGTATCTGCACAGCCAAAGAGCAGCGGACTTGTGTCCCGTTTCAACAACTGGTAACTGCCAAGAAATGAACAGACATCCTATTAAGCAACCAAGTCTCAACCGTCATTTCTTGCAGTCACAGGACAGCTTGCTGATCACCTATGATAGTAACAGCTGTTTGCTGTTCCAGATTCAGTAATGACAATGATTGCTTCCCTATATGCATGAAAAATTCGATAACTGATTCCATGTATAAATAGAAATATGGTATTGTGTTGGGGTTGATTTTTATTACAGTAGTTGCACTTAGCAATAATGAAGATTCATTCAGCAATCATGGTGGCTCAGATTGACTGACCTTGATTTGCCCTGTAAAATAATTCAAAGAAGTGTTACCCTTAAGGAAACATCTGATTGCTTCGAGTTTACGATAGCACGTAAATAAAATGTACTTAAGCTGTATGATTCCGCTTCTAGTTCAAAGAAGCTTTAAAATATTCCAACAGATTTGTTGACAAAAATATTTGATGAATGATTCACTTCCATACTCCTTCCCCCAAAAAACCGCCTGACACTGTATAATCAGGCCTGATCTGGGATCATGAAGCTTATGTATAAGCTTTTGTGTTGCTTCAATTTTTGTGAACAGTTTCATCTTGTGATAGGATTCTAGCTCTGCTGCTGCTGTAGTGTTAATATCACAGTCAACAAACAATTTCGGAATTTATTGCCAATTATTCAGCTCCATAATATGATTACATAATTAATTTAGATTACCTGCACATGGCTGTTGACTAATGCATTAGACTTGTAGTGCATTGTATACAAATGTCGGGTGTGCCATGTGGCTGCAGATGAGCTCATCTACAGCCACACTTCCATTTACTTTTACCCATGGTTTGATTCACCTTAGCATATTGTTGATGTGAGGGGATCACTCAAGGGTAGAAGTGATCTCAAAACAGAGATCGTTTTGCGGTGTGTAGTGACTCAGGGCTGTGTTGCCCATGGTGCAGGTAAAGTGGACAGGGTTTTGCATTCCAGTTACACTCAGCACATTAAATTTTGATGCCTTAAAATCTATTCCCCTTCTCTAGTTCTAAGCAAAAAGTTCTTTGATATCTTTTTATAGGATTATGGCATCAGCCAGAGAATTGATAAATCTACAACATTTTAAATCATCTGGGAAAAGGAACATGATCGTGCCTGAAGAGGGAAACTGGTAGGTCATTGGCATATAGTAAGAAGAGGGAGGGTCCTAGAACAGAACCCTGGGGCACACCTGAAACTATGGGCAGGCAGTCAAAATTTTATTCTTCAACTTGGACACGCTGTGGCTAGTCACAGAGGTAATTTGAAAGGCTTAGCAGTAACTTATCATGGAAATGCAAAATTTTAGTCATTTCAGTATTAGTGAGTATACTTACCTCTCGCCAACATTGCCAAGACCTCCATGTCTGGCATAACGCCTGACACAATTGAGTTGGATCCAGTTATGACTCCTGGTGCACATGCTCCTGTGTTCTTCCTACCTCCTCGATGATAACTCAGTGGAAAGCACCTGCGTAAAGGAACCTGGGTGGTCAAATGGTCTTCTCTAGTGGTCAAGAGGTAGGTTTATTCACTAATGCCGAAATTACAAACAATTCCACATCTTAGTTACAGAATATTACCTCTTTATATGACAAAGGAGCAGCCAGACTGAAAGCCTGGGGGGGGAACTATCAGTCAGAGTGAGGAGGCGGAGTCTGAAGGAAAACCTCACAGAGTTATGTGGACTTGAGGTTGCCAACGGCAGAATCCTGGCCAAAACCCAGAAACCCTCCTTATCGACCAGCATGGGACTGCACTGGACCCCCCCCCCCCCCCCGCCGTCTATCACCAAATGGCAGTCCACTTCATGAAAAAAAACGTCCATTTCCACTCTTTTGATCCTGGAGATCTAGCAAGACCAGTGAATAGTGGAAAACATAGCAGGTGCATGGGGGTGGGGTGGGGGTGGGGGGCTATATGGCTTTGTAAAGCAGTGCCCTTAAAAAGTGAATCCACTGGCTCTTGGCCTGGGGATATTGGGGACATCCGCCCAATACAAGTGCCAAAGAAGGTCTAGGACTACACTTGGTCAACATCAGAGGTGCTGTGGCAAGGCTAAACAGAAGCACCTTGAACTGCTAGACCTGGTCTGAAGACACAAACTGCAGATACTCCTGTTAAGTCTCTGCGGTTGGCACCTGGAAGAATGCATCCATGAGATCCAAGGACATCGTCCATTCCTTGGAGGGCCACCACCACTGATTGTGGAGTCTCTAGTCTGGAAGATGGAATTGCCAAGTATGTGTTCACCATTAACCAGTCTATGACATGACGTCATGCTTCCACCCCAATTGGGAACAAGGAAGGGTAGGTTGTAGGACTTGGGCAAGAGGGGATCTTCCACCCACTCTATGGCTTTGCACCTTCTCCACCACCTCTAGGAATACCAAAGCTCTCAGTTACTGCATGTGGGGTGTGAACCACTTGAGTTTGCAGCCTAACAGAGGCCTGTCTTTGCTGATGGGCAGCAAATAGCCATGTTTCAGGGTATTTAAGACAACACAATCGTTTGTAGAAGATCCCCATTGAGAGTAAAAGGTGGAAAGACAATTGCCTACAGGGCACTATGAGGTGTCTGTAGCAGTGGCAGAGGGCAACCCTGGGACTAGATGGTCCAGTTAGTAAGAGTCAGGAGCCCTCAGGCTTGCTCGACTTCTTCGCTTTACAAAACCACTTGTCCTGCTCAGATGGTTTCCCCTTCTTCCTGGGAACTTAGGACACTGGGGCATGACGTGTGTCAAAGGATGTGTGGGTGCTGTTTGAGAGCACTGCTTTGGGGAAGCAGCGACCACCAAGGACAAAACTGGCCAAGCAGAGTCCATCAAGGCTTTGGTCCTAGATTGCTCAGTGGAGCAGGCCTGAAATTCCTGCACCCAGTGAATGTCATCCGCAATTTTTCCTCCAAAAAGGTGTGGCTGAAACGGATGTCAGTGGCTCCATGGGAACCTGGGTGTAGCGAACGCTAGCTGTCAGCAGACTGTAAAACTTGACTACGAAGGGGCAGAAGGGGAAAGGGTCTATGACGCCCATCCTCCAGGGACAACCCTGGCAGGAAATGGCCCATACCTCCCCTCCATTAGTCCAATCATGGCTTGGTCACCCAACAGGCTCTGAATAAGGCATTGATGTGGTCAAAGCTCTTGGTCAGATCTTGGGTTGTATCCATCAGGGAAGAAGCAGGTTACACCCATGCCATGGCTGCCATAAAGCTCAGCCACTCAGAGCGATGTCAGCATGAGGGTTAGCTGGAAGCTATTGGCCTGGACCTGCTGATGGATGGAGCTCATCCTCTTCTTCGGTGTTGAGGTGCAAAGACTCAAAAGGAACTGGACAGGAGACACTCAAAGCCTTGTTGAACTGCTGTTCATCTGAAGAAGATCAGGTGGCCCCTTGTGTCAGAAGCACATCTGTCGCCACGCCTTGTGATGGGGTTGTGATGAAGTCTATGGAAGTGGTCCCCACTACCATTGTGGCCTGCATCTGCTCCTCCCACATGAAGTGAGCATGCAGGACATCTAGAAGATCCAATTTGGCAACCACAGCTGACAGGGATGCAAAAGTCTGCTGGCCAGAGGGCATTTGCTGTAGTTGTGAGAACTCCTGAGTCAACGGTTTGGTGCAGGGACCACAACTGTCACTGTCAAGAAGGTCTGCTGGCTGGAGGGAACCTGCTGGAGCTGTGAAAATATCTGAGCCTATGGGCCGAGTAAGAGTTGACTGCAAATGGATGGTCTGCTCCAACATGGCGGGAGTGCAGAATAGGGCAAATGAAGATGAAGTCTCTGTCAAGAGAAGACTCAACAGAGTCAGAGTCCAAAGCTTGGCATTAAGCTGCAATTGCATGCCATTGATGCCAAGCTCTCTTGCTCTTCCTCCAGGACTGCTCATAGAGCAGCCACTTGTCTTCTCCCCAACCAATACAAAACCGACATGTTCTCTTTTAAGAGCACATATGGCCAAGTTGCTGGCGACATCCAAAACAATGTTCACGGTCGTCCCAGGGAACCGTGTAGTGGTTCTGTTCTGTCAATGTTCATGGTCGTCCCAGGGAACCATGTAGTGGTTCTGTGAATCCAGACCTTTTAGCAACAAAGGTGAAGAAGAAGTCATTAGATCAACAGTCTCAACCCACTGCAAAGTGACAATTGCCCAGTGGGTGCTGTGCTCCCTCTGTCTGCAATTTGATTAGCCAGATGCCATCTTGGAAAAGATTGGGTTCAAGCCAAAACAAAACAACTTGTGCCACTTCTACTTAAATCTGGATATCTGTAGATCAGAAATAAGCAATCCTTCTCTGAGAGTCAGAACAGTCATCGTGAATGAAAGTCCCTGGAGCTTCCAAACTCTTGGACCATGCCACAAATGGAGACCAAGGCAGAAGGTAGAACACGGGAACATGCGCGCCAGGAGTCCCCCCCCCCCCCAATCCAAAGGAACCAAGAGATGGTGCCACCAGGACCGTCAGATTTTTGAAACAATCGAGTGAATTACCAACTCAGTTGTGTCGATATGCCAGTCACAGAGGTCTTGTCAATGGTGGTCGAGAGGTAACGTTACGTAATTAGTACAAGTAAAATATGTGTAGAAGCAGGTGATGGTAAATGCTCTTTGCCATTGAAAGTTTGTGACAAATCTAAAAAACGGAATCCCCATGATTTCTATTGTCCAAATATTCACCTAAGGTGAACAAGACTTTCCTTTGCGGAAACCATGTAGTGGCAAATAGAGGGAGAGTTTCAGAACTGGATAAACATGATTGAGGACAGCTCTCTCCATAATCTTACTGACAATACAGAGTAACGAAATAGGTCTGCAGTTCTCAGCTGGCTCTCTCTCTCTCTCTCTCTCTCTCTCTCTCTCTCTCTCTCTCTCTCTCTCTCTCTCTCTCTCTCTCTCTCTCTCTCATCTTTTTTGTGCATTGGAGTCACGTTTATAAGTTTCTATTGAAGAAGAAGTTCACCTAGATTTGTTGATAGGCCTTGCCAGGATGGATATTTATAAAATTTCCTTTTGAAAAAATCCACAATTGTTATCGGATATTTACTGTCACTTGTCAGAGGGCCACAGAAATAAGACGTCATGATTTGATCAAATGTACTAACATTGTGATCATGCCATATACTTTCTTAGTTCCATAACATTTTCTTCATGTCAGGGACCAAATGTATACCAATGCGACAAAAGCTTGTTTACTACATCCGTTTGTCACAGTTGTTCATCCGGGAAATAGTGCGCGAGGGCAGTTTTTATCACAATGAAATATACACACGATATTAACTTTTCGTGGCCATGTATTTTCAGAATTTCTATAGGCCCTCAAACTAATATCGTTAAACTTATCAACTCTTTAATTTAATAATAAAAGCTACTGTAACTTTTTCCCAGGTAGAATACTCCAATTCGATCCTTTGCATTCCGGCCTCACTGTTGGTGCACGCGAAAAATATCCCTTAGCGGTAAGAAGTTGTCCTATAACCTGCACGAATTAACTAGAGAGAAGAAAATATTGAAGTGACTTATGGGAAGGGTGCCCGTCTATTTATCTGTCCGACATTTTCGGGTCTCTCAAAACATATAGGCCCGAGTCTCGATATATGGTGGGTGGATGACTGGGGTGGTGAATCTCTGCCAATTAAAAATATTCAATAGGTGGCACTGTGATTTACTTAATGAGATTTCGTATCGAAACAAATATTTGATTATTTATTCAGACATTCACAGTACTTTTTAACTATATTCCGTATCCTGACAGACAGAATGTTCTTGTTTTTGAGAAAATGTTTAACATGTGTCTAATTCAGACAATTCCGTTTGTCGAGGACTGAAGAGCTCAGGCGCACAAAAAAACCCTCAGGTCTTTCGGTAAACAGGTTGTCCATTTAAATCTGCACAGGGTTTGTTGCTTGCTTTGTGGATCATTTTTATGCTTCTTTTTATATCAATAAAATGTTTCTGTATTTGATAATCTCAAGTCTGCTCCGAAGTTCTGACTTTATTCTCTTCCAATTTAATGTTACCTTTACCTTATTTTTTATTCTATTTTTGCAATTAATGATTGGTTTTCTCCGTTTCAGGTGAAATACGACCACACATTTGGAACAAGACCATGTAGTATGTTGAATCAATGAAGTGGAATGTATGACTGCATGTTATATTAAACAGATTAATAGCATACAATAATCAGAAGTTATATACTCTCTGCCTGGCTGTTTCTAAATGCGGATGAAGGCACATTTTCTAACTGGTATACTTGTTAAATATTTACACAGGTTGTCATCTGCATTATTGAAAACGAGTCTATAAGAGTATAATACAACCTGTCTTTTATTACTGTGATACAGTCTTCTACAGCGTCTCCAAAATAGAGCGGCTGTGATTATCACTGGTGATTTCGATTTTACCCACAGTGCAACTCTATTTTTCAAAACTTAGGTTGGACCAAATTCGCTGAATAATACAATATATATATACAATAAAAGAAATTAACAGAACAGATATAAATGTACATTTTTAAACACAGATACCCGGCTTAAAACATGAACATGTATGACTCTGGTTCTTATGCCTGGGAAAGGTATTTCGTTTTAAAGTCTGATAAGTCATCGGCTTGTCTAGTGGATCTGGGGAGTCTATTCCAAATAAGCGGTCCTCTGTAACGAAGGGATTGCTTGAATTTTTCAGTGCGTGGTCCCGGAATATGGAGTTCGCCATTCAGGCTACTTCTAGTATTGAGGGAGTGAACTGTATTCCTCTTAATAAATTTGGTTTGAAGGTAATTTGGGGCCATTTCGTTCAGGGATTTGTACATTAAAGCTGAAATATGAAACTGACGGCGTTATGTTTTATTGTATTATTACTATACTATGTTCGTAAATATTGTTGATTATACCTGGGCCCGATGGAAGAACAGTTTTTAGCTGAATCGGCCACCCAGTATAAATAAATAGATAAATAAATAAATAAATAAATAAATAAATAAATAAATAAATAAATAAATAAATAAGTAAGTAAATAAATAAATAAATAAATAAATAAATAAATAAATAAATAAATAAATAAATAAATAAATACAGTACACTGCAGATCATTTTGTCTCAGCCCACTTATCAATTTATCATGTCATTCTATCCATATTTTGCGTTTTTTGTGGGCATGCCTCAAGTTTAACATTTTGAGCCATATTCTACACCTTAAGCCCTAAAAATTCCCAAACCAAAGTATGCTACGTTTAAAAAAAGTGCTTTAACGACCGATAGATTTACGGCAGCACCGGTCGCACACCCATATCACAAATCGAGAAAAATACAGGTCCCGCAGCCTCCCACTCTCACTCCTCACGCCTTCTAGAGAATAGGCCTCCAAGTACTAAAAATATGTGGACAAATGGAATATGCTTTGCAAAATACGTTCAACCACAGGCGCTTGTGTGTGGCTTTTTGTCAGTCCCGCTAGATCGTCACGCGCAGCGCCACTGGGACCCACAAAAAGCTTCGAACGCCTGTGCCTTCAACCTTTCTCCATTGATCTGTTTCATTGATGTCCGGTCAGATTTCCTTCTATTATTCAATTACAGCATGAAATCTACGGACGTCAAAAAAGACACGAAACAACAGGAATATCTTATCACAAAAAAGTTATAAATTTGTATGTTCATGTATACTCACTTATGTACAGGCACAACTAAATGGACACATCTGTGTATCGTCAGAATTTATGTGTGCAGAAGTTAATAAACGATCCAGTGTGAGTGGCGGGAAGCTACCCACTCGGGGGTAAGTTGAAATGCAAACACACAAATAGATATTTCAAGGTTTATTATGTCAGATTGTCTTCACAATCGTTCTGTCAGTCTCCCCATGCATCCGGCTATCCATATTTCCATCTCCGTCTGTCTGGTTATCTGTGTGTGCGTCTGCTTGTCAGGTGACCTTTCTGTCCGCATGTGACTTAAATAGTTATCAATCAGTCAGCATATAATGCAGAGCTTCAAAAACACCTGGCTCAATAATGGATCAAGGTGTAATTATGGGATGTATTTTCTACCCAGATATCCTCTACTGCCTTATTGGGAGACCATGTATCATTCGCTGTAGCTGTTGGCATAAAAATGAATGTTTGTCCCCAAGGGTGAAAATGTGGACTGCCAGCAAGGTGTAAATATGGAAATGGGGAACATGGAGATAAAATTATATATTTTTGTAAAATAATAAATTCTGATTTTCCTCTTATCAGCTGGCAAAATAAGTTGATGGTTATCCTATTACATGTCAACAGACAATTGTGCCACGGGTCTCTTCCTTTTTTTTTCTTTTGGGGAGGTCTTGTAAAAATCTTGTTTTATTATCCAGGGTTGCAACATCAATACTGTCGAAAGATCTATTCAAAAAGTTCCCAATCTTCAGAACTGAAAAAAATTCAGCCACCATAATCGGAATTAGGCAATTTATTTGATCTTAATTGAAGATCTAATATATAGAATTTCGATAAAGCAGAGATAGGTAAATACCAACAGACGGTGAAATACAAACTTATTGGTTGAATACTATAGGGCTCCCGCATGTATGATGTGGGCCCTAATAACCATCAGAACATAATTTCCTTACATGTATTCCCTCCATGATCTTGAGGGGGTAGATCAGGGTCAACCATCTTATGCAATATCAAACTTCTATATAACACCCATTTATGGTATATTTGGTATTATCAGCCTTCTTTCTCAACAAATTTAATCATTCTCATTTGCAAAGTGGTTAATGATCCTAAAAAATTAGTCAACGTCACTCAAAATGACAGTTACTTTGACCATTGGCCTGACGCATATTTGGGGTAAATTTTGCAGTTCCGCCTTAATTTCTTATAAAAATAATGAATGTGATGTGTTTTTGGTACCTGTAATGTCAGTTCCAATAAATACCACAAGTGGCGCCCACATGACACGACACAACATAGACTGTTGTACATGTATATGAAAATGCGTTCACAAATTCAGATCTACTGACCATCAGAAAAATCACTTTGTGAAATGTTTTCCTACAGTGACCTTGACAAAGTAGGTCAAGGTCACGCAAATGTATTCGGTAAAGTTAGCCGTATTATTTCTCAAGATGAATTTCGTAAATCTCACCCAATATTGAGTAACACTTTGATTCCTCTGTAGGTGGCACCACTAGTATTCTGTTTCCATTTATTAGCCTCCAGACTATTTCTACGGAAATCCATTGAAACATCAAACCAATCACACCGAAGTATTCAGGGTTTTTTTAAAAAAAAAAATTGCCGCTGTATTACGTAATCCACTCTGTGTAGCTACAAAAAACGAAAAGAACCCTGATTTTCATCCACAGAACATGAAAAATTTTCAAAAAGCAAATTTTAACATTTTAGACGCTATCGTGTTGTCAAATGATGAAGCAACTGTTATTACTGTTTGTGAAATTAACATCAATCTACTCAATATGCAAAATGAAAACACCAAAGGCTATATCAACAACTTGCATGTCATGTATAACACTTCCAACTAAACTAGGCAGCAAAAATAAAATAAAATAAAATATTTAAACAAGAGGACTGTGACAGTCCTGAGTGATCAATTCCATCTGGTATACAGCTTTCTTTGACCCTTCCACAAGAAAACTTGCCATTATGTTTCAGCACAATCGAAATGGTGGTTTTGGAGTAGATGTCCAAAATAGGAAAAACCCGAAAAACTGACATTGCCCCTATGCAATTTCGAAGGAATTGGCCAAGTGGTTTTGGAGAAGAAGATTTTGTAAGATTTGACCAAAAAATGAAGCAAAAAAATCATAAAAATCCCAAAATCACTGAATCATGACCATTTGTATAATCTGGCGCAGACCCACCCAAGCTATATTCACACCACGTTTGAAGAAGATGCAGTATGCAGTTATGGAAGAAAAGTAAAAAATGTTACTAACCACAATTGCAAACCCCATTGACTTACATAATAGTCAATAAGATTTGTACATGTGTTCACTTATCGATAAACACTCGCACTAAAAAAACGTACATAATTAATTACAAAAACGTAAAAATTTCAGGAATCCACAGCAATGCCACTTAATGTACAACTTTCTTTGATCCTTTTTACAAGGAACATTTCCAGCAAAATTCAGCATGATATGAATGACGGTTTTGGAGTAAATGTTGAAAATAGCAAAAACGCACAAAGTTTCATGAAAAAACAAAAATTAGAAAAAAATTGTAGCTCCACCTCTTGAACAAATTAAGGTCTGGGGTCCCCATAAGTGACTCAATGCAATTTCGATGCAATTGGCTAAGCAGTTTTCGAGAAGATTGTTAAGATTTGACCAAAAATTGAACAAGAGGCCCATGGGCCTGGTGCTCTGCTGACATACATAGGGATAAATGTTACTAGCTGCTTTCTTTGCTGGTATAATGATTTTGTAGACGTTTCAAGGCATTTTGACTCATAATTTCCGTACAACTATAGGTGGCGCCACCAGTATAATCCTTGAACGAGATTTTGACCTGCCCCACCATCCAACCAAAGTTCAACAAGATCCATAAAAAATGAAGGATGTTACAACATTCAGAAGATTTTCACAATTTGACTCCTATATTACATTATTGAATCATTTTTAAGAACACCTTCGCCACTCCCAAACTATGTACCTTAGACCTACAAGCCTTGATAAACTTAAGTCAGATATAAAGAAAATAAAGTCTAATTTTTTTATGTGTCATAAAATTTATAAGGGTCGGGCCTTTTTAGTAGGGTCAGTTGGGTTACCGGAACCACATATATATTTTTTGTAAGGCCTTAGGTAACTTGGACATTCAGTTAAACATGTTTGAAATGGATGTTCTTTCCCCCTTCACACATTACCCCCTCAAGGTCAAGGTAATTTGTTACCTGGGCACAACCGGAGGCACTTGTATGATAAAAATGCAGTGAATGAAATAGTACAGCCTCTTAAAATGATCACGTGTGGATTCAAGTCAATTCATTGCAAGCTATTGTTTAAGGACGGACGGACATGATCATTGTTTAAAAATTAGGCGGTGATGAAACACAACCAAGCGGGCCCCCATCCCTGCAGTGCTATTGTCCTCCCTGTCAGCTCAAAAACTAATCGCTTTATAGCTGTAAGACGACCAGTCTCATTTTATGCACCATCAATCACGAAAGTGTTGACCTACCGTTTAACAACGTCTGGCTGTCTTAGGCTAAATGACACGATAACGTCCAATATCCCCTTTCTATCATATCTTTATTTATAATATGCCAATCGCTTTGCGTTCGGGGGTCATCTCCACTGTTTCACACAGGATTTCCACAAAATCAGTCATTCAGGTAGGTTCCCTCCTAAAAAGGATAAATTGTAAACACATGTTGTTATACTGCATAAATCATGGTAAGAACACGCTCCACATATTAAAAAATGAACCACACAGCCGCTCAGGAACGTTGTCAGCACTCGGTAACTTTGGAATGGATATCACTACTGTATAAGCATGCAGTTCATTGTACGGCACGTCACGTTTCCTGGCACTAGATTGCAGTGGCTGCCTCCTCATGTTAATTTCTTTGGCCTGACAGTTCAGCCCTCATGGTCAGCACATGCAGCAGATGACTGTATCAAGCAAGTTCACGCGGGAACCAAGTCAACTCAGGACACAAAGATACCCCAATTACAAATGACTCGCGGCAAATTTGAAACAGACTGGTCTTTAAATTGTTTCTCATTTCTGCCTAATTTGAACTGAATACATTTCAATATCTGTCAACTAGATTACGCACCTTTCCAAGGATGATACAGACATACCTCTGTACATTGTCTTTGATTACGGCAACACTATGGAAGTGGGTAGAATGAAAAACTAGAGGATCGCAACACTATGGAAGTGGGTAGAATGAAAAACTAGAGGATCGGGAATTGACACTGTGCTGAAGTGACTGAGCTTGAGCTTGACCTAAGCTTAGGCCAGGCTAGGCTTGGCAAGGCTATGGCTATGGTTAAGGCTAGGCTAAGGCTTAGGTTTGGGCTTAGGCTGAGGCTAGGCCAAGACCATGGCCTAAACTTAAGCTAGCCCTCACCCTGGGTTGGGATGGGCCAGGCAAGGCGAGTTTATGGTTGTTGAATGAGCAACTAAAGAACCCGCCATTAGCAAGCTGTAAACCAGTATTTAAATTTGACCTTTCAAGGTCACTCAAAGTCAAAATTAACCATACCAAAAGAAGTCCCATAGTTGTTTGACTAGTCATGTTTATTAGTAACCATGGATCTAAGACACGCCATTTCCAAGATATCAGCCAGTATGTCAGCATGACCTTAAGCTTAACCTTTCAAGGTCACTAAAGATAAAAAATTTACAAAGCTATGGCCAATCGTTTTAACATTTAATCAGATTTATGGATATCCAAAAATAATTTTTGAGATCATGAATTCATTTATTTATTTCAATGAATAATTTTTGGATCAAAAAATCATTTATTATATATATATATATATATATATCTTTATTCGTACAAAGTACACGCATTACATAGCAATAGTACAAATGATATATTTCTTTATTGAGGTTTAGTTTACAACAAAGTCATGGTGCAAAATAAGTGCATAGCTGCATCACTAAATGTTCAGTCAGTGCAAAGTTATTGATATCCCAAATTTTTTTTTTTTGGAGATCCAAAATTGAATTTTGAATATCCCAAATTCAATTTTGGATATCAAGAAAAGACATTTTTGGATATCTAAAATTGATGAAAGTTATCTACACTTGGATTTTTTATATTTGAAATTGAATTTTGGATATCAAAAAATTATTTTTAGAAATCTATAATTGATTGATGGATGTCCAAAGTTAAAAGAGCTTGCTGTTTCATTGGGAGCAAAAACTCCATGTCACAAACAGGCTAAAATTAACCGAAATAGGACAAACCATTTTAATAATATAATCAGATTTATGGATATCCAAAGTTCAATTTCGTATATCCAAAATTGATTTATGGATATCTAAAAATCAATTTATGGATATCCAAAATTGAATGTTGGATATCATAAATCTGATTAAATGTTAAAACGGCTTACCATACAATGCCAGAAAAAACCCATAGGTCTTTTCCTATTAACACTTAATAGTACCCATGGGTCTCAGATCAAGTATTTCCAAGGTGCAAACCAATATTTAAATTTGATATTTAGTTTGACCTTTCAAGGTCATTGATGGTCAAAATTAACATCACCATCGTAAACCTCATATGTGTTGCCCTGTTATTGTTAAATAGCAGCCACAGATCTAGCCACTGACAAGATATAAGCATACATATCCTTTTGACCCGTAGTTTGTCCTGCCAAGGTCATTCCAAGGGAAATGAGCACCGATCTAACCACTGAGAGGATATAAGCCAATACATCCTTGTGACCCTTAGTTTGACCTTTCAAAGTCATTCAAGGTCAAAAATAACATCACCATCAGAAACCCTATAGGTGTTTCCTGTCAATGTTAAATAGCAACCATGGGCCTAGGATGCACCATTACCAAGATATAAGCCAATATATTATATTTGTTGAGTCAGCAAAAAATTAGATTTCTGTATATGCATTCACCAATAAGTGGCCAAAATGAAAGGTCTGTTAAAAACCAGGATTCCATAGTTACACCATAAAATGAAGAAACTTGTTTGAGACTTCAACAAGGAACATTTGTGTCACCTTTCAGCAAAAATCTGAAAGACAGTTTTGCAAAAAGATCGAAAATAGCAAATTCACCAAAAATTGTAAACAAGAGGCCTATGGCCTAATGCTGTGCTGGCATCATGGCTATATTGCACCTACATCTTCATTTCAAAGTTGGGAGTCCTCCAGTCAAGTGGCTTCAGATCTTGAGGAAATGAGAAGGTCATTTAAAGTTTATGTGATTTTAGTGTCTGACTTATTCACCAGATGGAACTATGTTGCAGATGTAATCATAGCCTATTTGTGCAATTCCTGCGATAGATACTGTGGCATGTTCCAAGACAACAATGAATGAGTCCTGAACTGTATATTATCCTAAGTGACCCTGGAACAGAAGATCCATGTCACCCAGATTATATAATGTAAAATATCACAAAGTTTACATATATAATGCATGCACATTTAAAATCATCACATTCTCATTCTTTCTGAGGACAATGATTTATACTTGTCTTAAAACACACATTTAGCGTTGACTTACAGGTAGCGCCACCAGTATCATGATACTTCAACATTTTGCCTCCACAGCATTCTCACCACATTTCATCGAGTTCCATGACAACTTAAGGACCCCAACAATGTCTACAAGTTTTTTTTTCACTTTTATTCCATCATTGATCTTTAAAAAGTAGGTTAAAGGTCATTCATCGAGTATAAAATATCAATACTCACGTACCATGCATATTTTGTATCAATTTAGTAACCCTCTATATTTTGTGCTTCTTAATTATCAATGACATGTGCAACTTGTATTTTGATCTTTAAAAATAGGTCAAGCTCTCCAAATTTTCACAAAAATTGACCATTGCTACAATGCATAGTTGGTGTAGGTTTCAGAGCTCCATCTTTATTTATGATCATAATACTAAATTTATTGTGCTTTTACACCCATGTTAGTTCCATTGAAAACCACCCTTAGCACCACCAGGACACGCCTCATAAATTTGTTCTGTATAATATTCCTACAATAGTAAAATGCAAAAATGTTCACATGTAAAGATAGAATGACCATCACAACAATATGATCTCCTGAAATGTATTGCCTAAGTGACCTTGGGAAAGTCGGTCAAGGTCACCTATATTATGTAATATCGTTCTTGAATACATGATACACATAAGCTGTGACATTTGATTAAGTTAGCCTAATTATTTCTCATGATAATGAATTCCATAGCTCTAAAGACATATAGGCTCATATTTTCCTTTTACCTGTTGGTGGCGCCCCCAATACCTTTCGGAGTCCACGTATTGACCTCTCAAACGTTTCCATCAAATTTCATAAAGATTCACCAAAAATCAAGGACACCAGAGTATTTTCATCTTTTTTCTGTTTGGCCTGTCTTTTAAACAATCCAGTAGGTTGCGCCAACAATAACAAAAGGAACCTAGATTTTTATTCATAGAACATTAATAAAAATTTCAAGAGGCTAACTTTAAAATTGTTGATGCTATCATGTTGAGAAGCTAATTGTTTGAGGGTGGACGAAATGACAGATGGACGAACAGAACGACAGCTGGTCAAACATGAGTGCTCGCAGAAGTTCTGCTACCGATGGTCAGCAGAGCTAAAAATGAGAATCAAATCCCAGCACCATCTGGTGGACAAGTTAACAAGTAGGTGCCCCCAGGAATGTTCCTGTGCAATTTCAAAGCAGTTTTGGTAAGGAAGATTTTTAATGATTTTTTGTAAAACTTACATTTCGGTGACGGTGTATCACATGCCCATAATTCATATATAATAATAGGCAAGTAAGTATTAATTACTTTTGTTGTTAATTTTGACTTTGAGTGACCTTGAAAGGCCAAACCAACATTTTGCTTTATATCTCAGTAAAAATAGATTCTACTAGATCCATTGTTACTATCAAACACAAACACAAAAGTTCCCATAGTGTTTTGTTTGGTGTTGTTACTTTTGAGCTTGAGTGACTTTGAAAAGCCACCTGACATGTTGGCTTACATCTTACTATAGTGGGTCATGTCACTTTTCATTTAAAAATTAAAATGAAATCAGAGATTGCTAGATCAACCCCCCCCCCCCCCCGCTCTGTGACCTCGGGATTTGGGTCAAGGTGGTCCATCTTCGAACTTGTCTCAAACCTAATTATAGGATTAAAGCTATGTGCAATAAGAAAATGTGACCTTGCGAATTCGGTCAATGTTATACATATTGGAACTAGTCCAAGACCTTATTCAGGACTATAAGCATGTGTAATATGAAAGCCCTCAGCAAACAATTTTGAGTTATTGCGTGAAAACTAAATTCAATCAAATGGCCTGTAGCCTTGGGAACTTGGTCAAGGTCACCTACCTTCCACTCGTTCAAGACCTGCAGCACTATCAGCATGTGCAATTTCAAGGCCCTAAGCAAAAAGTATTTCGAGTTATCGTGTGAAAACAAAGTTCGCTTAAATGGGTCTGTGACCTTGGGAATTGGGTCAAAGTCACCCAGCTTCAAATTCATCCGAGCGCTTTTGTAGGACTATAAGCATGCGCAATATGAAAGCCCTAAGCGAAAAACTTTTTAATTTATTATGTGAAAACCAAATTCACTAAAAAGGCTCTGTGACCTTTGAAACTGTGTCACAGTCACCCATCGTCGAACTCTTTTTAGAATATTTTTAGGACCATGAGCATGTGCAATATGAAAGCCCAAAGCGAAAAACTTTTTAAGTTATCGCGTGAAAACCAAATGACTCTGTGACCTTGCGAATTGGGTCACGGTCACCATCTTCAAACTCGTCCCAGACCAGATATGCAGCACTACAGTCACCTGCAATTTGACAGGTCTATGTCAAAAACTTTTCAAGTTTTCGCTTCAAAAAAAACAAAATTCACTAAAATGGCTCTGGTTTTAAACAAACGTAACTTTAATATTATAACAAATAGTAGTATGACGTGTCAATGTCATAGTTTAAAAAATCAGTCTAAGTTCAAAACCGTCGAATTCTTGACAAGCCCACCAACATGAACATCACCAGATATAATAGCAATACTTGAATCAAATTCTGTTCAATAGCCCTATGGGTTCAATCAGTTCTGTCTTCCCACGTATCAAATCATGGTTTCATGCACTCGTGACCACCCCTGTCATGCCTGATGTCCACTACATGTGGTTAAAGAGACTAATTTGAAATTCGAAGGTGAGACAATTGTCTAGTTTCAATGTCTGACAGCAGACTGGGACAAAACCCCAATAACCGGAACTTTGTGCTGGTGGTATTACAGTAAATCCAATAAGAAGTAGTTTCTAGCTATATTTGTATCTGTACATGCAGGTCCTGGTAATCCCTGCTTATTCTGAACACACATTTCCGCATTTCTTTTCTTTTTTTTTTTTTTTATATTTATTTATTTATTTTGGTGAAATTGTGTATGCTTCCACAACTATTCGGAAACCAGATTCTAACAAGAAAAAAATGGTTCAATTGTTTAGCAGCATTCCTTTCAAACACAAACTTGATTCACTGAATATTCAGTCCCTTCCTTTCAAATTAAAATTTGTTTGCAACATGATTCCCAAGGATCCCCCATTATTTCTATAAATATGACAATAATATTGGACAAAGAAATTACAAGAAATTACTAACTTCAATTACTATTGAGGATATCGCAGCGAATCAAAGTTCAAAAAATACAAAATTCAGTTTTAAAGGAATTGATGAAAAAAGGTACAAAATTTCGGATATGTGCTAATTTGAACATTTACAGCATTTTTCACGATACATGTGATGTATTTGATTCCTACTGTATGAAATGTTATCAAACTTAAAAAGAGTCTTTAGAAATAGAATTTATAGTTACAAATCCCACATTACGAATTTCAACACGGTTAATTTAAAACAGCCTAAAGTTTCAACAGCAGTCAAAGAACTAAAAGAAAGATTTGTAATCACAAACATTGATAAGGCACGTAACAATTTTGGGATCATCTGCAAAAAATATCTGGATGTTTGGAAAATATGTTTTGAAAAAATGTTTTGGTATAAACAATATTTCAGACATAAGAGGAAATGACGTGTGTAGATTTCACTAACAATCCATTGATAATTTGATTGATACGCATAAAGATAAGATAAAAGGGAGTATTAAAATAAACATTTCTGAAGAGGACTCCTCTACTCCACATTTGTTCTGGATACCCAAATTACATAAAAACCATTTAAAATCTAGATTCATAGCTGGTGCTTCAAAATTTACAACAAAACAATTATCAAAGGAAGTAACACTGTGTTTACCTGCAATTAGGAATCATTTCCGTAAATACTGTAATGCAATTTCTAGAAACTGTGGCAGTGAAAAAGAGCTTTATTGTTTGTAGACTTTCAAAGTGCGGAATAGGTGACACCATGGATTTGTTTCAGATTTCTGGTGAAGGATGTACATTGTTGCAGTACTTGTTAGGATTTCTCTCGCTTTGTGCAGCTGGTCTAGCTGCAACTGTTTATTTTACAATCACTGGGACTGAACATAATGCCCCAGTTTGTTTCTACTTCAGTTGTACATTGACAGGTGGTTTAACTAGGATAAGCTATCCAGCTAGAAAGGGTACATACTGGCTCAGGGGTAAGTCATTTTTTTTCTTATCCAAACTTGTACTATACAAATTTAGTAATTATGTTTGGTTTGACATGTATCTTTCTTTCATAATGAAGCTCTGCGTTTACAAGCAAAGCTTCACGTATTCAGCTAATTCATCACTTGCCACTTTCATAATTATACATTTTTATGTGGGTTGTTTTGCTGAATATTTAGCTTAGACAAGGAGCCGCATGTTCTGAGGAGTTACCTGCTGAAGACCCTTTGGTTTATTTGGGCTAATGCAGCCTTTGTCAAAATTCTACAGAAGAACGTGCGCAATATGGACAATAGTACTTCCATATGCAAATAGGTTAGACAGTGACGGGTTAGCTTATGTAGAGTAAAGATTGCGGATTAAGGAATAGGGTAATGATTACTAAGAAGTGGTTCTGGACAAGAAGACACAAATACAACTATTTGCAATACAAATGTATGGCAAATCATAGCAACACGGTCCTATATCTGCAACTCTGTGTTTGTTACAGGAATCGTTCTTACTCTCTTGAATCTTGCTGGTAGCCATCTTACATCTATACTTACTGGGCGGACTATCATGGAGCGTCTGTGGCTTTCATAGACTCAACTTGTCTATCAGCAGTACTTACGTGCAAAAACCAGTTTTAATGCTTGTAGTAGATTACATAACAAAGTATTTTGAGTACTTCCATGGAATGGATCGTCGCAATTAGAAGAAATTTGACCCACCCAAGATACATCCCCACCCAGTTTGAAGTGAACCTGGCAGATGACTTTGGAGATGTCAAAAATGTGATTACCATTGAGTTCCTCACTAAATTACATGGTAATCAACAATAATATGTGTATTAACCATCAAGTAACAAAATAGTTAAAAATTAGAGATCCAAAGTATCACGACCTAGTGATTACCTTTGTTTAACCCTTCCATAAGCTACATTTCCACTACATCTACATGGCAGTTTTGGAGAAGTCGAAAAAAAGAAGAAACACACAAAAATTTGCATTTTCTTTAGAAAAATTGCACCACTATCTGTTCAACAAATTAAAGTTTAGGGATAGCTGTAAGTGTTTTGATCAATTGAGCCAGTGATATTGGACACGACTGTCCTAGCTTTTTATTAAATATGAACAAACAAGTCATTTAAAAATTTCAAAAAATCTCGGAAGCATGACCATTTGAACAATCGTGGTAGACACACATCCCAGGTAAATCTCTATAAAGTTTCAACTGGATCTGGCAACCAATTCTGGAGAAGTTGAAAATGTACTGAATTGTGAACAGACAATGGACGAACGAATGACGGACACAGACCCATTCTATAAGCTCAGCTGACTCACAAGCCAGCTGAAGTAAAAATGATTAAAATGTAAATTTGACAATGTATGATTTTCAGAGCATATTGCCATCATATCTGCTACCTTAAAGTAACATTGACAATGGATATGAACCATGTATCTTCTTCCTCAAGCTTTTGTGCATTGTGTTCACAGACTTCTTTTTGCGCTTAAAAAAACCCAGCACCAAATACACATTCTGAAGGTACATAGCCTGTTATAAAGATTATGATAATATTGAATAACATCATAGGACAGAAACAAATGGACTGACAGTCGTATGCTGAGTGAACCTTGTATACACGAAGAAGTGGCCCTGTCATCTTTGTAATTAGGTCAAAGACACCTCTGATCACGTACAAATATCAAAGCACCGGCTCAACAGTCAAAGTCCAATCTCCAATAGTCTCATGATATCAAATGAACAGTAAACGTCATGACTGTGATTCCTTGACTTGGGGAGTGAAATCAAGGTTACTCATGTACAGATTAAACCTGGCCCACATGGAGGACCGCCTGCATCAATGTCCTAGCAAAAAACTTCATAAGTTACCAAATGAATAGAGTTTTCAAGACAAGGCATCTGGGCAGTATATTGTATGTGTTATGTTAAGATAATACCTACAGTTATGAAAAAAAACCCGATCATATATTGCACGTGAGCTAAACCCCGACGACATAATGTTGATATACTCTGCATTTCAGTGGAGGTGGTTCTTTATTTTCTTCATTGATAAAGGGTAAATGTGCTATCCTCTGGCATGGAGAACAAGCAAAATCCAGAGAACAGTTTTCTGACAGCTGAAAGGCTTTCAGCGGTGTGTGGACCTGATGCTGCTTTTCACTTAGGATACATTAGTAAAAACACTATGTTTTACATTGACAGCAAAGCGGGTAAAGCCTATATCACTCTCCAAGGCACAGGTGTGAGGATATATTCTAAGTAAAATGGTGTTCATTTAACAAAGATCAATGCAATCCCCACTGAATGTTGCACAGACAGTCACTTCATGAGAATTTTGAATCTACCAAATGGAAAGCATTTCTACATTGATATTACAAGTATTAAACAAACGGTTCAGAAAAGAAATACCTTGCATTACTCAAGCGGATACATCCCATTAAATACCTGACTATTTAGCCAAGAGAGGTGCATCCTCCACAAGACTACAAATAATTCTGAAAATTGCACAACTTACAGAAGATCAACACATCTGCCTGATTAACTCCCTGAACCTGAGCTTTGTACTGATACTGGGTAACAAAAACAATGATAGCTTGGGAGTGTCTGATCATTTTAAAGGAGGCCTTTACCAACATGTCAATCGTCCACTCCTATCCCGATCTCCTCTCATCCTACATGAGTGCCTCCTCTAAGAGCCACCTTAGGCCATACCTGGCTATATACATATACAACGAAACCATGACCATCATCCTTGCACTTTTTTTAAAGATGGCACTGGGTATCCTCAGATATCATTGTAGTGAGTCCCCTTCTCTTCACGTAGTATATATGTGAATACTGGCTTCTCAAAAGAGAGATTAAGTCCAATTCTCCATGGGGACTTCATACTTATTCAGGAGAAGCCAGGGGACAGACAAGAAGTGACCTCATTTTAGGGGTAAATGAGACTTTTCTGACTGATCCAACCACGCCCTTATGAAGAGCCTGGATTCTTCCCCCTCCTTTTCAAGGATGAAGGTGAAGGTGTGGCTGGCAATGACCACATTACATGCAGATGGGGTCTTGTATATTGGTGGACCCTACCTGATGGCTGCTCCCCAAATTCAGTGATTAATTTCATGTTGTGAATGTGACATCTTATTATATTAAGATATTCAATGAGTTATGTATTGCTTGGTGGATATAAAGTCTTCTTGTTATATCTGGTGATGGTCATGTTGATGGGCTTGTCAGGATTTGAGCAGTTTTCAACTTGGGACTGATTTTCACCCCGATCCTGAATTGTAATGGTCGCATACTATTATTAAAGATGGGGCTGTGGACTTTGCCATTGGGCTTTTGTCTCACTGTTGGATTCTGATACCTCTGTGAGCTTCAGAGCTGCATGTGATAGCTTCTGTCATCTCACATCTAACAAATAAGACTGGGGCACCAGATAGTCACCTTTTAGGCAAAAGTGGGGATTTATGCTCATTGCTATCCTCTCCTGAAGCAGAGGCAAAACGAACAGAGTAACCAAGAATATGCAAAGAGTACCTGGCCTGGCTGGAGGTAAAGAATGGGGATGCATCCCTGGTCGCCACATATGGTGCCAGACCTGACACAACTTGAGATGGCTGGACAAGGTCTGGTGATGGCAATGCAAGTAGATGAAGCCTCCACGACCAGTTTGACCACTGTTACAGGGACCAGCACTACTGTTGAGGTAATGCTGGGCCACAACTGACATAGTAGTCATTGTCTGCAGACAAGGGAAGTGTGGCATTCTGCAAAAGCATCCCACTCCTGATCAACCTAATGGCTATCTGCTCAGATTGACTGTTATCCCCAGGAGCAAGATTTGTGTATGGACTGGCCTACGAGCTGGCACACACTTGTCTTTGGTTGGACCCAGCAGCTAGCTATTTGTGAATGGATTTTGAATCAAAACCTACCAAATAGTACAGAAACACATGATCCAAATTCATTAATTCCAAACCCAACAATGACGTGAAAGAGATTTCAGACTTGCCAAAGCATCAACATTTCTTTTCCAATACCAATGTGAAGAAACAAATTTCACTCCTGACTTGAGACAGGCAGTCACCCGTAAAAGGCAACTGGTGGTTTTACACCGGTCCTCTCAACCTTAGAAATATTCATCATTAACTGCAGAAACTAGTTCTTTTTCCAAAATGTAAAGGCCTAACCACCAAAAACACAAATTTCATTTCTTCTGCCAAAAATAAAAAGAGACCTTCATTTTCCCATGGAGCTTGGCCTTCCAGAGACAGGGCTCACCCAGACATTCAAAATTGTGAATAAATATTAGTGTGGTCCTAGAAAAGTCCTGGAACTGGGGAAAAAAGGGAAAGATACTAAAATTGGGGGAAAATGGACACTGTGAAAAAACAAAGGGGGGCCTGCCAATGGCCAAAAGTACCCCAATGCTGCTTCTGATAATGAAAAGAGTGTAATTTTTGTCAGCCTATGGAGGGATTTAACTCATTAACTTTGGCACCATCACCTAGCTAAATGTTAAGTCAAACACTCTGACCTCTGAGCCACCCAAGCAACCGAAAAAAGGTTGACCAAGGACCCAGTATGACGATATACCAGGTATGGCTTGTAAATTGACCCAGTAGGGTATTTCCTGAGGCTAAAGTTTTATTATGTACAAGTAAACACATCTCTAATAAAATTTCAATGCTGAAGCAATGGCCCACAGCACAAAGAAACCAATATAGTATTATCAAATAATGAAAAAGATCATAATTTTTGCCAGCCCACTTTGCAACTAGAACCTTTGACCTTTGGGGTCAATACCTAGTCAAATGTAAGTAAAGTCCAACACTCTAACCTTCATGCCATCCAAACAATCCCCAAAAAAAGGTTGCCTGAAGGCCCAGGGTGATGTTATGCCCGGTGCGACTTGTACATTCACACACATTGATGCAGCTTCCTTGGTACAGGAGACATTGACAGCCTCCTAATATTCTGTTATGGAAATAATAGAGCATTGGGATGATTCTGATCCTCCAATTTAAGTCTTCCTAGAACTCATTGCTAAGCTCACACCAGACTTAATGAGAAAACTTCCTTGGCAATATAACTTTCCTGTGTTGGACTGGGGCTGGCACCTGACAAGGTGCCCACATGGCAAAAAAAAAAAAAAAAAAAAAAAAAAAAAAAAAAAAACAGTATTGTGCCTGGACCAGTCAAGGGAATCAGGGAACTGAGCCAGATTTGGGAAATGTACAAAGGTATGGTACATAAAGAGCAGCACCAAGTGCCAAGGTCAACAAACCCAACAGGCTACAGCCAGCTGCAGTTTGAACTTGGAGCTTAGGTATGGGTTAACAGGAGGCCCATGGACCCAATAATCTGCTGATATTCTTCTTTCGTAATCATCACAAAAGAATTTTTTCCTGTCATGCCATTTGTGGGAGACCTTGCGAAAAGAGGTCATCCACACTGTGCATTATCGAACTTCTCCATGAAACACATTTGTGATACATTTAATATCATTTGCCATATTCTTTCTCAACATATTGAATTTACTGTCCTTTATTAAAGTACTTCATGACCTTTAAAAATAAGTCATGTTAGTCCAAAACTTTACATAGTTTGACCATAACCGTAGTTGTGAAAATTAAATATTGATATATATGTGTGTGTGTGTTTGTGTGTCATGTTTTCCTCTTCTGCTTCTATGAAATTAAATAGCAAAATTCACTAGGGTATTGTATGGGTAAAGCTGCGTGGACTTTACATTTTTTTCATGTGTTGTTTCTTGGCGCGCCATGCTCAAGTAGAGTCTGTAGGGGCAGAGAGCTTTCCTTTTGTCTTTTTGCTCTACAGGTGCATGCAACCTTGCTTTTCAAGGTCATTTCTAGGCATATATAGGCAATACAGATAGCTCAGAGCACACTGAACTTCAATTATGCAGATGTAACGCCTCAATTTGCTATGCTGCCCAAAGAGGGACTTCTCTGTGTGAAGACTGAAGGTGATATAGACATTTCATTATGGGATTTTTGTATTCATCATGTAAGGAAATTTATAGTTGGTAGTAGTAGGTAGTCTCTGGGCCATTAAGCTGTTGGTTACAAGTTTTGGTCATATTGATTACATGCTGGATTCAAGACCCTGGACTTGGCACTGTAAAGTATACCTGTCTTCACCTTGATGTCTGAGCATTGGTTTTTCTTCTAAATTTCCAGTAGCTTTTTCTTTCACTATATTAGCGCAATTTTTAAAAAGGGATCTGGGAAGCTGCTTAATTCCTGTCTAGGTTATAGAGAGATGGTGCTTTCTTTTAATTTTTTTCCTTGTCCATGGAAATACATTACGTGAGGGTCAGGAAGTACAAAATGTTATGTGGTGGTTGTAGCCTTTTTATCCATGTGAGATATTGAAATTGTGTGTCAGCAGGCAATATTAACCATTATTGTCTGGAGAATTGGACTCACTGACATTTTTCCCCAATAGGAAAAAAAGTAGTTGTATTTTGTGAAAGTTCCATACATTGTACATTGTGTTTGACTTTTGTGGAAATGAATCCATAGGAGTAGTTTTCTGAAATGTTGGGAATGACAGTGGTATGTATTGAAACCACAGCTGACGCATAATTGTCTCTGTGGAAGTACAATGGTACATCTAAAATGAAGTATACAGAAAGGGACAAGTATAGTTCCTGAAGTGTAAAATGTAATGATCACTGTATTGGTAGTAGTATTTTGCTTGGACAGTGAAGACATGGAACATGTGTTCTAAGATTTAAAATAAGTTGGGGATATATATATATATATATATATATATATATATATATATATATATATATATATATATATATATATATATATATACACATATATATATACATATATATATATATATTTTACAAAGCCTTGGGGTTGAAATTTGTAGTAAACTTATCAGGATGATATAGAAACTAGAGTCTAGGAATAAATTATAAATTGTTCTTATTCAAGGTGAGAAAGATACAGTTCAAAAGCTGAAACTATTTTCTGGAAGATTCTGTGTAAAATAAAGTGAAAATGTGTTTGAAATGGAACAAGAACATTTCTGAACCAGTAATGAGAAGGGGAAAGTTTCCTGTGCAACAATTTAGCTGTTTCATAATTGTTTAATAGTTTATTAGCGTTTAAATGTGAATCCATGTTATATAATCGACCTAAGTGGTCATCAGGTGTGTATGACATTGTATCAACGCTGAAGATTCTTGCCTGTGACATTGAGATTTATGCTCAGGGCGAAAGACACCTGTTTGGGTGTACAATTTGATTTGGGAACGTTCACTTCTAGTCCTAAGTCCCCACACAACTTCAACAGAAATTCCCTGTTATTGATTAGCCCTTGATAAACTAAAGCTCTGACTAGCTAGTCTAGATATGCCTAAACTCTTATGCCCTATTGTGAACACAGGCTGCCATGGCCGGCACTATCTGGGCGAACACCTGTGGTGCAGTGGCCAAGCCAAAGGAATAAGCTCAGAACCAGAATACCTGGTCCACGTATGCGAACTGTAGATATTTCAGACTGCCCCAAGACATAGGTAGGTGGAGATACACGTCGTTCAAGTCCAGGTAGAAGGTCCAGTCCCCAGGTCGGACAACCTTAAGCTTGTTATTGATTCAAGTGTTTCCATGTGGGAACGTGGAACTTCCAAGAATGTGTTCAGATAAGACAGGTCTATGACTGGTGTCCAGCCACCGTCCCTCTTTGCGACCAAGAATAGTTGGCTGTAGAACCTCAAGGAACAGTTATCTCTCACTCTCTCTCTATGGCGCCCTTGGCCAACAGCTTCTCGACTACCTGGTGGAAAGAATGACCTCTTGGGCTGGTGGTTAGAACCTCCATGGGACACACAACAAAGGTTTCGCTCCTTGAGCGGTAGCATGTCACCCTTTTCCAGGACACCTAACACAAATGAGTTGGAAATAATGGTAGCCAGTGACTGCGGAAGTCGGCTAACCAGCCGCCAAATTGCCAACACCTGACCTCTGACCCTTCGCAGAAGTTCCTGGTGGTTGTGGAACACCGGCATGCACCTTCAGTCCTTCTTCGAAGCCAGGTTTCTGAAAGAGCTGGTTCTGCCTGCCACTGCCTTAGGATGGGGTGTCACCTGAACCCTGCTTTTGAGGCTTTTTGTTCCTGAGTGGCCTTGCTTTCCTCCTCTTTGCAGAAGAGTTTGTCATGCCAGTAACCTTGGCTCCATGTCCATGATCCCTGGTGGCTGTTTTAGCAAGGTCGAAGATGGCTTGGTTAGCCTGGTCGGCCTGTTCCTGCTTTTGCTGCTCAACCACTTGGTCCCTTATGGGAGTGACAGCACCTCCAAATAAGTAGTTTCAGAATAGAGGCTGAGTTCTGATTGCTCCCTGTGCACTTTCTGGGAGGTTAGTGACCTGCAAGCTTCTCGCCTTGTCAACTTCAGGATGGCCTCCATAGTGATGGCCCACCTGAGAAGGTGCTCTATCGCCATACCCCGGGACACTTGAAGCTGCGTGTTCAATCTTATCCAGTCCCTGACTGGTTCAGGGACCAGCTGCAACATGAAGAGCCACTATATTATTTTGGCAGGTGCGGCCAAGGCCACGTCCAAGAAGGAGGTGATTACCACCATCACTCTTGCATCCTCCTCAAGTTTACTCAAGACCTCCTGGGGGACTTGGGAGATGGAGGGACCCATATGCATACAGCCTCCTATTCCAGGTCTACCTCTGTGCCCTGGGGTCCTAGATCTTGCTGGGTACACAGTACCTAGCTACACTGGTCCTAGTCTTCCTCAACAGTTTCCCACCCTTCAGTGCATGCTGGGTTGAAATGCTGGGGGGTTACCTTGATACCCTGAACTTTTGCCCAGGCTCTGGTACACATCCACGTCAGTGGAGAAGTGGAACCAGGTCCTGACTTGTTCCGACACAGATGGCAAGTCTAGTGTGTCTATGGACATACCTCATTCTTTGTTGTCGGTGACAAGGGGGGAGCCTTCAGGGTGTCTCTGAGGATAGCCAAGACTGACTCCTTAGTCCAGTGGAAGAGCCCTAAGGGTTCAGTTACCTCGAATGGGGCTACCCTGTCCTCAAAAGACAACTGTTACTGAGCAGAGTGGGTCAGCTCATGGGCCAAGATCTTGTTTCTCTTGGACACTTTCGCCTGAACAAGCTGGGACTTGCACTGCAGATGACACATTAAGCACTTTGCATGATTGTTCTCGTGAAGGAGAGTCCTGCAATGACCCCCCTCCATCACACAAGGGCTCTGCCTGCTCATCAAAACCACTATGCAGTGGAAAGAATGGCGTGGGAGAGAGGGAAGGTCACCCTTCTTCTGACCAGTCCGGTCCTGGTTACAGCTGGTACGGATTTGGTAACTACTGGATAGTATTTACCGAAACAGTCTGTCAAGTATCCTGTACTTCCTGGTGTGCTAAAAATAAGGGTGCACTACCCACGTCCATAAGTACTGGGGCATCTGGCATAGGAAGACTTGTGCCTCCTCCCTTGGTACAGGTAACACTGGCCCCCTCCACAAAGGGACTCAGTGAACAGGACCGGTCCAGTTCCTCCTTGGTGTCCATGCTGCTCTCCCCAAAAGGAGCACCAGTCACACCTGGACCTTAAATTTCTCATCCCAAATTTGGGTCTTAGGGCGGCTAGCTGACAGGTATCACAAACACAGTTCAGGCAACACAGGGAGGTCTTGCTTGTACAGACTGCACAAACGACTGCATGGTGGTGGCCATGAGCATCTGTTTCTTCTAGATAGCATTCAGGATAACCTTGAATCTGGGAGTCAAGGCGGGTCCCCCTTCCTCGTACGGGCACACCTACTCTTCTTTGGGGTTGCTTCCACAGAATCAGATGCCCTATCCAATGCCTTATTAAACTCTCCAGAGAGACGAAGACGTGGTCACCCGCAGACAAGCTGGTGATTCTAGATCAGATGAGCTTTTCCGGTTTTATGACCATTTCACATGTCTATGTTCTGCCATCTCAAAAAGATCGAATCTCTCACTTGACTAACTCTTGCAGCGTTAACAAAGTCATGACCTTGAACAATGCAGCCGCTCCAGGTCCCATCTCCATTTCTATAGTGCGTATAGGTGTCCCACTTACCCATCAAGTTGCCCGCTATGTCCTGCTTCTGAGAAGCAGGTATGCCTACCACTGAGCTGGCAGGGACCGTTTGAGCAGATCTAACACTCACTTGGGGGTGAGCCTCTATGCGCCCTCCCCCGGAGCTGTTGAATAAGGAGACAAGATCGCTCTTGGCATCTCTCATGCTCCTTGTGGTCTACATCCTTGTCCACCATCTTGGTTCACAAGGAAAAGTACCACATGTTTGAAATCAAACTAAGTAAATTAGACGGGTAGGAATCAAGGCTGCTCTTTCAAAGAATGGTCCAATGACTCACCACCCAACACTTAACGGAGTCTCAAGGTGGGGAGTTGCTCCAGCAGTGATAACTGCTAAAACTTGGTGATTTAGGGGACTCCTGTAATCACCAAAACAACGTGGGTGGAAGCCAGGAGAGAAACTGGTGAGCATGCACAAACACGGGAGATTGTGCTGGAGGACCCTTTGGGGGCTTGTGCATATAACCACAGGTCAGCCATAAAAAGTTTTAAGTCAAAAAGCTGGCTGGGAACCTGATAAGCAGGGGTATCAGCATGGGTGACGGAGAGGGTTGTATTACACCATAGATGGTACGGTCTTGAAAAATGTGTCTAGGAACAAGAACCCTTGAGACAGTTCTAAGTTCGACTTTGGATAATTCTCTAGTAGGCTTAAATCTAGGCCAATCCTCAGTATGAAGGCTGTCTCTCTCTGAAAACCCTTGCAAAAAAGAGAACATCTGAGCATATCAGCCTATCATCCAGGTATATGTGACACTGACCAGAAAGCCACATGCTGGAAGCCAAATCTTCCAATAGCATGGCCTGTGGATGCAAAGTCACAAAATTTTCTACATGCCGCAACAATGAAGGATTTCAGGTAGAGAAAACTGAGGTCACAGGTGTATCAGAGATATGTTCCCAGGTTGCTCCATCCAAACTGGCCACAAGTTGGCAAGTTTGATATGTACGCTAGACACTAGACCTTTGTTCTTGGAGAAGTAAATCATTCAAGGGGGTATCTCTATGGAGTTCTACATGTGATATATGTTGACATTTATGTAAAACAACTATGTAATCACTGAAAACTCTGAAAATCGTGACTTTATAAACACAATAAAACTCAGATACAAAACCAACATGAAATACAAATTTAATTGACAGGATATTTTATGTATTCTTGTGGTCCTTGCCTGTTAGTTGTCTACACTACCTTGCCTCTCACCCAGACATTGCCAGGCGATCCTCAAACAGCAGACTGCCGATATGGTGCAGGCAACAACTGTACATAAACTATCCATAACAAGTGAAAACAGCTGCCAGTATTACACTTAAGCTAAGTAACAGCACGACCATGACAGACCTTTGCTGTTCCACATTATATTACATAAAGCATAGTTTCTCAGGCAATGAAACACCTATCAACGAATGCTGACAGCAGGATGTCAACAGATACTTCAATGATTACCAGTATAGCATGGCACAGCATTGCTTTGTCAACATTTCCATTGTAACATGACGCAGCATTGCTTTGTTAGCATTGCCATAATAGGATGAGACAACAATGCAATGTCACCACTGCAATAATATTGTATAGCATTGCTTCATCAACATTTCCATATAATAGTATGGCACAGCATTGCTTTGCCACCATTGTAATATGAGACAGCATGCTATGGCACAGCATTGCTTTGTCACCATTGTAGTATGAGACAGCATGCTATGGCACAGCATTGCTTTGTCACCATTGTAGTATGAAACAGCATGCTATGGCACAGCATTGCTTTGTCACCATTGTAGTATGAAACAGCATGCTATGGCACAGCATTGCTTTGTCACCATTGTAATATGAGACAGCATGCTATGGCACAGCATTGCTTTGTCACCATTGTAGTATGAGACAGCATGCTATGGCACAGCATTGCTTTGTCACCATTGTAATATGAGACAGCATGCTATGGCACAGCATTGCTTTGTCACCATTGTAGTATGAGACAGCATGCTATGGCACAGCATTGCTTTGTCACCATTGTAGTATGAGACAGCATGCTATGGCACAGCATTGCTTTGTCACCATTGTAGTATGAGACAGCATGCTATGGCACAGCATTGCTTTGTCACCATTGTAATATGAAACAGCATGCTATGGCACAGCATTGCTTTGTCACCATTGTAATATGAAACAGCATGCTATGGCACAGCATTGCTTTGTCACCATTGTAGTATGAGACAGCATGCTATGGCACAGCATTGCTTTGTCACCATTGTAGTATGAGACAGCATGCTATGGCACAGCATTGCTTTGTCACCATTGTAATATGAAACAGCATGCTATGGCACAGCATTGCTTTGTCACCATTGTAGTATGAGACAACACTGCTTTATCACCATATTCACCTGCATCAAATTGAAATTCAGGGAACCACAGTACACATTCTGACCAATCAACGACAAAGTTTACATGCCTTAAATAAGCGAGAAAAAAATTGCCTGCGCATCCTTGATGTTCTAGGCCCTTAGCCTGAGCCCCCTGTATTTGTTACAGTCAAGTGTGGAGTTTACTATGCAAGTAAAAGCAGGCAGGACAATATACAGGGGCTGTTCCCTATGTCATGTGGAGAGGCCTAGAGTCTTTCTTTTTAAGAGCAGGGGGGCATTACTATTTGCATACATCTAATCACATAATGATGTGAACAATCCCTCAACCGCAGTAATCTAAAGCATGTTACAAACTGGGTTTTACCACTATTGTATGCTGTGCAGTGGGCACTCAGGATGGACTCTGGTGACACCCACATGAGTATAACCAGCTTCTGTTAGGGGCAACACAGTAAACATTTATATTCATACATGAGAATTGGGGGGGGGGGGGGGATGAAAAAACAAATGGGCTGTGTAAACAGCCCTTCCTCGGCTGATCTTGACATTCAACCCATAACAAATCCCACTCTGGTCTAGGGATACCCAGACATGTTCCTGTGTGATTCCGAAGGAACAGGCCAAGCTGTTTTAAAAAAGAAAATATTTTCAAGATTTTGCCAACTACACCCCCCACCAAAAAGTATTTTTTTTTTTTAAATTTAGAAAATCCAAAAATAAATGAAGGGTGCCCATTTGAGCATACCCAGTACAAGCCCATTCAAGATACATGCTGGATGAAAAACACAAAATGAAGCCAAGACTCCGTGAAGTGCAGAGTAAAAAGTTCTACCGGTTTCGCCCAAGAGGGACTCTTCAGGAACTGAAAATATAACGGCTGCCAAGATACATATTTGCCACATTTGGATAGAATTGGGCTGACAGTTTTCAAAATGTCAAAAATATCAATTACCTTTGAATCCCCTTGGATTTGTATTGTAATCAGCATGAATGAGTACATCAACTGACAAGTACCTGAATTCAAAATGAATCAAAAATCAGCAATCTGCAGCATCACCACCAAGTGACCAACTTTGTTTGATCCTTTCACTTTCAGCAAAAGCTGAGTAATGGTATTGGAGAAGTCAAAAATAGCAAACAAGCATAAACATTTATCAAAAACAAAATGAAAAAACTCACAAGAACTCAAAAATAGCAAAGACACAGATATTGGTTTTTGAAAAAAGGAAAAATTACAGCATCACCTGTTGAACAAATTGCGGTCTCTGCAGTTCCCAGCAGTGTCCTCATGCAATTTCAAAGCAGTTGGGCTGGCAGTTTCAGAGATGATATTTTAAAACTTTGTCATTTTTTTTTTCAAACATAAAAATTCCAAAAATCACACTTCCAGTGTTCTCAATATAGTGTATCATTTAGAGAGTTCCCCAATTCATTTCAAAGGTGTCTAATTTATTAATTAATGATAAAACATGTTTGTAAACACAGAGTCCCCCCTATCGTCATTAAATTCACCCTTTTTACCCTGTTGATAGTACTAAATGAAACTAAGAGTCCCTAGGAGTGTTCCTGGGTGATATCAAAGCAATTGGACGAGCAGCTTCAGAGAAGATTTTTTAAGATTTGTTCCCAAAAGAACCAAAAAATTCATAAAAAAATCCAAAATCACTGAAACATAACCATTTGAACAAACTTGGTAGAGACCCAACCAAGGTACATCCCCACCAAGTTTGAAGTGAATTTGGCTGACAGCTTTGGAGAAATTTAAAAATGTGAATTGTTGAGGACAGATGGACAATAGATGACACCACGACAGAGGACCATAAGATAAGCTCAGCTGAGCTAAAAAAACTGCAGTGCCAGCCCTTGAACAAGGTATACCCAGAAATGTCCCTATGCAATTTCGATGCAAAAAGCTTGGTGGTTTGGAAAAAGATTTTTTAAGATTTTCCAACAAAACGACCAAAACAATTCACAAAAAAATCTAAAAATCACTGGAGCATGACCATTTAATGAAAGTTGGTAAGGACTCACCCAAGGAACATCCCCATTTAGTTTCCAGTGAATCTGGTGAATGATTTTTGAGAATTCAAAAATGTACACTGTTGACAGATGGACACTACCGATGATGGACAAGCACTAGCTCATAACCTCAGCTAACTGACAAGTCAGCCAAGGTAAAAATATCCTCTCTCATTCTCACAACATTAAGATATTTGGTTCCATACCCAGTATTTAGTCATTTTTGACAACAAGCACACCTTACAATAAACAACAACAAATCAAATATCAACATAAAGGTTAACATATTTCCAGTTTTTCATAAAAAGAAACACAACTGAGACCTACATTTATCACAGTCTGCTGAAAGATGCATCAGCTGTATCATTGCAGACATCATATTGTGACATGATTAAGTATATGATCCACTTACATTTGTTTCTGGCCAGCTTCCCCTGGCCTTAGGCAACACAAGCAATCAGCTATCATGATACAAGCATACTGATGGAAAACCAAGGACTTACGTTTGTGGTAAATTAATATAGAACACTTTCATGTATCCCAAAATATGTCGACTGCTACTAGCATCAACCTCAAGTGTGTATTCCGAGAAAATGACAATAACTTTTAAAATATTATATTTGATTCAACAAACTAGTCTAGCAAGACTCATAACACACTTTGCCATGCTTGATACAGGGATAGACTCATACATATGGGTATTCCCTCGCTGAATATGGGCCAAAGCAGCACCACAGCTAATAAGAATACCTGTATTGCAGTTCAAGCTTCAGCAGACCATCAAAGAACATCAGGCTATAACTTATAATTAATGACCATATCACCCACTTCATTTCCTATTAACAAAGCACTCTTTTCATTCTGGTATATTATGAAGTAAAGTGTAATATCATTATTAGATTATTTTGTTATAATTAGAAAAATATACAGGATGTTCTGTCTGTATACGTCTACAAGCACATTCTGGATAGTTTTGCACTACATCTCCATTTGACATGAAACAAAATTAAACAATACTGACTTAACAAGCTAAAATGACCCTGTCACCTCTGTCTTAAGATGACATACTTGTACTAGAAAGATTGCTGGCATTTTTTAAAAGAAAATATGTGTTCGTAAATCAGTCTTAACTTCTCAATATTTGACCCTTGATTTTTGTTCACCATAATGCGGTCCTTTCACTTATTGTTTCAATAAATATTTTAACGATAAATATAACATAATTTTATAAAAGTTTCAAGACAATCTAAACGGGCACCAAATTACAATATCAGGAAGTTCCCAACTTAACATTTAAAATTGTGCTTAAATATACAATGTATATTTGTTTTAACTAAAAATCAGGATATGCTTTGTTGTTGAACTATAATTTATCTCAGAAAATCATGACAAACCAAGTTTTTAAATAATTATGGCTTAAAACATGAAAATCATGAATTACTTTGACAACAGTCATGATATACATGTATCTGGCCATTGAATAACTAGTACTTCAGCAAAAAAATCATGAATGCTTTTTACAACAGTCTGGTCACTGAATAGCTAGGACTTCAGAAAAAAAAAATCATGAAGGACTTTAACAAATCATGATATATCTGGTCATTGAGTAACTAGGACTTCAGCCAAAAAGATCATAAAAGACTTCAGAAAAATCATGATAAACCTGGTTGCTGATTAAACTGACTTTGAAACACCTGTTTGTTTTAAGTACCCATGACTAACAAAAATCAAGACATGCTTGCTTGTTACCTAACAACTATCTGTTTCAAAAACATATCATGGCAAGCTTGGTGGTTTGATAAAAATGACTTGTTTTCAGGAAAAATTGCACTATACTGTCGCAACCAATCATAAATATAAAAGACATATTAAACAAAACATGGTTTGTTTCAATAGTATAATTAGTGCCCCTTAACTGAGCTAGTAAGTGCACAGTGAGGTAGTGTGGAGATGTGATAATGTAACCAACAAACACATAGTAATACTGACAAGACAAGGACATTCTAAAACTTACAGAATGTTGAATAAGTACTGATATTAAATAAGTGGGCCAAGAAGTTGACTTCATTAAATAACAATAATGTACATGTAGCATGAATGTGTTGCTACACCTCTAACTTTCTGATTCAGGTCAAATTCAAGGCCCTATGCTTATCAAATTTAGCATCACCTCAACAATGTGTGGATTGGAACAGATTACAATATAGCTGTCACATTAGTGTCTTTAATTGTTGTCTCATATTTTGACATTCCCATGTAATGTGGTGCTGATAAACATGATGGACATACCTACCATTAGTAAAATTTCAGTACCTCATGTTGGTGACTGATTCTAGTTCACTTAATTGGTAACATTAGCATATTTAATAGTATTTATTTATTTTTTCTTCACATCATCAAAAATACATGTGTATGACATGACAATGGAAAGTCCAGCATGTCTTTAAATACGGGCCCCCAGCCATTAACTTTTCAGTTCCTGACATGTACATCAGTATGAAACCGCTCAAAATATAACCTCTATCACTGCGGCAACTAGCCCTTGTCATTAGCTCATAGCTTAATAGTAAGGCTGTCTTGACAATGTACATGTCTACAAGTAAAGCTTATTTTGAACTGAAACAAAATATTTAAAATTTGTGTAAAATATGATGTAAAAAAAAAAGAGCGAGAGAAAAGAAAAAAAAGCAAAATTACAAAAGAGAGAGAGAGAGAGAAAAGAAATGAAAAACTACAAAAAAAAGCAAAATTACAAAAGAGAGAGAGAGAGAAAAGAAAGAAATGAAAAATTGCAAAAAAAAAGCAAAATTACAAAAAAAAAAAAAAAGAGAGAGAGAGAGAGAAAAGAAAGAAATGAAAAATTGCCCCCCAAAAAAACCAAATCAAAATAAAACCCACATTCATGCATGTACATTACTTTTGGTGTGAATTACACATGGGCATATGCTGATGTGCCATAAATGCATTTTGAACAGCAGTATATCAGTGATACAAAACAAACAGACCCTGTCACATTTCCATCGTTGTGAAACATGTAAATTGAACATTCTCTTGACTAGATTGCTAACCAGAATAATGAAATCCTTTTATCTTGGTATGCACGTTAACATTAACTTATTATGTTTACATTGTATTTTAATGTATATAATTTAATTAATGCATCAATTTTGTCTTTTAAAGTATATGGTATAGTCCCTTCACCTATTGTATTTACACAATAAACAACAGTCTGAATATTTAACTTTGCTATCATTTCTGGGAGACTTTGTGAGAAAACAACTCATTTTTATTATCCTCTTCTGTCTGGTACATCAAAAGAATGCAGAGGTTGACAGCCATAGCATAAGTCCTTCATTTGGGAAGGGGGGTGGGGGGGGGGGACATAACTACATAATTTAAAATCTAGTGGTCTTTCTGAAGGTCTGAAATCCAAACACTAGATTCAGTATCACGTTATATGTACTGTATGATAAAACTGAAGATCTTGCATAAACCAAAGCACAATATCATATCGATCAAGGGCTTGCACCTTAATTTCACGAACGTGCTATAATTATAGTTTATATCACAGCTAAGCAGCCTTCCCTTTCTTGGACCTGTTCTGTACTTGCTGAAGACTGAAGTAGTGGCCCCTGAGAGCCATGAGTTCCTTGTGAGAGCCTTGCTCTACTACTTGTCCATTGTGAATGACTGCTATGACATCTGCATTCTGTACTGTTGACAGTCTGTGTGCAATAACAATAGACGTGCGACCTTCTTGCGCCCTATCTAGGGCCTCCTGCACCACCTGAAACATGATGCACATAAGCAGATGTAAATCACATATAATGTACAAGTCTGTAAACCACCTGTAACATACTCTAAATACATAATCATGATATTTGTATTTGTGTCTTTTTGTCTAGAACTATTTCCTAGTAGTCATTACCCTATTCCGCAGTCCGAACTCTTTACTCTCCATAAGCTAACCTAATGTTAACTACAGATGTACATGCAATCTTCTGGTGTACCACCTGCAGCATAATGCAAACTGTGCATACATATTTGAACACTGTTGTGCATAATCAGCAAACATCCTGTAACGCTGTCAATACACAGCCTGCACATTACAGTGCTATGCCCAACCTGACAGTGAACCAGCTGCATTATACAGGCATGAGAACAGCAGGAAAAGACAGAGCCTGAAGATTGGTCTTTGAAACCATGAGAATTTTCCATCTTTGAAAAAGGAAATATACTAGATTTATTTTGGTAAAAAAAGCTGAATTCAGGCTTCTGTCTGAAGATTCTCATGCCTGATTATAACACTGATGTATGCCAGTACTGTACATGATCATGAATTTTTATATAATTCCTCATGTATCAGAATATTAAAAGTGCACAAACTAACAAATCACACTAAAAAGCAGGTTTGGGATCGAGCTACTGGAAGACTGTCATCTCTATGTGTGCACATACACGTATCTCTTCTGTGCATGGAATTCTTGATTCAACAAGGTCTGCCTTTAATGTTTTATACAAGCTGCTACCCACATACCCACTTTTACAGGGCATGCAACATAGAGATTCCATACATGAATATACCATAATAATTGAACTGCAACACAGAATATTTAATAGTATCCCTTTGCAGTGCTTTTAAGCCAATGTTCAATGAACATTTTTACTGATCCCAGTAGGAGAAAACATATTAAGGATTGTGCACCCTGACCTGGCCTAAATCTTTAAAGTAAATAAAGTAAAACAGTTATTCTTTTCCCCTCCAACTGAACATTACTTCACAAAACCACATAAAGTTACCTTTTCACTCTCTGTGTCCAAGGCTGAAGTGGCCTCATCTAGCAGAAGTATCTTTGGGTTACGCAGTAGGGCCCTGGCGATGGCTACTCTCTGCTTCTGTCCGCCACTGAGCTGTGTCCCTTTGTCTCCCACATTGGTGTCATAACCCTGCAAGCGCACATATACTAGTGTAAAAAAATATCTTTAGTGTCTCAGGCACTTTGAAAATATTCATCCACACTTTTACATTGTGCTTGGTGATCAACTTTTGGTCCTCAAATTTATCAGTATATAAGGGTGACTGTAGAATGTGAAAGACTAAAACCAAGTCAAAGTCAATGGGCCAAATTTAAAGTTCTTCCAAAAATGAACTTTGTCTTGTACATGTATGTGGTCCCTTCTACTGGACAGAAAGGGCAACCACATACAGCAAAGATAAGACTCTAGTCACTCAGTTCTTCTAATTGCCCCCATGCCCATCCCCTACCCTCTGTAAATTGGTCCATATCAGTTTGTCTAATACCTATTTGCCAAACTGTCTTTACATCTATTAAATACTGTGTTCTCGAAACACCCATCCGATCCAAACAATCATTTTGACTCATCACAGTTTCGTCAACATAAGCTTCAGGCTCAAAATACCCCCGGAAACTAGAGAACTGTGGCAGTTCTCTGCTCTGCTGACCTTGGATGCAGAGACTAATTAAAGTGGTCCTGTGACCTTCAAAATAACATCAGGTAAACTGTCTTTAAGACCATCAGTACAGTTTGCAATATCAAAGTCTCCTCTCACACAATTCTAGAGTTATCATTTTTGAAATGAAAAGTGATAGGATCCACCATTAACAGCAAATAAACCAATATGTCAGTTTGACCTTTAATGGTCAAACTTAACACCAAAAGAAACCCCAAGGACCCTTTCCAACATGTGTTTACAACTAACCATGGGCCTCAGATCCACCACTACCAAGATACAAACGAATATGTCACACTTGTTACTATCCAAAAAGTAGCAATGCTAACATGTATAGGTACCTGACTAATAATTCCAAATTTTAAAAGATTTTCAAAAATTGGGAAGTCCAAAATGCCAGTAGCAAGTAGCACCAACTAGTGAACTTTTATGCAGATTTGAGTCCAGGTACACTCCCACGACATTTGAATAGAATCCAGCATGCAGTTGGCGGAAGAAGTAAAAAGTTATGAAAACAAGCAAAAATTCATTAAAAATAGAAAACATTGCAGCATCACTGTGGGCTAGGGGTGCCCAGAAGTATTTCTATGCAATTTCAAAGCAATTGGCCAAGTGATTTCAGATGAGATATTTAAAGATTTTGCCACCAAATTATAAAAATCATTAGAGCATGACCATTTGAATACACTTGGATAAAACATACCTATAAAGAGGATCCAGCTAACAGGTTTGAAGAAACCAAAACGGACAATAGATGAGTGACCATCCTATAAGCTCAGCAACAACTAGTGAGCTGACCTAAGAATGTCATGAATAAAAAGAGAAACAAAAGCAAAAACACACAAAGGAAAAACAGCATTTGAAGACAGTCAGAAAGAAATAAAAATATTTAAGAGGAAAACAAACACAGAAAATAAAAGATATAAATATGCAAGAATTATTGAAAGAAAGAAAACTGGTTACCTGAAAATAACAGATGATCTAGAAAGCCAAATACACTGTGATCATGGTGATCGATAGTGTCTGTCTTAATTCTTCATGCTTTTAATGTAGTACTTTCAGAGTACTCATATCATTAATTCAGTAAAGCAGATCCCATCCTGTAGTCAGCACGAGTGGTTTTGCTGATCCTTCACATGACATGTATGATATAGTTTTCCCAACTCATGACATTCAAAATAAATGAGAATCTGCTTGTTTTCTTATCCAACTGCAATGACTATGTCAACGAATCTACACAAATTATTTAACTGTCTTTTCTGCTGAGTAATCTCTGAAATAATGAAGGTCAGTTCTTCGCAAACACGATGTGTGTTGATCTCCTTGGTATACAGGCCTAGTCTGCTTGTTTGCTTAGGCACATGCACATGCACAATTATTTACTCAGTAAACAACTGGTGTGTACATGTGCCTGGCATAATTATAATTATTCATCATGATGTGACACATCACAGTTGTTTATGTCATGTGTGTGTTCACAAGTGTGCATGTCACTATAAACAAACCTCAGCTCTTTATTTTAATACTTGCTTTGAAGTTCCATCAATGAAATTGAGGGACAGCTTTGGCAGAAAGACGATCCTTTGTCACTAAAATTTAGCTGTTCATGTTGGAAGTCTTGTACTGTCTAAAAACAATTAATTCAACAGTTTCTCCCTGGGACTGTATCCCCAGCCCATGGTGATGTTTATTTACTTGTGCTAAAGACTCCTGAAGATACAAGAATACTGGGCAGAGCTTGCCACAAGCTGGGTTCACCAAAGCTCACAGTCTACTAGTATTTTCATTTGAAGGTTCCACCTGTTCAGATGGTATAAATCCCCAACTGATGCCGTACCATATGTAGGCCCTACTCATGATTGATAATTCTGGAGCGAATGCTGGATTCCAGTGTTTCAGGTAAACTGGAGCATGGACACAATCTGATCATTCATACCACTCAGAATGACAACAATAACTTGTACCTGCTGCTATTTGTGTTACAGCACAGTTTACCTGTCTATACTGATCTGTGCAACAATGTTTATCTCTGGCAAGTTGACTAGCAGTCTTAAAGCATATCAAGGTTTGTTGATTATATTTCAGCCGAATTTAAACATACATTAGACCAAACGTATGTTAGACAACACATGTTGGTTGAATAACATCACGGTTGACCTAGTTAAGACAGGTTTGATGCCTTGAACAATCAGCAAACAGATCACTTCATGAACAGGCAATACATCGAAAGGTATTTGACGAACACTTATACACCCCTTAAAATTTGAATAACGAAGCCTCTGTGGACAATACTAAAATCTTTCTCCACTAGCCCTTCAACTACAAATAACAAGTTCAAAGTTTCTTAGATATGTGAATCATACTTTAAACTCCCAATGGTCTGTTTATGTTCTGAAGGATAGTTTTTAATGTATGCTCATTGCTTAATTTTATGTATCATATAATGCTTATCAACATCTGAACATTTGCATGTATGTTTTATGTATGGTCTGAAATGAAATCACCTTACATCATCTAGATGAAAAATCTACAAGGCACACTTACATCTGGTAAAGATTCAATAAAGCTGTGGATATTTGCATTTCTGGCTGCTGTGATGATTTCATGGACAGGCACATCTCGACTGTTGTCTCCATAAGCAATGTTGTCCCTGATGCTGGCATCAAACAGAATGGGCTCCTGGGATACCAGACCAATCTGAGATCTCAACCACTGGATGTTAAGTGTATCTATTGCTTCTCCATCTACTTTCTGCATGAAAAGATAAGGAAAATTACCATCTTCAGCAATCAGTGAATCAGAGCCAGTGTCAACCCATGCACTGACTGACATGCTGGACTCCTGCAAGTATGGACACTGAGACTCAGAAATCTTATCCTGCAATTCGGTGTCATTCAAGGTACTTTTGTGCCAAATTTCATCAACAATTGTCCAGGTTTTCTGGTAACAATGTGGCATCAAATGTGTTTAGATGGACCTGCAACCCAAAAATGTGATTTCTCTCTTCCTGGAGCAGTGTAAAGAAGTTCAAACGTTAGTGTATCTGTAAAATAACAGGCTTTCACCAGGGAGTCATCTTGGTGCGAGGTAATATACACTACTAGCAACAAATTACAACAGTCTTCTTTAAAAGTCAGAGGCCTTGACATTCATTTACATACTGAACTATTCCACTGTTGGCTTTGAGGAAGTTCAAGACATTGAAAATGGATAAATACTGCAAAAATGTCTGTTAAGAAACTTACACACACATTATTAAACGCTGAATAACCTAGAACAGGCTGATTTTTCAATAAATATCACGTTTCCCTGTATGTGCTTCCCAATTGTCGCCCTTACAAATTTTACAAATTTCTCATACTTCTAATGGCACTGACCCACAAATAGGGATATAGCTCTGTGAGCTTGGGAATAGGGTCAGGGTCACCCATCTTCAAATTTGATCCAGGCCTTACAGCAGACTATAATACTGTGCAATGGAAAGTCCTAGCTCCAAAGCTTCTGGAGTTATCTCGTTTGTGTTGATTTGTTGAAAAAATTACTACTATGGCTCTGTGACCTTGGGAATAGGGTCAAGGTCAGCCATCTTTAAATCTGACCAAGCCCATATAGAGAGCTATGATCCTTTGCAATATGACAGCCCTACCTCAAAAACTTCCCAAGTTATCATGCGGAACTCAAGTTCGCACACATGTATGTGGCTCTGTGACCTAGGGAATGGGATCGAGGTCACCTTGTCTTCCTACTTGATCAAACTGTTATAGCGGACTATAATCCTGCGCACTATGAAAGCTCTAGCACCAAAACTTATGGAGATATCTCCTTCACTATTGTGGCTCTGTGACCTTCAGAATGGGGTCAAAACCACCCTGTGCAATATATGTCTGCCTAGCTAAAAAATTTCTCAAGTTATCATGCAGTAACTAAATTTACTAACATAGCTCTGTGACCTCGGGAATGGGGTCAAGATCATGTATCTTCAAACCTGATTGAGCTCTTATAAGGGACTACAATCCCATGCACTATAAAAGCCCTAGCTCCAAAACCATTGGAGTTATCTTGTTTGTATCGAGGTGTTGAAGAGTAAAGCTCACTAATGTGGCTTTGTGACTTTGCAGATGAGGTGATGGTGATCCATATTTCGAACTTTTCCAAGCTCTTAGGAAGAACTGTGTAATACAAAAGCTCTAGCTTTTCTCAAGTTAACATGCAGATATCAAATTCACTAAGGTAGCTCTGTGACCTTGAGAATGGGGTCAAAGTCACCTATCTTTGAACTTGACTGAGCCCTTATACAGAACTATAATCATGTGCAATACGGAAGCCCTAGCTCCAAAACTTCTAGAGGTATTTCATTTGCATGGATGTCTTGAAGAATTCACTAATGTGGCCATGGGTTCTTCAAAATGGGGTCAAGGTCACACACCTTCGAACTTGGCCAAGTCCTTTATGGAGGACAATCATCATGTGCAATCAGGACACTACAGCTTTACTTCTTTCAGAGAAGTGGATCCCCAGATGCAAATACCCTATGGTTGTGCTGCAGCTAATGTATGCTGACATAATGCATTCATATTTTAAGTATGAAGATACTACAGTAATTTTCTTCCCTTGAATGAATAAACAGCTACAAAAATGGTAGAAAAATTGACAAAATCAAAATCAGGGAAAAATTTAAAAGAAATTTGAGCCACTGCATACAGGTATGGGTATTACAAAATTAATCCAACACATTTTTGACTTGGAACAAACAAAGGCTGATATTGTGAAACATCTTCAGCATTAAATGTCCTGACCCCCCAAAAAGATAAAAGTAATGAAAGTACAAGAACAGGTGCACACAAGTACACAGCACAACTGACCACAGTGCCCTCAAGTGGCTGGTAGAAGCGCTCAATTAGCTGGATGGTGGTGCTCTTCCCACAACCACTGCTCCCCACCAGCGCCAGAGTCTCTCCTGAAGTGACCCGCAGACTGAGTCCTTGCAGTACTTTTACATTCGGTCTGGACGGGTACACAAACTTGACAGAGTCAAACTCCATATGGCCTATGCACTGACTCTGTAAAACAGTGAAACGTACATAAAGATTATGGCAGCCCGGAATAACATGCATGGTTCAAATCTCAGGAATCCAGCTAAAGATATGTGAGGATTTTCCTGCAGAGGGAACACCCTGATTAATTTCTGTGAACCTACAATACCTGTGTCTAAAATCAGATCAATTAACATGATTACCCCCAAGTCATGTGGGTTTATATATTTTATGTAATTTTAACATCTTCAGTCTTACTTTCATTCAAGAATATAACCCACCATTTATCCAAATATTTTAAAAGGCATCTTATGCCATTTTGAGTGATAAAACCTGACAAACAGCTGCAACAAATTCACACACACACTTCAATGTTCACAAACTCTTTTACGAGCAGTTAACAGTTCGGGCTCATGTATGGATGTACAGGTAACTTTTATCATCACATACTACTTGTGACATTGGAATGATGTGAAAGGCAGGTCAAGAATTAGCAGTGGTTGGATCGCCTATGTATTTCAAGTCTGCCTACACAGCACCAGTGCTTTGTGGACACATTTATTTTACCGGTACAGGATTGTACTGTCATCCAGACATTCTAATTTCAACATTCATTCATTCATTCACCCATTCACTTAATTATTTTTTTTTCTTTTTCACTTAAGTCACTATTATTATTATTATTATTATTATTATTTGCATTATATAAAACTGGCACAAAAATTTCACTGAACCTTTAACTATCACCAGCAGACATTTTTTGCAACTTAAACGTTTTTTTTTTTTTTTTGTTTTTTTTTTTACAAAAAAAAAAAATGATATGGCTTACTGGTTTGTTTCCACTTGGGTCAGATGAGTCAATCTCGGGCTTTTTGTCCAAAAGCTCAAAGATTTTGGATGCAGACACTTTGGCTTTGCTATAGTCTGGGGCAAAGGCACTGGCACGCCCGAAGGCCATCCCTCCAAATATGATGGCTGAAAACACCCTGCAACAGGAAACAGAAACTTGACATTAGTAAAGGTATCATGCTCATCATGGAACCACAGATGCTGCAAAACACAGCTCCTCCATGCTGGGAACTAGTTTATGAAACTTCCTTCTGGCTAGTACAAGGAGACTGATAAAAAAAAGTATGCACCTGTGTAAATGATCCAGATACAAGTTTTTATTGTTGTCCACATAGTTTTGAATATCAGGTAAATTTTCTGTGCTGGTACAAACTTTGGCCATGTGGTATATTTTTCTGAACAATCTTGCCCAGGGGCACTGGAATGTCACACAGTATTGACAGCAAGCTGTGTCAACATTGTAACATCACACTGTGCTTTTCCTTGTATAACCAATGAGATTTATTCTTGCTTTGCTTGTGCATTGACTTTCAGCCAATAAAAGACAAGTGTATGAGTGTGAGTGGTAGTAAAGAGATCGTCACATGCTTGAAGCTGCATCATAGCCTCTGTACCATTACTAGAACTTTGAGTTCCCAACGAAACAGTGGCTCCAACCACGTGATTTCCTACAAGCATCCAGGTATCCAAAGATAAGTTACATAAACAGCCATATTCTGTTGAAAAGTTTTGTTTCAACACCAGCTACATATTGAATGGCACACATGTCTGCAGTTTAATTTTATTTAGACACACTGCTTAACCAAAAGTGTGTGTGAAAATACACCATACACTCAGCTCTCTTTAATAGTGGTTTTCCCACAAAATCAATGTTTCCACTAACTTTGAACTTCTTTTTAAAAACTTTAAACATCACTGGTGAGCACACTTGGCAGTGAATGGTTTAGATAGGTTCTGTAATAACCTGCATCTAAAACAACCTTGTCCTTTACTGATCAGAACTATAATACTGCCGGTGCAAACTACAACTCCAAACTTCACATTATGAGGGGTGATGATCATGTGCATGCCTCGCCATGAAGTTACGCTGGCCTCTAGTTGCTGCAGTAGGCACTATCTCGCACCTCAGACTTCTGTTCTGCCATCAGCTACACGTACGTGCTGTTACCAGTAATTTCCAATTATTGTAGGGGAATAGCATTGCCACAGGATACTCTAGTGTTGGACCTCTTCCCCCAACAAAATTCCTGGAACAGATTCTATCAAACTTGGATGACTCCCAATGCGCAGGTCGTCTGACCATGTTCAACCATTTTTTCCTGCCTTGCTTGTCCATCTTGTGGGGGGGGGGGGGATTATGAAAATTAAGCCACTCCATCCAGGGATATTTTGTTCTGCTGGCGTATTAGCTGGTGTCTGCAGAACAGCCTGGTACCTTGAAGTTGTACACAGGCATTTTGATGATATGACATGCTATAAATTATCAACATTTCTCTACCCTCTTCCAATTGTCTATGAACTTCAATGTAGAGTGACGGCTGCCACAGCTGGTGTCCTACTTCTCACAAAGTAATGGGGTCTCTCGTCACACTATCCTTGGTGTTAAGAATGGGTTCTAAATATACTACACTGGCAGTATTGTCTGACAATGTTTGGAATGTGTTCATGGCATTGTTTTAACAAATCAAAACTAACAACAAGTTGTTGCCCTGTGATTGCTCATTTTGCCCATGATGAAACTGAGCACTGACCACACTTCAAACTGTGAGGCCATAGTCCCTGGCAAGCCACAAGCAAGCAGCATATGGTATATCTTTTCCACTTGTTTTACATAAAACTATGTTCATTACCAGCCCCTCTGATACTTTTGCACCAATTGCACTGTGACCTGTGGATAATTATCATTCATTAAATGCACAAGTTACAATGTAATTTGTTAAAAGTGTTCAATTTTGACCAAATACAAGGCAGCAAGTTTAATTATATGGGTACCTGTATAGGATGTGTTCCTCATGAAAGATGTCAGGACTCAAGCACTCATTCAATGCATCAATTCACATCTCCAAAATAAGTCTCGCAAAACCTGCTGAATTGCATGGAAACTGAATAAAATGTCAGACCAACTTTACCATAATATATGGTCTCTCGTGCTTATAGGGATATCAATTTCAGAAAGTTTCAAAAATACATGAAGAATTTGCAATATTGGGTCTTACTAAGTTAGCATGGGAGACTTGATCTTAAAAGGTCTAGCACTTTGGCCAGTAGAATAAACAGAATTAAGATTATAGATTGTTTCTATGCATCAATAACCATTTGAATAACAAATCACATGTACCTTCAATTTTAAATGTATGCACAGAAAATAACATACATACATACATACATACATACATACATGACACATGTAGCACAAAAAGCAGTTAATCCCTGTGCATACACAGTATACAAGGTATCAAATTTAACTAACTTGAAAACATTTTTGAATTCCATGTCACCTTGATCCACCAACCATGCTCCAAAGGTAAAGGCTGCAGCATAGGCAAAAAATATGACTGCCTGCGTGAAGGCATACGTGGCACCATAAACATTGGCTTTCTTTATGCCTTCCCTGCAAGCAATAAGCACTGTATCAATGTCTGGCAACATACAGTGTATCAATGTCTGGCAACATATGCTGTGTCAATGTGTGGCAACATATGCTGTGTCAATGTCTGGTAACATACATTGTATCAATGTCTGGTAACAAACACTGTATCAATGTCTGGTAACATACATTTTACCAATGTCTGGTAACATACACTGTATCAATGTCTGGTAACAAACACTGCATCAATGTCTGGTAACATACACTGTCTCAATGTTTGGCAACATATACTGAATCAATGTCTGGTAACAGACACTGTAACAAAGTTTGGTCACAACCCAGTATTAATCTCTGGCAACATACACTGTATCAAAGTCTGTTAACAAACACTGTATCAATGTCTGGTAACAAACACTTCGTGAAACATCTATTCACAAATATGCAAACATCATACATGTAGGTTTTAGTATAAAGATTCTATATATGTACATATATCTTTATAAATAAATTTACACTGAGACACTGCCTCAAGCTGCCTTATTTCAAAATGATTATACTTATACAACAGAGACACCAAGTGACATGAACATCTTTATAAGGTGAGTGTATTTTCACTACCAAGAAACTGGGTCACTTACTTGAACATCTGTTGGAAGTGAGCAGCATATCGGTCTTCAAAGGCCGGTTCTTTGGTCAGGGAGGCCACAGTGCGGATGTTGTCTATAGCCTCGGCAGCAATCTGTGATATTTATTTACACATCAATTCAATCTGTATCACTTATTTACACATTATTGCACTCTGTTACATTTGTTTATATATATTAAGTGAACTCAATCTGTAACATTTTTATTTATATATTGTCAATCTTTGTTTACCCATTAATTCAATCTCTATACTTACACATTAACACAACCTGTTACTGTATTTCATATATTAACACAACCTGTAATATTTATTAACATATTAAGTTCATCTTTAACATCTATTTATACAATAATTAAATCTGAAATGCTTATTTACACATAAACAATCTGTTATGTTTATTTATATATGAATTCTATCTGTAACACTCATGAACATATCCACAACCTTTGACATTTATTCACACATTAATAAAATCTGGAATAATTATCTACACAAAAGACAATCCGTTACACTTGTTTACATATTTAAGTATATAGCATTTATTTATACATTACCTTAATCTTTAACATTTACACATCAACACATTTTATAATATTTATACACGTTAACTCTATCCTGTCATATTTATTTTCACAAATCGCTAAACTTGTTTCCCTAAAAGTTGATGTTAAATACCATCTACTTAAGTGCTTTCACTTATATTTCTCATAAATGACACATTCTCAAAAACAACTGTGGATGAGGCGTAACATGACAATACCCCAAGGGCAGCTTTTATTCTTGTGGACCAATTGGAATTATTTTATGCGGTTCAACATGTATTTGGTTCTTCCAATCATATACAATGATGCCAAATGTGGTCTTATCCTGAGCAACAGTTCCCATAGTTTGCAGTTCTTGCTACAAGTGGCAGCATACATTGCTGCTTTGCCCTCTCCATGTAACTACACACAGACAGCCATGTGTGTGTACACAACTCTTCCCACATACCTTGCCACCTTCTTCCAGTGAGTCCTTGTCTCCCCGGGAGAAGCCAATCATCAGTTTGGTCTGTGCCATGCCAGCCACAGCCATGATGGGCATGAACGCAATCACCACCAAAGCCAGCTTCCAGCCAAACACAAAAGCAATGATGACTGCGGTCCCCACATTGGTGATTGACTGTATCATTACACCTAACTGGGAACCTGTGGCCTGCACAACATATGAAAGAAACACTTGTCACAGAGGTTTCCCGCATTAAACACCAGAGGGTGCTTCACTGCCATGATATTACAATGCTTGCTGATTAGCAGATAATTATACTTGACTCACAATACAGTAAAACCTCCCAATACCGAACACCCTTGGGGCCGGAAAAAAGTGTTTGGTATAGTGAGGTGTTTGGTATAGGGAGGTTTCCTTATATTGGAAGTATATATTTTTGAGACCGAGAAATGGTTTCAGTATAGAGAAGTGTTCGGTATTAGGACTTGTTCGGTTAGAGAGGTTTTACTGTACTGTGAATTCATTTAATTTTGGTATTTTCTTATTTTCGCTTACTTCAATGGTGCTTCAAAACCACGAAATTGAGAACACAGTGAAAAAGTTTTTAAGATGGCACTGATTGGAAGTAAAACTAAAAGTGCAAATTTAAAGTCTCAGTGAAGGGTCAAAAATGCAAGAACTGTGAAAATGAATGCCCTTGAAAATAAATGTATTCACAACAACTTGTTCAATTAAGTGGCCAAGGTAAACTTGCCAACACTGATAGCAAAACCCTGTCAATTTATTTTTAGCTTTATTTTTGCATGCTTTTATTTATACAAACTACATGCACAATGTCTCCTAATGAGGCCAAAATTGATGGACCAGCAAGGTTAATACATGTATATAGGTGTTTTTGAATTTGTTTGTTTGTTTGGTTTGGTTTCAGTTGTTTTTTTTTTTTTCCTTCTGGGGCTCACATTTTTTCTGTCCCTCCTGGGGCTCACATTGCTTCAATGTCTTTTTTTTTTTTTGAAAAGAAAAACTATTTACTTCTTTTTAAATTATAAGCATGTTTATCATAAGAAATGCTGTTGGGGATTGGGTGAGGGTGGAGGGGGAACCAAAACTGGCTTTTCCACAAAGCTGTGCAAAGATCCAATATTTCACCTATGGCTTCTGTTGACGCATGTTACTTACCCCTTTCACCATGGAAGCATCAGTGGCCAGCTTGGTTGTAAGAATACCCACTTGCTGCTTCCTGTCATCAAACCAGCCAATTTCCTGTAACAAGAAATTAAAATAACACCAAATTTTAAACTGGGATCAGCCACATTTAGCAAATGGCTGTAAGAGTACCTTCCTAAAATCAATGGTCATGTGCACCAATGACTTCACCTTTAGAAATCTAAAGCTGATACATGCACATCCCACTTTTTCCCATTGAAAACCAGAAGTGGTCCAGTGTTGTAACCATGGTAAATACTGCTGGCTTTTTAATATGAAGAAAGATACTGGTAATTTATCACACAGCTTTTCTTGGGGGCTATTCTGGGTGCATTTTTCTCACAGTGCAGAAGGCTGCTGACTTAGTGCTCAGCCGGACAATGTCCTGCTAAACTCATTAAATCACACATAAACAGTATTAAGTACATGTTTTAATTGCGGTGTATACATCTCAAAATTATCGCCAACTTTTTACTGAACCTTCATAACATTTTCTTAGATGCAAAAATACTGGAGTAAGTTAAACTGAACAATTCTATACAGTTAAAGCATCATTAAGTTTCAATTCACAAGAATTTTACAAACAAAATAATTCTACACACCTGTCTGAGCATTGCTCTGAAGGACAAATCACGGAGTCTCATGGTAAGTCGTTCTCCAGACACAGCAAAGCAGTATGTCTATGAACATATAAATTGTATTCAATGTACACAGTGCATCAGTGAGAATGTAACTTGACCCTGCATCACAGACAAAGGCATATGCACCATTTGTACATTTGTTTCTGTGCTCAGGCACTACCTGTTTTACAGGAACTCTGGTTTTGAAATGAAAATAGTTACATACATTCTACTTCAAACCCCATTTAAGCCAGCCAATAGTGGCCTTAAATGGCAGCTGCACTTAGAACAGGGCGACACCTTGTGGTAAACAATGTTAGCACTAGCTGTATGGCCCCTGATATTTGTGTAACTGTTTTCCGGGAAGCAAGGTTGGAAAAGTTGAAAATTTTGGTAGGGTGCTGTTGGAAGGGACAGAGAACAGGAGGAAATCCCAGGAAATGGGGATGAGTCTACAAATCTGGAGAGCAAGAGTGGGCTCCTTCATACTGCCTGGCCCAAAGGACAGATTCAGTTCTCCCTTCATCAGTCTGATCTGGTAGAGCATCAGCAGGTCAGCAAGGACGGTTTTCTCCTTGGCTGTTCTATTGATCATAGCCGGTGACATGGATGAGGACCCTGGCCCTGGACCTGCCAGGCAAACAAGGCCAACTTCTGCAGGTGAAATTAAAAAAAAATTGACACTGCAGACACAGAAGCAACTAAAAGAGGATACAGTGCAACCTCCTGATAACAGCACTCAGATATCTGACATATTCAATGTAATGACACAAATTTTCATGGGAAAAGGTTTATTTTCTTTGTCATTTGACTCCTTTATCTGACATATTCAGTTATCCGACACATTTCTGCGGGAACAGATGGTGTCATTATAATGAGTTTTCACTGTACGAAGAAATTCAGAGAAGAACTGGAAACTGTTTAAGCAAGGAAATACCAGTATGGCGGAGGACATTGATAATATGATCGATGAAATCAATGAACTGAAACAAGAGACCCACGGGCCTAATGTTCTGCTGTCCACCATCACCAAAAATCATTCCGTGAAATGTATTCCCTCCACAACCTTGAGAAATTAATCAAGGTCATTCATGCCTGCAATATCGAAATTCCACATGATACACATTTGTGGCACGTTTGGTATCACTCCTCTTATTCTATATGAAGATATTGAATTAAATGTCCTTTCCTTATATGCTTAAAGACCTTGAAAAGTAGCCATTTGGTCAAGGTGACCTGAAATTTTGACCTCTTCTACAATCCAACTAAATTTCATGAAGATTCAAGATGCTGGAATGGTCGTAAGATTTTACCACCTTGTCCCGTATATTACATAATACTACAGGTGGCACCACCAACATTGACGTTGACATAGACAGACTTTCATACAGTTGATAAGCTTTAAAAGTTATGCGGGCCAAACTAAAAAACTGTGGGATCCAGAGAATTCACATGACCCCCATTCCATCTGGCCATTTGTCCTTAACCTTCAACTAACCGTTGGATCATGACTATATGAACACGGTTGGTGGATAACACCCGACGTACAACCCCACCAAGTTTGAAGTGAATCTGGCAACTGTTTGGGAGAGGATGTGGATAATGTGAATTAGCATTGCAATCCCCATTGACTTGCATGATAGTAATCAACAGGAATGTATGCAGTTTGACCTTTCAAGGTCACTCAGGCTTAAAATACACCACACAAATTGAAAGCCCATTGGTACTTTACAACTAACATTTACTTGTAACCTTGGGTCTTCGATGTACCATTAAGAAGGTACATATATAAGCCAATACAGGAAAATTGCTGGGTCAGCAGAAAAAAAAGCTAGAAGGATTTGACCTTGACCTTTGACCTCTAGGTCATATATTGTTATATATGAAAAAGTTCCCAGACCCATAGATTATCTATACCAAATTAGAAGGCAATAGGTCAAAAGGGGACAGAAGTATAAGGAAAATAAGATACGAGGCAGCTTCAGCCTCGGCAGAAGTGGAGACAGTCATTGTGCATGCCGAGACTGAACACTATATGCATTCCTTCTTATGGGGGATGCATAATGAGTGTGAAAATGTAAAAAGTATAGTAAAATAGGTTCTTCATAATTTCAGATCTAAATCTGCAACCTGATCTCCTGTCACATTTATCTAGAGATTTCAAAAATCTGTCATGCAAAAGAAAATGGTTTGTTGGCTGAAAACAAGACAGAGATTATATGTAGGTAAATGTGATGTTAATAAATTATGGAGGTACATGTTTCTCAAAGGTTTAGCCTTGGGTGGAGTAGCAAGGTCAAGAAGTTAAGAGTTTACTAGAACCATGAAAATATTTATCCTTTGTATCAATCAGGAAATATGCAAAAGCATTAGCAAAATTTAGAGTATTTGACTACTGTTTACTGACAGAAAGTGGAAGATATCAAGGTTTACATCTACCTGATCATTTGCGTAAATTTTGTGACAGAAAATGTGTTGAACATAAGTACCATTTCATATCTGTACCGGCTTTCACATTCTACGGAATAAGTAGTTTCCTACTCAAGAAAAGTTTTATGCTATTGTGAAGTCTGACAATCCTTCTACAGTGTCAAATAGCTATATTTTTGTGCATTGACTCATGTTGTCAAAAAGAGAGAAGGAATGTTAACACAACTGAATGACAATTTGTAATTATGTTAGCAGTCACTCCAACATGCCTTATATTGTATATGTATATATAACAAATGAATTGTACCAAGGACCTGAGGTCTTATAGTATTGATATAAACTTACTTTCTTCCTCTTAGAACACAGAGATAATCAGAAGATAATTCAGCTATGTTGCTCAAGTTTGTGTCTTTGTAGAATCAACTGTCAGCATTCTACTTGAACTTGAACTTGAAATGGGGTAATTCATGATCTCCCAACTGACATGTGATGAATCTTGACACAAGTGTGTACTATACTGGAGTGGAAAAAAAAGATTACTCTGAAGGTCTAACCTGAATGCACATGGCAAGCCCAACCACAACTCCTATAGCAACCAAGATTCCAGAGTACATGTTGGACAAGGCTGCTTGTTTCTCCCGGTCTGGCTCTCCAAATGCCTGAAACAGAGACCCACAACTAACTGAATACAGCTGACTTGTAACAAGTTCATGTATAGCACACCATCAAACAAAGAGCATACAGCAAATCTCTCCATATGGTTTACTGGTGACAGCACACATATCATAATAGGCAATAGGTCTGCATGGAAGCTTCTTTTATGGTGACAAGTTCATCAGTCAAAATAGGTTATGTGACTTGCATCCAAGGTAATGATTGTAGTAAACACTTAACGAACAACTTAGAAGGTCACACAAAGGAGGGGGGGGGAGCGAGATTGTACATACATTTCACAAAGAAACTCCATACCTTTATTGTTTTGTCTGCTCTAAGAGGGGGTAGGGTTAACAAATTATAATTCATATTTAGTTAAAAACAAAACACATGAATAATCACAATCACATTAAAAAAATTGTCCCAATTTCATGATTCACAGGAAGAAAGTGTTGACAGTAATACATCATGAAAATGCTACTTAGCAGCCCTCAGTAATACTCAGTAATGAACCTTTTACCCATTAATATAGATGGTTCTCATGTGCAAGATTAACCTTTTCTCCCTTAAATTAAGACTAAGTCACCAGCTTTGCTGATAGGATTCATCTAGAATTGTCATTCTTCATTTTTTTTTTCGCTGTTAATAACTACTACATTCATATCAGAATCAGAGATTCCAAGACATATGACCCCCTCACCATATCACTAAAACCCAGAAACTTGACTTAGTGACCTACTTTTTCTGCATGACACCCCCTTGAGTGTAGATACATGTGTGTAAACTTTCATGATTCTAAGCCAAATGTTAACAAATGATAGTGAACTTCCAGCCGCTTTTGGCTGGTTTAAGGGGTGAAAGAGTTAACAATGGCCACATGTTAAACAGTTATTACATAACTTCTGTAGACTGTCATTAAAATGAAATGTAGTTCAAGGTCATCATGGATAAAACACTACTATGTTTTCAATCCTAGCATTTTGTAAATTGTAAAATTAGTTTTTTACAATGTTGCAAAAGCACATATCAAGTATAACTAAGTACATATAGCTAGTAATTTTTTTTATCTTTCCTCCAAGTTTAAATTTTATCTGAAAATCACAATTACATCTTAATTTTCAATCACACACAATACATCCATTTGTAGTATACTATTGATAACAAAGTATGACTTCTAATCAATAATCAGCATATTTAACTCGAAAAATTGAAAAAAATTATAGCTACCCATGACCATATATTATTTCAATCTTCACACATCAGTATAGCTATCCCTTCCTGTACACTTAATTTCAGTATCAATGCTTTATGTTTTTTGACACTAACAATTGTTTATGAATGCAAGTAGTTTACATGCTCTGCAGTTATTGAAATGTAGACTATCGCTAACAACTTACCCCAAGAATTTCACTGAAGATGACGGCAAAAATAGGATGTGCAGATCCACTGAACAAGGCACCAAAGCAGCCAATCAAAATGTAGGGCCATTCTGTGGCATTCATCCTCATTATCCTTTTTAATGGTGCGGGCTCCACCTTCTCCTCCTCCTCCTGATGAACAAACATTCAACCATTCAACATGTAAAACATATCCTACCAATTAGTGTGGTGTACAACACATCTGACCAATCAGACTCTACAAGTTACCCAACCAATCAGTGACAACATAGGTACATAGTCAAGTTCTTTAACTTATTCCATACCAGTGCTTGATTTTTCCATATTTAACTAGATTTAAGAGAACAATTGCATATTTAAATTCTTTATGAAAAGAGCTTTCATTCAAGTACCAACATGCCTATAGTCTTAAGTCAGTGGTTCTGGCACTGCCTGTCACAATAGTATGGAATAAGTTAAAACCCAAATAGCATTCTCCTAATTCTACGATCATGATAAACTGCTTGTGAGCTTGAGCAGTAAATTATGGCAATCAAAGTCAAATGAGCAAAGAAGCTAAGATAAAAAAAAAAAATGTATGAAGAGATACAAAAATATAATATAATTTTGTGGGTGATTCAAGTTAACAACTATTCCCATATTTGAATAATTTTTATCCTTATCAGGCCACAAATAGTGTATTTAAAAGCACGTAACTAGGCAGCTCCTACATAATATACACTCAGGATCACAGCAGCTGTTCCCCTGACCAAGTTTAGCCACTGTATTGCCCAGGGCTTATCATGCTTATTACACCACTGCTCATGCTCAGAGCAATGCATTGTGGGGACACAGCAACTTCAGTCTCCTCCTTTTCACCACCAAAATATGACATGCATGAACAGGTCCCTGCACCAGCTCTGCACCATGAATAATTATAATGATCCTCTCTGGGGCGACACTTGACCAAATATGGCTATACATTTATATGTACAGTTAAGCCCACTTAAAACTTAGCAGCCAAATGCACTTTTTGTGTTGCCAAGTGTTGTACTGGGGTTTGTAAAAGGTCTGAATGTAAAAGGTTGACAAAGGGTTGCAAATGGTTGAGATGGTTACAAACCGTTTTAATCAATAGGGTTGAGAAAGTGTATGAAAGGGTTGTTAACCACTAGAGAAAGGTTTAAAAGGGTTTTAATGCAATATAAGGAATGGTTCTAAACTGGTTTGAGAAGTGTTAAACTTGGGCTTGAACAAGGTTTGCCTTTTACTCAAAAGGTTGCAAAAGGTTGATGCATTTGGTGACTGTTAAGTTTAATGCGGCCTTAGCTGTAAATTGACAAAACACGCCTGCAAGAGAACTCATTGTCGACGATGCTGTCATACCAAATCCTAACTTGCATCGGTTTGTAATCATCAAAATCTACATCATTCTAGCTTCATGACTATACATGCGAGAGATTTATATAGGCTCTGCCTGTTTCTCAATGGTTTCTGACTAAAGTATGTTTAAACCAATCTACATGTTGGACAGAATGTCAACAGTTTTGAAACTCAAGCAAAGAATCACTTTCTTCAAAGACTTATTGTATGTAACGTAAAACACTGCGCACCTCTAACTCCTCATCCTCTGCTTGGCTGACCTTTGACATTTGTCGCATAGAGGATGCAGACTTACTCCTAGAACGGAGACTTCTCCTAGACCCCCGACTTCCTACCGATGGACTGCGTTTCAGTGGACTGTCAAGGAGTGCATCATATTCCTCCAGTTCTTCATCTTCTGGAAATGTCAAAGGTGAATGTTTAAGTTATAAGTTGCAAGCGTTTACAGACATGACGTTCAGCATCTTAGAAGCTCTACAAAATGCACCTGTATAATAGATATAGTGTGCAGTTTTACCATATTCAAGTTTGCTTCCTGTTTTTCAAATAAAGGCCTTTTCCAGTGCCCTGAAACATGTACTCTAGATCTGTGTCTATAATGTCTGCTACCTGACAAACTGACCTACAGGAAACTGACTGCACCCTAATCACTCTAGCTTCATGACCATACATGTATATACATGTACCATCTGAAAATTTATTTCAGGTGTAACTGACTATTTGTGGTCTCTTTAAACAAGGCCATCACTGCTGCTAGAAAAGTGATCACATCAGAGAGGTGGCCTTTGTTTAAGGGAGGGAACAATATAGTCAACAGAAATGGCTGCTTTCTGCATGTAGACCATGGCCTTATGAATGGGGTAGTCTTTGCTAATAGGGGTCTAATTGGAGGGAGACCGCTGCACCATTGACAGTACCTGTGGGTCTAGAAAGATACCATTGATGGAAATGTGTTGTACATATATTATAACACACGACATTTTTAGTAGCCTTACTTAAGATTCATAAAATAAAGAAAATTTTCATTATATTTTCATTATAATATTTCTGACTTTTAATCTCTGTAGAAATTTAAGAAAAAAAAAGCCAGAACTTGGTAAGTACTCAGCTATGTTGGATAAAACACATGATAAAAGCATACAGCACATATAACAATTCATGTACAATACTGAACCTACACCATCAACCAAAGTGTCTGTTTCAAAGCCCACAGCAAGAGGAGAGATTATTGGACCCACTGGAAACATTTTTATGTTTTACACTCTTGAGTCACAAATTTTATATAAATTTTTCAACAGTTTGTAGTTTATGACTTAGAAATAAATAGGAACAATTTATGTCACCTTATTTCTGCTGAGGTAACATTGTTTATTCTAATAGTACGTTTCTTTATGCAGCTCAACCTTCCCTTAAAGAAGAAGAAAAAAAATGTTATTTCCTATCCTCTGAGATGCATACCTTATACATATTGCACATTTACTACTTCTAAGACACCCAGAGGAACAGGATTCCATAACCAAAATTAAATTTTAAATCTTGTTTCCAAACCCCTCCTGACAGTCTCTTCTTTTCAAAAAATACTTACTCCGGCTTGCAATCAGACAAATCCCACAGCCCAGATGACCAACCACCAAACAAAAAATAAATTACGGTTTGTTTTTTTTTTTGGGGGGGGGGGGGGATCATGTACCCAGGATGACCAACTAACAGCCTTAACCCATGTTCACCCTGAGTATCATGCACCTTCATGTTGCATGGTGTATCAATGTTCATAGCCACATATATGTATCACTACATACTACAGGTACCAATAAAGCCAAACATAAAACATGCAGCACACTATTCTTCACAGCTACACAAACTTTAACAAGAAAACCACTACAACAGTGAAAACTTATTTTTGTGATGCTCAACCCTTTTCGTCAGGTTTCTCTGATGCACACATGGCTATTTTATGGTGATTTGTGACTCTAATCAACTCACTCATTTATATTGTCATAGAAATTATTTGCTATGATTGTGAATGGAACAATTTCATTTTAAGCAAATTGTGATCCCATCTAAGCCTGTACTAGATTTTTCACCAACAAATGAAATTAACCCTTTCTGCCATGTGATAAGACCACATCAAGACCTTTTGTTGGTGCAGTCTGGGTAAGAAAATCTGACCTGCACCAAGCAAAGTTGTTGACCTACAGCGTGCTACTATGTCAGATCTCATCTTGATTTTTATTCCAAAACATTTTTCAATTCTGATGAAATTAACCCTTTCCCCCTTGAATTGACACTTGAGTCAACATTCCTTGGCATAAGTTGGGCACTTAGTGCCCAACTCATGCGAGGGAAAGTTGTTGACCTGGGCCATGTGATCTTGATAGGGCTCATCTATAGTTCTCAGTCAAAATTGTTTTTCACTACTGTTGAAATTAGTTGAAAACACTGAAGCAGACATTTGACCACCAGCCGGTTTGGCCGCTTTAAGGGGGAAAAGGTTAAGGTGAGAGATGCCCGATATCTACTGAGATAACTCTTTGTGAAAATTGATTTCGAAATCAATCCTTTTGCAGATCATGCAGAAAAATTACTTTGAATTTTCTACAGCAAAAATTTTAAAATAAAACTTTCAATTAAAACATGCTCATTTTTATTGACAATAATTGTCTCTCCTGCAGACAGCAAGGACAGATGCAACCAATAGGTATACATGTGTCTCCAAGTGTACATTGTGTCTGAAGTAAAAAAACACTTTCCACAAATACTCCAAGATGGAAGACAAAAGGTGCAGGAACACTGACAGAAAACATATTACAGCTACTGAGCGTTCACTCTGAAGCAGTGAAGTCCAATAAATGCTTGCGAGAAACAAAACTGCTATGCACATATATGTGATGCATTCATGCGTGTACATCATCTGTGTTGATATGCAAAGCAAGTTAGTTGCTCATTAAAAACATTCTTCCAAAGCTTGAATTCATCACACATGACACTGGTGAAGGCTCGGTAAAGACATTAGACCATGCAGGTAGATTGCCGTATAGCTACTTGAATTACACCTTTTCTTAAGAGTAACTTAATCATGCAAACATTTCTTAACTCCAGATAAATGTATGCAAATCCAAGATTGCTATGTGAATCCCTAGAACCAAATACTGAACATACATGTATGTAGACCAAACCACTAGAGCGTGACAACCAAACACTTGACATGTAATGACAAAACCAAATGAAAACCTCTAATGCTGATAGGAAATCATAATCACTAAGTGATGTCATCTAAGAGCCTCTGCAAGATGAAACTATAAACCAACTTTCCTCAAACTTATTGTGTTTCAGATTTATTTTTTTCAGATATCAGCTGGTGCCACATTCAACTGTACAATCTGTGAATGACCAGGGTAAAACTAATTACATTTACTTGAAATACACACATACATGTATATGATCGAGATAATTCTGTGAGTAGAAAGTTTCTTTCGCCAAGTATATAGCCTTAATATCCACATTCTATATCCAGGGTGATCAAAGTAAAGGAAGATCAGCCTATACCGTTGATAAGAGCTCAAACTGCTTCGAGACATAATTTATTTCAACACAATATGATTATCAGTTGACTGATGATGAAGATTTATCAATACTACATATTGGAAGCTTGAGGGTTCAGACATTTTTTCTTTTATTACAAACTCTGCTTTGAAGAGTTGCATTATTTTGCCTTGTTATTGAACAACATTTTTTTTTTCAAATCCCCTCCCAGTTAGTTTATGACAAGCAGATTCACCATGCAGCTGATCTTCAGAGGGCATCTAGTACATACAAAAAACATAAACACCATGAAGCCATCATGCCATCTGTGACCAGAGAACATGGACATGCAGTCTTACCACCCTCCTCTGCAGTGCTGGGAGCTCCAGTTGGCTGAGTCATAAAAGAATGTAGGACGGAGCTGTTGTGTGTGTCTCCATCACTTATACTACAAACTGTGAAGGAGTTAGTATTATTATAAGTTTATGTCTAATATGTAAATCACTACCTGGGTTATTAGGCACAGAATGAAAATGTATGGGACCGGGTATTATTCATATTATCAGTATTATCTGCATCAATACAATGGCCAAGCCTCAGGTTGGGTGAAATGCAAATGAGATACAGGTGCATTTAAAAGACAAACAGGGGGCATTTGGCCCTAAATTATACTCATCAGCCACTGAAGTAAACTGACTCTTGTACAATGGACAATAGCACTAGTTTGACACATGATACACAAGCTGGTAATATAGATGCATGCAGAGTTAACTCATACTGACAAATACCAGTACGCTCACAAGTTACAGATACTGTGTTCCTCACAATGTATATATTATCAATATTTCTTCAAATAAATGCATTCTGTTACATCAAGTGGTTCAACAACTTCAAAACATTAGAGAAAAACAATTTATACAAACAGTGACTGCATGGGCAAAAACCAATTACACATCAACAATGGCTCTTAGTCAACATTCAAATGATATATACACAGATACACACTTGCCCACCCATATATGTATATATGAATTACATAAACATACACACACACACATGCACACACACACACACATATACACACACACACACACATACACACACACACACACACACACACACACACACACACCTATTTCAGCTTCAATACACTTCTTTCTGTAAACACACTGTACAAGTGCATCCATGCAATACATTAAGAACACAAGTCAGTGATGCTATGTAAACTATACACTGTATTTCTCACAGAGTATTCTTATAGAATTAACACAAATGGTGTCATGTTCTATGGATGGTTATACATGTAAGTCCAGGGAGGTCTATAACCTGTGAAGCAGGAGCCAAGCGTAACAGTGATTTCCACTGACTGACGATATTTCGCACCAACAATGGTCCTATATGGCAAGAACATACAATTATATTTTGTCCATTTATCATTTTACGAGCATGACATTAGCAAACATCACTGGGGTCAAAGAAGTTTGTTTAGAGTCTTATTTTTTCCATAATATTTATGTGTTTTTTCCATTTGCTTGGTGAGATTATTTTCTTGATGCCACTGTGAAAGGCTGTCTGCAACAACCAGATGCTGACAACTCATGGGCCTAAGTTCAACTTTGTTCCTTTGAGCAGTGAACATCATCACAGTGGCCAAATCATGCCCCTGGTGGATGAACGTAGAACTCCCATTGGGCATCATACCAGTGCGTAACTGATTATTACAGTGTAGCAATCGATCCAGAAAATTGCATCCGCTATCAATACATTATATAATTGTATTAGCTAACATCATTGTTAATACCATTATGCAAAACTTTCTCATAAATGGTGCTACAACAAGATAAGGTAATACATAGCTACACTCACCTTCAGTTTCATCTCTTTGGGTCTACAAAGTAAACAGAGACTCCTGTTATATATTTACAACAACAACAATATACACAGCATTAAGCAGATTCACTTCATGTACAACTTGACTGAAATGTTGCAAAAAAAATTTCTATTAAAAGAAAACAATATATATATATAGGCCTCCTCTTCTGTTATATTCTGTATTTTTTAATATGTAATTAAGATATCCTGTTTGTGGTTCTCTGGTCCAAACAACAGAGAACTGTTCCTCCTTAGACCCATTTAATGTTCCAGCATAACTTCAGTTTTGGCTCAACAAGTATAAAGCAAATGTGCAGCAAACAATGTTGGTGATTAAATATATGGCCCCTGACCTGGTTCATCACCAGCTGGTAGTACAGCCCCTGTTCCTGCATCAGCTCATCATGGCTCCCCTTCTCTACCACCTGACCGTCCTGAATACCGATAATCAAATTGGCATTGCGCACCGTGGACAAGCGATGTGCTATGACCAGGGTGGTGCGACCTTGGCTGGCCTGCCAAGCAGAAAACAGACAAGACACAGGTGACTTATGTATTACTGGAAAAATGTGCATAACATAAATATCCGATCAGTTAAATGCAGCGTACATAATCAGCAAATATGATACTGATTCAAACAACTTTCAAATGGTATTCTGAACAGAATTTTGCATGGAAAACATGACAATGATCGCATGAGGTGGTAACTGCATGCTGTTTGTAAATCATGTGACCGGAGCAGGTGTAAGAAAGAAATGAACCTATTGAAACCTAAAAACTTAATACAACAGGGAACATAAAACTCTTATACAACTTGGTGAACATGACATAAATGTTTAAAACAAAACCTAGTATATAAATGTAGATAATAATAATTATTTATGACCTAGCTTGAGCACAATGTTTAATTGCCATGTACACTATATTTCTTCCACCTTTCACTGCTCTGGTGACTTCGACTAATATCTTCCCTGCAACTCATACCTGCTGCTACTTAGTCTTTTCACAAGAAATTTGAATCTGAAATCATGATGATTTTTCACAGAAGCATGACTTTTGTTAACACTAGCACTGAAACATGTACGTCACTTGTCTGCAAATTCAATGACATCAAGAGATTGTTGTTAAATGCATGTTTCCATAATGTATTTTACTGATATTTGACAATTATATTTGATTTCTTTTGACTTCATCTTAAAATGAAGAGAAAAGCAAGAAGAATCTGGGCCCGCAATTTGGGACCAAACTTTAACCTCACAACTCCCGAGGCATCATGCCTCTTTGGCTCACCTTGTCCAGTGCTGCCTGCACTACAGACTCGCTCTCTGTATCAAGAGCTGATGTGGCCTCATCCAGTAACAAAACCTTTGGGTTCCTCACCAGGGCACGTGCTATGGCAATCCTCTGCTTCTGACCGCCACTAAGCTGAGCACCCCTCTCGCCAACCAGTGTATCGTATTTCTATCAGTGGAAAAGTGCAAGTAGTGGTGTGAGCAGTAAAAGGAATGATAACTGTTTTTGTACAGTGGAACCCACTATAAAGAGCACCTAAAGGACGTCATTACATAGACAAGTAACTAACTGTAAAATATGTGAAACATGTTCTGCGATCCCGTGTACAAAGTACATACAAACAGAAGCACTGTCGACACGTTCCCTCATCAATGCATATTGGATGATGTCATAATCCACATGGAAGATGGCAGGTACATGGCAGAAAGCAAAACACTGCACTAATTGGATAACACCACAGTTTTTTGACTTGGTATGATACATTTTATGACTTTGCAAACTGGCCTTTAACAATTCTGATGTAAACTCACAAAATTTTATCAGAACTGGTTCTATATATGATAAATTATCTGTTGAATAAACAAAATAATACCAGATTCATCAATCCGTCCTACCTGTGGTAGCTTTGAGATGAAGTCATGAGCATTTGCCTCCTTGGCTGCTCTCCGTATGTCTTCATCAGTCACACCATCCGCTCCGTATCGAATGTTTTCAGCGATGGTCATTGCAAAGAGAACTGGTTCCTGGCTCACCACTCCTATCTGTTTTCGTAACCATCGTACGTTTAAGTCCCGGATGTCACGACCATCCAGCTTCACCTGTAAAATCGACAACAAGCTGTCCACTCATCGAATAGCAGTGTACGCAAAACAGGCCTGGTACAGACCATGGACCTGCTTTAAATTCATGTGTGAATCTTAAACAGATTAGTTCAGCCTTCAATGCTGGTCATCTGTTGAATAAGTTGGAAAGGCTGGAGTTTCAGATGAATAATTTAACTTTTGGCCAACAGGAACACTCATCAATTTTGTTTCTTTGTGAAATATGAGGAATTCACTTCATCTGACATTGCAACTACAAGTAATTTCTCTGCAGTTTTTGTACTCATTAGTCCAATGCACCTTCCCTTTTTCTTCTTTTGAATCACTGGATATACTTTATACATTTTGTATATTTTGTCTACTTCTAAACACAATTTTCTCCCAATATCACAGTGTGTAAACTTGACTTTGTGATTAGCTCACTTTGACCAGGTATTACTGTATTGAGTCTACGGACACTGACCTGTCCCTCTTGAGGATCATAAAATCTCTGGATAAGCTGAACTGTGGTACTCTTCCCACATCCACTGGGGCCCACTAGTGCAACCATTTGGCCCACTTTAATGTTCAAAGACAAACCATGCAGCACCTAGGAACACAAATACATAGCTTTGTCAGCAAAACGGGAACAGAATATGCATGACACAGAAACTGAGGACAACAATGGAGACTTAACAAGAGGCCCATGGGCGTAATGCTCTGCTGACATATAATCTGATGACCATGACCAAAAAATTCTTTTTGCCATTGATGTCCAAACTACACCCAGCTATTACAAAATCACCTCTTTCAACTTCACATGTCTGGTGACCTATGAAAAATAGGTCAAGGCCACTGATATTACATAACATGTTAGCATTGGACATGCTCTATATATCCTTTAAATTTGGCATGCCTAATTCAATTATGTTTCAAGACATGGAATTTTATATTTTTCACAACATTTCAACACAATTTCCATCAACGTACAGGTGGTGCCATTTGAGTCCTATGCAACAGAGATTTTGACCTCCAAAATCCCACTAAATTTCATGAAGACCCATACAAAAATTAAGAATGCAGGACTAGTCACAAGATTTTCACATTTTTACCAACATGTAACATAATAACGTAGGTAGCACCACCAGCATTGATGTCGACATAAATTTTCATAGACCCTATAAGTCCTAAAAGTTACATGGACCTGACTCAAAAACTGTGGGGTGCAGAGCATTTACAACATACCCCTATATTCCAACTGGCCATTCAACATGTGCCTTCAACTCAAATTGAAAAAATGTCAATGTTCAAAATGTGCACCTCACTTGCAGCTTTCCATTTATGGTATGTTTGTTCAAATTGGGTAATAACTTTTCGAATTATTGAAGAAAAACTATAAAATTGGACAAGCCCCAAACTCTATAATCTTTGGGTCAGGGTGACCCAAAAGGTAGATCACCAAGTAGAGTTTTATGTACAATGTACTCAAGTGCAATTTTGATCTGGAGGCTCAATTCTCTCGCCATCAATGTCCAAGCAACAGCTTGCCATCACAAAATCACCCATATCAAATTAACAGGACCACTGATCTAACAAAAATGGACAAAGTTCACTAATATTACATAACATATTAGCATTAGACATGACCTATATATCCTATAAATTCCACATGTCTAAGTTAATGATTTTACAAGGATATGGAATTTTACATCTTTCACCACATTTTGGCTCATAATTTCCATCAAGTTATGGGTATCATAGGCAACTAAGATCTTGACCTCCTCTACAATACTACTACATTTCATAAACATCTATCACACATTAACGATGCTCGAGTTCACACAAGATTTTCACATTTTGACCAATATATAATACTCTAGGTGGCGCCACCAATATTGAACCTGACCCAGATTTTTCACACTTGGTAAGTCCAAAAAGTAACATTGGGTTATCTCGAAAACTGTGATAGATATTGTGCTCACAAGCAACAGTTTAGTTTATGGATGGATGGATGGAATGACGGAAGGATAGATGGAAGGACAGACATAAGTGATGGCATGAGTTCTGCAGCCTCTGGTCAGCAGAGCTAAAAAACACCTTGACAATAAGCAGAAAAAGATGTCAGTAATATGTGAAGGAACACCTTACACACAACCTCACTAAAAGCTTACACAAACTGTCAAGGACGATGCTTGAACAATTAATTATATAATCAGTCATGCAAAAATCCTGAAGCTATTTAGGAACCAAGGAAAGAGTAAATCTTGTGAGGGAAATAGCACACACTTTATGATACTGAATGTTTAACATATGAAACCTTGATGTATTAATGAATATTCAATTGTTCACTTCATGTTTATTATCCAAACACTACCTTGTGTACATTTCTGATTTTATGTGAACAAACACATCAATACTATATTGTGTGCATTTGTGATTTTATGTGAACAAACACATCAATGCTTTGTACATGTATACAAAAACAGCTGAGTGTACATGTATCCAATCAGTTTACAACCTAACCAACAGATGGCAGCACATGTTGATACAACAAGCTTGGTTGATCAAGTACATTGTACTTACAGCCAGTTGGCAGGAGGTTACCCTGGATCTACAATAAAATACTTGACAAGACCAGTGGTGCTAAAGACTAAACTCTAATGGCAAGCTTGGCCAGTTTTGAATCATAAGATTCTTATCAGAGACAGTTTGGAATGGCTGTGCATTGGTTTTATATGCAGCAAGGGGTACACATAACATCAAGCTCAAGTGTCAAAACTACTGGTCCACCCATCCAGAAGGACATAATGACATGAGTTCCAGAAATTTCTGGCACAGCAACAGAATTAGCAAATGCTCTGGGTAACTATTGAAAGAGAGAATGGTGAATAAGTAAAGTATAGAACAAAAGTTAAACAAGACAGTGATGACATTATCAGTATTTTTTTTTTTTTTTTGAATTTTTGTTTTTGTTTTCTTTAATTACCTTATCACCAGATGAAGGATAGCACATGACTCCAGTGAAAAGCTATGGTCATCTTGTTTTGTAACATATACAGCATTTTGTACTGATGAAACTTTTCACATGCCAGTGATACTGACCAGCTTCTGTAAGCTCGTTGTTGGCATACAGGCCATACGATAGTTCCAAATGATTATAGCACAAACATTCCTTGTACAAGTAGCCCTGAATATTTACTGTCTTCAAAGGAAAAGACAGGTTTACACAATGACATCTGATTTTAATAGCCTCACTAAAACTTGATTTTTTTCCCTTCAAATTTGGGGATTTTAACATGTTAATAATGTATAGAAAGCCCTAATACCCTGATCAACCCTGCAAGAAGGATTAATACAGGGCACTGCCTGTTTCCTAATCACATTAATAAAATATGTTTAACTCATTCCATACCAGTCCCTGATATTTACGTATATTTATCAAGATTTAAGTGAACAATTGCATATTTAAATTCTTCATGAAAAGAGCTTTAGTTCAAGTACCAACATGCCTATAGTCTTGAAGTCAGTGGTTCTGGCACTGCCTGGCAAGTCATGCTGCAGCTGCCACAAGGGCAGCTGCAGCATGACTTGCCAGATAGTGCCAGAACCACTGACCAAGGCCTGTGACCATTGTATGGAATGAGTTAAACCCACCCGGCAATATGTTGATAAACCATATACAAAGATGCCATGCACAACAAGATAAATGTGACTGAATAACAAAACACAATACCTGAACATCAGGTCTGGCAGGGTAGGCAAACTGCAAATCACAAAATTCAATATTTCCCTCCACATTTGCTGGGGTCTCCCCTTCCTCTGAGCTGCTGTCTATTGCTGGTTCTAGGGCTATCATATCAAAGACAGAGGCAGCAGCTCCACGGGCCACGGATATTGCCTCCAGGTTGGGCACAGCATGACCCAAAGACATGGACCCAATGAGAACCCCGAAGAACACCTGATCAAACAGAATGGAACATATGGCAGTCATGTATAGGACACAAGTATCATCTGATGCTTGCTAAACACAATTGTTTCTACATATTCTCAAAAAAAAAAACCCCAGAGACTATCCACAGACCATTTTTCTAAAACCAGAAGAGGAGTGTACACCTTCTTTGAATAGGTTTATGGGGGGGGGGGGCACCCCAATTGTGGAGGTATGTATATAGGCGTCATGAGAATAACCCCTCATTTTCCACCCCATGTAGAACTTTGACCCCCTGTTAGATGCACCCAGGTATGAAAATTTGACCCCCCACCTTCTCAGATGTGAGAATCTTGACCCCCTACATTTGGTGAAAAAATACATGTAGAATATAGGGTTCAATCCTTCCAGGGCACCTACCTACCTTTTTCCAGCTCAAGCAGCCCCCACCCCCTGGGGGTTTACTGATTGTTACAGTAGAATTTAATAAAGATTGGTTGGCAAGGCATCAGAACTCTGCATTGCAGTCTACTTAAGGCCTTTTGCTACTCTTCCTCCCAACAGATGGCGCTTAATGTCTCTACCAGAGTACTGCTCACAGTTTGGGTACAACCACCTACAAAAGCTGCTAAAAACAGTCATCATGATATCTCAAGTCAGATGAATTATATAAGACTGTCCAACAAAACAATGGCAGAGTATACCTGCAAGATGACTCCTGGGGTGTAACCTTCCTCTCTCACCAACTTGGATCCATACCAGAATGACAGTCCAAACACTCCAAAAATAACGACCCAGAAGAAGCCCATGCCAAAGCCTGAGACTGCCCCTTTCTTCACGCCCATCTTCCTGGCAGTCTCCAGGTTGCGATTGTACCTGTCCATGATAGAAGAAGGGAAATGATATGAAGAGGACACCAACTACTTCTGATTCGTTTACACGCTTCAAATGCTTTTGCTTTCAAGCGACACTCTGATTCCAGAAGTGTTCATGTGTTCAACTCAGAATGTCCACATGCATAACTACCACAGCAATCTTGTAACACTTTGTGTTATCTTGTTAGCCTCAATCATGACATTGTAAAGTCTATGTATACTTAGATCAACCTCTAAACAACCAGACTGTGGTACAAAACAGTGTGTGGATGTGGATTTGGCCATTTCTTCACCTGGCCGATTCCTTTTTCTCTCCACTGAAAGCAGCCACTGTACGTATTCCCATCAGCACCTCCTCTGCTACAGCTCCTGCCTGGGCGTAGGCAGTCACTTCCTTGCTGGTGAAGGACTGCACCATCTACAACATGTCACCAGAGAGAAAACCATCATGCTGCATGAAAATATGCTTCTATTTCATACAAAAAGTTGGATTCTTTCTTTCCCAAAGAATGTTTAATAGTATTACAGAATCATTTCACAAATATAGTGAAGACATGACATAAACACTGCATGCTATAAATTTTTGCCCGGAGCTACATTTCGCTTCAGGGTTTCCCCCCAAACCCTATTCTAGGGCTTGACATCAAAATATAGCACTTTAAATTTGGTCCCCCCATTGTAACGACTAGGAGGCTCGGGCTTCAATTTTTCCATTGTAGCTATTTTTAGCAGCCCCCCCCCCTTCCAAGAATTTCCTGGAGAAAGTTCCGAGCTTCTGAACAGAATTGAAATATTATATAAAAGTGTGCACAGCTTTCACCAGGATGTATTTATATGTAGCTCTAATCCCTCCCTATTTAATAAAAAGAACTCAAATTTTCAAACCACATTGCAGAAACAGCAACCACCATAGATTGTGCCCCTTTAAGTCCAAAGTGCTGCATTACATTGCGTCATGAAATAGGAAACTCTGGAGACTCTAAGTGTTTGGTGCTTTAAAATGTCCCTTTTTAACTATTAGCCACATTAAAAAAGGAGCAAAATACATGTACACTGTATAAATAAAAGTGATGAATTTTAATTTGGATTGCAATCATGAGGGTTTGGCATTCTGGCGTTGATTGGCATTTTGGTCATGGCACATGGAAAACGTCCATCAATGCCAGAATGCCAAATCCTAACATCCAAAATCTGAATGATATTGCTACAATGATGCCTGTCCCAGAGACCTCAACATACAGAGGGAGGTCAGTTAAATATTAAGTTCTACTTTTGGCCACTAGAAGTAATTAAATCGGTTGAAATATTACAAGCATATTGAAATCCCTAGCTTCATAAATGGCCGTGGGTTATTGTCAACCCATCCTGTCTTAACAATAATCATCCCATACCCATGTAATGATAAGTACTACAGTGGTACCTGCTGTAAGCAACCACTGCCATGAGCAGCCAATTGCTTTTTGTGGTCACTTCACTCAGACATAGGAATCAATTTCTTTGTAAAATTTACCTGTGGTGACAGATCACCTGCTGTATGTGGCCACTTTTTCTTACATGGAGGGGTGGCTGCATACAGCAGGCACCACTGTATATATCATAATTGATGTAACTTTCAACTCACTATTTTCTCATTATAAACTAAGCTAGTGTTTTTTTTTTTTTTTTTTTTTTTTTTTTTTTTGTAAATACATGAATGTCTTTTTAGATCTCAGTTCATCAGTTTGTATAAATATATCACAACAAGAGGGCTATGTGACTGGCCCATACTCAGCTACCCTACATACATAAAAAATGAGACCCCAGTGGATTTGAGCTTCATTTGCAACTTAGAACTGAGCTAAGATGAGCAGACTTGAGCCTAGCTTAATTTTAAGCTGACTGTATATGAATATGAGTGACAAAGATAGTTAACCTAGTGACTTAGTTTTACCAAGATCCTACCCTCCCCCCCCTGCCCCCCCCCCCCCAAAAAAAAAAAAAGTTTTAAGCAGATCTGGTGTACAGGTTTGAAAAAAAATATACATACACAGACATGCACACTTGTATTCTAATGTTCAAAATGCTGACACGTATTCTTATCTTTTGTTTATAACGTCAAATATAGAAGAAATTCAGTGCCACCTGGTGAATAAATTAAGGGCAAGGAGTATCCAAAAGTGTACCTATACTATATTGATGCAATTGGGCAAGAGTTCTGGGAGTTTTTTTCTTGAATTTTCCCAACAAAATAAAAAAAAAAAAACCACAAAAATTGATAGAGTATGCATGACTACCTCATAAAATTTGGTAAAGACCCAGCAAGGGTCACTAGATCCTGCTGATGGATTTTCAGAAGCTGACAATGTACCATATATAGACAACATGATGATGATGAGGATGACTAATAAAAGCCCAGGTTGACTGTCAGGTCAGCTGAGCTACAAATAGTAGTAAAGAAAGATCAACAAATCCATCACCAGCAGCAATTCTCTGATTGATTTACTCAGTACATTTGCAGACCTACCCACCTTTCCCATGAAGCCAGCACAGGCAGCCAGGAGTGGTGAGACCGACAGAATGACCAGCGCTAGTTTCCAGCCTTTTATCAGCCCCAATGTGTAGCCAGCTACAAAAGTGCTTAACCACTGGATCAGGGTGGCCATCTTGTCACTGATGCCATTCTGTATGCTGTTGACATCACTAAAGAACACAATGTATCAACTATAGAATAACAATATGTATCAACTATAAAGTAACAATATGTACCCGGTATCAACTGTGAAATAACAATATGTATCAACTGCAGGATAACTGATACAAAATGATGCACAATCATAAGTATTTGTTTGGACCACCTGCTCTGTGTAATCAATGTGGCAGCATAGGCAGCTGTTGATCTTGAATTCAAAGTGGTTTAAAAACCAAAGTAGGGCAACCTGGAAAATGTGGTCTCAAAACAGGGGTCACTTGAGACAATGGGTCTTCCTGATGAGCATGACAAGCAGGAGTGAACTCAGTTCTTGTCTGCACTTAAAATTGGTCTCATTGGTCTCATTGGTCTACTAGCTGTACATGTAGTACAGCTGACCACAATTAAGGTACACCTATATAGTAAACATGTACAGTTTATATGGGTAGATATTTTTTGGGCCCCAATGCATCAACTTTCTAGGCTTAAGAGTTAGAGTACAGAACTGACCGACCGATGCATCCACACATGTATAGCGTTCTTCATAATGTTAACAATAAATTAATTGGCAATGCACATGTCTGTACCAAAAAATTAGACCTCTAAATAAAACATCTTCATGTTTTTATTAAGAGTCTGACAGGCTTACAGGTGGTGGCTATCTGTGCACCTCTTAAATTAGAAGACTGAAATTCATACACAAATGTAACTAGGCAAAATCCATAATAAATCTTGTATGTAAAAGCTGCTGATTTGACATTGCAGCCTATCCACTTCCTGTTTACAAAAAGACTCAGTCAACAGCTTTCCTTGGTGCAGATTGGCCACATTATACTTAAACCACAGCAAGAAAAGCTGTTGACTTGAGGTATGTCTTATCTTTATTCCTCTTTCAAAATATTTTCTATTTTCTGCCTTTATATATCATGATGTTATATGAAGTTGTAATGAATAGGAAAGGTCAGAATCAGCTCCAAGGTGTGTATTCGCCCCAATACAAAACTGAATACACATACATATGGAGGGCTGCTAGAGCTGTGTATTCCCATTAGTTTGTATCTTAAAGCAACCTTAAATAAACTAGTCACTTTTGTACCTTTGGTTATATAATTTTTGTGAGTTATTTAGTTATGCATCTAGATTTACTGTCTGAAATTTGGTGTTTCTATGTGCAGTAGTTTTCAAGTTATTAAGTTGCAAATTACAATGTAAAGCAATGGGATTACACAAACCTAGCCCTCCACTGACCGCAGTGCCCTCTTTTATGCAGTTCTTGAACTTTCTGTTTTTGCCCTTTCCTATTCTTATAGACTATGTTTAAGCCAAAATATTACCCATTTACGAAGGAGTGGTGCCTGTCATTACAATGAGATGGCAATTATGGCCAATTGTGAACACTGCTGAAGCAGACATATGTCATTATCACTAAATCCCCACTTCACGTTCCACCCACTATCTGTAGAGTACCATACAAAAAAGATTACACTGAAGTGCAAGACAGTAATTTTGATATGCTCTGTGTATTGTGTTTAGGACGTGAAATCAGCAAGTACAATGTATTACAACTGCAGTATGACATCAGACTGGCCATATACGTACAAGTCAGTTATCATCATTTACTTCCTGTCCAAAACAAGTCCATCAATGAAGTCAACTGATTCAGTACACCAATCAATAATCCATTCATAACTCCACTCTATTGACTGACCACAAGCTCAGTGCAAAAGTGGTCCATGATTCATCATAAATGACACCAGATGCACTCTCTTAATCACATTCTACTAACATCCTGATAGGAGTTTTCTGAATTCTTTCCCTATCCTCAAAACTATCTGGACTTGAAAACTCTTTTTGTGACCCATGGAAAATCTGGCATACATCAGGATTCAAGGAGATCCTAGTATTATCTTACCAAAACAGCTTAAAATAGTGTTGCACCGAAACCTCACTGACAGTATACTGACACTCAGATATCCTACATACTCACTGCTTGACAAGGGTTTTGAGGGAAATCAAGCCACTTTCCTTTGTTATTTGACTCATTCATCTGACATATTCTGATACCCAACATGTTCTGCACAGAACAGATGGCGTTGTACAGCTTTTACAAGAACTTAGTACCCTTGTATTTAATTCAAGGTGTCACTGTATAAGCCATGGCATGCATCATGTCGCAATGTTTTTTTTGTTTTGTTTTGCTTTTCCATCTGCAGAATCCCAAACCAGGTGTGGTTCACACTGAGAGCACTAGAGCCTGCTTGAATGCAATTATAATGATAACATAAAAACAATATGAATGAGAAATTGAGCCTATTTGCTCCAAATCTACCTGGGAGAATGGTCATTAATTGTGACTTTAAGCAGGGTTGGGAAGGGGGAGGGGCAATCCACACAAGAATGAAGCACCCCTGTATTTGGTTTAAACATATTTTATTATTTAGTGCACCCTACAGCAGAACTAACTTCATTTGATGTGTGCTTTTTATTCAAAACTGTGCATGGACAACATTGCAGCATACCATTCTGATAAGTGAACCACATCCTGAACAAGATCTAGCAAAAAATCTTCATACAGGATCAACTTCCTATCTGCAGATACACCAACTGCTCTCTTTTCCACACCTCATACCTTCCTTGTGTTCATAGATAAACCCTCATCAGTTACAAGTCTCTTAGACATCCATGCACTCACTGGGATTGGTATTTGCAGTATGTGGTCAGGCCTTCAAGGATATGCCACCCTGCCATAGAGTTGGACTCTCTTTATCAATCATTGTATCATGTACTGCACACTCCTTTGTTAGCCATGGATCCAAGCCAAAGGGTGACGATATTGTCATGATAACATACAATTTAAAAATACAGTGATCTCTTTATAATGCTGATGGTGGGGCTCACAGAGCAATACCACCTTAAATCAGCACTTTAAGGGTTAACACACAAATGATGGGAAATGCCCTGCAGGGGAGCCAAAGGAGGATAACATTATATCAAAATGTACATTACAAAGAGCAGTGCTATAATGAGGGAACGCAACAATGAAAACTGTCTACACATACATGTATCCCATGACTGCTCTCACTTTTCAATGATCAATGGCAGGAACACCTGTTTTGAAATTTCACAACCGCAATAGGGACAAACCTAGCTAGGCTGATTTGAAGTCCTTAGGTAACAACTTTACAACTACATGTAGGCATGTGATGTTTTATGGCACACACTCCAACTGAGAGGATCTGCTTTCATATCAGACATTTATCAAAAATAAACTAAGGTATGTGACGCTTTATGGAACAAACACCACCTGAGAGGATCTGCTCTAAATTATCAGACATTTATGAAAAATAAACTAACGGTATGTAAAATCTCAGGACTAAAGAACATCTCACCATAATTATAATCTAATTTTGCTGCATTTATTTAAATACAGCTTGTACTGGTAGACAAGATCAGTCAGAAGAATTACTGACAAAAATATAATAACGGTCACCTGGCTGTCAACACTGTGTGAAATAGGAATTCTCACACATCATTTATTCCCCTGCATGCTATAAACACTGATAAAGGCTGCACATGTTAAGAAGATAAGTCACATGAATTCAAAGTTAAGCACACAACCAGGTCACCTGACCAGCAATGTTGTCAGTGTCCCATTTCTTCACCTCTGCCATGCCTCAAATCTTGCTACCAAGCGACTTACATGTGTTTGTGACCAACTATGAGTCATATATCCATTATCAATAAACAATCTGTGTTTAAAAACAACCTGCACAATCAAATGCAATCAGAGATTGCTGGATCCATGCCCCCCCCCCCCCCTGGATGGACAGACACGCAAAGTGATTGATTTATGCCTCTTCATCCTCCTTTGAAAGGTTCAAGTCAGTACAGAAAGGTAAATGTCCTCTTAGTGTAGTATACACTAGTTTATGCAAGACATGTTTACAGGTACATATTAATTTCCTACCACAAAGCAGGGAGTTGACAGCCCTCATTCACCGAGAACAAGCAGCACATATCACTGTCAGATAAGGGTTGATATATAGCCCTTTCTCAGAAATCAATGTCTTTTTGAGAAACTGAAGTTTACAAATGCCAAAGTCTTATTCATTTAGTGGTAACTAAATTGGATATAAGAATAAATTTCCATCTACCTGTACTAAGTGTTCTTTATCCCTTTCCACTTAAACCGGCCAAAACCAGCTGGTGGTCAAATGTCGTCTGCTTCAGCGTTTTCAACTGATTTCAACAGCAATGAAAAACAATTTGCCTGAGAATTAAGGATGAGACCTGTCAAGACAGCAGGACCCAGGTCAACAGCTTTAATCGGCATAGGTTGGGCATTAGTGCCCAACCCATGCCGAGGAAAGCTGTTGACTCGGTCTTAATTCAAGGGCGAAAGGGTTATTTCCAAAATATTAGTAAATATCCCACTTGCTGCCCCCACCTCTCCAGGCAAAACTATGGTTATTGAGACAACCAGGTGTGCAGTTGTCATGGTTGTGGCAGGGAATTAATATGCATGTCTTGCATTGTTACCCCTGCCAGTGTCCCCCCCCCCCCCCCCCCGACAGAAAATGTAAATTCCCAGCATATCCTCCATAGACCCACGCTGTGATGAGGAAATTCCCTTGTAAATGCCATCAAGACCCAAACCGAAAATCAAGGCAACACTCTAGAAATTCCCACATACATGTATAGCTCTATATGTCCCTGGGAGGTGAGGTGTGGTTACAATTGACAAGTACATTGTATAAAGTGACTGACTTACATGTGTGTTTGTGGCCAACTACATCTATGTATCAAGTCAATAATCTGTGTTTACACTTTGTTACACTATACTGTAGTTTAGACTGTCACTATACATTCAGACACATGTATTTCTACTTTATTGAGTGTCTCTGTTGAAAACAAAACCTTGGCCTCTGGTACTTCCAGGTCAGTGAAACATGGTAAGCACCTCTTGAAATGATTATGTGCTGACACTACATTTACGTTTTTTTCTCCAATGTTGTTCTTCCTCAGATGGGAGACCCAAATGCCAAACAAACAGCTATCAATCTTTAAGGATCAGTTTGGAGAAATTATCTTTCAAATACTCCCATCACCCCAAAGTGGAAGTAAACTGCAACAATTTTGATACTGTAATATTTGGCAGGTACAATCATAAATGAGTATTGCTGGTGAAAAGCTTGCAGTACAATATAACAGCCGCCTTGATCTACATGTATCTACAAAACTGTTCAAGATAGTTGACTAACAGTCTCATAGTTTAGAAAACGCGCACAGTTTTTCAAATCCTTTATAAAAATGGCTAACAAGCTTTTGTAAAGTTATGTCATTTTAGAATACTCATGTTTTCAAATTCCCCTGCAATCATAAACCTGTAATTACATCATGTGTCTACAGCTGCAGGAGGTTTGGTGTAGAAAACAACTGATACACAGAACTGCAAAGTCAAGAGGAACCTCGTGATGTTGTTTGTACATTATTTCTTGGGGTAACAGTGAGTACATATAAACTTCAGTGTGTGTGCCACCTAAAAAGAACTACAAATGCCACAGAACAGCTATATATAGCCGGTCTGTAGCATTTGCAGTTCAATTATATATATATATATATATATATATATATATATATATATATACATGTATAATTGAAGTTGGCAGTCGGTCTCATCAACATAGTTTGTACACATGCTAATATTAAGAAAGCTGTTTCAGGGACAAAAGTCCGTCATGATGGACAAGTTACTTCCATTCAGTGTGTGATGAACAAATTCAAAAGTATTGCAACTTTTATAATGGCATTTTAGACAAACCATTGTTTCACTTGTTATCGCACATGATCAATTTACAAGAAAGATAACACTCGTCTGCACAACACAAGCACATTTAAGTGCATGCTGAGTATCCTTAACTTTCTGTAGAGCATATCGATGACTCACACAGTGAATTAATTGTGTAAACATATATAGTAGCATGTCGGTTACAACTGGTATACGATAAATCATACTGTGCAAAATGTTATGGACTTTTGTTTGTGAACGTGGGACAAGTGACTGAATTCAGGGCTTCCATCCAGGGCATGAGATGTAACTGCAGGCAGCGCCAGGAAGTCTGGAATAGTTTTCATCTGAGTTGCTTTGTTGAGACCTTATATGTAGGATCATCTTTCACATATGCATACATTATAAAATGAGCAATTCGCAGCACACTAAATTTGTGAAAAGAAGTTTTTCTTGTCTCGTTTTTAGCCTATCTTTTGCTTCTGACTGCTGATATTTCTGTACTAATACAAGAACTACAGTGCCCTCTCTTTCTAACACTGATGATGGGATCCACAGAGTAGGTCATATCATAACAAAACTACCTGATAACAAATGAGTTACCACAATTATACACAGAAATTAGAAAGAACACCATAGAACTAATGAGAAAACCACTGTAGGGGAAGTCAGCCCATACTCAGCTGACCTAAGCTTGTCTCACAGAATCAAGGTTGCAACTGAATATACCAGCGTTGAGTGAAGCTGAGTGCATATGACATTTGGAAGTATTTTCAAGACAGACGACCGAGCCTTGTAAAAGAGCAGCCTGACCAGCAAGTCAGCTGAACTAAAAATGTAGTGCCACCTGCTGAAAAAATTAAAAACTAGGAGTCTCTAGGAGTGTCTCTGTGTGATATCAAGGCAACTGGATGACCAGTTTTGTAGAGGAAGATTTTTTCAAGATTTGCCCAAAAAAGAACAAAAACAAAATAATAAAAAAAATCTTAAAATCACTGGAGTGTAACCATTTGAATAAACTTGGTAAAGACCCACCCAATCTACATTAACACAAAGTCTGAAGTGGATCTGGCTGATGGTTTTGGAGAAGTTGTCGAAAATGTGAATTGTGAAGAGACGCTGAACAAGGGACAAAAAGTGATGGCATAAGCTCTGCTGGCTGATATGCCAGGTGAGCTGAAAATAGGTGCTCCCCTACCATCATTATGTTCACCCTCATAACCCTACTGATAGTACCAAATGGGACACTCATGATTTTGGGAAGTGGATGTTGAAACCAATTCACTAAAGTGACCTTGTGACCTTGGAAATTGGGTAAAGGTCACCCTTCTTTGAAGCTGATCTAGCCCTAATAGAAGATTATAAACATCTACAAAATAAAAGCTCTGGCTCAAAATTCTGCAGTAATTGAGCAAAAACCAAATTCAGTAGTTTGGCTCTGTGACCTTCGGAATTGACTTAAGGTCACCCATTGCAGAACCTGACCTTAGCTCTTATAGAAGGTTGTATTCCTGTATAATATATGGAAGCCCTAGGTCAAAACATCTTTAGTTGTCATGCGGAAACCAAGTTCACTAATAGGACTGTAGGTGGTGACCTTGGGAATTTGGTCAAGGTCATCCATCGTCTAAGCTCACCAATCCCTAATTCAGGACTATTAGTATTCCCATAAACATGTGCAATGTTGAAGTCATACCTTAAATTCTGAGTGACACAGCAGAAACCAAGTTCACTAAAGTGGCCTTGTGACCTTTGAATTTACGTCAAGGTCACCCAACTTTGAACCTGACCTAGCCCTGGATAAGGACTATAATCTTGTGCAAAATACAGCTTCTATTATAAAAACTTTTCTAGTTATCATGTGGTTACCTAAAATGACTATAGTAGTTCCATGACCTTGGAAATACGGGTCAAGGTCAACCACCTTCATGCTTCACCTAGCCCTTATATAGGAGTATATATCTGGGCACTATCAAAGTCCTATCTCAAAAACTTCTTGAGTTATGGTGTGGAAGCCACACTGTCTCTGTACTGACAGACTGAACGCTCAATCTGCCAGCCTTGTGTTCAGCACCCACATTACCCAAACCACTTACTCTGCCAGCCTTGTGTTCACCATCCTTATCCAAACCACTTACTCTGTCAGCCTTGAGTTCAGCACCCACATTATCCAAACCACTTGCTCTCCCAGCCTTGTGTTCAGCACCCATATTATCCAAACCACTCACTTTGCCAGTCTTGTGTTTAGCCCTCACATAATACCATACCACTTACTCTGATAGCCTTGTGTTCAGCACCCACATTATCCCAGCCACTTACTCTTCCAGCCTTGTGTTCAGCACCCACATTATCTAAACCACTCACTTTGCCAGCCTTGTGTTTAGCCCTCACATAATACCATACCACTTACTCTGATAGCCTTGTGTTCAGCACCCACATTATCCAAACCACTTACTCTTCCAGCCTTGTGTTCAGCACCCACATTATCTAAACCACTCACTTTGCCAGCCTTGTGTTTAGCCCTCACATAATACCATACCACTTACTCTGATAGCCTTGTGTTCAGCTGGCCACTTTGGTGTGTATCAAACCAGCCAATGTCCTGTTTCAGTATGGAATGAAAGAAGAGGGTTCGTATCCTGCGGCCCTGTCTCTCTGCTGCCAAGCACCAGCAGCTGATCTCCAAGTATGCTAGCACCAACACACAAGCCGCCAAGATGCAGAAGTATATAGCTACATGTGACACCTGGGAAAACACACCAGGGGCTGTGGCATTTGCAGAAAGATTGGCACTGATGGAACGGTTGCTACAAAAGCAGACAAAAAATTAACTTGGCCATAAGACTAGCATTTTACAAGCTGATTGGCTTACAAGCTTCTTAGTGAATCTGCAGAGACAAAGAGCAGAGAAAAGTCTTCAAAGATGCACAGTTCTGCAGAACCTCAGTTGACAATAATCACTCCCCAATCATATTTTCACATCCAGCCTTTCTTTCAGCATGTTACATGTCATTTAACATGTTTAAGCAACTTAGAATAGTTCAGCAGTATATGCAACAGTGCACCCAAATAATATAGCATATAGCTTATACAAGAATGGTATAATATTCATAAATTCATTTTCTTTGGGCCCATTTTAAGATGCACGCCTGTTATAATTCCCCAGCAAGAAATACACAAGCATCAAATGTAGAATTATATTTTCAGTAAGCACCACACAATTTTTCCATATACAACATGTACAACATGGCTGTCACATGCAACACTTAGCATGCTTAAACAGGTGAATACTGATAACCTGGTGCTTGCAATAAAGGCTAAAATTTAAAAAATACTTTATCCAAAATACAGGATATAAATTGGTCCAGACTTGCAAGAAAGTCTCCTTGCAGGTGTCCAATCACAACACTTCCAATCACCCACCCACCATCAGGACGCTTTGGGGCAATTTCAGAGATAAAGGGTTAAAACCATCATGGCAGATTCTAAAGGTCATGGATACTTAAAGGTCACCTTTGACCCCTATCATACAAGACACCCAACAATTTGTTACTTTCAATGTATCGCCAGGCCTGTATTTGTGAAACTCTATGTGCACCCCATTGTTGATTGTGATTGAAATTGATTTTGTAGAACAGATATGAAATCAGAAAAAACTGTTAGCTAAAAAATGTCAAATTCAAAAATTAATTTTGTAGCTTAACCTTTTTCAAGAAAAATTAGCTTAACTGCTTGTGAATAAGAAAAATAAAAAGACTGGAACCACTTTTTTCATGCAGTATATCATTTATGAAAATTTAGATTCAGATTGGAACATTAGGAAAGTATGGTGGCCTAATGTTCTGTGCAGTAGAACCAAGAAGAGGCCCATGGGCCTAATGCTCTGCTGACATGTAATCTGATGACCATCACCAAAAACTCATTTCCTGAAAAGCATTCCATCAATGATGTTGAGAAATTAATCAAGTTCATCTATATTATGCAAAATCCTACTTCCATATAATACACATTTGTGGTACATTCAGCATCATTTGCCTTATTCTTTATCGAGATATTGAATAAACAGTCATTTTCTCAAGTGCTTTATGACCTTGAAAAATAGTTCAAGGTCACATAATCATTGGGTCACAGTGACCCAAAAGTAGGTCACCAAGTAGACTTTCATGTACAATGTACTCAAGTGCAAATTTTGATCTAGAGGCTCAATTCTCTTTGCCATTGCAGATGTCCAAGATACGTGCTGCCATAACAAAATCATCTCTTCCAATTTTACAGGCCTGGTGACCTATGGAAGATATGTCACTAATATTACATACAGAATTCATACAGCTTGGCAGCATTCAATTTCATGGACTTTTCCAGGATTTTCCATGACCCTTTTAACCAAAATTCAAGGACTTTCCAACATGAATGATTTTTCTTTTTTTGTGTGCATTTTGCTGTCCTTTAGGGTTTTCTATAGGGGGAGAGCAGGAGGTGATTGAGCTAGCCGAACTGTTCAAGGAAGGTGTATTAATAGGCATTTAAAATTCTAGGACTTTTCAACCACTTTACCACAAAAACCTTGATTTTCAAGGCTTTTAGGGCCTTAAAAAGCATGCAGCAGATTTAAGGACCAATATGAACCCTGTGCAGAATATATTACCACAGGACAGTATCAAAATAAATGTATCACATAAATTCGGCACATCTACTTCAATTATTTGTCGAGGCATGGAATTTTTTATCTTTCAAGGCATTTTAACTCATAATTTCCATCAAAGTATAGGGGACTCTACTAGTATCATATGCGATGGAGATTTTTACTTCCCTTACCCCACTAAATTTGCTGAATATCCATAACAAATTAAGGATGCTGGTCACAAAATTTCACATTTTGACCCATATATTCTATGATAGAGTAACATCGGGTGGCACCACTAGTATCATACGCAACTGAGATTTTTACCTCTTCCACAACAACCCCACTAAATTTCATGAACATCTATCAAACATTAAGGGTGCTACAGTGGTCACACGACTTTCACAGTTTGACCCATATACTATGTAATAATGTAGGTGGTGCTACCAATATCAAACCAAGTTAGATTTTCATACACTTGGTAAGTCCTGAAAGTCATAAGGGGCTATCTTGAAAACTGTGGACTGTATCCTCACTCACAAACAAAAGTTTACTGACAGATGGACAGACATGATTGGTCGCATTATAAGCTCTGAGACCTATGGTCAGCAGAGCTAAACCAGATACACCCCACATGTCCCAACCATTTTAATACAAATCAAACAATAGCACATGTACAAACACTATTTGTCAAGTCTTACTTAACCGACAGAATCAAGTAAAAATATTTAACGAATTGTCTAACTGAAGAAAGCACCTACATGGCGTTAGAGATGAATAAATCTGCCACACTGCCATATATGACGAAGTTGATTGGTACAGCACAACCATTGCCCATGGCACAAATTGTTCCCACCAACATCAGTATTATGTCATACCTGTCTGCAAAGTGGAACTGTCAAAATAACATACATTGTACATTAAATCACCTGTACAGTAAATGGAGGGTTAATACATTTCATGCCATGCTTTGCAATGCTGAACTTTCAAAATACAGTCTCTGATTCTGGTCACCAGAACCACAAAATGATACTTCATGACACTTTGCAAGAGGTAGGATGTCCAGTGAGTAGGTCCTCATGGAGACCAGAGTAAATGGGACTATGATATCATATGTGTATACATAATTTAAAACTACTGTATTAACCCTTTCCCCCTTAAACCAGCCAAAACCGGATGGTGGTCAAATGTTGTCTGCTTCAGCGTTTTCAACTGATTTCAACAGCAATGAAAAACCATATGACTGAGAATTGAAGATGAGACTTGTCAAGACAACATGACCCAGGTCAACAGCTTTCCTTGGCATGGGTTGGGCACTTAGTGCCCAACCCATGCCGAGGAAAGCTGTTGACTCAGTCTTAATTCATGGAGGAAAGGGTTAAAAAAACACTCTGTGGTCAGCATGCCTGTTTGCAACTGTGAGGTGCCTGGCTATTCTTCGAAAGCACAGAAATTCATGTACATTGTATTTGGAGAGATATCCACAGATGTTGGGGGATACTACCTCAGCTTGCATGTATATTGAACTGTGCATTGTGGGTCATGGTCACCGTGTCACTTGACCTAACTTGGCAGCAAATTGGTACATTGTAACAATGAAATAAATCATGCATGCAATCATGTTGAGGTGGCCAGAATAGGTCACAAAATGTGTTTATTGCTACAACTATGGTGTTCATCCGGCCATCACCTTGTTTACAGTGCAGCAAACTGACTGTATAGCTTGGAAGCCTGTGGTGAGGGACAAGGATATACAGGGCAGGTTAAGTGCAGGCTCATGCACTTGTGGCGAACATCATCCTCCAGATAGCAAACTAACTTTACTGGGGAAATGAAGTCTTCAATTTTTGAAACCACCGAAACTTGACATTCATTTTGTGTTATGGTTATGGTGGTTATATTTGTTATCAATTAGCTGCTGTGTTTCATGTGCAACTATTATGCAAACAGGTGATTATCACCACCAGCGTATGAAAATATTCTGAGTGCAAGAGCACCAATGCTGCTTGTCTAGTAATACCACAAGGCCAGTATCCCACGACCAATGTTACTCATACCACACTGTATACATGTGAATAAAGTACATATTCTTCCTTGAATATATGGTAAAATCATACATGTATGTACGTGTTCCTTATCTGTTATTCTCCATGTTGAATGAAGCGTCAGTGCATTTTCAAGCATACGGTGCACAACACACTTTCACAACCGTCGCCGACGCCTGTTTTGTACATCTACTCGGTTTATCTTCCGTTCTTATGACCGGCAAGGGTGAAAATGGAAACGTAATAGCTGATGTGCCAATGCAACCGCAACAAATAATAACAGATTACGAACACAAACATGTAAGATTTTACCATATTCAAGCAAGGAATATGTACTTTATTCACAAGTATACAGAGTGGTATGAGTAACATTGGTTGTGGGATACTGGCCTTGTAGTATTACTAGACAAGCAGCATCGGTGCTCTCGCACTCAGAATATTTTTTTATACACCTGTGATTATCACTATTCCAAACAAAATGTGTAGCACTATGCCACTTCGAAGGCAATCAACTTGAATGCAATATATGAATTTCTAGCAAACTACACTATGCTGTTGAATTGCACCTCTCACATTTTTACTTCCGTTGTTGGTCTTCAGATACAAGAGTTTGAAGGTGAACAGATGACATGTAAATAATGTATCTTTGATGGTGACAAGCTCACACAAAATTTGAGTCTCAGACACTTTTTTTCAGCATTGCCTGGGGTGTGCTGCATATTTGACGTTAGAATCATCATCGGGACTCATCATGTCAATTACTTTTCCTGCTTCAGCTCTCTGCTTCAGAGTATAAGAAAGTAGGGGAGGGGCTCTCATTAGAGCAGGGGCCTGTATTGGAAGGTATACAGTAAATTACTGTTTCAGCATGACATGTTGGAAAATCGCACTTGTCATATGCATGCAATTTGCAAAGCAGAGAAAAATGCAATTGCAGTCACACATCTTTTTTTACCATGCTTATGGGCCTTGTCGAAGATCTTATTAAACATGTTTATACATGTGCCATAGGTGAGATTTTATCAGATCTGCTGAATAATCTCTGCCAATTTGCTGTCTGCATAACAATAATCATACCTTATTATTTTTTTTAACCTCACGGTGCATGTATTTGGAAGTAGTGTTTGGGACTGTGGGTAGTGTTAACAACAACTTGCTAGATGTGGACTGTTGCACAAAATTGTAGTTTGTTAGGCCTGGTTAAGGGGCTTGAACACTTTGTGACTTTCATGTAGAAATATGTAATAATTTCATTATTTTTTCATGCAAGACTATCAAAAGCATATACAATGCATTTTCTGAATGAAAACATTTATCTTAGTTGAAATTTACTACTGAATTTCAGATTTAACCATTACAATTTTTTCAATTTAATTCTAATTAAAAATCATAAAATTTATATAAAATAAAAAATAGCATCTTCAAAAATTAACATAAAAGCTAGCTTGTACTATCAATTTAAAGCTAGCACCTGTGTCTAAAATACCGCACTTAAAATTTTTAAAAAGGGCTTACAGTATTTTTTTCATACATGTGTAGATTAATGAAATTTTATTGAAATTTTAAAAATTTTGAATAAAATTTTAAAAAGCATTAAAATGTGAACTAGACCCTTTATGAAAAATTTGAGATAAGGTTTTGTAGCCAACAATAAGCTCTATCTATTTGGATCAAAACCAAATGTTTATCTGGAAATGTGTTTGAGCTATTTTGGGGGTTTTTGTTTATACTCAAAATATGAAAAATTTAATTGTAATTTAAAAACTAATTAAGATGTAATGACTAAACAGCTACAAAAGATCTGTTGCTGTTTTACATGTATCAAGATGTTTTCTTTCATAAAATATATAGTTTTTGTGGGTGAAATGAAAATTCTAGAATACACAGTATAATATTGGACAAACACTAGCATTTTCTAATTTTATTGTTGTAAAGTGTTCTAGCCCCTTAATCCTGGTATCTTTAAATTTATATTGCATAGCACATTTTTTTAAGTCCATGCTTGTTGACGCTTGATATATTTGCCAAAACAGCCTAAATTTTCAATAAAATTTTTGGCAAGAGATGGGAAGTATACAATGAAACCTCATACTCAGATATTCGACATATTCAATATTATGACACAAATTTCCATGGGAAAAAGTTTATTTTCCTTGTTATTTGATTCATTTATCTGACATATTCAGTTATCTGACACATTTCTTCGGGAGCAGATGGCATCATTTTAACGAGTTTTCACTGTATTCAATAGAACCACTGATAAACCAGACAACCCATATTTGGCAGAAGGAAGGTCCTGGTGATGCTCAAAGACAGGGCAATGCTTGTTAACCAGCTGTTATTGCATTATAAGAAACAGACAATTGCTTCAGGAGCAACTGTAGGATATGCCACATTGTTGGATGTGTTTGCCTGCAATTGGGATCATCAGGGATGGTGAAATAGGCTTGAGCAGTCAACATATACGAGTTGCTGCATCTGTGCAGTCCTGTGCCTGTAAAGTTAGATAAACTGGCCTACGTGTATAATAACACACTTCATCAGCTTAATTCATACAAAGCACAGAGAAGTGAGTTCCATAGCTGTGCATGTGCAAAACTGCTCATGTAGTAGGTGCATTTATGATACATGAAGGACAGAGCAGGTTGGTGTTCTTTTTGTCTGCACCATAGATATGGCAGGTATGCATGTATAGAGTTCAGCCAGGTGCTCCTGGGTAACGCTGCTCTGACAGTGACTAGTGAAAACCATGTTAACTTATTCTATACTATGGTGACAGATCTTGGTCAGTGGTTCTGGTACTGCCTGGCAAGTCATGCTGCAGCTGCCCTTGCGGCATCAGCAGCATGACTTGCCAGGCAGTACCAGAACCACTGACTTAAGACTATAGGCATGTTGGTACTTGAACAAAAGTTCTTTCTATGAAGAATTTAATTATGCAATTGTTGTCTTAATCTAGGTAAATATACGGAAAAATCAGGGACTGGTATTGAATGAGTTAATAGACAAATTGAGTAAATCTTATCAATAATGTATGCTGCAATCAAACAAACATAGAAATAGTTGCCAAAATAAACAACAAATCAGTGTTTATCTCTCTGTTACAGTGAAATGTTTAGTTGCACCTGCAGTTCCTGGTGTACCTGACATACATGTATACATTGTATATACATCAGCATTAAGGCAGTACTTGAGCCTACTGGTGTTGGACAAATTATTATCTTTACAACTGGCATTTATCACTGTGCAGCGTAGACGTGGTGAATTACAGGTGTAGATTGCCAGAGATATTTCATACATGTACTGCATACATGCATTTTGAAACCCGGGTTCATGGGTCAAGACATGCTTCATACTATTATGTCAGATGCAAAGTGATGATGCATGCTGAATGTTACATAGTGTTGGCCACCCTGCAGATTGTCCACACATGATGCATGCAGGATGTTACATAGTGTAGGCCATCCTGCACTAACGATAGGAACATACAGTGGCACATGTCTCTTGACAGTACTTCTGGGGATTACCTAAGTGTGGTCATTCAAAACAGGAGGTTTTGAATGACCACACTTAGGTATTTGCAGGGCAGACATAGTATGAAAATTAAAAGGCCTAATCAAGGTTTTCTGAAATTCTGACCTGCCAGACCAGGGTGTCTCTCATTATAGTGTTCTTATGAGAGAGGTACCTGATGTTTCCCTGTACATGTGCCTGACTGCTTCTCACAGTAAAAAATATTACCTCAGCTAAACTTGGTTTGAAAAATGCATGAAACAAGAAAATATTTTCTGTGAAAAAAAGTTGATCTACATTTTTTATATTATTTTCTCAACAGAAGTAAATATATATATATTTTCTTGGAGGAAGAAATTTTTGATGGAAAAAAGTCAAAGGAGGCAATATTTGATGATTGAGGAGATTTTTAGCTCAGTTGACTTGTCTGTCAGCTGATCTTATGTGGTGGATCTTCATCCATCTTCAGTTTCTCTGTCTTTCTGTACATTATATTCACATGTGACATTTTAACGTCTCCAAAACGATACGCCAGATTCACTTCAAACTTGGCTGGGATGTACAGTGCAATGACTTTGTGTACCTTCTGTGGGCTTCTACCACGCTCAGTCAAATGGTCACATTACAGTGATTTGCACAGTTTTTATGAATTTTTGTTCATTTTTTGGTAAAATCTCTAATATCTCTGTGAAACTGCTGAGCTAGTTACCTTGAAATTGTACAGGGACACTTCTGCAGACCCTTGACTTTAATTTGTTTAAGAGGTGGCAATGCAATTTCTTCTTTCAAAAGATTTTATGCTTGGTTTTTCTACATGTATCTATCTTTAACTTCTTCTGAACATCTGGATTCACCTCAAACTTTGTGGGAATGTATCTTGCATTGATCTTCACAAGATTTTTTCACTACATGGTGCTGCTGGCATTTCCTGATTTAAAAAAAAAAATTGAAATGACAAAATACATGCATCATAGGCAAGGGTACATTGACATGTACGCATTGGAACTGTTACAATTGGGATAGCAGCAAATCTGACATATTGGCTGATATTTTGGCAACAGTGGATCCATGGTCACTATCAAACACCTGTGGGGAAGTACAAATATGCTGGGGGTTTTTCCAATGTGGTTAACATGGTTAAGTTTGACCTTGCATGACTATGAAAGGTCAAACTGACATATTGGCTCTTATCTTGATAGAAGGAAAAACAATTTGAATGAGAATTTAATTGGGATTCCACACATAAGCCTCCCAAACATTTCCACCAAATTTCATGAAATATCACAAATCAAAGACACCTGAGTGTTTTCAATTTTTGGCCTGTGTATTACATAAACTTGTAGGTGGCCACACCAATAATGCAAGGAACCTAGATTTTCATTCATAGAACATGTCAAGAAAAATTTAAGAGATTAACTTAAGGTGAAATTGTTGATACAATCGTGTTGACAAGCAAATTGTTTATGGATGGACGGAATGATGGCCAGCTGGACATGAGTGATCGGATAATGTCTGTGACCTATGGTCAGCAGAGCTAATAAAAAGCATACTCTAGAGAACCAGCTAAAGTTCTCTCACCAGATGACCAAACCTTGTTTCCCAACACTTGACATTCTGTTTGAAAAGAACTGTTTCTTTCTGTCTGGAATTTTTTTTTACCTGAAGATATTTTTCACCCCAAGAGCCTTTTTTTGCTGCATTTTTCTTTTTTAATTTCTGCTGAACAAAGGTTCCAGAGCTCAATTGTGTCACTCCCCCCATCCGTTTACTTTTGCTTGTGGACATGAAACAGTCCATAGTTTTCAAGTTACCCACATACAACTTTCAGGGTATATGAAAATCTGGGTCCCTATCAATGTAGGTGGTGCCACCTACAGCATTATGTAACATATGGGACAAAATGTGAAAATCTTGCAACCACTCTAGCATCCCTAATTTTCAATGGATCTTCATGAAATTTAAGTGGGATTGTGGAAGAGGTTAAAATCTCATTTGCATGTGATACTGATGGTGCCACCTACATTTGACAGAAATTACGAGCCAAAATGTGCTAAAAGATATAAAATTCAAAATCTCAAAAAGTAATTGAGTTAGACATGCTATTTTTTAGGACATATAGATCGTGACCACTCCTAATATGTTATGTAATGTCAGTGACCTTTACCTAATTTTGTTAGCTCAACAGGCCTGAACATGGCAATTTAAGTTGGAACTATAGATGACATTTGTATTCATGTCCATATTACACTACTGGCAAAGAAGAACTTTTCTGCCTCACTGTTTCTCAAACTGGTAAGCAGAGCACTAGGCCCATAGGCCTCTTGTTCTTAATTTCCATGTTTTCTGTAATGCAGCTTTTCCAATTTCAATTTGAATGTACAAGGCAACAAACTACCTTTACAGGCACACAGGCAGATTTCCTTGTAAGCAAATCTTTTCTAGTTATGTGCAATGCTGTCTTTATCAGGTATACTTTACATGTGGCTACCACACCTGATCACAGCTGGCATCTCATTCAATTCTGATTTACATCCTCTCAAGTCTGCACACTAGTGGCACCTCCTGCCAGTGACTGCCCCCCACACACTTCATACGCCTCACACCTCACGTAGGCTTTCCTTGAAGCTTGAGTATTGTGGTGCCATGTGACGGTGCATCATGCAGTAGGGATCTGCCACAAGACCTCTATCAGTCTGGCTGCTTCAACAAAGCCATTCCACAGATAAACTGCTGCCCAACTACACTCCTCTTCATGTTCACACCAATTTTATATTTTATCAGCAACCACGGCTACACTTTTGGCTAAAATTCAGTGCTTTTTCTCATTTTATTTCCCAAATTAGCACGCTACACAACACATCCTGGCAGACTTGCATGCCTGTGGGTCAAACAGAACGCCACGTAGTGTACTTAGTTACGTGCACACCTGCACACAGCACTCTGCACTTGCTAAGTTGTACAATACAAGACTGTAAATAATTTGCTTTATTTTCCCATGTACAAAATTTTCATGGTTTTGGTATTTTTTATATTTCACTGTAGTTTTAATTTCACTGTTTTGGACATAATTCCTATTCAAACAATGTTAAAATACTGTTTCACTGTGTTTTTAATTTTGCAGTTTTGTGCCATCAGTGAAATAAGCAAAAATATGAATACAGCAAAATTATAACCATTTACAGTAAATAAACAAAAGGGGTAACTCAGTCTGTATATTTCTAATGAGAATGGAAAATAACGAGAGCTTTCTCAACTCAAATTATTCATGTCTAGGGACACTGTGCCACCTATGTCAGATGTTTTGGAAAATCAACCTTTTCTAAATTACTTACTTGGGTAACAGGGGTATCTCACAATTTCAAAAGAATTCTTTTCAAAATGTTTTCCAAAAAACGATGAAATCCATCTCATGAAATATATACATACCTATAAAGAGTTTGGTTAACAAACAAAAGAGTCAGGAATTATGGGAAGTGCAGATACCAAAATATGAAATGTACATTACACTTCATGTTTACAGTGGGTATGAAAGCATTGCATGAGCATACTTTCACAGTACCTATACACTGGTCTGCACACTGGACATCTCTTATCAGAGACACATGTACACTCCTTTAACTGATATATTTTCATGTCATATTATGATTTAGCATGTCTCAGCCAAATAAGATTTTATTTATTCTATGTTTTTTATTGGGTATTCATTGAAAAAATATGCCTCAGGCCTACTTTCAATGCCAACCTGGTGTGCCATGTTTATTTATGACCACTGTAATGGTTCCACGTCAGCCGTGACGTGTAATTAATCACACTCATGGTCCTTTGATTTTGTCTACAATGTTAAAGCACCACATCACTGATGCAGGCGGGTCACAATTCAGTTGTAAGAACACTAGGTCATGTAATATACAGTGGGTTACTATTTTTGAATTTTACTCCAGAACAAGATAAGTCACCTGCAAACACAGAATGAAGAGATAACTATGACTGATCATGAGGTCTTAACTACAAGGACCACTGTCAGATAGTAAGTACAGGGACTACTGTCAGATAGTTAGTACAGGGAGCAGAGTGAGGTATATGACTACCACAGGTATGCTGTACAGGGTCTACTGTGAGTCATAAGTACAGGAAATATGTCAATGTTAGGTCTAGGACCACTGCAGGGCATTAAGTACAGGGACCACTGTCAGTGTTAGGTCCAGGACCACTGCAGCGCATTAAGTAGAGGGACCACTGTCAGTGTTAGGTCAAGGACCACTGCAGGGTATTAAATACAGGGACTGCTGTCATATCAGCTTGAAGCATATACACAAGAAGAGCTCAGACTGCACATTCAGATTCAGAATGCTTTATTCAACCAGTTATTGCATGATTGGTAAGTTGTATACATTGATGTAGGTGGTCTGGGAGACCCAAGTTATGACATACAAAATGTCACTGACACATGAGCCACCCTGAGATACAGCTGAAGATATACATATGGAACAGAATTCCACAATTGTGATCTATGTACAACAACATGGCAGACTAAGCATTTGAAGAAGCATTTATGACATACAAACAAAAACATACAAAAAACAAAAACAAAAACAAAAACAAAGACAAAAACAAAACAAACAAAAAATGTAACAAGCATGAGGAACACTGTAAAGAATTCAAGCGCAAGGATCCCTGCCATGCTTTCTCAATCTCAGAGTACAGACCACAATGAGGAATTACAAGTACATTGGGACCATCTCTAGGCATTAAAGTGCAAGGACCACAGCAAGCAAGTGCAGTATATGAGTAACTTGGACCAATGTACTTACTAATCGAAAGAGTCCAACCTTCTTGACTTCAACTGTTGTCTTCTCATCCTTTCCCTTTGATCTACCCAAAATAATGGAACACAAGTATCATAAGTGATGGGCCATTTCACCAATACATATACATCAATATTAATATCTCATGTAATGATACAATTATTGACGTGCAGATTCACCTGGAGATATTAACGTTCAAACACATATGTTTACTTTCAAATATCAAATAAGTATCAATTCACCATGAACATTACATACATTGATAAAACACTGATCCAATGTTTATGTGCATCAGTAATAGATTGGCAAAAGGGGGGGGGGGTGCATTCCTTAAAACAAGTTCATTTCTACTGGACATTATTTCATTTTGACAAGAAAACATCCAAAACAAAGCAGACCTTCAAGAGCAAGGCTTGCTTGCAAGGCAATCCTCACTGTGACACACACACAGACAACTCCTTTGTATTTTAAGCAGTCCTGACACTTCAAATTCGTATCAATTCACAGAGACAAATATGATCATGCCAAACCAGTGTCACTCAACACCATGGTCATGTTAACTCATCCCGGCCAATTGCAACAAAATTGTGCTCACCTCAATTATTACAGCAAATTGCTCAGTATAAAAGTCCCTTTATTGAAGTACAAGCATGCTTATTTGTCCAGTAAAAACAATGGGCTAGGTCATCAGCTTTGCTTTGTGCATTTTGTACACAATGAAAGGGTAAAATGCACCATGAATGGCTGCTGTCTCAGTCTTCAACTGGGCACTGAAAGGATTTATATCCATCTTTTTCTTGCATGCACTTTTTTTTCTTTTAAATTTCAGGCCAGTTAGTTGTTTCATGTATACATTGTAATTGCATAGCCTGACCTATATATCAATGAATATGACATACAAGAGTCTATTAAAACTTGTTTAGGGTTACTGAGTGTTTTCGGAAAGTGAGCTATTTATTCTCCATGTTCATGATCTTTCCCCTGACAGAGTTATCCACAGACTTTGCCCTTTGAAGCCATGTTTGTCAGACCCTTGGACCATATGTCCTAAAAATAACACCCATTCTAATAGTTAACAGCCGAATTTATTTGGGCAGGTCAGGACTCTAAATATACTTGAGGACAAAATAAAGGGGGAGATTTTTATAAACCCATGTATTCTAATATATATATATATATATATGTCTAGATACAATTTAGTTTGAAAACTTTGATTCATTGAAAAGCCCAACCAAATCTGCAGAGCAATCATGAAAAATCACAGGTTAAGTTCAAGTCCTGATGAGGCATTATAATATAGATGAGGAGCACTTTTTAAAAAATTTAGAGTGTGGACAGATCATATGGTAAAACTAACCAATGTTCTTCACAAAATTGATTCATTTAATTCCAAATTGGCTTGACTGAAATGTGAACTTTATGCTTACTCCTATTTAAATGATGAAGACAGTATTTTGTACACAAACGAACAGCAATTGCCATCACACTGCCCTACGCGTAATTGCAAGCAAAATTACAGCCCATGGAGTACTTTTGCTCAGAGGTGTCTCCAGCAATGAATGTAATAGACGGCAACTGCCTCTGAAGATAGTGCCAATCTCACACTCGCATAATTTCATTAATTGATTAATCAGGTATTGTGCTCTGCAGTCAGCCAATACAACAATCAATTTACACACCACTGGTTATAAGCTAAGTAACCAGATAGCTCAAAGCGAACAGTTTTAAAACACATATTTATGTTACTTGAGAGATTTCTGTGACAATTCAGTTGCCCTTTCCGCATGAAGCTTAACTTTCCTCACCAGCAGTATTGTATCTGTGTTCAGTTTGCACCCAAGACCATAGTTCAGAGTTCTGCATTTCAATCATTATTTACACAGAAGCACAGCTGGTTTTCCAAAAATTCAGAAAAAAATAGGGTCCTTACACAAGAGTCTGTGTAGTAGATGGTTGATACTTCCATTTTGTTAAGAATCATTTATAAAAAGCATGTGAAGTCACACACTCCTGTGTGTTGATGCATAAATGTTAGTTTCAAACTTTCACACAGCATTATTGTGAGGTATATCTAACATTTTGTATCTAAGTATATATGATAAATATTGCCTGAAGCAGGGATTTTTAACACCTGCAGCAAGTGAACTGCTAGCCAAACTAAAATGCTAGTACATCCTGCTACAACTTATTTTTTTAACAAACTACATGATCAATGGGGACCATTTTGCATTGCAGCATGTTTCAGGACATGCAAGGTCATCTCTGGAACTGAGATCATGAGTACCTTTAGTTAGACATTGATAAAATACAGAAGCCTTGGGTATTCTGTCATTGCTGCAACAAGCATTTCAATGTACATGTATCCCAGATAAAAATTTCTTTTACAAGTGTGTGTGTGTGTGTGTGTACACATGTGTCTGTGTGTCCATATCTGTGTCTGTGTAGTTTTTGTTGTGTTATCAGGGGTGTTTGGGGGAGAGGAGGGGAGGGGGGCTTTTTTACAAATTATGAATTCATGAAGTTTATCTGTGATAATGACCAGTGCATCCTCTTTTGACAGACTGTCCAAATGAGAGACCATCAGAGGGTACCTTGCATTATACAATGTACAAATAGTGTATGGACTATGCATAGTATATTGTGCATGTATAAAGTGCTGTCCATGGATGGTATATTGTTCATATAAATTACTGTTCATGAAGGGTATTTGTATATATATATGGGCCATTTTGAGGTATTTTTTCTGTTACCATTACAGACATGAAATTTTGATACATTTAAAATCATTTCCAGACAAACCATGCAGTTCTGAAAAACACCTTTGGTATGTATTTTGATTCATCATTGGTGTGACTGTTCACCATCAGAAAAATTAAGGTCTAGCTGTTATTTTTTGGGACGAAATATTAATGTTAATATCTGTGATGGATGTGATGCCAGCCATACATTTTAAAATGTTTAAGCCCAATACTTTACTCTGTTCTTTACTATAGCACAATGTAAACAAGAGGCCCATGGGCCTAACACTCTACTGACCACCATCATGACAAAATCATTTATATGTAGTCCCTTCACTATCTTGAAAAATTGGGTTCAGAGAATGGATTGCCCTCGGGGCCCACAATCTTTTTTTCCTCATTTCTGCCAAAAAAAAATTGAGACTTCATACGTGCCATAATATGGTGTAACTGCACAAAAAAAAAAAAAAAAAAAAAAAAAAAAAATTGAAGCTGTGATGAATCCTTCTGGAGATATCATGGCAACAAGATTGTCCTGTCCACTTGTGTGCCACTAAGATGGCCTTCAAATAAATACAGTGAAACCTCATTATAACGACACTCAGATATCCGACATATTCACTTAACGACACAACTTTCAAGGGACAGAAGGTACATTTACTATGTTATTTGATTCATTTATCTGACATATTCAGTTATCTGACAAATTTTCTAGGGAACAAATGGTGTCATTATAATGAGTTTTCACTGTACTTCAAAAGTTTCATAAGTTTAAAAATAAGAAGCTGGTTTTCAGTAGGAATGTGGTCCATTATAATGTGCATCTCTGATAAAATTTGGTGAAGCTGAAATGCATCCTTGATGAAATATGTTCCATGTCAATTCCTAAGCAAGATAATGAAATTAATGTAAGTTTAATACCTCACAAAACAAAAAAAATCCTGAAATGCATTCCCTCTGGCCCGCCAAACACACATGAGTGATCACATAACTTTTGTGATGTACGGTCAGCACAAGAAAAAAAACAAAAAAAAAAAAAAAAAATCAGCACCAATTGTTGATCAAATTAAGGTCATGGGGTGCTTGGAAGTGTCCTGATCCCATTTCGAAGCAACCGGCTTAGTGATTTCGGAGAAAGAGGTCTGTTAAGATTTTGCCAAAAATACAGTGAAAAAAATCATACAAAAATCCCATAATCCTTGGACCATAACCAATTGAACAAATTTGGTCCAGACCTGCCCAAGGTATATCCCAGCCAGTTTGAAGTGCATTTGACCAACTGTTTTTGGTCAAACAGTCTTGCATCACTGTATCACATTGACTTCCTGCCCTGACGTCATGACCCAGAGACTGCTTGATGACCATAAAGGCGAGAAGTTGTCTACTACCAGCCCGTCATGGGCAACAAAATTCTTTTGCAAATAAAGTTATTTTCCTGTGTGAAAATGGCAAATTTTCTACACAAAGTGCTATAACACTCCAAGTCCTTCACTTCGAGCTAAAAATAAATCTTTCCACATTTGGAACCTTTAATACTCCCCATCCAGTGATTGTGTGGATTGACTGGATTCCATGATCGATGTCGGACAAGATATCCAACAGAGGTCATAGAATCCACACAATCACTAGATGGGGAGTATCTAAGTCTATTCTATCATGGCCACAAAGGCATGTGTACAAACATCATATTCCCCCCCACCCCCACCCCCGCCATGAAGGACTCTTGGCCTGGCTGTTTGGACATTAGTTGCACTCAAGCTGATCTTGAGTAGTTGCTAAATAAACTTGGGAGTTTGCACCTTTTCTGGCTACTGGTTATGGGTGGACCATATACCACACAGGCCATGCAGACTATGGGCATTAGTTGGGACAGATACCTACTGCATACATGTATATCTGCTTGCCTGTGACTGGGAACATGGTGAATGATTTAGTTTTTTTACAGAAAGACAAATTTGATATTTTGATGTGGTGCTTTAGTAACTAGAACAGACTGATTTTCCAACAGAAAATCAAATGTCTCCCAGTGGAACACTTACGTCTCTGAATAAGCTACAGGTGATAACAAATTACAAATGACCAAGTTTGCTAGAAAATTACAATCCTATTTAAGCTCTCACCTAGATACATTATTCTAGCAATTTTCATGAAGTTCTTCCAAGACTTATTGCAGAGAAACCAATTTCACATAAATGACCCTGTGACCTTGAAAATTAGATCAAGGTCATCCAAATACAATCCCAACCTAGGTCTTGCCAAGATACATAATCCTACCAAGTTTCATCAAATTCCATCAAGTTCTTCATGACTTATTGCACGGAAACGAATTTCACATAAGTGACCCTGTGACCTTGAGAATTCGCTCAAGGTCATCCAAATACAATCCCAACCTAGGTCTTGCCTAGATACATAATCCTCCCAAGTTTCATCAAATTCCATCAAGTTCTTCATGACTTATCAAACGGAAACCAATTTCACATAAGTGACCCTGTGACCTTGAGAATTCGCTCAAGGTCATCCAAATACAATCCCAATCTAGGTCTTGCCAAGATACATAATCCTATTAAGTCATCAAGTTCTTCATGACTTATCAAACGGAAACCAATTTCACATAAGTGACCCTGTGACCTTGAGAACTCGCTCAAGGTCATCCAAATACAATCCCAACCTAGGTCTTGCCAAGATACATAATCCTCCCAAGTTTCATCAAATTCCATCATGTTCTTCATGACTTATCGAACGGAAACCAATTTCACATAAGTGACCCTGTGACCTTGAAAATTAGGTCAAGGTCACCCAAATACAATCCAATCCTAGGTCTTGCCTAGATACATAATCCTACCAAGTTTCATCAAATTCTGTCAAGTCCTTCAAGACTTATCGCACGGAAACCAAGTGTTGAAGAACCTGAACAACAACAACAACAACAACAACAACAACAACAACAAGCGGAAGAAACGGGCACTAAAACAATATGTCCCCCGGCTTCCACCGGGAGACATAAATATTTGAGGCAGTCATATGGCAGACACATCTGCAGTGGTAATCTGCTTTCATCCTTCTACTTTTTCACCTATTTACACTAAAAACAACAATGACAATAACATGTATTGTAAATAACTGATTTATTTCCCTAATATGTACATGGTGCAAGGAGACCACAATGGTCTATATAGCTTACACGTAAATTTAGCAATTCCATCCAGTTGTGAAATCATCTGTTTTGCAGTCAATCACATTTGAAATTTCACATAAAGGCATGAACATACGTCTTTGCAATGTCTTTTTTTTGGGGGGGGGGGGAGGAGCGTAATTTTACACACAAAATTGATACTACACATATGTATTTCCAATTATTTAGCATTCAGATCAAAGCCTTCAAAGTCCTCAGTTTCACTGTCACAAAAAGCAGCACAGATGTCTGTACCTGCATAAACAGTTTTCCAGTACTCATAATCCTCATCAATAGATTCATCAAGATCACTGTCACTCAAAGCTGCATTTTCTGCCATTTCACTTTGTGCAAGTAAGTCCCATGCCCTTTTCACATACCCAAATGTCTTTGGTTTGTATCTCTTGTTCCCAAGGTGTCTCTCAGGATCACACACTTGTTTTGTTCCTCTTGATGTATATGCCCTTCCAACATTCTCATTTCATTCCAGGGCACCCAAGTTGCTGCCCAATGCATATACATAGTTTCTCCATAGTGTATGCATTTGTCCAGAAATATCAGTGTTGCATTGTTGTAACTTTCAATATATAACGAGTGTCTCTTGCAAGGCAGTAGTCACTTGGGTTCTTGTCTACAACAGTACTGTGAATAAAGTCAGTCAACATCTTGACTGCAACAGGATCCATTACAATGTACGTATCTGGTACAAATCCAGGTCCCTTGCATTCTGAGCAGGGATGACAAGAAGAATGTACATTTTGGTAATGCAGGGTATGGTGTCCAGGTACTCACATAACTTTGTGGGTGATCCCTCACAATGGTCCACTGCTCAGTACATGCGCTTTTGGACACCACTGATCTTGTCTGACAGTTGTCGATGCCCTTTGTCTGTCAGTTGTCGATGCCCTTTGTCTGTCAGTTGTCGATGCCCTTTTCTGTTCATTGCATACTTTGGTCCATTGGTTATTTTCCGCATTCCTTTCACTGCTGACTGTGCTGCATGACAGCGGTCATTTGAATTAAGGACATTTGTCTTTTCTTGAATGCTCTTGTTTACTCGGCTGTTTCAGTCATGAACATGTTATGCTGCAGTAATATTTGCCTACTGAAAGTCAAAATACATACGTTCTACTCCAAGCTTTTCATGCTTCTGGTAGCACTTCTCGTGATTTTTGCTTATACAGTGAAACCTCTCTAACACCTCCATATACCAAACAACTCTCTATACTGAACACCATTTCTTGGTCCCAAATATATTTTTCCAATGCTATTAAACCTCCTATACCAAACACCTCACTATACTGAACACTTTTTTCCTGTCTCAAGGGTGTTCGGTATAGGGAGGTTTCACCATATGTTGTTTGCTGACCACTTTGTGAGTAATACAGCCCAGTACCACCATATCTGAATGGTATGAATTCTTTCAGCAATGCTGTCTGGCATCAGTCATGGTGGCTATTCCATTCATTCCAGCATCCTTGCTTTTTTGTTGTTCTTCTCTCATAGGTTCAACAGTGCTCTTATAGTACAGCAAGGCCAGAATTTCACAAAATTTTGTGAGAATCTATTTGGATTTTTGTCGATTAGTTTTCTTTTTAAAGAAATGCAAGCTTAGGAGAATCTTTACGAGAATAGATTGTAGGACTCTCGCTGAAATTCTAGCCCTGTACAGAGTGTCCAACTGCAGACATGGTGACAACAAGCTGCTGGTACAGCCTTATTGGAATCATGCCTATACCTGCAAATTGTGCGTAAAGGTTCATATTGGGATATCAGCATTCCACTACATAGGAAGGCCACAAACAATTGGTAGTTGACAGTATAATTTTTCTGCAGAGATGAGGATGATGCCCACTGATATTCATGTCCACTAGTAAAAGCAAGGCTTGATATATAAAAGCATATCCGACCATGGTGGGATACGTCCTGGCCCTAGCATTAGAGGCATAGTCCACATTGCTGTTCATAGGAAGGGCTTCAGATAAACTGCTGCTCTTTGTTGTTTTTTTAGCCTCTTCTAGTTTAGCTTCAAATGAAACCTTCTGGCCATCACTTTCAAATCTGCATTCAATAGTCTTTCTGCTACTTCTGGTAGACTGATATTTATTAAATTTAACAATTACAACCCTTAATTTTTTTTATTTTTTTTTTTCAAAAAAGAACTCTTGTCTGGGTGCTGAAAGATGTGTTTTGCAACTTGAAAATATTTGCCGGTCTTCAGTTTTGTATTACACTCAATGGGCCTGATACATCACCCGGTATGGAGCCTTCGCTTGTGAAGGTTATCAGCTTAAACAGTACCTAGTAAAATTGTTTTGACCGCATTGCTTACTGTCTTAAATACAGTGAAACCTCTTTAATCGAACACCTCTGTATACCGAACACCTCTCTATACTGAACACCATTTCTCAGTCCCAAATACATACTTCCAATGTAAGCAAACCTCCTTATACTGAACACCTCACTATACCGAACACTTTTTTTGGTCCCAAGGATGTTCGGTATATTCTACTCATTTGGTGGAGCCTGACTCACCATAATTCATAAGTTATGGATCAAAATAAGACTCTGCATTTTCCCATTGCCACCACGAATGTTTTGGGTGCCATATTCACCTCATTCTGAACTGTGGGAAAAATGGATCAGGCATGTATTTCGTCAGTGTAGGCGACACACTCAAGTAGAGAAGCAAACGTTTGATAGGAGTTCCATGTGATTTATTTTGATCTGGTGAAAGTTATGATTGTTCACTTTATAAAATATACTATAATCAAACATGGTTCAATTAGAAATGAAAATACTAAATAATACTAAAAAAGAAGATTTGCTTCAAAGCAAATCTGTCTGTGTGCCTTTAATAGTAGTAAATATTAAATGCTACAACTTTAACATTAAGCTTATGACTGGATGCAAATTTTAAGTCCAAATGACCTTGACCTTTGACCTTTACAGGTCACATGTAAATTTCACAGTGTTACAATACCCACAATTTAAGCCAAACGTACCAAATTGCATGAAAATTGACCAAGTTATAGCAAGATGAAACTTTCAAAGGGCCAAATGACCTTGACCTTTTACCATTAGAGGTCTCATGTACGCTTCAAAAATGTGCACTGTTACAATAGCTACAATTTGAGCCCAACATGATCAAAATTGGATAAAAATTGACCAAGTTATGACTAGATGAAAGCCATTAGCGAAAGTGGCATTTGACCTTAAAATGACCTTTGACCTTGAGATGACCTCTACCTGAAGTGAACCCTGACCTTTAAAATGATATTTTGGCTTCAAACTGACCTTTGACCTTGACAGGAGCTTGACATGTGAGACGACCTTTGCCTTCCTATGATCAAACTCCTATACACTTGGAACCACATCTACTATAGTATATAAGATACTGAAGATTTAAAATTTTAATTAGCCCTCATTTGCATAATTTTGAAAAGCATGACCTCTCATTATAAAAAGGCAAGACTTCATCTATAGGAGTATAATTGTGCCAAGTTCGGAGTTTCTACATGTAATACTTTTCAAATGAAATGTCGGACAAATTTGCATGCAAAGAAAGAAAGAAGGAAGGAAAGAAAGAAGAAAGAAAGAAAGAATTCCCAGAAAAACAATATGTCTGTATTGGCACACAGACATAATATCCCACCTTACAGAGAAAGAAATATGGTGGTTGAAATCCTCTTGATATCCACTGTGGAGAACCCTGATACATGCGCAGTATGCCACATTCTCTGACGTAAAAAATGTAAATAAATGGAAAAATCCTATGCTCATGAGGAGGAACAGACACTGATTGATCAAATTAAGTACTTGTTGAAGGAAATTTCTTGTAGAAAGAAATCCTTTATTGTTTGCACTAAAAAAATTTGATTGTAATAAATTTTGAGTTGCGTGCATGTATTTTGTTGGCTTACTTGAGGCATAGTGGCTGGATATGACTCAAATTTGTGATATGACTTATGTGGTCACAAAATCTGTTCATTTTGTATTGTACCTGGTCGTGTTTAACAGGTGGTAATTCATAAAAGGTTAACTATTATAGGAAAACAACTTTGCCGACCAAATGTGGTCATTCAAACAGGGTGGTCGCTCATAGGAGGGGTTGCAGGGGTAGAAATTAACCTTTTCCCAAGTTTCCCCTGGGCAACCACAGCATTTTTACAAGTTGCCCAAGCCTCCCAAAAGTTGCCCACTTTCCCACTACATGAGAATTATAGACTAGTTAGCTTGTTAAAAGACACTGATATTTAAAATGTTGCAAATATACATGAACACAAGCTATATTTGTTGCCATTATGAAAACAGTGTTTCCGCACAAAAAAGAAAATTTTAGGAACTGTATTTGACGTTTCCTTTCTTGTTCGAAATGATATGTTCTGCTGGAAGATACGAAGTTGCCCCATGGGAAACCAGCTAAGGAAATAAAGTTGCACAACACGAATGAAAATTGCCCGGGTCACCTAGACTCCCACAAATTTCAAACCCTGGGTCATTTAAGACAGGGACTACAATAATGTATTGTTCTGTTTGCTTTATGTTCAGTGTGTACTGAGAAGTCAAGGTTGAGGGAATTATCCGCTTTGAAGAACATGCCCAACAAATCAGGAATTTTTGGTGTTGTCTTACAATCTGTCCAGTTTATCAATTCAAAATAAGACAGCACATTGTAAGCACGAGATTTTATTGATGAAACAGTTACTATTACATGTTTGACCCAGGCAATTCATCTTCAGTATTATGAAAGACAGACAAAAGGTGACATATTTCTTTTCACAGAGTTACAATCAGCTGGTATGTTGTACATTAAAACTAATATTGTAAACATGGTAAATGCATCACTAAGTATGGAAAATCCCACAACATGATCATGACTGTACAGGCAATGTTATCAGTGATGTATGTATACGTAGGAGCACAATTGTGAGGATATTTGTATTACCAGTACAATAATTCTTATGTATAGTACTGTGTCAGACCTAACTGAACAAGTTCTATAATATATTTCCATCATTTTATCAAATAAAAGTGAACTTGTGACAGTACTATATGAATACCACAAGCAATCTGTCTGGTGATTGCTGTAGTATTAGCTGGTTTAAGTATAAAACTGCACATACAGCATGGTGTATCCTTTGAAAGGCCATCCCAAGGGCAGGTCCAAAAGTGGGCACATAATAATAAAACAGGTAGCCTCTAACTGGGGGGTCAAATAACATGGAAAAGACAAAACTAGTGTCATCCCAAATGTGGACTTTCATCACAGGGGCCTCTCAAAGAAACAACTGTACATAATTATGTCTGTGTGTCAACACAGACATATTGTTTTTCTAGGAATTCTTTATTTCTTTCTTTCCTTTCTTCTTTCTTTCTTTCTTTCTTTCTTTACAGGTAAATTTGTCCGACATTTCATCTGAAAAGTATTACACGTAGAAACTCCAAACTTGGCACAATTATACTTCTATGGATGAAGTCTGGCCTTTTTATAATGAGAGGTCATGCTTTTCAAAATTATGCAAATGAGGGCTAATTAAAGTTTTAAATCTTCAATAATTTATGTACTGTAGTAGATGTGGTTCCGAGTGTATAGGAATTCGATCATAGCCAGGTAAAGGTCATCTCAAAGGTCAAGGTCATGTCAAGATCAAAGGTAAGGTCAAAGGTCAATTTGAAGCCAAAATGTCATTTTTGAGGTCAAGGTTCACTTCAGGTAGAGGTCATCTCAAGGTCAAAGGTCATTTCAAGGTCAGAGGCCACTTTCGATGGTTGCTTTCTTCTTGCCATAACTTGGTCAATTTTTATCCAATTTTGATCATGTTGGGCTCAAACTGTAGCTATTGTACACTGCACATTTTTGAAACTTACATGTGACCTCTAAAGGTCAAATGTCAAGGTCATTTCGACCTTTGAAAGTTTCGTCCAGCCATAATTTGGCCTATTTCCATTCAATTCTGATCATGTTAGACTCAAATTGTAGGTATTGCAACACTGTACATTTTTATAAGAACATGTAACCTCAAAAGGGCAAAGGTCAAGGTCATTTGGCCCTTTGAAAGTTTCATCTTGTCAAAACTTGGTCAATTTTCATCCGATTTGGTTCATGTTGGGCTTAGAATTGTGGGTATTGTAACACTATGCAATTTGCAGGTGAGCTGTAAAGGTCAAAGGACAAGGTCATTTGGACTTTGAAATTTGCATCCAGGCATAGGCTTAAAGTCATGTGAAGTACCATAGGATAAAAGTTGTTGCATTTAATATTTACAACTTTTGGAGGCACACAGACAGATTTGCTTTGAAGCAAATCTTCTTTTCTAGTTATGTATGTTTGTTTAGGATTTATGTAATAAAGAAAACATGCATGTTTTTTTCCAGATTGCACTAAGGAAACGAATGGAAAGAGAAGGTCAGCTGCTTAACACCAACCCGACAAAATTTAGTTTTCCAATTTTGATCACCAGGATCGTGCGACAAGATTAAACGGTATTTTGCAGGAAGTGGGACACCACTATCAGCAGGTCATCGACAGCCATATCAAAGTAGATAGATGTGAAGAAAGTGGGGAAATTTGAAAGGGTGATTTTCATCAATTTAAAGCTGTACTGTGCCTGAAATATGTCTGTGTACAATTGCAAGGTACCAGGCTGTGGCGCTGATATGCACAAATTGTCAAATCTTGACAAATATCCATATGGATGTGTGGGGTTACATTCAACAGTCTCACAGTTAAGCCTCTGTTGTGGTCAGGACATCTAGATTCATAAAATGGCAACATTTGCACTGCTTATGGTCCAGTAATAATTTCAAGTCCACCATCCATTTTATGAGTTCCTCCTGCTTGTTCAAGAGTAGCTTAAACCACATGTAGTCCATGGCTGTATGTATGTAAAAAAGCTCTGGGAGTGTGGCCGCTGACTCTCCAGTGTCAGCACACAACTGCCCTAAGCGAACACACGTGCCTAGTCACAACTGAAGTTTGCGCACAAGCTTAACTTGACCTTGCGAATACAAAAGTAGGTTCACCTGCAGATGGCGCACAAATCGCCAATTTTTTCTACATGAACGCTAATACATCTAGTAATAGTAGTATGAACTTTGTGTGTAAAATTATGCCCCCACCCCACCAAAAAAAAAAAAAAGAGAGAGTGCAAACACGTGTATGCATGCCCATATGTGAAATTCCAAGTGTGAGAGACTGCAAAACAGATGATTTCACCATGAAGTTACCACATGTAGATGTAAGCTATACAGACTTGTAGCCTCCTTGCTTTATGTATATATCGGGGCAATAAACCAGTTTATTTACATGCTATTGTCAGTGTTGTTTTTAGTGTAAATACATGAAAAAGTAGGATGAAAGCAGATTACCACTGCAGATGTGTCTGCCATATGACTGCCTCAAATATTTACAAAAGCACCATATCAAAATATCTGATTTGTCTTTAAAAACACTAAATCATTCACCATGTTACCAGTCACAGGCAAGCACATACAGTAAAACCTCCATACGTGGGCACCTCCTTACAGTGGGCACTTTTCTTCGGTCCCGTTTCATAAAGCCACCTCTCTAAAGTGGGCACCTCCTTAATCTGGGTATTGGGCACCCTTAACATATACCAAAATCTGTTAAAGTGGGCACTATTATTTTGTTCAATAAACATTTTACCTTGTAAAAATTGCTACTTTTTGCATCAGGACTTGCCACCATTAACTTTTAATTTTTTAAGTGTCATTTTCCTATCAGTGCTCATTGCTTAATGTGATCCCTCCTATCATTTACAATACAGACAAGTACATGTGTAGGCCAGCATCAAAGCATGAAAGTTGTTTTAGTCCACAATGACTTGTGACAGTTTTGTGGATTAACCATAGTATTCAGGTATCAAAGTGGAGAGAACAACTGACTCCACTGGAAAACAAGTTGGTGTGTAGATGAGTGTCAGCTCAGTGATTTGCTGAACCTTGCAGTTTGACACTGTGATGTGCCTGCTGGTAATCATTGAGTTGGGACCTGTTCAGGACTTTATTTCTATACATAGCACATGTAGTTGATATTTAATTCATTTTTCAAGAAATGAAGGCAAACTGTTGAAAAAACTGCTTTTCTCATTGATTTCACGTGGGATTCAGATACATGTATCAGTATACATATGTATATACATAAATATACATGCACATGTACATGTATGCATGCATATGTATAGCCTCTCCCTTATATCGTTGTTGCTCATCCACAGAACCCAAAATGGCCCACCCTCTGTAAAGTGGGCACCTCCCTAAATTGGGCATTTTGCTCCGGTCCCAAGGGTGCCCACTTTATGGAGGTTTCACTATATGTGTATGCAGTCGGTATCTGACCCAATTACTGCCCATAGTCTGCATGGCCTGTGCTGTATATGGTCCACCCACCACCAGTAGCCAGAAAAGGTGCAAACTCCCAAGTTTATTTAGCAACTACTCAAGTTTAGCATGAGTGCAATCAATGTCCAAACAGCCAGGCCAAGAGGCCCTCACCCCAGGGGAATATTAGGCTTGTACCCAGGCCTTCATTTACTGTACTCTGATAATTATCCCCCATGCAGCACTTTTCATATAGTAGGCCTAGAAAGGTCTATCAGCCACCTTGCTGATCTCTGAGTGAAGTGGCATTTTATTGCAATCACTTTGCATAGTGCCAAATTTCCACTCTGAATTTAAGTGTTTGTAAGTTAGTGCAAGCAAAGAGTTCCATTGACTCAATCAACCCGAGAGAATCACACACTAACAAAAACACGCGCGTGCACACACACACACACACACACAGAGTTGGACTACGAGTTAACTCTGTGTTCAACTTTGACATCACATTTAGAATCGATTGTAGGAATGCCAAATACTGGAAATAGAACGTCAATTGTTTCAAATGGAAGTTTGCAATTCTGTCAACAGATGGTGCTGCATGTATGTAAACAAAGCGTTCTAGCCTACCTCACACAATTTTAACACCCTAAACTGTTTGTTTCAAATTAAGCATGAAAACACAAAATCATAGTTTCTTTTGGATAGATAAATGTTCTTCACACTCATAAAACAAAAACTAGAAGGCTGCGTGAACAACCCGTGCTCAGCTGATCTAAGCTGGTCCCACAAAATCAAGGTTGCAACTGACCAGACCTGTGTTGAGCTTTAGCTGAGTGCATGTGACATTTAAAAGTATTTCTTAGTCGGACAACTGAGCCCCCTAAAAGCTCAGTCTGATTAGCAACTCAGCTGAGCTAAAAACTGCATCACCACCTGGTGAACAAATTACAAACTAGGAGTCCCAAGAAGTGTTCCTGTGTGATATCAAAGCAATTGGGTGAGCGGTTTTAGAGATGAAGATTTTTTTCAGATTTGCCCAAATAAATGAACAAAAAATTAATAAAAAAATTCAAAATTCACTGGAGCAAGACCATTTGACGACACTTGTTCGAGACCCACCCAAGGTACATTGCCACTAAGTTTGAAGTCAATCTGGTTGACGGTTATGGAAAAGTTGAAAATATGAATTAGCATTAGAATGCTCATTGAATACACAGTAATCAATAGGAGCAGTGCATGTACTGGTAAGTGCCCGAACTGAAAAAAAAAAATCTTTAAAAATCCGGAATCTACAGCAGTGTCACCTAGTCAACAGCTTTGTTTGACCCTTCTGCAAGAAACATATCCACCAAGTTTCAGCTCAATGGGAGTGACTGTTCTGGAGAAGAAGTAAAAGAGCAGTGAAAACACACAAAAAATAGGAAAAAATTGCAGTCCCACCTGGTTAACACATTAGGAACAAGGAGTCCCTGGGAGTGTTCCTGTGTGATATCAAAGCAATTGGGTGAGTGGTTTTGGAGAAGATTTTTTAAGATTTGCCACACCCCCCCCCCAAAAAATCATAAAAAAATATAAATTCACTGGATCATGACCATTTGAATAAAATTGGTAGAGACACACCCAAGGTACATTGTCACAAAGTTTGAAGTGAATCTGGCTGACGGTTTTGGAGAAAATGTAATTGTGAACAGACGGATGGACGACTCAGCCTTCTAAAAGCTCAGCCTGACTAGTCAGTCAGCTGAGCTAAAAAAGTTCATTATAAATTGCTTGATGGAGCCGTGGTCAGTGCTAATGCTTATACTAGTCAAAGATCAAAATGCAGCGATCTGATTGGCTGTTGCCCACTGCACATGATAGAATGTGGATACAATATACCATACATGAATGGCATGTGTATTGAAACATTTTGTGACCAGTTGGGCATAGTTAGGCTTGGACCCCAGTGTTGTGTATGGGTTTAGACTCCTGATAAGAACAACAACTGTAATATACATGTATGTATCCACATGTGGCTAAGTGGTATTGTGATGGATTCAACATGTTGAACATTCAAGAACATGATGAAGGCTGCATACTGCACACAGACACATATATTTCTCTGTTGCAATAGCTACTCACTTTTTATCTTCTTCTTGTGTTGTTTGTACGTGTACTTCTTCACGGCCATGTATCTTGCCATTTTGATCACCTCCGGTTGTTGTATCATTGTTACTTAATGCCATGACCTCCTGGTAGCCAGGAGGCATGTCAAGTGTGGCTTCAGGCTCGCTATATCCAGTCCTGTCACCATGGAAGGTGTACCGGCCAGTGGGTGAAACCACATCGTCCTCCAGTGCTTTTCCCTTCATCTGTGATCAGCCACGCCTTCACTTCTTGTATGAGCCAATTCTGATCTGTTGCTTGCTCTCTGATGCTGCTGCAAAAACAACACAAACCTTTTTAAAAGCAACAGATCATCCAGTCCTGCACACTCGTGCTATATCTTGCTGGTGCACATCATCTTGCTCATGCTATATCTTACATAACAAGCCATGATCAAAACCACACTACTTTTCACTAAAATTTTTTTAATGATTTGCTTCCTCAACATTTGGGGTAAAAATGACTGTCCCTTCCCATAAGCAGCAGTCAGTTATTCCACAAAGCATAATCCCAGGTGTTTTCAGTAGCACATGTTTGGATGTACATGTATGTATTTTACCTGACATAGTGATCCCCACTGTAAGTTTTCTGTCTGCAGATCAATGTACATGTATACTTTAAGATATTAACTGTCAAGGCAGCATGTTGCAGTGGCACCATTATGTCTCCCCACATCGTAAGAATTTTGTCTGCATGGTGCTCTTGTAATGGTATACAGGCCATACAGCAGGTTTGAAAGACTAAAAAATTCACATAAAGCAGGGACATATTATTCAGACACCATGTCCCTGCATACTGTAAAGCAGGTGGTCTCTCAATTAACATGGAAAATATAGAACTTGACCTCATAAATACATGCATACAGGTCCTCAAAGGCAGGCGGTTTCTGACTGGAGTGGACCCTAGAAGGAAAGACTACCATTTGACCATTGTACAACTCTTAAGTTTCAAATTTTTAATTATTACCAATTATACAAAAATATGTCGGTTCTTTCAGACCTGTATCCACTATTGGGGCAACCCTCTCCACTAATCTCCTGCTCTGACGGAGCAGAGATGCTTGGCAAGTCTGCCCAGTGCTGCTACTCAATTCATGACTGGGGGCTACTTCAGTGTCTGATACAATATATCTATCCTGGAGCCCACCGCCGTCAACAACTGGGAATTTCCAGGCATTGTATTTACAGTTTTTAGGTAATGCTCACACTGGAAAAGTCCAATTATATCTTTTAGATTACATTCCTTCAACAAATTAACTTTAGAACTGCTAACACTAATCACACATATATTTTGGGTTCTACCTCTTCAAAATATCCAGTCAGGACTAAACCATGGGCTTGGATGCCATTTTAAAAATTGTGGATTCTGCACCCAACGGTTTTTAAATGTGGATAGTATTGGAACGATCTTGGGGGATTTATGTTTGAAGCCAGCAGTCAATATTTTCCAAATATTTCAGCTCATCAATAATGATATGATATATGCTGTGACTGCGATTCATTTTGATACCCAAATCAAATGTATTTTTGTGTGACTGTCCCGCAATACATCGTGCCATGTTCAAAATGGCACTCACAAATGTGCATGACTTGCCGGCTCAAGGTATCGAGTCGTTTAGTTTAAACATATTTATTTAAACTGGATTACCCTATAGTAAATGAAATGACTAATATAATGGGTTCTCCAGAGTCGCACTTGGATTTGTAACTAACGTATAACTGCTTCAGACACAACTGAGCGGGCAGATTAAAGCTAAAAAATAGTAAGTCACATTATTTAAGTACTTTAATGACCATTTGCCCCAGTAACTTGGAGAATGCATACCTGGAACCTAGCGAAATATTACAATAATGATCACCAAACAACCAGGGCTATGCTGTTTCACTGAACAATGGGTCCTGGTATTATGTGGAACAGAACCACTCATTCTGGCAGTTCCAGTATGGCATATGCCGTAACAGGCTTTCCCTTGTGTCATTATTACATGAAGCGCCCCCAAAGAGGCATACAGGGGAAGCAATGTCATTTTGTTCCCACAAATATATATATTTTTTTTCTTTCCTGTCTTGACCTTTCTGAGGTGAAACCCTGAGCCCCCTAGGGAAACAGTATAAAAATTAAGCACCATTGTTTATCAGCACAAGAAGAAAATAAAAATTTCTATCATACAAAAAAAAATTATATTGAGTATCTTGCATTTAACATATATACAGGGACAGATCAGGCCCTCAAAATTTGCAGAAAAATTGGGAAATAAGACAGTAATTACTGTAGAATTCTACTTTGCTCCAATATAATTCATGTTAAAAAAAAAATTGCCATTTGCAAATTTCTTTATCCAGATGAATCAAAAATTAGCATTTGACTTTATGGCTAATGGCACCAGTGGTCTGACTCTGCATACTATATATCATTACTAAAAATGAAGCACATTACCAAATATACAGAACAGGAACTAATATATTACAAGGCCACACCTGGAGCAGTTTCGACATGTTCAATGTATACATATTATGTATACATGTATATTTATACATATAAGGATTTCATTCTATTATCACTGTGTCTAATCTCTGCACTTTCTTGTGTTTGTTTCAATTTGGTATAAATGTAAATGATGGAAAGCGTAACGTGCATTATACAAACTTTAACAAGCTTAAAAAGATGCAAAATACAAGTAGAAAAATATTATTTTCACCTGAAAATTTACAATCAACCCTGCAATTATGTCTTGAGCATGATTTTGACTACAACGAAACAAACAACACTAAAAGACAAACATTTAAAAGACCTATGCAAGCAGTGTCACACTTTGACATTGAAAACTTACGGTATTTTTGAAACCTACATAAAAGCCCTTTACATGTGTATTTAAAAAACACAACCGGTCAATATAAAAACAAAGTAAAAACACTTTTTGAGCAAGGGCATTTGTAACAAAGTATGAAAAGTATATATGCTGCCCACAATAAAAGTGTAATAATACTACAAATTTAGACACTCCCTGCGGCCTCCTTGGTGTGACGTGACCCATATATATATATATATATATATGCATGTTTTTTTTTTGTATAGCAATTGAAGCAGAATACAATTGATGACATACAGTGCTCCCTGTTTATCACGACCCTCATTACAAGGCGGTTTCCGATATAACACAGCCTGTATCATGGCTCCCACTGAAATAGTTTTCCCATTACTTCTATGTTAAAAGTCCCTGTGTTATAAGACAGTTTTGCTATAACACAGTATACCCTCTGGACCCTAACACCAGCGTTATAACCCTTCTCCTCCTTATTGCCCCTTTTAGCTCTGGGTCCACCCTACATCCGACGTTTTCAATTGGCACTTTCTTTCTACCAATCTTTTCCTGAGCGGCACCTTAAGGATTCTTTTAGTTCGGTCTTCATTCATAAATTCTTGAACTTCCCCCCCTACTTCCCATTTATTTTTTCATTCCTGTTGTTCAGTTTTGAGGCTTTCCTTGTGTCCTTCCCAATCTGATTCTTTATGTATGTTCCAAACCCATTTGACCCCCCTTACCATGTCCCTTTTACAAAGCTGTACATTAAGCTCCACAGTGATCCAATTGTGGTTGCTCCCTATATCTAACCTGCCATTCTCATCAATTTCACATTTCTAACTCATTTGGAATATATGTCGCAATCCACCAAAACATAATCAATTATTGTTTTCCTGTCCCCTGAGGTCCATGTCCATTTGCCGTTGCATTATACACCCTTATTCACAATCCTAAGTTTGTACTCCCGAGTAGAGTTTAACAGCCTGGTTCCGTTTTTGTTTATTTCCCTGTCTCCTCCTTCAATTGACATTGCCTATGTGACCATTGCAATCCCCTGCTATGATAACTTTATACCCATGTTGTTGTACGTGGCTTATTATCATTCTCATTCTGTCATACACCTGGTCATTCCATTCGTCCGGTAGCCCTTCATGTCCCACATAAACCACACCTACTGCCACTTTATGTCCATATGTTTCTATTCCTATCCTCTGCATTTCATTTCTAACCAAACTATCATTGTCCCAGTCTTCATGCTTTATCTCGTGCCATTTAATTCCCTTTCTTACCAAAAACCCTACTCCTCCCCACTTCTTTTGTCCATTCTCCTTCCCTTTACAAATTAGGTTGCAGCTTTTTAGGACTTGTCATCGTTCCCTCTTCTTCCTTCCTATCATGGGTCTCTACCAAGGCCACAATGTCTATTTTCTCATCTTCAGATACCTCCCCGACATCTGCTCCTTTCCCTTTGTACCCCCTACAATTAATACTTCCAATCTTCATGATGTCCTTCCCTTTATTTTTCTTTGCTCTTCTGCCTTTTCCTGTCTGGTTTTCCCTCCCCTGATCCTGTTCCAGAACACCCCTGGTAGCTGCCGGGATGCTTAGTTTCCTTGCTGCCGGACCCACTCACTGTAAACCTCCCCTAAGCAGTTCCCTCCCCTCTGACTAGGGTGTAGCCCGTCCCCTCTAAACATCTCCATCCTCCCTACAAAATCCTCCCACACTCCCCTAAAAGCTACCCCTCTCTGTCTATACAACCATCCCAATCTCCTATGAATGGGACCTGTTTTCCCAAATATTTGCCCCACGCCCCCATCTTCTCAATTTGCAAGGACCCCCAACCGTTTCATCAATCATTTTGTTGTTGTCGTTCAAATATGGGTCTATTCCACATCTTTAAATGCTTTTTTCGCCCTCTGGGGAACAAAAACACCTTTTTGCTTAACTGTGTTTGTGATTCCAATTTCTAGGAGGGTGCCTAGTCATGATCTTCATCACTGTATCCAGAGGGGTCCTCTATACAGACCCAAATACATGCCAGCAGAAATTGTTTATGCAAGAATGCCCTGACTCCATTCAATTTTTATTGACATGTATTCTGTTTTTATCTGTTCGGCATTATTTAAGTTTTTATTCTGAGTTCTATTCATTTTCATTATAATATTTGTGATGCATGATGTATGCAGGCCTACTTATTTTATCGGAGTGACTATTTTCACCGTACGGTGAGAATAGCGTTTTGTCTAATTTCACCGTACAGTCAGAATAGTGTTATGTCTATTTTCACTGTATGGTGATGATAGAGTTTGGTCTATATTCGTTGTACTGTGAGAATAGGGGCTGCTCTATTTCTACAGTGCGTCAATAGTAATTAGTAGAGAAGTCAACCAGGGAAGAATATTTTGGAAAAGCATTGTGTCATGATATTGCACACAAAGAGAATTGGAACCAACATTTGCTGAAATAAATAAAAGGCCTAAACTTCCCAGTTTGAACATGGTTTATAATGAGATCGGTTGAGGTGTTATTTCAGCTTTTATTATCTAACAGCTTTTATAGAGCCAACACTCTGTATTTTTTTTAAAGTGAAAAGGCGAAAATTTAAGTGACAAGACAAAGTAGGAACTATTTTAATATTGTCACAGATGGTAGTAACGGAACTTAAGGGTAATATAGATGTATCTCGTTATGACTCAGACTTAAAGATCTCATAAAAAAAAATTAAAATAAAATTTAAAAAAAAACACGCAGCAACGAAAATGAAAGGGTGGGTAGAGTGAATTTATATACATCAATTTGAGATGTTGAAAAGCCAAACATTCAATGCTGTCACGGTGCCAAGGATATTGCCTTACACTTACAGTAAACCCTCCGTAAGCGGGCACTTTGCTTTGGTCCCGTTTCCTGTTGACTATACTAGGAAGCTAGCTATCTCCCTAAAATAAGCATTTTTCTCCAATCTTAATTTGCCTCAGTTCTATGTGACAAGTCATAACCATATATTTGCACAAAGGCTCTCAATTTCTATTTTCCAAATGGTGAAAATAGAGCCGCCTCCATCCTCACCGTGAAAATATACCAAACTGTACCATCATCACCTTACGGTGAAAATAGACAAAACTCTATCCTCACCGTACGGTGAAAATGGACAAAACTCCTTCCAAACACTATTCTCACCCTACCGTGAAAATAGACCAAACGCTATTCTCACCGTACCGTACGGTGAAAATAGCATCGTCCTTATTTTATTTGTAAATCGAGTTGCATTCATATTTCTAGTATCTTATCACCATGTTTCACTGACAATGTCCGCCACGTAATGAGTATCACTAGGAGGCAGGCTGTTGGTTTCAGTTGAAAAAGTTCACTGTAGATCACCAGATGTATCCTAGCTGGTACCTGTAGCCTTGCCTGCTCCTCCCCCGCCCCTCCCCTAATCGCTGCTTGTGGCCCGCGTTTCCCGAGTGCCCGGCTCACGTGAATCTCTTTAATAAGTTGTATTGTAATTTTATAATTAACTGACCTTGCAAATCAGCTGTGCATCATCCATCGACGGCATTGTCGATCATAACAGGGAAGTGCTAGATCTATACTGCACTTCCCTGATCAAAGTAACAATTTATTATTAAAATGAGTAGGAAGAAGCCAGGTTCTGTCAATGTGAACTTACCTGATTTTTTTGGTCGTGTGTTTCCACAATTTCAGAAATGGAACCTCTGTTGCAGCATTTTCTTCACTTTTGTAACGTAGTGACTTCTTTTTCCGATTTTCAGAATGTATAGACTATAGAAAAGGACTGTACAAACTTCAGTTACCAACGAAACAAAAGCCAAGGGCAAGCCCAAGGGTTCCAACTTCCAAACACACAAAAAGTTGCATCCCAATGATGAAACCTTCACTCGGCTTCAGTTGGTACCGTTACTATCAATATTATGCAATCAAACGGTGGCGCGCTGAAGGCGCTGTGCCCTTTTTGCACGCTGTCAATCTGAACTGAACCACAACGTCCCAGTATTTGAACCGAACGCACTGTCATAACAACTCGGGTTCAACAGCGGATCACCATATTCCCACTTCTGCACACCGCCTTCCCTTCCGTTCTTTTTATTTTTACAATTTAAGTTCTCACTCTAGCCACTAGATGTCCTCAAGACAGTAACTAGGCACCGTTTAAAAAAAAAATTGCATACACCCGCCATCTAGTGGATATGGTACAAACTAGTGACGCACTGCATTTGGTTTGATTTATTCAGATGGTGACACCGTACAAGTAAAATATAAAATTAACAAATAATATAAAATAGTGAAAATTTACACATTTTACCACCCAGGGATGGCCCTTTAAAATCAACGCAAACACTTATTTACAAAGGGGTCCCTTTTAAATAGTTTCTGCTAAATGCTAAGGAATAAGAGCAGGTACATAGTATATACGAATATATTAAAATGATAATTAACATGTGAAAAACAATAAAAATAAATGCCAAAGTTATTGCATCAAGTTCCTAATAAAATATTATACAATATGGACTCTAGAAACTTAGGAAATCAAATTAAAAAAAAACATATATCAACGAGAAATTTGTGTGGACATAGTTCCATTCTAAAAGGATGAAAAGGCTGGTTGAGCCGAGCTCCCAAAAGTATAAATGCTGTGGAATACACCCTTCCATATTGGATCAATGCTTATTATGAAAAGCAGTGAGGTACGCCAACCTACACCCGATTTGATTTAGTAGTAGTAGTAGTAGTAGTAGTAGTAGTAGCAGCAGTAGTAGTAGTAGTAGTAGTAGTAGTAGTAGTAGTAGTAGTAGTAGTAGTAGTAGTAGTAGTAGTAGTAGTAGTAGTAGTAGTAGTAGTAGTAGTAGTAGTATAAGTCGGACTGTAGCATTTTAGAGTAAACGTACGACTTAATTAGTTTTGGACTTCAAATTGACTCAGCCTGGCAATAATCTTACTACTTGAGGTAAGTTATTTCAATCCGTTATGGCATTGTAATAAAAAGTAGTTTGGCCAATATGGTTGGTACTGCGTACTAGGAAATTAACCTGACTACTTATGGTATTATGATGGTGCGTAGCCTGGGACTTCACAATTTTTTTTATGTGTTAGTGGGACATTCATTGTGAAAAATATTGAAAGAGTGGTTTAGTCTCAGCTGGCACGCAGATGAACGCTTAGCAAACCGGCTGTCTGTAACTACTTTGGGCCGATATTGGTCTCTAGGACCGAGATAAAGTATTTTGGAAATCTGCCGTTTACATTTCAAGTTTTGAGGCAGTAACGTGTACCAACTGCAAACTGAGTGGTCACAAAAAGGTTCAACAGAGGCATGTCCAACATTTTACGGGTCTCAAATTTGAGAAATTGACCTTGTCTTTAAAGAAAGTTCAGGCGTCAAGCAGTTTTCTTTACAATATTGTTTCCCAAATTTGAAACTGGCAAAGACTGATCTAGGTTTAATCCAAGGTACTTTACATTTGCTGCCGATGATATATATATTTTTTATTCCTGGTATTTCATAACAAAATCATCCAATCTTTTAGCATTCGTTTTAAGCCAAACAAGATGCACTCACTCTTTCCAAGATGCATTGATAACTTTTTGTCAATCAACCACTGATTATATGACTGTAAATTAGTGCGAAGTAACAAGGTTATTTCATCAGGTTTTCCCCGCAAACCAAAAGAATTAACTGTGTCATTTCCATATAACATCTTGCAGCTGACACTGGTTTGAAGATCATTAACATAACAAAGGAACAGCAGTAGCCCACTCTCATAAGTCTGAGGTTCTCGCAGAGTATACTGTGGTCTGCTGTGTCAAATGATTTTTGTACGTCAATTGGAACCATTCGGATGATTCCTGTGTAATAGCATAGATCAATATTATCTTTGATTTAGTCAGTTAAATGCATAAGGCAAGTTTTTGTTGAAGAACCTTTCATGAAACCAGACTAATGGTCACACAGTATGTTTGCAGTTCTCATATATTCTGAAACGTGTACTGCCGGTTCATTCAAGATTTTGGACACTAAAGACCCGAGACTGTAGATATATTATAATGACAATGGGCCGGCTGGTAATTTCCGACCTCAATTTTCGATCTTTAATGGATAAGTTGACTATTGCTATGATGGGTAAGTAGATAACTTTGGCCCAGTCTCTTAAATATCTGACATGTATCACATCCAGTCCTGTACCCTTATATGTGTGGTGGCACTGTAATTCTCTGGACACAAAGTCACTATCAATTGTGTTGAAAACAAAAGAGCCTGGAACAATACGCTTTTCTTCGTAAAACTTTTGAATTTGGCCAAGGATCAACTGAACAAATCAGAAGGAGAGGGTAATGTTTGAACCAAATTTGAAGCAATCTCGATGCAAAACTTATTAAACAAACTCAGAACAAGTAAACGCAACATTATTATACGTATAAGCTATACCAGGAATGTTATGTAGTTCCGATATCATTTCGGTAAATGAAGGGGATACTGGGTTTAAAAAAAGCACTGAATGAAATGGGGAAGTTGATTTTAGAAGCACCACTTGTACAGCAATAGAAGTGCTACTTAAGAGTTGGCAGTATACTTTGCAGCTTAAAATAGCGGGGATATGGGGATTTACCTTGCCTTTTTGCTCCCTACCTTGTCTCTCTGCCCATTCCATTTTATGTCGCTCCCGCCTTTTTTCAGATTTTGGCACCTACCACAGATTATTTTAACATTTTGTTGTCATCACAATGATATATTATATCAAACACAAGCAAATTCACTTTAATTTGGTAAGTGTTTTGCAAATTTCCGTTTTGGTTGTGGAGTAATGATACAGTTTTAGACATACATCAGCCCTTTCTGCTCCCTATTCTGTGTTAAAAGTGCACTTTTTTCATTTAAACTGCATTACCCTATTCTAAAACTATAAAGACCAATGTTTGGGTAATTCAGCATCAAAGGTAGAATAGCTAGGGCCAAGTTAAGATAACGAGGGTATTTACAAGGGATAGAGGAGCACTGGTGGTGTAGAAATGCATATAACCAAACAATTAAAGATGAGACAAAGTGGGTCAAACTTGAAGACATAAATAGATGCTATAAAATTTCTTTTGGATAATACTTTTGTTCAATGCGGACCATCGGTTTTTCAACAAATAAAAGGCATTCCAATGGGTAGCAACTGCTTCCCGTTACTTACAGATGTATATTTAACCTAGCTTGAATTTAAGTGCATGTATATGGATAAATTGATGAAAAAGGACTTTCGAATGGTTACAAATTATCAAACAACGCAAGATATATTGATGCCATTGCTCGTGTAAATGCACAAAATTTCAGTGAAATTGCTAATGAAATTTACCCAAAAGATATCCCTTTTAAAGACATTGTATCTCAAATGTGTTTGAACTGAATATCGGAAAATGGGAGTTAGAAGTAGTGCCCCACTTTGCCCGAGAAGAGATCCATTTTGCCCAAATTTGGTTTGAAAAAGATAATATGGATGTTCATGTTTTAAGTAGGAAAATTCTTCTAGTAATTCAAGTTCATATAGCAGCGTGAAACTTGTGGTTTCACCTTGGTACGAAACTTCATATACTTTATTTATGAAGCTTCTTTTCTTAAGTGGCCCATTTTGCGCGGGTCTCTCCTAATCAGATTTTCAATAACAACCACAGTTTTGTCAGGAGAATGAGTCAAAGTCTGGTCCCTTTGGTGTGGAGTGAGTGACATCGAGCAGTGTGCCATAAATTTAATGTCTTTACATCAGAAAGCAAAATAAGTTTCTTCAATGTTCTTTGACAAAGAGGACGGCACTTGATACGATTGCTGTATAAACATAGGACAGTGGAAGAAAACGAATTAGTAGTTTGTTAGCTTTCCAAAAATGTACAGTTTGTGGCAGTTGTTACGCAAATTGATTGTTTTGTGATAGAATCTTTACAAGCACCCTCAAATTAGCAGACCCAGCCGCTCACCCTTAAATGATGTTTAAAATGGTCAACACCACACTGTTCTTACTAAATTAAGAACAAGTAGCCACAATCTCAATGTGGAAACGGGAAGATACACAAAGCCAAAACACCAGTGGAGGAGTGGCTATGTACTGATTGTAAAGTTGTCGAAGATGAATACAATTTCTCAATAACTGTTCCAGATACAACAATGATAGGTGCTACTTATTTAAAAAAAAAATCTTCCCTGTGCCCAAATTTCGCAAGTCTCAGTGATATGCATATATTTATCTCACGACTGCAGAGAGTGAAGTGGTATACGTGAAACAGATAAATTTGGTATTTGTCATCTCAGAAAAGAAAAAATACTTTGCATCTGAAACTGTACTGCAGTAGTTATAAACCGAGTGTACAAAAGCGAAAAGGGCTAATTCCATATTTAAATTAGAATTACTGGTCCTGATGGCATCGGGAATTTCTTACTGAAAAGCACAGCTAGTAGTATTTATATGCTACTGACTAAATTATTTAATATCTCGCTCGGTACTTCTTGCTATCCTGATGCATGGAAAAATGTCCAACCATTGTCCGGTTTTTAAAAAAGCTGACAGACAAAAGAAAGATAATTATCGTGCAATATCTCTTTTATGCAGTGTTTCCAAAGTTCCTGAAAGATAAGTCTTCAATTAGCTGTACCAGTATTTAACACCAAACAATGTATTAACTAGTAAAAATTCAGGCTTCAAAAACAACGACTCCACTGTCTGCCAACTGGTTCGCATTGTTCACGATGTCTGTAATGGTCTTGAGCTATAAAAAAAAAGGACACCAGAATGATTTTTTTGGACATATCCAAAGCTTTTGATGGTGTTTGGCATCAGGGCCTCATATATAAACTGCGCTGACTAGGGATCTCAGATAAATAATTACCTCTCCAATCGCTACTTAAGTCCATAAAGTCACAATGTTTCGGAGTAAAAAAATCATTAAAAATCACATGGATGAAATATGTGGATGGAAAATCATTTTTTGTAGTGTATATGTAAATGCCACACCTACAAATGATAGGTAATAATATGTCAGAACCACAGGTTTTCATCCTGTTATCACTTAAATTGAGTGATATTAGAAGAAATTCATGTGTGTGTGTGTAGCAGGGGATAGCAGCAATGAATGGAGCAGTTGTATTACCCAGGCCATGACCTTAGAATGCAGTAACCTGTTATTCTAACAAGGGAACATCTCTAAACTTACCAATTGTAAATGTTTCACTATGCGCTTGAATCTTCACTGCTGCTATCACTATTTTCTCCACTTGAACTGAAATCACTACAACTGTAAGTATCGCTATCTAGGTGTATTATGACCTGATAAATTTCTTCTCTCAGTCCTTCAGTTTTCCAGTAGTAATTTTCTATTTTTTCTGTATGCTCAACAGCTTTTGCCCAATCGTCTGTAGATACATTTGAAAAGGCAAGTGGTACAAGCTCTTTAACGTCTTTGATTTCAAAAGTGGTATTTCTATCAGCAATAAAATGCTTCACCTTGGCCCATATGAGTTCAATGGCATTAAATTCACACTGACGCACAGGGGTACGGAGTACAACATGTCCATGTTGCTTGGCAAGAACATGTGTGACATATACTGGAGTAGGTTTGTTTCTTTTTATTAATTGATATAGTTCTGGTTTGGTAAATTTGGGCTCGTAAGCAATACTCCTTGACTGGAGCCACTCTTGCATGACAGCCTTCCTATGACTCATATTGGGAGATATACTGTCCTCTGTTCTCTTATTATGGTAGACTGCATTGTCTAGCACGATAACACTGGGTACTTTCAAAGCAGGAATAAGTTTAGTTTCAAACCATTCCATAAAAGTTTTGGTATTCGTTTCACTGTGGTAATCTGCAGCATCATGTTTCCCCACAAATACAAGGTCACAATTAGAAAGGAAACCTTCATCCTTATTTCCTGCAGGCAGTATTATCAGTCGTTGTCCTTTACCAGAAGGTATATTTGGTAATTTTGTGACATCATTGAGAACACCATCTTCTTTGTCAGAAAACATACCACATTTATGAAGAACTGGCAGCCATGTGTAACCCCGACAATGATTTTGATTTACCCAGGTTTCATCTGTGTACACTACTGAGAAACCTTTATCCCTGTATTTTCTAATGTCTCTAAAAAATCTTGCGCGTGCAGCAGTGACATCTGCCCTTTCTGTAACTATTTGTCTGTTGTCGGTTGTTTTGCGCCAGCAAAACCCAAGTTCCTTCAAGACAAACCGCAGATGTACAGTTGAAATACAAATATCCGGTTCCAAAGCTTTTTTTTAATTTTGTAAGCGTTGGTAAGTCTCTCTCTTTGTAAAACTTAAAAACATTTTGTCTGATTACTTCTTTATCAAAACTATCTATTTTTTTCTTTCTGGTTCTTGAAACGGTCCCTGTGTTTTCAACTGTTGAGTTTACAACAATCCTTTTTACAGCTGTTCGTGAAACCTTAGGTGCCTGGACTGTTCTCTCAAAAATATTTCCTTCAGTAAGGCGCCTTCCCACATGCTGCTTTTGATTTTCTCTTTGAAAATACTTGTATACTAGTATTATATCTTGTCTCTTGGTTTCATCAAAATGATACTTCACCCGTGCCGCCATACCACGCCGACTTGCCATTGTGACAATAATGAACCAATGACAAAAACATGCTTCTGTGGGCCTTAGTGGATGACATAATCTACTCAATACATTTACTTGGGTTACTCATTCATACTATGAATGAGAGTTTACAATAAAACCTGTTTGTAATTGTGTTTGTGGTTTCAGTTTTGCAGAAATTTTCACGTAGAATAGCCACACGTCAATCACAGATTACTTCAAACCACCAATAAGCATATCAATGGAGTCCTCGTATACATGTGCTTCTGTTGTGACTGTTCCATCAATAGAACACACACATGCGTAGTTTCTATTAACTTTTTCAATAGCTGACTCCCCATGCAAAAAGCTTTTCTACTACAAAATGGTAATTACATGTTTAAAAAATAAAAAAGATACATAGTGTGGTGCAGCAAACAATGATCAGTGCATTGAAGAAAATTTCACAGTTAAATTTGCTTTTCGTGAATTTTGGTGATTTTTTTACTCTGAAACATTGTGACTTTATGGACTTTAACGAGTCACACTGGCAGCCAAACCCCTTTCTGGTTACCGGTAGTGGCTGGAGTCCCTCAAGGCTTGATCCTGGGCCCACTTTTATTTCTCGTCTACATTAATGGCATAGTTGATGACATAACCTGTGATATCAAACTATTTGCCAATGACACCAGCTTCCCTGAGATTGCACAAAACCCCCAAAATTCAACCAGAAGAATTAACAATGACTTAGACAAAATACGTGTTTGGATAGATCTTTGGAAGTTCATATTTAATGCAGCCGAGTCAATTAGTCTCATAATTTCTAGCAAGCGTCACAAAGCAACCCATCCCACTGTACTTTAAATAATACCCCAATTCCAGGAGTCGATAGTTACACTCATCTAGGTATAACCTTTTCCCTTAACCTCTCATGGCATGCTCACATCACTAGAATCATCAACAAAGCCTGAAAGCGAACTGCTCTGCTCAAGAGGCTCAAATTACCACTATCTTGCAAAGCTCTAATCAAACTATACATTACCATGGTAAGGCCCATACTTGACTATGGGTCTGTTCTGTTTGACAGCTGTACTATACTATTGTCCGATTACCTTGGGGCAGTCAGTAGTGTGAAAATAAGACAGCTGACTGCAGAGGCACTCAAGGTGCATGAATCCAAGGCTGTGTATCAATGACGATGGTCTTGAGGAGACGTTACTTCCTATCTATGTCACTGCTGACACACAGATTTGCTGCTTCTAAAGGACAGACACTATGTTTGGATAAAAATAGTATCATAGGAAAATGTAATTCTGTTCGTATTGCAAAACACCTTTTACAAAGGAACAAAATGCATTAGAATATGAACAGACATACAAGACATTTGGTCTGCAGAGAATCCAGATGCCAAAACCAGGTGGTGTTTGTAGATTCAAGAACATAGGAAACAAATTGCCAGCCCTTTTTGTAATTTATGTTGATTTCGAGTCTATCATTGTTCCACTCAATGAAAGCAGGAACACTAAGCAAGCAAAAAGTGTGGGTAGATCAGTCATCAAAAGACTGACATTTGATGATTAGCTCCATATGCTGAAAACTGGTTCAAATATCAGGAAAAGGAGTAGAAAATATGCTCTTATTGTCACTGACTGGTGAGTGAATCAAGGAATAAGATAGCCTGGTCTGTGTATGATGATAAGCACTACATTTTGGATGATTGTATATCCACTCTGGCTTATGGATATAAATTGATCCCAAAACTGAAATTTGGTCAGTTTCAGGATACGTAAAGCAGAATGTGGATCCTGATATGAATCCAAGGTTCAAGCATCCTTTTACTGTATCGTGGCTGGTCCAAGTTGATCTGGGAAAACCCAATCGCTAAAGCACTTGGTAAACCAGACTCAAACCATAGCAGTTCCCCCACCGGTCATAGTTGTGTGGCACTACAGAATTTGGCCAGATGGATATGATGACATGCAGCCAACATTGGATTTCATGTCTGGTCTGGATGGACTGGGAGGTTCATGTGGGAATGTACCCCTTTTGGTGGTGTCAAAACTGTCAAAAATCGATGGACAGCTGACTACTGTAGTCCAACATAATGACATAGCCACTTACAAAGCAGCTTTTCAGGAATACGTGAAGACGTATAAAAGATTGAAGGAGCAACAAAGTATTTCTATACCAAACCAGGCGACTGCTTCTGTATCACATCCATCTCAACAGGCAACTTCTGTCATTAAAGAAACGGAGAGGCAGGAAATTGAGAAACTATACCAAAATGGGATTGCCAATGTTCCAACGATTTTCAGCAAGAACGCAGAACGGCTGTGAAAAAGAACCCTGATATGACCATCAATAGCAACGGAGAACTGAAGGTGAAAGGTGGTTTGTTAAAGGGTAATCACATAGAGGATCACGTTGCCAACTCTGTACGCAGGAGACTAGATGCACAGAGTGTTGGGGGCCTACCTGAATTTCATGATTTCCTGTGGAGAGCCAACATACCAGAGACTATAGCCCCACAATCAGTTCTTCCTGACACCCCATGGAGAGCCAGGAGACAGCCATCACCATTTGTTCTTGAATCTTTCAGTAAGTAGGGGCAGAAGGTAGAAAAAGCAAAAGGGGACAGCATAAAATGGAGAAGCAAGTGGGAAGAATATTAGAAAAAAATGGAAGACAAACTGGCTGGCACTTATTACAACCCTGCTAGTCCTGGAAGCTATGGTGGCATTAAATGACTTGCAAAAGAGGCTGGTGTCAGTGAAAGTTAAGCAAAAACACTTTCTGCTGGTCATTCAAGAAGGAAAACATTGACTTGAATACTACATGGGCCAGCGGTGGAATTGTACAGGATGTACACCAAGATGGTGACATAGATCTGAAAGATGTTGTTATATCACTATCTTTTCTTGGGTCATGATCCTGGCTGTCTTAGTAAAAGTCCTAGTAGCAAAGCTTCAGTAATGACTTCCTAGAAACAGTGTTAACAACAACAGCACTTTGGGTCAATCAGAGTAATGGCAAAATTTTACTTAACCCTTTCGTCTGACAGTTCAAAGCAGTACTTTCCAGATAATACTCTAACTGAATTCAAGGTTAAGCTTCCAAAAGTCACAAAACTACATGGATTATATGAAGTCGGTCTGGCAGAGATATCATAACCCTTATAACTGGGATGACATCCCAGCTGCTGATGCTCATCTCAAAATAGGAACCCTAGGTAATCAGGGTGCAGACTCAACAATCAAATTAAAGAAATTGTTTTTCAATGGAAATCCAAATGCTTTGATAAAGTTGCTGACCAATGCTTGTGCAGATCATGGGATCAGCTTTATGTGCAACAAAGACACGCACAACATGATAATAAAGATGACATTGCCAGATGTAGAGCTGTAAATTTTAAGTAGAGAGCTTTGTCAAGTCTTTGGATTTGAGAAGTGCAAAGTCAGCTCTGGTACTGATCATATCGAAATACCCCTGTGCAATGAAGCTTCATATGAAGTAGATTTGGATGCAGGATTACACTCCATATTTGTGTATACAGATGTGGTTGAACATGCAGTGATTGGAGTTATGTTGGCTCTAATTCTGTGAATCATTAAAGTTGCAGGGAAACATGGTGGCCAGAGTACTGTGACTTACAATGCACCACTTTATCAACTTGTAAAAACTAATAGATTTGATGTCAGAATCATGAAGATGGCATCACAGACTGGTCATCCAATTCTATTTAATAGAGGTCAAACAGTTGTTATGCTTCATTTTCGGCCTAGAAGGCAAAGACTACTGCCATGAAATGAAAACCTGCTGAGTATGTTGCCCCTGCTTACAACGCTACAGAAGTTACTTCATCAATAAGGCTGATCATGGGATCCCAGTTTACAAACGTCCTAGACTACAAAGGGGGCATGGTATTGGCAGCATTCTTGGTGGCCTCTTCAGATCTGCAGCCCCACTTTTAAATCTGCAGCCAAACCATAGGACGAGTGGCCTTGAATTTTGGAGTGGGATTGACCAAAGATGTGATGAATGGTAAAGATATCAAAACTTCAGCAAAAAGGAGAGGAAGACAACTTGGCACCAATCCTCTGGACAAAGCTGGTCAGTCACAAAGACGACCCAAAAAGCAGAAGGCAGCAGACAATAAAAGGCAATGGCAGCAGTCAAGAATTAGGAGAAGACAAGAACACGTGTTTGGATAAAGACCTGTCAAGATGACTTCAGTGGTACATGAAAAGAGTGCACTCAGCAGCAAGTCTTCTAGATCTTCACATTACCACTTACCCAGACTAGAGTAGAAGCTTGGTCATGGGATCCCTATCATCCTGTCACCTCCGTGGATGATGATGCTACCATACAGTTAGAAGTCAATGGATCTGGGGAAAAATACATAGACTTAAACAATACCAATTTGCTGCTGCAAATGAAAATTACCAAAGAGGATGGCATAGACCTTGATGATCCAGTGAACAACTAGACGTACAGTTTATTCAAGAGTACAGAAGTAGAGTTGAATAACGTGAATGTAGCCAACTTGTTCTCAGGTTATGCCTGCCAAGCATATCTAGAAAGTTTACTCACCTATGAGGGTGGCACCAAAAAAAGTCAACAGCAGATACTGCTGGACATATGCATGAATCAAATCTGGGCGCTTCCGCTACCCCTGCTGAGAACATGGGCTTTGACAGAAGAGGTCAGTGAACTAAAATCTCGAAGCTAGTAGAACTCTGGGAACACTAAATTTTCACATATTTAATCAAGACAGGCTGCTGTTGAATGGTGTTGATGTTACAATCAAACTTCACAGGACATTAGCATTATTTGACTTGATGTCTTGAGTCACTAGCCTGTTCAGAAGGCATATACATAAAGCCATCCTTTATGTTCGCAAAATAAGAGTGGAAGCCAGAGTGCGTATGGAACATGCAAGAGCTTTAGAAATCAGCACAGCCAAATATCCTATCTGGAGGGGTGTTATCCGGTCACCTGTGTTACCTAGTAACATTAATTTTGAACACATGAGGATCTGCTCAAAGATGAAATTCCAAAAAGAGTCATCATTGGTGTTGTGGACAAGGATGTCTACGATGGCTCACTCAAAAGTGAATCCTTTCCATTTCAAGCATTACAAGTTAACAAACTTGTCACTTAAAGTAGGTGGTGATACGCTGGAACCGTTCAGACCAAACTTTGCGGGAGGGATATACATCAGGGTTTTTCTCAGCCTGTACTCAGGGATTGAAAAGCTCAAGGAAGATTTTGGAAATGATATCACACCAGACACTTTTGCAAGGGGTTATACTCTCTTTGCGTTTGACTTGATACCCCACCTTTCCTGCGACTCAGATCACTATCATCTGGTAAAGAAGGGATGTGTGGATTTGGATGTGACATTCGCAATTGCCCTCTCATCAGCAGTGTGCATGCTCGTTTATGCTGAATATGACAACGTAATAGACATCAACAAAGCAAGGAATGTAATCACAGACTTCTAACATGGACACCAACATGATTACAGATATCTTAAGCAGACAGGAACCAGCAACAAAGTCACAACTTGCTGGCGTGTATGCCTCTGATAAGCTTCCAAAAGCACCACAATACAGAAAGTTGTATGTGATAAATACTGCTCATCAACAGAAGAAAGAAAACATTGGGTGGCAGTGTATGTGCCCCAAAGATTTGAACATGGATGTGCAGAATACTATGACCTTCTTGGAATGGAACCATTAGTTGATAGCATAGAAAAGTTTGTGTTAGCTTGGCCACATGAGTATGTTTGCAAGAAGACAGAGTACAAAGCTGGCATAACATAAAATGTGGACAGCACTGCATATTTTACTTATCTGAGCAATGCATGGGGATTAACATGGCTGATATCACAGTAAATTGCTTTACCCAGAAGATCCAGAATTAAGTGATGAATTGGTGAATCAATACATAGAAGTTTTTGCGAGATATGAAATACCTGCTGACTTGTAATGTAAAATATAACAACAAAAACCAAATTGCAACTCTACATGACTTAATAAACACTAGTTTTTGGACATAATCTTTAAGGACACATATGCTCTATGACAAATGACGTCACAGATCACAGTATAGGTAACTGTTCTCTCAATGTCAGATATCAGTTTTGCACGATGGATAACACGGAACAATAACACTCCAACCACCATGGCTAACAACAAAAGAGAATAACCATGTTTTCCTTGGCAATCAGCAAAGAGTTAGATGGCTTGATTAGGCTCTTCAAGCCCACCAAGGGATCTGAGACCATTGTGCATATATCTGCAGAAGTTGCTCTGATGATTATAGATATTGACTGGCTGTTCATAGAGGTATCCATAAAGAAAGACAGCCTGGAACCTTGGCATCATGACTTGGGTGTACTAACATTTCTCTCTGTATGGGAATGACCATATGCATAGGCATCTGCCAGTGGTTTGTGGATAAATCATGTATGATTCATCCCACCAAACGCGGGATCTGTCTGGACCCAGAACAATGACTGCATTTCATGGCAGTCCTCCGTCTTGCTGTTTACAAGTATACACCATCAAATGAAACTTATGATGCTCTTGCTACCAACTTCTGCACTTTACACAAGGGTCCTGTGTATGCTGCAAGTTGAAACTTCCTGCTCGATCAAATGTCAAAACTCCCAAGTTGTGAAGCATGTGAGAATGGTGAGCGTGGTCAGGAAGGGCATTCTTGTCTAGATGAGGCAGCCACTTTGCACTGTGAACCTGCCTGGAACAAAATGTTGCAAGATTTGAACATCCATAAGGCATACACCTCCACCATCAGAAAGCTGCTGAGGTCTTAACCACCGTTCCCATGTATGCTGTAGACCTGCATGACTACATGAATAATAGTGAAGGTCATCTGTGACATGACATGATCCAGACTTTACATTGGATCTCGAAAAAGCAAACAACCATGAACCAGTGCTTCCTAAGGTCATGCAAGGTGTCTGCAAGATGTACACATTTATGCACTACCCGGAGCAGAAATAGCAAGATGTCACCAAACTAGACTGTTTGAAAGAAAGACAACCCCAAAAAGACCTATCCGCAGCAAGATAAGCAAGAAGTCAGTCTGAAGGAGAAGACCTTAACAAAAAGAAAGACTGCACAACATGCAATGGACAGCCCCATCAGTGCACTTGGTAGACCAAGAGCAAAAGCATCAAAATGTGCCATGAGCAAAAATGCCCCTTCCTTAATGCAGTAAGAAAAAAATAACAGTATTGACATGAAGTACGATTATAGAACAGCATATAAGCAACAGAACACACTGTACCATATCTTCATTATTTCACATTGACACATCTTTATGGTAAGCTTCTTGATCATGGAGAAGAAAAGTAGCATGTGAACCATGACCAAGCTAAGAGAAGTCAGCAAAAACAGACACTCAAAACTTTATTCTTCCTTCAATTCTATAATTGTGAGCACAAGTATTGTTGCTTCTGTGATCTGGGAAATGATCTTGAAAGAGTAACCTGCCACTACTGTGACATTATGTACAATGTAATTAAATTTGTCACTTGAAGCAGGAAGGAGAACACCTATGTAGTAAATGTTAAATCTTAGTCATGTTAATAGTTAGTTAATAGTAAATATGTTTGATGTAATTGCATAAATTATAATCTGAACATTGTATTATAATCTATAATATTATCTCCAGTATATGTTTTATACCAAACTGAGATGAAATACTCACAAGTAGATGATAATGTTACCCTAGAACACACATCTTATCACTATGATATTGTCAAGTTAGAGTCTGCAGCAGATGAAAAGATTAACTCAATTGCCAATGCATAATATATTGATGTAATTGAATACATTGTACCTGTTTAAAGTTAAAATATATTGCATAATATTATACACATTGTATGTTATTACATTTTATGCCAGATGAATGGATTGAAGCATGACACTGTTACCATATAGATATATCGTAAAGAGTTAATATTGCAATGAAGAGGAAAACAGGTCCTTTTTTGGGCCACACGCACAGCAAATAGTGATGGCACTGGAAAGGCATGATTTGAAATTTTGTCTTCTGATCGTCCATCCCCCTGTGGTCCTAGAAAGCTCATGTCGCCACTGGTTACACCAAAAAGGATAAAAGGCATGCACCTGAAGGCAAGAACCTTGTTTCCATTTTGAAATCACTTTCGTTTTCCACGCTATGGTCATGTAACTGCCCTCGTCCAATGGGGAGACAGGAACATTTGTGCACAGAGACTGGTCACATGACTATTCTCGGCCAATCAGAATCTAGGATTTCGTAGTGGTCAAGTGGAAAGTGAGCCAACTGTCTTATTTTTATACTACTCAGTCCAGTACGAGTCAGCTAGAGTATATACCCACGCACTTTGTCACACCCCTGCCACCTTCTCCTAGATGAATTTGGCCGCCAACCCCCAGCCACCAGACGTAAATTTTTCAAACTTATCATACTCTATAAATGATTCACAATCTTACCCCTGCCTACCTCAGTAACCTTGTACCATGTGATTTTGCAGCAACTACCACACACATGTTAAGAAATCTTTTCTACTTATGTCATCTTAAATTTTCGAGCAAACGATTTGATGATTCTTTTCTCCCATCAACTATACGCCTATGAAATAACTCACCTCTTGATATTCAAACTCAAATTCATTACAATTTAAATCTGCACTATCTATCCAACTCTTATCACGGGAAAAAACTGAATGCTATGCACATGGTAGTGGCTTCCTAAATATTTGTCAAACGCAGATGTGCTTGGTCACTCCCAGCTCGACTACCATCTACACAAGGTAAATGCTGTTCCGTCACCAGCCTACATATGTGGAAAGCTCTGTGAAGACTACCAACATTACTTCCTTTTTTTTTTTGTACCGGACACGCTGCTCCCGGGAAAAAACTTCTCCATACTGTGGTTTGTACATTGGCACCGGGTGTTAATCCCACACTGCTCATATATTGGCTAATGATTTGTTGATTGAGTACTTTACAAAGGAAACGACAGATTTGGCTGACAATGTAACCATTATAATTTTTGATACAGTGCAACTTTTCATAAAGAAATCCAGACGCTTTATTTTCTAAATCATTGGGTTTTACTTCCTGTGCTGGAAACACATTTTTCAAAACATGTACTTCCAGCACCATTGTTAAAAACTATGACCTTAGTTTTGGAGGCGTTAATATTTAGTTGCCCCGTGTTACAGTAATCATGCAATTTGGTCAGACACTGTTGTAAACCAGTAGCAGACTCCCACAACAGAACAATATCATCTTCATACATTAATACATTAGGCTTTTCAGAAGTCACGCAACAAGACAGGTTCACTGGCTTCATCAAAATTGTCGGGAAGATCTGATAAGAATAGATCGAATAAAATAGGACCTAAAATAGGAAGAAGAAGAAGAAGAAGAAGAAGAAGAAGAAGAAGAAGAAGAAAAAGAAGAGGAAGAACAAGAAGAAGAAGAACAACAACAACACTAACAAAAACAAGAAGAACATAGAAATTCGAGCTCTAGCCTTGCTCAATCGCCTGGGGTGTGCAACGCTAAAAGGAACAGTCCAAAATTGGACAAATATAGTGTCATAAGGAAAAGTATACAGGGAAGGAGCTACAGAACTTTGTCTCATAATTATGTCTGGGTGCCAACCCAGACATACCGTTTTCTCAAAATTCTTTCCTAGTACTTCTTCTTCTTCTTCTTCTTCTTCTTCTTCTTCTTCTTCTTCTTCTTCTTCTTCTTCTTCTTCTTCTTCTTCTTCTTCTTCTTCTTCTTCTTCTTCTTCTTCTTCTTCTTCTTCCTCTTCTTCTGCTTCTTCTTCTTCTTCTTCTTTCAGACACCATGCAAGCTACAACGTTTAAACCTGGCATGGTAACAGAGAGCTAGTAGGGAAATTGTTGCTCTGATTGGGAATAATCGACATGTTTAATTTTATACAAAATCGGGCCATTCAAAATATTAATTCTCCAATATCTTGAAACTATTACACAAGCAGCCACAGTTCCAAATATTGCCAATAGGTTTGTAAGAATGGGCTATCACATGGACTCTTTTGTCAGATTTGTAGATGTCAAAATTATGGAAATTGGAAAACTTAAATCCTCAGTATCTTCCAAAACTATGATAGATAGAGACACGATTCCAAATGTTATTTGTAAGTTTGTAAAGATGGGCTGTTACATGGACCTATAATCTGAGTTGTAGCTGTCTGCAAATTTTGGAATCGAAAAATTAATATCGTGGATATCTCCCTAACTAAGACTGATATAGATATGATCCCAAATGCTAGCTATAAGGTTATAAGGACGGGCTTTCATATATGCCTATTTGTCCAGAGCTTTTCTCGAACACCGTGCAGGCTACAATGTTTCAACTTGGCATGGTCACACAGCTAGTGGGCAAGTTGTCTCTCTGATTTGGAATAATCGATATGTTTAAAAAATATGCTAATTAGGGTCATTAAAACTTTCAAATCTTCAATACCTTCGAAACTAATACGCATAGCGACACAATTACAAATGTTACCGCTTAGTTTATCACAAGGACCTATTGTCAGGTTTGTAGGTGTCAAAATCATGCAAACTAGAGAAATTAACAAATTTGAACCCTTTACAATATCTGCTTAACTAATATAGATGCAGCCATGATCCCAAATGCTGTGTATAGGTTGGCAGGATACGCTACTTGTATAGCTTTTGAGATTAGTGACATAATTGTAGACACATGCAAGAGTCATGGAATACATGGCATATAAATTTTACATTTTGGTAGAGTGATTTCATGCACTATTGATGGTATGTTGTCCATATAAGCCAGCTTCATAAATATTCGTACTCCCCTTCATTTCACTTACCATCATCTACATGTCTTAATTTTCTGAAATGTTGTCATGCTAACATACATATCATACTACAAGTTTCCCCCATGCATACAGTGCTGCTGAGTTGCTTTGTTTATATTTAGCACTGGTCAATGCCTCTTTCTCCTATCAGATGGACTGATCCATTTTTAAAGGTAATGACTAGGTTGGATAGGAGAGTTGCAAACTTTCTTTCTACAAGTTTCCACCATGCATTGAGAGTTGCAAACTTTTTTCTATTGATGCATTCTCTCAGTGTATATAATCATTGGATTTATAGCTACTTGGTTACTCCCCCAATTCCTTATTTTCACTCTTTCAATTCATACTTACAAAGGCATATTTTTGTGATACCTTGTTGAGCGCTGAAATTACTTATCTCAACTAAAATTCACCATTCTACTTGGATCTGTTCTACTTAGATCAGTATCACTGCCTTAGTTAACATTTTTGCAGAACTTCTGCCTGTTCACTGCTAGCCAATTAGGAGAAAACTGCCACATTTTGTTCACAGTTTTAATAATTTTTGCCGACTTTGAATGTGAAATTCATGCCGATACTGCTGAAGTACAGTATTTAGCAGAAGTACACACATATATAGACTGATGGCCTCTTTCCTGTTACTTTACAATGCAGAATTGGCATGGTTTCCAGCGGTATGTTACCTGCATTGTGCTGCTTGCATAAATACATACCAAATTACTCAGAGATATTGAGTTGTACACTTGGAGATAAAACAGAATATACTTGGTGATACACTTGCAGATATACCTTGAGATAATACATTACTCACTTTGAGATATACTTGGAGATTTTATATCATACACTTGGAGATATACTTGGAGAAATAAATGCTGCATACTGTTAAGAGATATATTCTAAACTAAGAAACTGGTTTTGATTAATCACTTTATGATATTGAATTGATGAACTTCACATAAATTGCTTTGTCACAGCCATGGTAAAGTTCTGTAGTTCTATTGTGCAGTCATTCAACTGTGTAGCCCTGGCAGTGCAAGCTAATTTTATTTCGTGTGCAAGATGGTTGCATAACAGCATCGAGGTAGGTAACAGTTGGCTAATACAAGCTTTTACATGTGGTAGAAGAGGAGTGGATTGTGGAAAATCTGTAAGTTAGGCCTATCTAGTGAATTTGCCATATTGAAGTCCGACAACTTTTGTTTACATGCCATAGTAGTTGTCCATGATGCAAACATATGTTGAACTGAGAATAGCACTTCGATCTAGAATAGTTTTGAAGATATGGAAAAAAATCCTTAAAATGTCAAATGCCTATTATTTGCATTTAAATTTCCAAATCGGAGGATCGATTTCCATAATAGGGCTAAGGCCATGCAATAGTTGAATTTCCAGCTATAATTGTCTGTGAGAATAGGTGCGGACAAGACATACGCCGAAGGAAACAAAAAAAGGAAACGGAATGTCTGATTTGGCACTTTGTACATCTTACGCGCTATAGACCAACTTCAGTGTCATTTTTGGAATAATGGACACGAAAACTTCAGTTTTACAATATAAGTTAGTTGAGTAAGTTGGGCGTGACCAGTTTCGTGTCAATTATGCACCACTGTTCATTGGATTCCACCTATACCACACCTACATACTGAAATTGGGATGACACTTCTATTTGTGATGGTTTTGAATATTTTTAACATCAATTATTCCTAAATATCAAATAGATAACCCACCTGAAACCGTGAATTTCAGTCAGGGTTCAGTGAAACGTTACTATACATTGACACTCGGATGTCCCAACACATGATCTTCATGACACTAGTTGTCGGGGACAATAAGCTGTTTTTTGTTATTGGGCCAATTTACTGTCATATTCAGTAATTTAACAATATGTTGGATTGAACAGGTGGTTTCATTGTGATATGCTTTCACTGTATCTGCATTTAATGTCTTTTTAACGCAACCAATATGGTATGTGTCTGTCTGAATAACACGTATGGAGGATGCGTTCAACAGTCTTGTGAATTCTTTGACCATGACTGAATTGATTGCTGTACTGATCACCAGATGGCTTCCCCTGAGAGGAATCGGTAACAGTTCTCGAGACGGACATATAGTACACTTCATTAAAATGTGGGAAAATATTAGTGCAGTATGTCAACAACATGATATACGAGTGCTCATTGGTGTCAACCTAATCTCTCTTTCGCGTTGTTATAACCACATATTTTCTTTTTATAACAGAGTGGGAGAGAGAGAGAGAGAGAGAGAGAGAGAGAGAGAGAGAGAGAGAGAGAGAGAGAGAGAGAGAGAGAGAGAGAGAGAGAGAGAGTAGCTTGTCCCCAATGAGCATCCGTATGATACTGCGTCGATACTCATTGTTCAGTCTAAAAAAAAGGAATTTCCTGCGCGTAGGGTAGTAATAAGCAAAATATTGGCAGCGTTATACTCAATTTTGATCAAAAGTGTTCCCCACTATAGTTCATTTTCTTCACTAAATTTCAGCATGCATTTTGATTTAAAGCACCGACGAGTCACGCTGGGAAATAATGGCAATGTTCACATCGAGTTTAATGTACCACCCCTTACAATTCCGACTTAGATCCATTAAATCGAACATTTCGGACACATTATGTAACATAAAATATCATTATGTTTGGACTTTGCTGGCCATTTTGGAAAATGGCGGCCATTTTGAATCTAACAGGTTGGCAAAGTGCCAACATGTTTTTTTTTTATGTTCTTTAGGGTATAGATAACATTTCTGAATAGGTGGCATAAAATCTTCATCCAAATCCCACGGGACTTAAAATCATGATATATGCTCCCACACTAGCACACGAAGATAGTGGTACATGATTCATAAAAGAAATCCCAGTCCTGAACGTTGTCAACGCATTGCCCCAGACAAGATATCAAGGTTCGAGCGCCACTTGTTGGTTCCAATACTGATAGCATATATTCGCTGCATACAAAACTCTACGGATACATTGCACTATTGCACGAAGTTTTAATCATAAACAAAATCACGTCATTAAAGTATGACATAGTTAAAAATCAGTATTATTTGATCACGATCTGATGAATTATTCAACATACCGACAGACTAAATGTTGGATAAAAGGTGCATTACAACCGGTGCTGAGTCATACTCAATTCTCGGAAGTCGACCGTAACATTGACATTCATTGACAAGATGTGTTGAAACAATATTAGTTTAATAAGCACAGAGAAACTGATGTGGGATTGAAGACAAGTTGACCATTTTTTAAAAATTTGCTTAGTTTTAGACACAATGTCACCTTTTAGACAGAAAATATCCATTATAGTCAGCAAATGTTATCCAACACCCATGCAACGAAGTTTGCAAAACAATGTGGTAAATGTATATGTAATTTGTGTAATAATAATAATAATAATAATAATAATAATAATAATAATAATAATAATAATAATAATAATAATAATAATAATAATAATAATAATAATAATAATAATAATAATAATAATAATAATAATAATAATAATAATAATTTATTTCGGAAAACTACCCCTTTGACACGGGGGCACCGTAGACCGGGGTATGTCCACGATGCGTCCATGGTAGCATAAAATGATAACTATGTACAAACCAACATACATCTAAGACATCCATGACAATATACAATAAGAAATGTATAAAATCTAAAATACATCTAAGATAAATGTTCCAAACAGATACCAGCCTGATGTGTGAGCAACCGGAGACGATGCGCAAGAACACACACCCGTGTGTTAAAAGTGATGAAAAAAATTACATGGTGAGGTACCATTATGTAGAGCGTCCACCGCTAACCATAATGTCTACCAACATTAAAATACACAGGTTCTCACCTCAAGGGCTGGAGTATAATTTCCAGCTGGAAGGTGAACAAAAATATGGTGGAGCCAAATACCTTCCCATGTCCGACATTTGAACACACCTATCTTTCTGCTCATAGCAGGATTTTCTCGATCATCTCTTGTTAATGTGCACGCGTTCGCAATCCAAAGAGTGTGATTTGACAAGGAACATACACCAACAAACCACGATGTTTGGTCTTTTCAGCGGGACTGCCAAACAACATCAGTAAATGTAATTTAATTTTCAGTTTGGCAATGAACGCAACCTCGCGCCTAACTGAATATAAATGACAAGAGGGAAAAATATGATATTATGATAATTTTGAGGTTAAGAACATATTTGGAAGCTTTGCTTTTCCTTTTGAATGCAATTTGATTGAGTTGAATAGTTTTATGTTTTTGCTGTGAAGTTCGTTAGTTGGATGGATTACAATATTACGGAATTTGGATTTGCAGGAAGTGGAGGGCTGGGCGGAACAGTGGCTAATCTCATTTACTCCTACAAAATCCTCGAGAATGATCATATCTAAGAAAAGGAACCCGCTTAATTATCCTCACTTAATCTTTATAAACGAAAATTAAAAAAACGAAACTGAACTCAAAAATTTAGGTTTAACTCTCCGACCTGATCTAACATGGACTTATTACGTCAAAGAAATAGTCATGAAAGACACGAAAATGGTAAATACGTTAAAATATTCGCAGTTTCGCTGAAGTAGAAGGTCACCTGAAATTCTTTATTTATCATTTATTTTGGAATATGGCTTAGTAGCGTGGAGCAGTTGTACTTTACAAAATTCACAAAATTTGGAAAATATCCAACTAGCTGCCGCCAGAACCATAACAGGAGCATCATCTGGTACAAAACATCATTTAATCTATGAATAATCAGGCCTCGAAAAACTATCCAAAAGACAGGACAAAAGCAAATCGATTCTATTGTACAAAATTCTAGGAGGTAAAGCCCCCAAGTATCTTCGCAATCTCATTCCCAATTCTGATAACGAAAAAAAACCAAAAAAAAAAAAAACGGTATAATATTAGATCAGGCAATAACTTACCACTTTTTCGAACTCGTACAATCTGTTTGATCACTCCTTTTCCCCGTCGGTCGTGAGATTATGGACCAGCTTGTCCTAAGACAATGGTAATGCCGAGGATCTGATAACATTCAAGGAAAAACTTAACCAGGGTCGTCAATGCGTTTATCAGTTATTTCATAAAGGCGAACGTAAACCTGCTGGGTCCCATGCGCGCAAGTTTTATTTTGATCTGTTCCCCATGTTGCAATGGTAACGAGGACGGCTTTCATTACTTCTGCGAATACAACTTCTTTATAACGCAACGAAATACTTTACACGGTAAAATTTTGCCATGTCACAAACTTATAACCTGAAGTTTGAATGCCATGGACCATTATGTAGAATAGTTTTGAAGGTATTCAAGATTAAAATTTGGCACCTTCACCTAATTTGCACAAGTTAGAAGCCTACAACTTTGGTTCATGATTCATTGGATGTACCTATGTCGCAAACCTATCAAGTAAAGTTGAAATGGCATATATATCTATAATAGTTTTGAAGCTATTCGAAATTTAAATTTTGTGTAATTACATAATTTGCATACGTTAAAATTCTGCAACTTGGGTTCATGGTTCATTACATGCAACTTTGTCACAAGCTCACAAATTGAAGTTGGAATGGTACCTCTATGTAAAATAGTTTGAAACTTATTCAAGATTTAAATTTTGTGTTTTCACCTAATTTGCACTTGGGTTCAATGGATGCGGCTATGTTACAAACCCATGAATTGAAGTAAGAATGGCACTTCTATGTATTATAGTTTTGAAGTTATTCAAGATTTAAATGTTGTATATTTACTTAATTCATATAAATTAAAAGTCTACAACTTTTGATGATGGTTCGTTGGATGTGGCTATGTCACAAACCAATAAATTAAAGCTGGAAAGCTGGAATGACACCTCTATCTACCATAATTTTGAAGCTACTCAACATTCAAATTTTGTATATTCACCTGATGTGCATAAATTGAAAATCTGCAACTTTGGTTCATGGTTCATGAAGTAGAAAACTTAGGCACCTCTGTCTAAAGCAGTTTTGAAGCTATCTTAAGATTTAAATTTTGCAGATTCACATAATTTGCATAAATTAAAATCCTACAAATTTGGTTCATGGTTCATTGGATGTGACTTTGCCACAAACCTATAAACTGAAGTTGGAATAGCATCTCTTTCTGTAATTGTTTTGAAGGAATTCAACTTTGAAATTTTTTCAATGCCCCTGATTAGCGTAATTTAAAATTCTACAACTTTAATTCACTGTCCATTATGTTGGTAGGTGTCTAAAACCAAGATATGCACATTGACATTTTGTGTCTATCTGCAATAATTCGGAAAATATGGAGCTTTTAAAATTTTAATTTCCCCTTATTTGCATAATTTTAAACATTATGACTGTTCCAAACGATATGCACAACTTCACTGGCAGACATCATGGCAAATTTGGTGCCTTTTTGGAATAATATTTTAGTGTGCGAGAAAAACTCCAGACAAATTTGGAAAGAAAGAAAGAAAGAAAGAAAGAAAGAAAGAAAGAAAGAAAGAAAGAAAGAAAGAAAGAAAGAAAGAAAGAAAGAAAGAAAGAAAGAAAGAAAGAAAGAAAGCATGATGTGGTGCCATCTGCCGGGGAAAAGCAACATGCCGCTGCTTCCTGGACGAGAATTCATCCAACAGTAACTGTCACATATTTATCATTCATTCGGTTACTTTGATGTTACTCATGGTGGTAAGAACAAATAGAAAAATTCTTGAAGATCTCGTTCGCTTGAAATGTACTTTGTGTGTCTCTGAACAACATGTTACAGAGCGGTCATGATGCCTCCTTCTTCAGGTACTGAATTATCGCCCATGTAAATAACCAAGTTTCAGTTTCAGGAACACTGAAATCGCGCAGCAGAATTCTATAAATTGCCATGCCATTTTAAGTTTGTCGTGAATTATTTTTATGTTTGGTGTAGCAATTTTATTATAACAATGACTTAAGCTTTGGAAAAAAATGCAAGAATGATGCATCAATCTGTTTGCCTAATTTCTCAGAGGGAAATCCATTAATTTGTACTACTATTAATCACAGTTTCAGACACAGGAAGTTCAAAGGAATCTTCTGGCTTCATGGGTATGTCTTCAATTAGAGTGGGAAAAAAAACAGAACTTTTATCAAAGACTAGGCTCTGCAACTGTTTTACACAATAATTTCAGGAAACACAATGGGTCAATTAATTGCTAATTGACATGCCTGAGTGCTAATTTGACCGGCTAGAGTAAAGTTGTGACACGTTTATTGTGTGGTGTGCTGCAGCTTGTTTTAAGAAAAATACAACATAAACTGTTTATGTGGTATTTTTCTGCAGAGTTGCACCACAATACTGTTCATTGAGTGGTAGTTACCTTGGGTGTTCTATATACCTCGATGCACATAAGAGACTATTATTCCTAAGTGGAGTGCCCACACAGTAACGATAGCATAACTTAGTCATCTTAGCAGGCAATGCACAACATTCCTATGATTGTAATCTTTGCATGGTTTCATCTAATGCCAATGATGCACACATTGCTTATAGAATGTAAATTTTATCTTCCTTAAAATAAAATAAAAAAAAAAATGATACAAAAAATGTCATAATACTTCAACACATATCCAGTAATTGTACAGGCACAACTCGTGACACAAGAATTGATTGGAATAATGCCGTGATTTATTCGAAGCGTTCAAACTTGTAATCATTATGGAGCAACATTATGAACATGTATCAATAATCACTGTACACATATATCATTGGTAAAGGTATTTACATTTGAGTGACATTTGTAGTCTTACAATCACTGGACTGGTGGCCTGTTGAGCTTACTATAAAGATGTAACCACATGTGTCTGGTGCAAACCGAGCACAGCATTTGTCCCCTACCAATGGGACAAGCCAGTCAGCGCGAGGAGCAGAGGACTGGTATGAAAGGGCTGCACTCCCGTATAAACACATGTAAATTTGGACAAGAGCACTGTAACTGTCCCCTACCAATGAGACAAGCCAATCAGCGCGAGGAGCAGAAGACTGGCACAAAAGGCAGTGCTACAGAACACCTAAGAAATTGAATACACAAAAATCTATACCACAATATCAAGAAACGCGGTAAGCAGGATCTTGAAAGTAGCATAAATTTTCTACTGTAATAGCTCAACATTTCCCACCAGCATGATTGCAAGCCACATTCCCACATTGAGATGTGGGGCACAGCAACGTCTCAATGATCCCCATGACTATGGGGATCCCCCACCAAGTGCGAGCAAGCATGCTTCACTTGCCGCTGTGACCTTTGCTACAGATCTATACCTGTTAATTAATTACGAGGTGTAATAAAGTTTGATGAGGATATAGCTTAGCTGAATCCAACAAATCAGTTACTTAACAGTCCCAGATACGCATTGTTGAAGTATCTGCACAGGTCCAACAAACATGAGGTATGTAAGTCTTTTGGCCAGTCCATATTAGACTATCTGTACATTGGCAGCTTAAATACATATGTTTAATTATTTAGAGAGTTCAGTGTAATGATCGGTAATACAGCATCTGATTTCAATGTACCTAAGGTGGGCTTATATTAAGGGTATTTATTGTCTTGCGCATATGGTATCAGTTGTTGTCAGGAATTGTGGGATGGCTTTGTTGAACTGCTTGAAAAAGACCTGGTTCCCTTTTGGTGACAGGTGAACCTCATCGCAATAGAAAGCCCTGTCCTGTTTTGAAATTTCATGTTGAATTGAAGCCATCCCATGATTGACACAAAAATTGGTGATGTAGCGGTTGACTGTTTTTCTGGCCTTATCCACCTTATTGTTATTCTCTGCCCCACGATAAGACAACCTGGGCAGGATGTCCGACCATACAATTAGACTGTCTGGCAAACATGTCTGGATCTCGCTCAAGAATTTCACGAGTTTAAGGCGCAACTTGCCCGCTGTAAGGCTGGCTAAGTCATTGCCTCCAACGTAAAGTACAAGTACTTGGGGATGGCTGTGGGACCGCAGCATTTGATGAAAGGCTGTTTCGATCCTGTCAACTGTGGCACCTCCAATACCATGCCACACTGGCCGAAAGTCACACTGGGCCCTGGTCCTCACCACCCAGTCCCTTAGGCGACGGATCAGAGACGTACCCAAGAACCATACCATGGCACCTGCAAGAGAAAAGTAGCACAGCAGTAAGTTCTTACAAGCAGAATAATAAGGGCCAGTATTTGCATGTAAGTTAGAATTCTGGCCCTGGTAGTGATTTAAGTGTTAACGCGAGGAGCAGAAAACACCATCTCTCCCAGGCAGAATTTCTACGTTAATGGAGGTGTCCTATTCAGCCTGTTAACGCGAGAAGCAGAAAACACACCAGGACAATTAATGAATCTGTAAACATCTATTATGGTACACTCTCACTGAATGGGGGCTGGTTTGGGGAAGCATGTAACTAACACTTGAGTTGGGGGCCTAATATAGGTTTTATAGGCAGTTGAGTTCCATCGACCCCAGCTTCTGATGGTGTCCATAGCTACACCAGCCATTGCACAGGATGAAGCAGCCCCGATCCTAAATGAGTGTGTCTTGTATTCAGAAGACTTGAGTCCACAGAAGTTCACTGATTTTGCTAGGATGGCCTGAAATTGATATCTTGTTAGCAGTGTGCCATCAAAGTGAATAAACAAGGGTTTGGCTAATGCTAAGCATGGCCGAACATTAAGATAGCTGTTCATAAGTGAGACTGGACATATGTCTGATGAAGCAGCTTGGAATCCTGTTATTTCTATGGTTGTAGGCTTACCATGCTGATTGTTTTTGGCATGTCTTATTGTTACCTGTAATGTCCTACCATGCACCCTGACATCTGCAAATTGAATTATTTGTGATAAGTCTGTCTTTTTACTGGATGCTGTAAATTCCCCTACTCTTAAAAAGGCAAAGAATGCAAGGGAGAAAGCGGCTTTGAATAGTTTTGTCTCAAAAACATTGTTACAAATATGAGGTAAGGCTGCCAAGAACTGAACCAAAAGATCAAACGTCACTGGGCGTCTGGTATCCACTCTAAAGCCTGCCTGGCGGCGTGACCCTTCCAAAAGTTTCTTGACAAGAAAATTGGCAGTTGGGTCTGGCAACAGCCTGATTTTGTGAAAATAGCTGATCCCTGATACATATGATGCTATTGTTGTTGGGGCTTTATTCTGTATGGATAAGTGTGCAATAAATGCTGCTACTTGTTGAGTTGTGGCTGGCCATGTATGGTTGCCATATTGAGAAATTAAAAATTCCTGAAAAATTCTTACTGCTCTGTGATATGCTGCATTAGTACTTTGTGACACTGCGTTACTGAGCAGCCTTGCAACCTCCGCTTCTAAATGAGTGGCAGATGGTGGTCGATGGGGTATGGCTTGGGGTCTGCAGATTTGACCTCCTGGAAAAATTCATAGTGTTTAAATCTTGACAATTTATCAGCTACTGTGTTCCTAACACCTTCTATGAAAACAGCATGCAGCACCAGGTTAAGTTGCAGGCATGCGAAAGTTAGTTTACGCACTAGTTTCATAATCGATGGGCATTTGGAAGATTGTCTATTAATTATGCGAACTACTGCCTGGTTGTCACAATTCAATAAAAGTTTGGAGTTTCTAAATTTATCCCCCCAAACAAGCACTGCCAGGACAATAGGGAACAGTTCTAGAAATGCCATTGAATGGTTTGAGTTTACCCCAATTTCAGTCCATCTGGCATTGAACCAATGATTGTTGTAAAAGGCACCACAGCCACTACGTGAACTGTCTGTAAACAGCTGGATCACATCAGAACTTTGCCACGCATCTGGCAAAATCATAGTGGTTGCATTGAATTCATGTAAAAATTTTAGCCATGTTCTAATGTCCAGTTTGGCCCCACTGTCAAGGGCAATGCGATGCGTGGGATCTGTAATGCCCTTTGTTAGCACAATTAGTCTGTGTAGAAAGGCCCTGCCTGGCCGGACTGCCCGGCACAGAAAATTCAGGAGTCCTATTAAACTTTGCAATTGTTGTAAGGAAATGTATTGGCTGTTGTATGCTTTCTGAAGCCTCTGTTCACAGTCTTTAAGTTTGTCAGGTGGCACTTTGATTTGCTGGCTCACTGTATCAATTGTAAGACCCAAAAAGGTGAGACATGTACATGGCAGGATCGTTTTCTCATGGGCAACAGGGATACCTAACAGTCTGCAAAGTGCAAGGAATTTATTTTGGAGACACATGCATAAATCTGTGTCTGCCTGTGAAACAAAAAGCCAGTCATCCAGATAATGTACAATTAATTTCGCCTCTGTAATTTCATTGATTGGCCAGTTAACAAAAGTGCTAAACAACTCAAAGTACTTTGGGGAAATTTTACATCCCATAGGGAGGCTCATGTCATAATAGTATTTACCATCAAATTTGAATCCGAGCAGTTCAAAGTCTGCCCCATGAATGGGTAGAAGTCTGAATGCATGTTTTATATCACATTTTGCCAGGAGTGCTTCTGGGCCCATAGCCGCTATGAGTTCAACAGCATCATCAAATTTTAGGTATGCAACTTGAGAATCTTTGTCACTTATGTAATCATTCACTGAGTTCCCTGGTGGAAAAGACAAATGATGAATGAGTCTTTATATACCTCTCTCTTTTTTTGGTACCAAGCCTAATGGAGAGCACCTCAATGTGGGAAAAGGGGGTGTGTCAAAGGGACCTGCCATGCGCCCACTCGTGAGCTCTTCTTTACTCTTTTGCTGAGCAATTTTCATGTTTTTTGAAACAGATTTAAGATTTCTACACATAAGCATTTTCCTGGGACCAGTGTAACATAATGTAAACCCCTGAGTGAATCCCTGTGCCAATATAGACGCTGCCTCTTGGTCGGGATAGAGCCTTAGAAGCCTGGTTAATTCATCAAGCTTAATTGGGCTTGTCCCTTTCATTGCCATGGGCTTTGTCACTATGAACTGGTGCCTTGCATTCTGTGCGTGGGTGCTGGTCTCCACATGTGGCACATTTGTGACTGAATTGGCATTCCTTGTAATTTTTTGTGCATGTACCTCTGTTGTAGGCCCAACAGACTCCGAAAGGCATTCTCCCTGCACTGTTGTTACTGCTAGGCCCCCTGCGAAAGTACTGCCGCCGCCCATTGGCATTGTTTTGAGGATTAGAGCCGTTACCCCTTTTGAAGAAGCTAGCATTAGGGCTGGGGTTATTGTTATTCCGCGCACTAACAGCCTGGGGAACGAGTAGGAAAAAATAACTTTCCCCATCTAACATATCCCACCTGCGGGAGGGATCCATGGCCATTTTGATGCGAAACTGCCTATCGTATTCTAGAGCCCCCTTGACGCCAAATCTGGCAGCTGATTCCCGAACAATCGTGCAGTATTTGATTAAAGACATAATCTTATCAGGGTGTCTACTACCAAACAGGCTGATATAGATCAGCATGGCATCTGTCCAGTCTCCAATGGACCAGATCTGTTTCTTTGTTGTTTTGCTCTGGGGGCCTCTGCCGTAGTTTCCACCAAAGGTTGCCCCGAGCAACTGTGACGTCAACACAGTTGGGAGGGAATTCCCTTGAAGTGCCCCTGTGTTTACACAGGCTGACAACCACTCTTCCGCTTCCACTGCTGGCCTATTGTGTGGAAGAAGGTCGGCAAACTCTACAAATTCCCCCTTAAAAATCCGATCTTTGATGCTCTGCGGTACGTAAGTCCCAACAGGGGAGGAAAAACTATCGATCAAACTCATTGAGTTAACAAGGCCCGGCTGATACTGAGAGCGACCCCCCCGCGCATCCACTTGCAAGTTACGGGTTGGGAAAGCCCCTTGGGAGTGAGAAGAACCTCCAGCTGATACCGCTGTTGGATAAGCCCCAGCATGTACCCAGGTGGGAGGCCCCTGATCACCGCCATGCGGAGCGGGTGACGCTCCAAGCCCAGCAAAAGCCATCTGTTCTGCCTGGATCCCCGGGTTAATCGAATTTGATCTCCCTGTCGTGTCATTATTAACCGTCATAGCAGGATTTGAAATGGTTGCGGGCGAAAAAACATCAGCAATGGGGACTGCTGATGCATTCGCCCGGCTTCCCTGTCCCTGATTTGGACCCTGACTAGTTGGGCTATTTACATACACTTCAATTCCAGTTAGTCTACACAGCCCTTTCCCGGGCACGAATATGGTATCACCTAACCTAGCACCACTGTCGTTTCCTTCAACTCTGACCGCACGAGAATTATTGACCGAGAGACCGTTGTTATAAACATTACGGAGTGACTATTTTCACCGTACGGTGAGAATAGCGTTTTGTCTATTTTCACCGTACGGTCAGAATAGTGTTTTGTCTATTTTCACCATACGGTGATGATAGAGTTTGGTCTATATTCGTTGTACGGTGAGAATAGGGGCTGCTCTATTTCTACCGTGCGTTAATAGTAGAGAAGTCAGCCAGGGAAGAATATTTTGGCAAAGCATTGTGTCATGATATTGCACACAAAGAGAATTGGAACCAACATTTGCTGAAATAAATAAAAGGCCTAAACTTCCCAGTTTGAGCATGGTTTATAATGAGATCGGTTGAGGTGTTATTTCAGCTTTTATTATCTAACAGCTTTTAAGCCACCCTTCAAACCTAAAACCCATGCTACACGTTCCTCTTCCTCTAAACACTGAACCTCTTCTAGACCAGGGACCTGTTATCTGTCTAGACCCTTGTTATTATAGTCTTCCCTGTGCCACTTTCTGAAAAATTCTTCTCTTATCTCTCTATATGCATCACACCAGAACAGCCAGTGATCCACTGTCTCATCTGTCCCTTGTCTACATACCTACCATTACTACCTGTTGTCCACTTCTGTTTTCTCTTTTCTAGATTGATTACTCCTGCCCTACTTTGAAAAAGAAGCCTGGATCCCTTCCCTCCATCCCAACACACACTTTTCTTTGTTTTTTCTAGTACCTTGTATGCTTTTAATGTACTCTTCTCCCTGACACCTCTTTTCCAGTCTTCCTTCCAGCCCTCTGTAACAGTCCTGCCTATATACACTTTCCAGTTTTCAGCCTCATCATATCCTTTCAATTCGTATCTCTCTGCCAACTTATTTATATCTTTGACCCATCTTGTTTGTTCCTTGACTACTTCATTGTAAACCTTCCTGCACCACCTGTCCTCATTTACTGACTGTAAATACCTCCAGTACTAAAGCTTTGCTTTGGCAATTCTGTCTGTAATTTTATTCCATCCTAACTCTCCAAAGACTGCTTCTGTCGCTGCACATGGTGGTGCTCCCAGTACCCATTTCCCCATCTCATTCTGTACTTTCTCCATTCCCTGGATATCTCCTTCACTTATTGAAATCACATCTAAGCCATATATCATCCCTGGTATTGCAACTCTATCCCATAATACCCTTGCTGTAATCATTCCTTTTGTACGGTTCACCTTCTGTTTAATCTTCTCCACCTGATATCTGAACATGCCTTTACCTGTTGTTTTTATCTTAACACCTATAGGTATTCATACTCATCAACCTCCCCAATTTCAATTAACTGTTCCCTACCTTCTGGAATTTGGAACTGCCCAATTTTCCATTTTTTATTCCAATCTGGTTTCTTCCCAAGAGTCATCACTTTACTCTTATCCTTACTAAATTCTAACCTCCATTTATTCCCGTATTCCTCTGCTATGTTCAGCATTTCTTGCAGGTCTTTTTGGGACTCTGTCATGAGTACAATGTCATCTGCGAAAAATAGACCTGGAATTTTCAGGTCACCTACCTTTATTCCCTTATTACACTCCATTAACTGGTCCCCCAGCTCCTTAATATACAGGGCAAACAAAATCGGGGTCAGCACACATCCCTGCTTTAGACCTATATCCAGGCGTGCATTCTCTTTAAAAATGTCACAGATGGTAGTAACGGAACTTAATGGTAATATATAGATGTATCTCGTTATGACTTAGTTCAAGTTCTCATAAAAAAAAAAAAAAACAAAAAACAAAACCAAGCTACGAAAATGAAAGGGTGGGTAGAGTGAATTTATATACATCAGTTTGAGATGTTGAAAGCCAAACATTCAATGCTGTCACGGTGCCAAGGAAATTGCCTTACATTAAACCCTCCGTAAGCGGGCACTTTGCTTTGGACCCGTTTCCTATTGACTATACTATGAAGCTAGCTATCTCCCTAAAGTAAGCATTTTTCTCCGATCTTAATTTGCCTCAGTTCTATGTGACAAGTCATAACCATATATTTGCACAAAGGCTCTCAATTTCTATTTTCCAAATGGTGAAAATAGAGCCGCCTCTATCCTCACCGTGAAAATATACCAAACTGTACCATCATCACCATACGGTGAAAATAGACAAAACTCTATCCTCACCGTACGGTGAAAATAGACAAAACTCTATCCTCACCGTACGGTGAAAATAGACAAAACTCCTTCCAAGCACTATTCTCAGTGTACGGTGAAAATAGACCAAACGCTATTCTCACCGTACGGTGAAAATAGACAAAACTCTATCCTCACCGTTCGGTGAAAATAGACAAAACTCCTTCCAAGCACTATTCTCACCGTACGGTGAAAATAGACCAAACGCTATTCTCACCGTACGGTGAAAATAGCATCGTCCTTAACATTATTGCACTGTGCATTCTCAAACCCGGGCATTAATTGTTCATAGTTCCTGCCTGCAGTACTGACCTCTTCCTGCGACAATTGACTGACATTTGACAAACGTACAGGGGATAAAAACTGACCTGCCACCCGATCCTTGGCTATTGGTTGCCTGGCGATCCCCGTAGGTACATTGGCTTGGCGATGGTCCCCGGGATCGCTCGCTGCGGCGCCGACGCTTCCACCTTGCTGGGGCACAAATCCCCGCCTGTCGTCGTGAATTGCGGCGGCCTCACGCCTCTCTACTGCGGCCCCAGAGTCGACCGTTACTTTCGCGGGACGACCTCTTCTTTTCTTGTGTGAGCCATTGTCTCCAGCGCCGGCATCGTGTTTCTCTGCCAGGGCCTTCGCTTTTGGCGTCAACTTCCTCTTTCTGGGCATAATGCAGACTCAAACTTGCGACTTTTGAGAATATGCCAAACTTGAATTTAGGCTAAGCCTCAGATGAAATAACAGGTCTCCGAATATGGAAAATAAACGATCTTTGTATATACGAGTTATTTTGAAAAAGTTGTCTGAACGCTTCGAATGAACCAAGTAAACTGGCGCATCCTATGATGCAATGATTATAAGTTGTATATTTCCTGATACTGCGCATGCTCTAATGATGTTGATTGATTGGTTGATTTTTGACTGTCAGAGGGTGTGGCCTGCTTGTTACGCAAGGCACAGTGCAGTGCCGAACTGATTGACAGGACCACCACGATTCAGCCCCGTACAAACTGGTTTAGTGAAGCAAAAGTGCTGCACCAATCCCCATTAGGGTGACTATGTTAATAAGCTATAATTTCATGATTCTTGGCCTTCCTTTAAGAATTTGCACATTGTGAGGTTTTACACTCAAGCTATACATGTATATACACACCCCACTGGAATGGAAGCTGTGCCAAAAATACAGAGCTCCTGCCAAATCTATTCTTAGTTAACCGCTGCATGCAACACTTCCACAAAAGTGTGATGTATTAAACATTTTATTTCATTTTAAACATATTTATTTCACCTGGATTGCTAAGTAGTACAATAATACCAAATGAATAGCGCTCCAGACACACAATCATATGTGCAAAACAGACCCTTAGTTAGAATTTGATAGGGGCAACATAGATCATTTAAAAAGGACACTGTTCCTGCAGAATATATGTGAAAAGGGCTCATTTTGGCGTAAAATTCGCTGAAAAAGGGCAGCTATGCCTTAACCCTTATGGTCAGATCGGTCGTTAACGACCGGTAATCACGTGATTTTATGCTGGGCTCACACTAACTTAGCCTTACTTGTGTAAACCACTCATACCATCACCAAACTTGACATTGACAGCTGTTGTGTTTCCAGCCAAGAAACACATCAATCTATTTATGTATACTGCCCACTCTAGCATCTCTGCTTGTCATTCAGGGGATTCCCCGGCAATTCCCTGGAGGTGCGTGACATCACAAAGAGGGCAGCATCCAGCAGCAGTTCAGCTGCAGGTATCCATCAATTATATAGTGCCCAGGCTATTAATCTTATTCAGAAGTAGGCAGGGTGGGATTATGTAGAGGAGGGCCACAGTGAAGTCAATGTTGGGTGTGAAGATGTAAGTATTTTGTTTATAATGAGGCTGGAGCCCACAGAGGTCAAGCATATCAACGGGCCATGCATGGTCCATGTGGTTCCACAGTGGGTCCCATAGTTTGATACTCAGCCGATCAGTCACTCTATTATTAAGTCAATGCCTGCACTTCCCAAGTATCCCCAAGTCTGTTTACCTGTCAAACCTGTGTTTATTAATAAACTTAATGAACATGACCTTTAGCTTTGGCCCAGTAATGGAACCATGCATTCAAACCTAAACTGTTTCTCTGCACTCAATTTGCACGGAGATGGTGGGGGGGGGGGGGGGGTGGAGGGGAGAGCAGGAAAGGAGCATGGTTGCAGACAGATACACGCTAAATATTGTTGCAGTCTCAGAGATTGTGGTAGGTAGCCAATACCGAAGGCCTACTTTGTCTTTTGCATTGAAATAAACAACTGTACAATTGCATGTACACTCTATGCATGCATGTCATCCACATTGCAAACTACATATCAGTATAAGGCATCGTACATATAGTTGTGAATCCAATTACACTTTGTTTCCATGGCAATATATTTAAATGGGGGAAAACACAAATTTTTCATAAAGATACAGCAGTATTGTTTTATTTCTGTCATTGCTTGTAGAATATTTAACCTGAAACATAATCTGTTATGGTGACTATTACGCAAAGTAGCTGCCTCTTAGTAAGAGACTTAGACAGGAAAAACTGCAATTTTACATAGATCTGCAAAGCCAGTAAGAGTCTTACTGGCTTTGCAGATCTATGTCAAATTGCAGTTTTTCCAGTTTTAGCCCAGTACAAGCAATATTTAAACCGTTGCTATGGAAACAGGTCATGTGATCTATATTTTATTTTCGAAGTTTACTGAAAGTTCATATCTGCAGTTATCCAAATACCATGCATATTTGGGGAGAAGGGTGCTTCACGTAAAATGGGGAGATACTTTGTTTTCTAATTCAGCAGATTTTTAATGAATTTTTGCCATTTATGAGTGATTAAAGTGGTTGTCATGGCAACCAGTCACCTGACTATTAGCAAGTTATTGCACATAATGAAACTTTGCATTCCAGCCATCACAATGATATATACTTGTGGTATGCTTTTCCCATGCTGTTCCCACTGCATTGTGTTCAATGAAAATTGTTACTTTTATTTTCACTCGTACAAAAAATAACTTGACCCTTTAAGGTTTAAGCCTACAGGTGTGTAACAACAAATAGTACAAATCTTATTGTGCTGTTACTACTTCTGATTATTCATTTGGTAGAATGTAACAACTGGCTCGGTTTTTTGAGAGGTTTTAATGCAAAAATGTATCAAAAATAGGGTACAATACCATAATTATATCCTTCAATTCAGCTAATAAATAGGGGCAGGGTGCTGGAGAAATTTCAAAGGGGGCAAAGGAGTGCTACTGAAGAGGGGCGGGGTGGGCCGCCCCTCTGAAATGGTGTAGAAAGGGGTCTGCAAAACACACAGGACAAAACAATATCTGAGAACAGATAAATTGGTCAGTGTACTAACATGATATTCATCTCATACCACATCAAGATATAAACCATCTTGTATATACAATAAAGTTTTGGACAGAATCAAAAATATCTAAGTTGTCCCTTGACGGAAGATTGTCGTTGCCATGTGTCAAATAAGTAAGCACTATATGACCTGCTAAGTGAACAACTAGGTTTGAATTGACTCCAGGTGCCAGAATATTGCATGCCGTTCTCAATAAGGATACGCTATAGCATGAAATGAGGGGACATTTGAAGAAGATATGGTATGTACTGTCATTTGGATATGAGCAATTACATGCAGCAGACGGAGGTATATTTAATCTATGAAGATGAGAATTGAGTCGACAACAATCCAAACGTAGTTGTGTGTGTATATTAGGAAATCTTATGCCATGTGAATAGCGACCTGGGACAGTATCAACAGAGAAAAGAGTACTTTTTAGTTTAGATTTGAATTGAGCAAGTGAAGCAGATTGCCTTATATCATCCGGAAGGTCATTCCAAAGTTAAAAAGTAGAGGGAATGAAAGAATTACCAAAACGATTGATTGAAAACTTTATTTGTCTCCAACTCCAGTGGTTCTGAAAATGGGAGATTGGCTGAACGGCATCAAGTGGGACCAGAACCAAAAGATAAGCAGGGGTCAGCATGTTGACCATTTTGTAAAATAGAATCAGTTTATAGTATTGGCATCTTGTGGCCAAAGTTGGCCAACCTTATTCATTAATGAGTAAATGACAAGGGGTACATTTCAGTGCACTCAAACAAATGTGTGCCACTTCATACTGAACAGATTTCAGTGAATTTGTCAGGTCCATCATGCAATTATCAAATATGATGCATCCATATTCCAGGATAGGGTGTATCACGGTTTTGTATAGTCTAGCTAAGGTGTTACGCGATAATTATATCTAAGTCTAGAAAATAAAGTTATGAATTTCCTTGTTCTGTCAATGATTCTCAGACTAGTTATGTGACAGGGCTCGACAATTCGCATGTCCGAAAGCCCGGGGCTTGTCAGAATTGGGCTCGGGCCAGTGGAAATGAAAAAGTGCTATCCCTGCGGGCTAGTTGGAATTTTTTACTAAAATCCGTCAAAAAATAATAATATTTTGCATTGTAAATTCATCTGCAAATTAACATCAAATGCTATTTATCAGTGAGTTCAAACAGTGTTGGGAAAAATAGGTGCCGTGAGATGACTTCCCGGGCAAAAACAGCACACAACTGCCAGTCACACGCAAATGACAGCGTGGACACTGGAGTGGATCTGCGGTGAACTGACGCAGTCTCACAGACTGATTTGGGACACATGCAGCAATTCCCGATATCCCATACCTTTGGGTATTTGCCTGTGACTCCAAATAATTGTTGCAATAAACACCGGAATCTTTATTTTTGTATGCTGCAATATAAACAAAGCTGCCATTTGTGTGTTCCCTCCATAAATTCACACATGTTCACTGGGCGGAAGCCATGATGAAAACACCGCAGCCATAATTGGCTCATTTTTGCATGTGACTCAATTGACCAATCGGGTGATATGTTGTGCGTCAGACCACATGGCCAAAGCAGATGTTTGTGTACAGTTGCAGGAAAGATGTTGACGGTGTGCACGCTCGATTTCTGATTTGAAATATTAAAATTTTCGTTTGAATTTGATTTAAAAATACAGTTTATCGCGAGGAACTTTCCAATACTGTATACGCAAATTTACTTCGATGTACTGATAGCATTCATGGTAGGTACGCAAACGATATGCATCCCATCAGTGCATCACGGCATCAAAGGCAGAGAGAAAGGATCCTGAAGCCAATGCAAGTTTGCAACTATTTAATCCTTATTTAAGTTTACCCGGGATACGGACTCCTATAGTCCCAGAAATTACAATGTATTTTTCATCGTTAGTCACCCCATGCAAATAGCTTACTTTCAATTTGTATTTTTGATATTTTGCCAGTTTCACTGTCAAACAGTTGCAACTAGAATCGTAAAATTTGACTTTTTTTTTTTCGATTTTTCAAGCGGCAAATACATTTAAGGGTAAATGGTTTGTGTAGGCCTTAGCATTGTTAGAAAAAAACGATGTTTATAGAAGTTTTATCAGGACAAGTGGATTTTGAAATCTACTTGCCCTGCGGACTGAGTGATTGAGTGATCAAGGTCACTGAGAAACAAGTCTCTATCAGCGGCACACTGACCAGGTGGTCGATAATACACCCCTAATAACTAATCCAAAGTTGAGTCGAAATTCCACCCACAAACATTCATTGGTTATTGATTCCAAGTCAGCACGAAGGGAGCAAGGTAGCCATTCCCTCGTGTATACAGCTACTCTGCCTCCGGGTTCTGCAGTCCTATCCTTCCGAATGGGCATGCCGAAGCCTTCTATGAACAACCACTGACTTGGAACACTACTATCGAGCCATGTTACGGACAAAGTGAAAGTATTGAGTTTTTTTTTTGGAAGCAGCCATAAAACAGAGATCATCAAGTTTGCCTGAACTTTTTAAACTACGTATGTTAATTTTTTGTGCTAGGCGTATAGCTAAAGAGGAAGGCAGTTTCCTGAGGCGTTGCCCTTTGGAGCATTAAAAATTTAACGTAGGCTTCTATCAGACAATGCACTGAACCTGGAATTTTTACTATTGGAATTGTAAGTTGTCTTTCTCCAAGTTAGATTGTCTTTGACCATTTTATATACACAAGGAGACCTGCATTGGCCACAATAATGTTCCGCCGACTAAGTGGTTTTGTACGGTAATAGGCACAAAAACTAGTGGGAACCATATTGGACTTGTGCACCATCAAAAAGAAAGCTGTATTAGAAGTTTCTTTGTGGTACCTTGGGCAAAGGCATATCTCTGTGAGATTTTAACTTCCTGTTTGAGCCACTGTAATTGCCCCTCTGAAAGCAGAAATACAATGTAACATTTAACCAACTGCTTATAAATACTCAGTATAGGTACATGTTGCGTGTCGCTGGGACCAAGGCCAGAGCCTGTGTAGTATTTCTGCAAGTTTCAGTTGTCCAATTCCCCTTGTGACAGCATGTTGGCCAGTCTGTTCTCTTCCAAAGTCAGGTGTGAACACCTCAGTTTTAGCTCATTTTGAGCTGAGAGGAAGGTTATTTTCTGGCACAAGCTGACAGAAAGGGGTTTCTTGAACGACCTGAGGTGATCACATGAACTATTATGGGATTGTTACAGAAAATGCAGACTCCTTTGCCAGTGAGTCTGTGGCCCCAGAGTTTGAGGGCTATGAGGATGGTAACCATCTCAAGAGCATTGATGTGTAGCCTTGTGCAAGATGTCTGAGGGATGTGCAGAGTGAAAGACAGCAGAAGTGTGCTTACCACATCCGGCTAGACAATGAGACATACATCTATTGTGAAAACGGTGTCTGGTTCTGATCAATCTTCATGCGCTATCACCAAGATGCCGTTATAGTCCTTTATAAATCTCTGCCACCAGAGCACGTCCTGCAGCAACAGCTGGCAGCTCTGCCTCTTTGTTGAGAGGAAGTGAACTGATGTTCCTAAGGTATATGCTTTAACATCCGGGCAATAAAATTCCTGCCTGGGTTGACACATCGGGTTGCACATTGTAACTTTCTGATAATGGAGTGGACCTGCCTCTGGAGGCTTGTAAATTGTTTTCCCAAACTTTGAGTGACTGGTTTATCTCCTTCAGCTTCGCCTCCGGTACTGACATGGTCATTTGGTCTGAGTCAAGCAGCAGTCCCAGGAAGATCATCTTCTTGCTAGGGGTGTAATGCTTTTGCCTAAGACTATATGATCCCCAAGTCTGTGAACAGCCTTTTAAGGCTGTGAAAGGCATGCATGGCCCTCTGTCTTTTGTCCACCCTGCCTAAGTCACCCAGGTAACTGACTATAAAAAACCCTGCACTCCAGTGGAGGAAGGTGACAACCTTTGTGGCAATACTGACAAATCATTGCAGTGGACCTCAAGCCAAAAGTTAAAATGCGGTCTGTAAAAACCATGTCTCTCCATGAGAGGCCAAGTTACTGTACATCACCTTGGTCTATGGGTATCTGACTGTAAGTATTAGCAAGGTCCCACTTGTAAAGTAAGCAGCCTGGACACAGCTCCACCATGCAATATGTTTTATTATCAATGGACAGAAATTCCAGCTTAACATATAAAACCCACATAAGACTCCTTTGGAATTCCATCGTTCACCAATCTGCTGACCGGACATGACAGGTCAAGAATAATTCTATATTTCAGTGAGTCTTTTTTTTAGGCCATATTTAATGGCGAAGTACAGACTTGTAAAATGAAAGAGTTGGCATGTAGGGGACCAACAGTAGCTCCAAGCCTGACCTGGTCCACTTGTCTCACAAAAGCGTAGGCTTTGCTGTGGTTATGGGTCGAGGCATGAGGCAACTCTGATACCAAGTAGCCAACTTGAAAATCGAAGGCTAGAAAGTCACACACCTCTTGGTCTGAGTACCTGTACACACTTAATAAAAATTGCCACTTTTCAATTTTAAAACTAGAGTAGACTATAATTCGGTACTCCATACTTGCGTACCTTCCTGCGTAGCTTGGCTACCACTTTCACTATCCAAGGGACCATGGGCCCTGCACTAATGGTGTTACACTGACTTACATCCCCCATGTTACCTGTCCCTCATGCCCAATCAGGAATCAGGAATCATTTTATTCGATCAATACACACAAATTTGCATTACAATATCATTTGTAGTAATATAAAAAATACATATTGACCTGGGAGACTTGCACTAAGGTCATATTTGACCGCTATCATGCAAGCCACCCTAAAAGTATCACAGTGTTGAATCAGTAACAGGCAACGTTTGAAGAATACATCCATAACAGTTAAAATGTGTGTAAATTACTATTATAATATATTCGAACCAGGGTACTTAAAAAGGCTATAAAAAGAATATAACAAAACAGATCAATTACCAGTATCGCAAACATAACAATTCTGTATACAACATGCAGTTTCATACTTGTCTATGAAATATCTTTTCACATAGACTGTAAAACCTTGGATACTATGTGTGTTTACTTTGTCTTTTATTATTGCTGGTATGTCGTTCAAAACATGGCCCAGTTGATGCCTAATGCAATCTTGTATATATGCACGAGAAGTGCGAATTTTAAAAAAGTTGTTTCTGTTTCTTGTGTTATAGTCATGTATGATGGAGCATGATAATATGGGCAAGTTATGGAAATATGCAGGCAATTTGTCATTTTTAAATCTATAATAAAATTTTAGAAGCTGCAGTTTAAGTATATCTTGCAGTTTTAGTAACTTCAACTGTTTAAATATAGGTTCTGTGTGGGCATTGAAGTTTTTATTGCTTATTATACGAATTGACCATTTTTGAATAGTGAAAGGTCTTTCTAGTTTATGTCCCCATGCAAGAAGGCAGTAGTTAAAATGTGATAAAATTAATGTATTATATAGGATTAAAAGGATTTCCATCGGAAGGATATTTTTAAGTTTATTTAAAATGCCTGTTCTCTGCGATGCATTGACATATCTTCTGTATATGGTTATCCCAGCCAATATGTTTGTCAAAAGTTAGACCTAAGAAGTTAAATTCATCCACGCAGTCAATTTTGACTGTATCAATTTGAAGAGTCGGAATTGCTACTTTTTTTAATGGCTTGTAGAATAACATAAATTTTGTTTTCTTTACATGCAAAGATAACTAATCCCAATGACTGTCTTATGGTGGACAAAATTGATGTCATTCTTTCCACTGTTAGACTGCACTGGGCCATGGGAGGGACATATGGGACTTTAAAACTTTGTGACTGCCCCATGGACTGCAAATACTTGGAGTTACATATACAGGGGGTACACCACTACAAACGTTTACTTTGTCTGCATGTTGCATATAAGCTATGAGTTGTACACTTGTCATTCTGAGGTTTTGATACTTGATGCCCATCTAAAGCAGGGCTGGGTAGATGGTCACTTCCAGAACATGAATGTCAGTGTGAGACTTGACTACTTCGTGATTAGGTTAGTAATCGCAGACGCTTATACCAGGGGTTGTGCTATGACCCATGTTGACTTCCTTGGTCCTCACAAGCATGACCCTGGAGACTGGATGATCATGCGTGACACTACCGTTGTTAACCCTGCCCCCCCCCAAGGGACGTTTCCCCCCCTTGGAGGCTGAGACAACCTGTTGGTGTGGTGGGCGATTCGTGCACACATTGGTGGTTATGCTCTGACCAACTGCATTTACTTTGGGGACTGTGTCTGGGTCAAGACTCGAGACTGCCATTGTATGCCCCACTCCCCTCCTTTGTGGCACTCTTTGGCTGCATTGAAAAAGAATCCCATATTCTACCAACATGCAACCCTGTATTATATGACCCGTGATCTATACATTTGCAAGCAGGTGAGCATTGTGTGACACTATGGGCCCGTGCATCTGACTTCAGTTGATCTGTACTACACTCTATCACTTCACCACCTTTCTGCAGATAAAGCTGCTGGGCTGTAAGATGAATTATCTGTTTTACTGTAACATTGAGCAATGTTACTTGTACACCAGTGTGTGTTTGCAAGGGGATTTTTTGTTCAAATCTTACTTTAATATCTTTACTGTCCACCACACAACATGTAGACAAAAATGAACAATTAAATTACTTTGGCTGCTTGAAACTAGGTATGTTATAAATATGACCGCCATGTAGTCAATCCTCACCCTTGGCATCTCTAATCTCTTTTATGTATGCACCATGGTACCCACAGTCTTGGTCTGACTCTGGATGAGGCCATTGCATTTTATCTACAAGGAAGCAAGTGGCACAAAAGTGTCCTACCATGCACTTTTTCCTTTTGACAAACCCTGGGTGTTCTTTACCTTCATTGCACTTCACACTTTGGTAGGCTTTACAAAACAATACCCTTACCCTAGCTTGGGACAATGACAAGCTAATACCCGCAGAGCTGTTGCCCTGCCTAGCTTGTCGGCTAACATTTCTGGCTTGGTGTAACATTTTGGACTGTAAATCCAAACATGGTTCACCCCACTTCCTGTCTCCAGGCTCGATCTCTGTGAGCAGCACTGAGTGGAAATCCAGCACAGAATTCTACTTGTACTGAAGGGGAATGCATCCCAAATTTCAAGTGCTACAGCTTATATTTTAGTGAGTCTCTTTTTGATTGAGCAATGGAGACTAGGGACTCAGTGTACCCGGCTACATAGAGAGGTGCACAAAGGTTCTTGTACATCAAGCCTTTTGATGCATGTTGTAAACTTAATCTTGCATGTGGCCATGCCTGTGGCTTCAGCACATTATCACCCAATTTCTGTAACCTGCCTGATTTCACTTCTTTACCTCTACACTATTTCCTGCATGAAGCACGTCAGGAATTATTGCTGTCTGGCTGCTCAGAGTCACTTGTACGGTGTGAGTAACTGCTTGACTCATCATATGATCCCTAGTCATCTGCTGCTGTGTTGCTATGAGTGTGACCCTGACCTCAGCCATCCTCAGTGTGGGGCCCCATATGGTTGCGCTGAAAAAGGCCCAGACTTAAAAAGGCCTAGCCTTTCTAATTGCTTGTCGGCCTTCAGCTGTAGATCCTTGAATTCCCTTAGATCATACAAAGAAATGGACTTCCCTTCACTCCTGTGTCCTTTTTGTTTGTTTAGCCTGTGGGTCCTTGGTTAATGGGGCTGTATACCTGCTTTGGACACTGCTACACTTATCAGTCCATGTTAGGCCATCAATCCGGCAGTCCATCGTGGACAACTGCTGCTAGAGATGCATGAATTGTGTCTGCTTCTTTGCCATTTCAATGCCCCGTCCCCTTTTTGAGCTGAAAATGTATTAACTCTAGCTCTTAGTCCAGGGAAACATCTTGTGTGGTCTCCTCTGAGGTTTCCCAGCCACCCTCTAAGTCGCTGTGCCCCGGATCAGTGTCACTGAGAGTTGGGTCTTCGACGTGGGAATGAAAAACTCATTTCCGGGTAACTTCCCTGGCCAATCATCAGGGAGGTGTACAGAGTCCTAGCCCTCAGATATTGCTTTTTTGTCTATGTGAGATTCCCTTTTGCCAAAGGCTCAGGCCATAACTATCCTGCTGAACAGTATGGAAGCTACAAGTATGAGGCCAATGGAATGAAAAACAGAACTCTTCATCGTAACAGAGTCAGAACTCTTTCCCTACATTTGTACACCATATCAAAATTCCAATGACTAATTTCAAACAGGTTACAATGGGAAACAAGGAAAAGGTGTGAAAAACAAGAGAAATTGAAGTAGTGTGAGACCTTGGAATCCTGGGAACATTACTTGGCTGACTTAAGCAGACGAATCTGCTAAGCCCCAAATATGGTCCGGCCGCAACTAGTTGTTTTGTGCAACAAAATATGACCATGGTGGTATAAAGTAGATCATCTGATGATCGGTGCATGGTTCGATCACACCACTCTCCTCCACTGATCTCTGGTACAGTCAGCATATACCTAACACCACTGTATCTATGCATACTTGTTTGCAGGACCAAGAGGTGTGTGGAGGGATGGGCGGTATGACCTCAGTCTGGTCAACACCAGTCTTCTGTTGATTGTATGCCTTTATGGTTCAATTTTGCAAACCTGACACCGCAGCTGATGAAACTTTTCTAAAAGGAACCTGCGTCTCTGCATAATGCACCAGGTAACAGTCATCCTTCCCATCTGAAAGTTGTGGCTCTCCAGATCCAGCTTTCCTCTTACATCCTCTTGTTTGTTGAAAATGGTTCCACCACCTCTGTACAGCTGACTTGAGCACACCTTACTGCTGGCAACCTCACACTGGGAAAGAACCAGCCTCCAACAAATCAATGATCCTGTCATTGTCAAATTCAGAGATCTGTGAATTACCCATATGCTGTGGCATTATGGATTGACATTAATCTTTGTGTTGCCACTGACCCCTTTATAAAGCCCATCGGCATCCCAATACCAGATGCACTTTTGGCACCTTTGACTTTGTCGCTGTTATCCCATTTCCAGGGTATTTTGGTTTTTGTGTGACTGCTTAGGTATACTCTAAGCTATCCTATCCATGTTGCATAACGGCCCATGTGATACTGATATTTTTTACAGAAACTAATCTTTAGAGCAGACCATGTTAAACCCATGGAGGTAGGGGGCAGGAGTGTAATACCTGTAGCTCAGAGGACATGTAAAGTAAAGTGGCTTGTTGTTAATAGTTTAGAACATGATTGCGTAAACCATAGTTTTTGTCACAATTTTGCTTATTTTCAAAGTGGTCATTTTACAGGACTACACATTTCTGCATGCTTTGTTCGAGGAGAGTAGGACAAGCACAATATTTTGCAAGTGTTTACAGTTAGATCTGAACAATTGTCTTCCTCTTCTTCTCCTCCTCCTTCTCCTCCTTCTCCTCCTCCTCTTCTTCTTCTTCTTCTTCTTCTTCTGGGGAAGTCATTGTGGCAATTGGCACGTAGTTTGAACTGTGAAGAATCACTTTATTCAATTTATGAACACTCTTCAGTGTGGTCTATAATTTATGTGTTCCCGTGGGAATCATAAGGAGAAGTGTTGTTTTAATGTCTTTTTTTCCACTGCTACTTCTGCTGCTACTGCTGCTGCTACTACTACTACTACTACTACTACTACTACTACTACTACTACTACTACTACTACTACTACTACTACTACTACTACTACTACTACTACTACTACTACTACTACTACTTTTGGTTCTTGGGCAATAACTCCCAAGAAATTCAATGAAAGTTTATGAAACTTGGAAATAGTATGTATCGATGTGAGGTATATGGAGGGATTGTAAATGTGTCACCTTCACCTAATTCCCAAGATCACAGAGTCACATGTGAATTTTGTTTCAGTGTGGTAACTCCTGAAAGACTTAATGAAATTTTACCACACACATAAATATTATAAAAATGCACATTTATATTGGTTGTCTGCTAAGCTAGACCTTCAAGTGCCCTCAGTCAGAACTGCTGGGAGAGCGCACTGTCACACTGTAGTCCACTCAGAAGTTGGGCACAACAGAATTTTAAAATGTGACATGACAATAGGTATAGAAAGAGCATTTCTAGTGAACTGTATGATGGGGTGCACTCAAATGATGCACTCAAGAAAAATGGTGATGCCTGAAGGTTCTCTATCTCATGTGCTGGGTAAATGATAGTTTTCTTTGCATCTTAGTTTGCAACATTGATCTTATTTTCTTATTTTATTTTTTCATCTTTCCAGCTGATCCAGTGAGACTAAATAAGCAGCACATGTATGTATTTTTCAGTCATAAGTGGTTTCCACGGGATCTTTTTATGTTTTGCAAAATCAGTAAATTCGTGTCATGCTTGTCCATTCTACGGTAGGTATTTATGTGTTATTTTTTTTTTTTAATTTGCAGTAACATGGGAGATTTGTCACCAAACTGCTTCAGCCACGAGATACAAGGGTATGAGACTTTATAATCATGCATCCTGGAGAAGTCAAGACCCAAGAAAATGTGTTGTCGGAGTTTGAAACTGGGAGAGCAACTGATGGAGCTGAACGGTTGGCACAGGCAGCAGGCAAGGGCAGCGAAAATGCCATCAGGGAAATATTGTCAGAAGGTGTCCATCCTGATACATTGACACGTTCAGGGACGTTTGCCTTATATGAAGCCTGCGAGCATGGTCAGGAGAACACAGTTCAGGTTTTACTGGAAGCAAATTGCAATGTGAATAACGAGGACCGCATTGGTCATACAGCTCTCTATCCGGCCGTCTGGCACGGCAACATGAACATCGTGTCCTTGCTACTGGAATGTGGAGCCAACCCTCATGTCAGTGATGCGGAGTACAGCCTGCCAGCTTTGGCAGTGATAAAGGGACATGTACAAGTCCTCCGGGAGCTCATCAGATATGGATGTGACGGAAATCGCTGTAATTTTCATGGCAACACAGCCATGTACTATGCCGCCAAACAAGGGCTAACAGACTCTTTGCGTGACCTTCTTACTGCTGGAGCGTATATTGACGTACAGAACACCTGGGGACAAACTCCATTGATTGCTTCTGTGATGAGCTACCAAACAAAAGCAGTTCGTTGCCTTGTGGAAGCAGGGTGTGTTGTTAATACTGTGGACAGTAGTTCAAGAACAGCTCTGCATTATGCGACACGAAGAAATGAAGTGGAAGTGATCAACTTGCTTACAAATCATGGAGCAGACTGTGACATCACAGATGCAGACGGCAATACTCCACTGATTGAAGCAGTATATCATGGTTTCATTGATGTTGTTAGATTACTTATTCTTGCTAACTGCAATGTGAATGTTGCTGGCCATACTTTTGGCAACTGCTCCATTTACGTACCAGGTGAACTTGGAAGTTGTCGACCTTTAGAATTGGCATTTCACCGTGGACACCGTAATATTGCTGAACATTTGTACCAAAGTGGCTCCCTGCTGAGCCAGGAACAATTAGATATGTCATTTAGATTGTGTTCTGCCTTAAGAAATAAGACACTGGTTTTAACCCAATCAGATATGGCTGAATTTTTAGAATGGTACCATTCTGTCTTGTCTAATGCGAGAAGTTTATTGGATCTTTGCAGAATTGTTATAAGAAATATTGTAGGGAAAAATGGACAGAATAAAATATCCCAACTACCAGTGCCAAACACACTGAAAGGTTTCTTGAACTTTGAGTAAAGGAAATCCACATGTGCCTGCGTTTTCCTATGTTTATGTATAGAGCAAGTTCAGTTTTCATTTTTGCCACCACTACCTCTTGTTATGCGTATAAAATAGTGTGCAAAACATTGAAGTGTGTCATTGGTCAACCAACTGGTTTTCTTGAGCAAAGTGACCCTAGTGTTGTTCATGATGTTCCTGTGATGGAACGTTGTCATTTTAAACAGATATGGTATCTCGCCTGTTGGCATCATTCTGTTTAAGATTCATCAGTTGCGTAAGATGCAAGAAATTCCATTCGATAAAAAGCCTGAATCAGGCAAATAACGACAAGGATTTGAGAGCATGACTTCTCGACAGAATTCTACCGTTCACATTGCATGTTCAAGTTAAAAGTGTTTGTATGCTAGCTAAATTTTTCTTTTAAAGCAGCATGTACCTAAAAGGCTAAGTCCCCTACGATATATTATTATAGCAGAATTTTAGAAATCGCTAATTGAGTTTGGGTGTCAGGTTAAGCATACAAAGAATACAGTTGAAAATAGGATCGACAGTGGTCAGCGTTTTTATTATTTGAAGTGTATGTTCGAATGACATATTAAACACCTCATGGACAGGCTGGCCCTGTGGTAACTGGTAAAACAACTTAAATACAACATGAAGAACTACATGGTTCAAAAGGTCGTAGAGTAAACTAAACACTCCCCAGGATAATTCCAACATAAAAACCCCGCGTCTTAAAGCAAAACGTGATGGTTTCTGAAGTGCACCAAGTCCTGATCAGGAAAACCGTCGTTGAAAAGATCCAACCAGTTATGTCAGTGAAACGAATCTTCCTTGGATACGGAAGGGTGCGGTTCTCGTCTTTCGACGGCAGTTTTGCCAAGACAGCGATGCAGATGAGAAAGGTGAAGATTTAAAATTTCGATTTACTGCTTTGCTAAGAATTATAGCGATAAAATAATTTACTGTTATAGATTATCAACACACACACCATCGAATTGGCACTCCAGTCCATTTCGGGATCATAGCCGTTTTAAAATAGTAACAAATAGATCTTCATGCTACCAAAATATAATGCACCATGTTTTTTATTTTTAAGTTTCAGTGTTTTAAGGGGTGAGAACATTTTACTACAATAAAATTATAAAATGATAGTTTTTGTTGAAAATTGTATTGTGTATTTTACAATTATCACTTGAACCCATAAAAACTGTATATCTTATGAGAGAAGACATCTTGATAAATGTAAAATCAGCAAAAGATCTTTTGTAACTGTTCAGTCATGAATTTTAATTAGTTTTTAAATTACAATTTAATTTTTCATATTTTGTGTACAAACAAAAAATAGCTCAAACACATTTCCAGATAAACATTTGGTTTTGATCAATATAGACAGAGCACATTGTTGGCTGCAAAACAGTATCTCAAACTTTTCATAAAGGCTTTGGTTCAGATTTTAAAGCTTTTTAAATTTTACCACATTTTTTTTTAAATGTCACCAAAATTTCAATGATCTGTAAAAATATTACCAAAGCCCTTTTTAAAAAATCTGAGATACAGTTTTTTTAGACACAGGTGCTAGCTTTAATTTGATATTACAAGCTAACTTGTATGTTAATTTTTGAGGATGCCATTTTTTATTTTATGTAAATTTTGCAAATTAGAATTAGAAGTAAATAAAATTAATTTATGTGGTTAAATCTAAAATTCTATAGTGAATTTAGATTAAAACATGTTTTCTTTCAGAAAATACATGGTTTTGATAGTCCTGCATGAAAAACGAATGAAATAATTACATATTTTGAAATGAAAGTCCTAGCCCCTTAATGCTATAAGCATTACAGGGGGCTCTTCAGCTTTGATAGAATCTCTTCAACGATAAATCTTACTGGTATATTGTTGGAATCCATTTTTTTATTTTTTTTTGGGGGGGGGGGGCAGACGTGATATAGTTTTGGTAAAGTGCGGAGGGTATTATTGTCCTCTGCTTCGTCCGTCCGTCCGTCTTGTTGACGTTATCGCGATATCTCAAAAAATCTTCACCCAAGCAGTACCATTTTATTCACAGGTGGACCTTATTATGGACCAGGTTTCTGTTGAAATCCAGCTCCCTCTTATTATTTTTTAACTTTTTATGAAACTTAATGTATTTATTGGAAGGCCGTCGGAGTGGCGTCCACGCTGACGACGTTACCGATATCTCAACCCCCCACCCCCCCCCCCCCAAAAAAAAAAATTGACCGCACCTTTACCAAATTTTTGTCAGAGATGCATCTTATGATGGACCAGATTCCTATTTAAAACCAGCTTCTCATTATTTTTTTTACCATTTTATGAAACTTTTAATGTATTTATTTGAAAGCCGTCTGAGGGGCGAGAGCCCTGACGACGTTACCGCGGTATCTAAAAAAGTATTGACCGCAGGTTTACCAAATGTTTATCAGAGGTGTATCTTATAATGGACTAGGTTCCTCTTATTATTTTTAAACTTTTTACGAAACTTTTAAAAGCTTTAGCTTGTTCCGGAACGTCGGATCATAGGAATTTCGCACCCTGGCATATTTTAGTTTAATTTTACCTGCCTTAAGGGACCACTTATTAGAAGTGACCATTTTCACAGGTCCTCTGGGCGGTCCCTTAAGACATGTTTCACTGTTTTCTGAGCACTCTGAGGCATATTTTCATGAAAAAGTGAGACAATCATTTTACAAAAAATAAAGAAATGGGCAGCACTTCCTCTGAACCATGCCATTTTTCAATTTTAACCCCCTCCCCCCTCATGTATACACTTCAGCCCACCAACCGGTGGGTCTGTCCCAATCTAAGCTAAATGCAGGCAGGGCATCTTATCAAAACGACATCTTTCACACAAAACATGCAGCCGATCCCCTGTCTTGGGACTGTGATTCATCAGTACACTTTGCGTTCAGACATCCGAGCTTGCCTACTCATCATTTCAGTGAAAGACAAAGTTTGTGTAATTTAAGTTCACTTTGAGTTTTGAGTTCGGCAGCACGGTCAGTATTTGAAGAATGTCCCATCGTAAATTCCGTCCCTGGTAGAGGTGTGTTTTGCTCTCTATCCCGTGTACTCTCTCTGTGATGGCTATCATTGTCTGCGTGATTACGCAAGACTATTAGCATAATGCTTATGAAGATGTTGAGACTGGTCTTTTAGCACAGGTGGTCACTTAGCAGAGGTGGGCTCATAGGTAGGTTCTACTGTACAAGATTTTAGGGGCTAATAAAATTGTTATGTAGGGCATTACTGTCCCAGGGCAGTTAGCCAGCCTGGGGAACAGACCTTAACAGTTGTCGGTCTTCAGTTGAGGGGGGGAAGAGGGATATAAATCTGAAAAAATATTTGATGTAGGGGAACCCCGACCAAAATTTTCTTTAAACGATAAAAACAGAAGGAATTTTCTGTCAAAAAGTCTTGTTTAGATGCTATAAACTTGCTACTTTTTTCACAGATTCATGGCCTTCTACATTTCAGTAATCGAAAAGCCTGCATTACTAGTTCCTGTCATTTCAAAGACTGCATTGATTAATGTGATTCGCTATGGATGGATTTGGTACTTGCCAACAATCATGGATTCATGAGTGTCTTTATAAAATGTACTATTTATCTCTCCTCGTGTATTAATAATGTATATATATATATATATATATATATATATATATATATATATATATATATATATATATATATATATATATATATATATATATCTTTTTTCGTACTCAGCAGGTACACGTAGAAAATTATCATACATTGAAGCAAAGAAAAATAACAAAAACAAAAAAGAACAAAAAAAAACAAACAAAAACAAACAAACAAAAATTGCATCCACCACATGCATACAAGTATAAAGAATATCAATCTTGACCTGGAAGGACCTGTGGATCCTATGTGTGATTCACAACAAAGGTGTGGTGCATAACATGGTTATGGTGTCACAAATATCTTGCCGTGAGAATAAAGTATTTAATTTGCCATTGCGAGCAAGGCAAAGTTCTCTGTCAAATTGTGCAGTACAATTATTCCCATCAACAATAGTATTAGCTACAGAGGGTGTGCTACTGTGGATGCGCTTCAAGCAGGAACTTAAGTTTAGCTTCTTCAGATTATATTTGTTAATTTTATACCTTGAAACCAATGAATTCATTGAGTTGCATACTGCTGATTGCCTTCCGTCTACAGCAAGTTGCCCACATATATTAACAACTTTATTGTTGCTGTTTATAATCCCATGAAAAAACTTAATAAACCTTTTGTGTAGTTGTGTATAAACAGGTACATCTTCACAAATGAGTGGCAATAATATAGTATAGCACCTGTAAGGAAGTCGCCAGGTAAATCGAATCGCTTTTCTCCAAGCGGTATAGAAATGTTCAACTTCTGTTTTTAGGGAGGCAACCATACAGAGGCATGCAGTATGTTTTGAATAGTTGATATCTGGCGTCTGGAAAAACTTTACCAAATTGAGGCATTAAGATATTGACCTGTATCTGAAAATGTCGGATACAGGTCTCAATACTGTCCCGCAAAGCGTTCTTACCAATGATATTGCCAAGGTGCTCGAATTGATTAACTTTACTTTGAATAATGGAATCATCTAAAAGAACACCAGGATATGCATCTGTATTGCCAAGAACAATGTGCTTAGATTTGGAAGGATTAAAAAGGACATTATATTCTTTAGCAAATTTAGAACAAACTTCTAACATCTTGGAAATGGAAACTGAAGTCGGCGTCAAAAGTGCCACGTCATCAGCATATGCCAGTGCTCCTAATATTGATGGTACTTCTTCAGGCAGTTACTACTACCTTCCTCTCGGAAAATACACTGTCAATATCTTTGGTCCTATACCTTATTGGCTTTGCCAGCCGACTGAGCCAAGATAAAGGGACACTTTCTGTGCTAAATCTGTCCAGGACTGCAGCAACATTCACCAACACACATGGCGTGGCATATGCATTCATAAATGAACTTGTGAAGAAGTTACGGGTAAAAGGCTCCGAAACATGTTGAGTAGTTACCCGCTGAAGACCCTTTAATTTATTTGGGCTGATACTACCTATGTCAAATATTTACAGAGGAACGTGTGCAATATGGACAATAGTAATTCCATATGTATATAGGTTAGACAGGGACAGGTTAGCTTGTGGAGAGTAAAGAGTTCGGACTGTGGAATAAGGTATTGACTACTAGGAAGTGGTTCTGGGCAAAAAGACACAAATACAAAGAACTCTACATTTTCACTTAATATTGATGAAGCAACAAACAATTCCACCGACAGCTAAATGTTCCTGTGCAATATTTATATTATTATTGTTAATATTACAAGAGCACACACTTTAATAAAAATTGCCCTCATTCTGCACCCTAAAAGGTGCCAGCTTGAGAAGTGTTCTTTTTGAAGTTCTTTTTTAAATTCTTTAATTTCTCATGCTCCAATACAATTTTATACTTTTAATGAATTTTCTTTAGGCAAATCTCGGAAATACATCTAGATGTTGTGCACACAGCTGAAGTTCAACACAGGTCTGTTCAGTTGCAACTTTGATTTTGTTAGCAAGCTAAGGTCAGCTGCACACACAGCACTGGGGGGCGGGGGGAGTCACATTGTTTTATTTTTTTTCCACATGTTGCTATGTGCTTGCTTCATTTTCTGTTTTCTTTCCTGATTGTGGTACGTAAATTTCCATTTCTTTTCCCCGGTATGATCACAAGCCACTGAATGGCCAAAGCCCGTCCATGCCATTAATCAAGACATGTCGCTCTTTGATCCAAAATGAGGAGAAATGAGTGAGCAACTCTTGTCCGCCGAGCACTCTTCTCACTGAAGCTAACTGTAAAACTGCAAGCCCATCTTGTTCAAGCAGCGCCATTTCCAAATTGTGATGCTGGGGTCAAGGGGAGTGCGCCTTTGGGTCACGTGACTAATCTGCTTTCATCTCCTTTGAATCTGTTACTGTCGCGTGGGAAACCACAGTGACAGGCTTGCAAGTATGGCTGTCTTTGATGTCATTCGAGTAAATAACTGTTTTTTAAGCCAATAAACACCATTGCATGTTGGAAACTGCACATGAAAGATGCTGATTGATATATCTTCGAAGTATTGTAACCAAAACTGACCTGGGTTAGAGAGCAGTATTGTCATTGCGGCCAACAATGTGGAAAAAAAGGGCCTCAAATCTTTGAACACTGGTTTCTCGGAATGAAATTTTATGCATATCAACTAATTTTGTAGACAGGGTCAATTAAACGCTAATTGATCGATCTGCTTCAAATAATCGTCTTTGAAAAATAAATATAAGAGCGTTTCCAGGTCTGAGTCAGGCTGTAAAATCCACCTAGACATACGCTCCCCACCCCCACCCCCCATTTTTTCTTGATGATGATGATAAGATCATTTCCAGTGACTCTGAAAAAAAATGCAAGTTATTCAATGCATACTTTGCTGGTCAATGCAAAACTAAACCCGATGCAGATGCCCTACCCCTGTCCGATTTCACTTATCGCACTGATGCCCTATTGCAAGATGTTACCTTTGATGAAAACAGCGTCTGCAAACTCTTTTCCTCCCTAAGGCTTACCCCTGCCTCTGGGCCAGAAAACATAGCAAAAACATTACTTAAATATAGGCCTACTGCGTCCATTGCCTGAAAGCCAATCACCAAACTCTTTGGTTCAAACATATTTTTATATGAAAAAAAAAATTAAAAATTAAAAAAAAAAATTAAAAAATAAAAAAACAATTGGGAAAAGGGGCATAACCCCTTTCGCACATGAAAAAATAAGAGAAGATGATATATAAAAGAAGAAGAAGAAGAAGAAGAAGAAGAAGAAGAAGAAGAAGAAGAAGAAGAAGAAGAAGAAGAAGAAGAAGAAGAAGAAGAAGAGTGGACATGACTGCACGAAGACAGATAGATGCGCAAGGCCACACAAGGAGAATTGTTGACGAATGGGTATGCCATAGTGAATACTTACCTCGTTATTTGCATATGGATACTTTTTACGATGATGTGACTGCCCCAGGCCTGCCTGTTGATTGGATACATGAATATACAGCATTAAATTTATTTTGTTGTCTTTAAAAGTACGGTTTCTAGGCTAGCGCTAGGAAGTTTTACCTCTTAACCAGTTTGGCTAATGCTGCAAAATTTCTTTAAGCCAATTTTTATCTTCTTTAGCCAACTTTACTCCTATAAATCTGACATGTATAGTCATTTACGACCGCTCCCTTTTTTCCAGGAAAAAACCCTGTGTATCCCAAATCACCTCCATGAAGCCCTATAAGTGATTGATAGGGCCTGTTCAGTAACTATGCAATTATTATTATTATTATTATTATTATTATTATTATTATTATTATTATTATTATTATTATTATTATTATTATTATTATTATATCAAAGATAAGATAAAAGCCTCCCTCAAAAAATTTCAACACAAATGTTTTTGCAAGTTTTCAATTGATAAAACTTGGACATAAGGTCAGAGTCCAAGATAAGGGCCAGAACTCAATATCATGATTATATGTGTAATGGGGACCTTCACTGTTTTTCAAAGGTTTTACACCGGCGTATGAACTTATTGTATATCTCTTATAACCATGATAATAATATATAATTTCCGTCAATTGCTGAAAGCAATTAATGATTGATTATCAAATGG